>JAESUZ010004774.1:3910000-4655000 GCA_017311185.1 Proteles cristata cristata | reverse complement strand
TAGTGGTCAGGGAAGGATTCCGTGACAAGATGACTTGGACTGGAACCTGAGTCACATATAGGGTGGATAGAAGAGTGTTCCAGACAGAGGCCACAGCAAGAGCAAAGCCCTGTGGCTGGAACAACACGGGTATGCTTTGGAGGAAGAGAGAGGTCACTGTGGCTGGAACAGAGTGAACAAGAGAGAGCAGTGGATGGGAGTACGTCGGAGGGGCAGGCAGGGGCTAGATTTAGCAGGGCCTTGTAGACAGTGGGACATTTCAACGTTATCCCAAGTGCAAATAAGAGTTCTTAGGAGCAGAATGATGTGACCTGATTTATGTTTTTAAAAGACCATCAGTGTCACTCATCCATTTGATGTTTGGGTTTTTTTGTTGGCGTAAGAGAGGGTTTCGGCACGCAGTGACCACGCTGGCTGTGGCATGAGGTCAGGCCGCTGAGCGTGGGGGGCGGAGTGTGGACCCGGAAGAGAAGGCAGCAGAGTCAGCAAGACCTGCAGAAGGCATGGGAAATAGGAAGGCGTTGAGGAAGCGGAGCTTGTGTGTAAGGACCTGCAGCACCCAGCAGGAATGGAGCATTCCAGATCACACAAAAGCCTGCTGCACCAAGCTGAGGAGATTGGACTCAGTCCTAAGGGCAAAGAGTTTCAGATGACACAGTCAGATTTCTGCGTCAGCTGCTCTGTGGATGGTGATTGAAGCGGGCGGGGCCGGCAGCCGAAAAGACCCCGAGCATTGTGGCAGGAGCTGGGGAGAGACGTGGGTGCCTAGAAGGGACAGGGGCGGTGGGAATGGGAAATCTTACCGGGATGTGAGGGTGATTGAGGTCAAGAACAATAGGGCTCGGACATGAACTGCGTGCTGGGGAGCTGAGTGTGGAGTCCGGGAGGGTAGAGGGGAGCTGGGTGGATGCAACACAGAGCTCTCTGGCCTTCCCCCCAAACACCAGGGACGAGGAGGGGATTCAGAGGCCCAAAGTGGTCTGTCTGTCTGTCTGTCTTAGGTAAAGGCTGCCAAGCCGCAACCAGTGCTACCGGACACGGAATGGGGAGATGGGGCAAGAAAGTAGGGGCCCTTTTTTTTTAAATTATTATTAAATTAAAAAAAAAAAACACCTTTTTAAATGTTTATTTATTTTTGTGAAAGAGAAGAGACAGAGTGCGAGCAGGGGAGGGCAGAGAGAGAGGGAGACACAGAATCCAAAACAGGCTCCAAGCTGTCAGCACAGAGACGAACTCAGGGCTCGAACTCATAAGCCATGAGATCATGAGCCGAGCAAAAGTCAGAGGCTTAAGTGCTTAACCGACTGAGCCACCCCGGCACCCCAGTCGGGGCCCTTTCTTGAAGGGGACACCAGCGAGCAAGGCCCTTCCAACATTCATGCTTGGTGTGCAAGAATGTACGGTCGAATCTACTAGCTCCTAGTATTTTCCAGCCACTAAATCCAGTTCCCTCCAAGAATCCCCGTTAGAGTCTTCATCTAACGGCAGCGTGTAAAACCGAGATTCCTACTTCTGGTGTCTTCAAAACTTCAGGCCAACAGACACGGAGCACCTGTCTGCGCCAGGCTCCGAGAGACAAAGAGGAGCCCGAAGCAGGATAGAAAAGCTCTCGTGAAAATCCCCGTGCTAGGTGTGTAATCTGCCCGCCCCCTCCCTCCCTCTCCTGCCCCCCACCAGCATCCTGTCGCTCTTCTTCTTAATAGTTTTTGAAAAGTTAACAGAGTGAAAAAAACAAGGCTTAGGCACACATTATAAAGAAAGCATATAAATATATATCTTGCAGCTTCAGCAGCTTGGGTTTGTATCAATTTTCTTCAAGTCAGGGAAGTGAAAAAAACCCAAAAAGAAAACAGGCATTTTTCAGGCCAGCCTTCAGCCCTGTTTTGAGAATCACATCTCTGACTCAGGAGTTAAGAGCCAAGACTACTAATTTGTTATAATAGTAATGAACCTATACGGGTGGAGCTTTTTGGCACTTGTTGCTTAGAATCTCCATCTTGTTTAGTCTCTATCTTTTTTGTGCCTGGCCACCAAACGTAGAAACTACGTTAGGTCATGGGGCTCCTGGGTGGCTTAGTCGGTTAAGCGTCCGACTTTCGCTTAGGTCATGATCTCACGGTTCGTGGGTTTGAGCCCCGCGTCGGGTTCTGTGCTGACTGCCAGCTCAGAGCCTGGAGCCTATTTCAGTCTGTGACTCCCTCTCTCTCTGACCCTCACCTGCTCACGCTGTCTCTCTCTCTCTCCTAGAAATAAATAAAAAAAAAAAGAAACTACGTTAGGTCAGACTTTTTCTTAGAGGTTATAACCTATTGGTTTGGGGTAGGGTTATGCAAACAGACCTCATTTTTAAACTCCAGCTCTATCACCACCCAGTAGCTGTATGATATCCTGGGTAGTGTCCCTTTACCTTCTTGAGCCTCGTTTCTTTGTCTGTAAAATGGGGATTTTCATGGTGCCTACCCTGTAAGGCCGTTATTTAATGGTTAAGAGTATAGACTCTGAAGCTGGACTGTGTGGATTTCTGCCTTAACTCTGCCGCTTACTATGTGGCCTTAGGAAAGCTACTTCACCTCCCAAACCTCAGTTTCCGAATCTGTGAAATGGGGATAACTCTTGTATGCTGCCTTTCTCATTGGGTTGGGATGAAGGTTGTAAAGCATTTTTAAACCACTTGTATGGAGGTACTCGCCCAAGAAGTGGGCCCTCAGGGAAGCACTACACACTTAGCAAGTACGGTTTTAGGATTTGCAAAGTAAATAAAAAGGAATTTTTAGAAGATAAAGTAAGAAAACGTATATGAAGCCAACTGGCTCGTATGTAGTAAGCGATTGAGATTTGCAGCCTCATCCCTGCATGATGCCCCCACCTCCGGCCTGTCTCAGAATGGGGCTTAGGGTCAATGCCAGGTATGTAGTTACTGGTGACAGCTTAATCAGCCCTGAGAAATACGTGTCACTCTCTGGCCTTCAAGGCTTACATTCTTTCTTTGCAAGTCGGAGCTGGTACTGATTTCAGAGCCTTCCGAGGGGAGCTGTGATTTTCCTTATTTACTAACATTTACTTGGACTGGTGTCTGGGACACCCAAAATATGTTATGAATCAGGCAGAGGATAACAAGATCTGCAGTACTGTACAGATTACTCACTAATTTGACATTTGGGGATTTTTTGCAAAATGTTAGGGAACATTAGACAAGATGCAAATTGCATCTCCGTGAAGTACACTTGACTCTGAGCATGGGTGGCACTCTCCCCTGATGTGGTTACGTTTGTTCCTAGCACCAGCTGTTGCATCCTGACAAGGTGGCTTGTTTCGTTTTTCCCTTCTGAAGAAGAAAGTTTTGGAATTTTGCTCTGAAAACACAATACCTAAGATTCATTGAGCACCTCCCGTGTGTCACGTGTCTTCACATCTTTTGTCACATCTGATCTTCATGGTAATCCTGTACAGAATACACCCTCTGGAGTTCAGAGAGGGTGAGCCACTTACTTAAGGCCACACAGCTCTCAAGTTCCTAAGCTAGAATTTGAACTGGGGGCTCCCTATCCCCAGGGCTTGGATTCCAGGCCAGCAGGGCAGCTCTCGTAATCTGCATCAGCAGATTCTGACCTGGTTCTCCTGCAATTAGAGGGGGACAAAGGGGAGGCAAACTTCTCACTAAATCCTTAGTGTTAAGCAACTGGGACGCGTCTGTGGCCATGAATCTTTGTTCTGTACTATTTTATAAGGAGCCCTGAATGAGTTGATAATCGAGAGCTTTGAAGAGCTCTCTCTTATCACAACATTGTTTTAAAGTCAAACAAGGAAGACTATGTTAAGGGCATGAGATCGGCCCACCCAGTCCCGCAGCGGTGAGGCCCGGTTATCGCCCGCCCTCACATTATTTTTGGCACGGTACCCTACTACTGACACTTACCATCCCCCTGTCAGGCAGATTTTCTCCCTGCTTCCTATTGGCTCCGGGAGAACAAAGGGGGCATGTGTGTGGGATCTGGGCATGAGCAATATAAAATGCCCAGGAAATAGGAATACAACCCTTGGGGGAAAACTTGACTCCAGGGGTATAATTCTTGGGAAAACCCAGTTGTATGGAGGAGGGGCTGTTACCAGAACAGTGTCCCCAGAGAGGCACTACGCATCATCAAAAGAGCAAATGAATGCCTCCTCGTTCTAAAGGCCTCTCCAAAGCCACTTTCTTCAGTTACCATTTTAAATGAAAGACACAGGGGCGCCTGGGTGGCTCAGTAGGTTAAGTGTCTGACTTCGGCTCAGGTCATGATCTCACAGTTTGTGGGTTTGAGCCCCGCGTCTAGCTCTGTGCTGATAGCCAGCTCAGAACCTGGAGACTGTTTTGGATTCTGTGTCTCCCTCTCTCTCTCTCTCTCTCTCTCTTTTTCAATGTTTTATTTATTTCTAAGATAGAGAGAGACAGCGTGAGCAGGGGAGGGTCAGAGAGAGAGGGAGTCACAGACTGAAACAGGCTCCAGGCTCTGAGCTGGCAGTCAGCACAGAGCCCGACGCGGGGCTTGAACCCACGAACTGTGAGATCATGACCTGAGTGAAAGTCGGACGCTTAACCGACTAAACTACCCAGGTGCCCCTCCCTCTTTCTCTCTGACCCTCCCCTGCTCACGCTGTCTCTCTCTCTCAGAAAAAAAAACAAACAAAAAAGAAAGACACAACTATATTTAATGGGAGGTAAAACACTTCTAGGATTTATCATATTTTTTTCTTATCATTAACTGTTCTCCACTATCTTTGTAGGTATGTTGGGCCTGCCTGAATCAACAGTAGGTTCCTCGAGACAGAGATTGTACGTTCTATCATGTTCTTCCCAAACTGCTTTGCAGTGCAGTGTATGCGGTACTTGCTTAATAAACGCTTGTTGCAATGAAAATAAACCTTGGAACAAAATCTATCCTGTGAATGTTAATACTTTGGTACTTAAGACTTTAAGTATTAGGAGTGACTAAGTTCTTTTTTTCTCTACTTGAGAACGTTTCAAAGATGTTTTTAAAAATGATGTTGTAAAAAACAACAATAGATATGGATATATTTTAAATATCCAAAACAAGTGTCCCTACCTCTGTGACTATGAAAACCCTTTTTTTCAATCTTAAAAAAAAACAACCCTTCATGGACCCTCCACATGATTATGGTTGTACTTTTAATTATCTATTAATTGGGGGGAAAACACCCTGGCAAAATGCTTTTGTAGTAATTTTTTAATCCACTTCAACGACATCTATGAACTGTGAAGGAAAGAGTAGTACAGCTTGTGGCCCAGTATTTAACCTGCTTGCTGGCAGGGCTTGGTGTTTGGGGAGCTGAGGACAACACCTCCCCCTGCCCCCTCCCCCACTCTGGGAGCTGAGAGGTGCAGCGTGGGGGGTGGGGGTGGGCCACAGTTCTAGCTTGGGAACCGGTGGGCGAAGGAAGGATGTGGAGGTACTTGGCTTCTCTGGGTTTGTCTCCCTCCTCCTCTTCCTTTTCTATACAGTTGAAAGCTGCAGCAATGTTAGTGCTTGCGACTCAATTAGGAGTGCTAATTCCAAACGCAAACCGGTGAATGGATGGTTTCTTCTTCTGGGACTTAATTACTCCTGAAGTGGTCTAAGTAAAACCGGCCCCATGTAAAGTATCCTTGTACGCTGTGCAAATGGTCTCCAGAATGTCACCCTCAGAGGCAAGGACACAAGAGACTAGTGCATCAAACGCTGCCTGTCTGGAGGACTTGGTTCTAAGTCTGGGTCTATTTCGAATCGACTGGTGAAGCCAGTGCAGCTCTCTGGAGTGCTCCAAACTCATCTGTAAAATGGGAAGATGGAATTAGGTGACCTCCGAAGTCCCTTCCCTGTTTTGTCTTCTACAGATCCCCGGTAATGGCACTGATGCACCCAAACCATGTTGCCAAGTCCCAGGTGCCACCCGGCTTCTCCTCCTTCTAAGGCCACCACCCGCACAGCCCGGTTCCTGAACGGTTGAGCTCAAAATGTTGCTCTGGGTCTTTCTAGAAGGGGCACTTTCATTTTCGATGTCCTATTATTAACCTTTTCCCAAGCTCTGTTTTCCAAGTTTAGGTCGGCTCATCAGAGTTGAACATGGACTGTTTGGATTCTTGCCCAAGCTGTTCTCCGAGCCTGATAGCACATTCATTACTCCCTACCCGTGGTTTCTGCTAAATGACCTCGTTAGTGCTCTAATTACATGTTGCTCTTCGGCAAGCTGGGGGTGGGGGTGGATGAGTTAACGAAGGCTGAGGACCGAGATGGAGTACCTTGTAAACACACTGAATGCCGCCTACCTTCCCCTGGCCTGATTACCCATGGGGAGCTGGAAGGGGAGCTTTATGCTTTCTTCTCTTCTTTTGTCATTATGCATTAAAGATAATAATAATGCATACCAAATGTACCGGTGGTAGTTGAGAATCCATGAATTTGGAAGCTGGATGGTAATGTTTTTACAGCTTAGTGTATGTGGGACCAGAGACTAAGAGACAAACAAAAAACAAAACCAGAAAAGCCTGGGGTGGGGGGAAGAAATGAAAACAAATGTGTTTTGAGCATGCATCTTGTGGGGTTTTTATTCATTCTACCAAGGGCCTTACGGGTTGCTTATTATGCTTGGTTTACTAATGAAGAAGCAGATTCAGAGAGGTTTAAGCATTTTCCAAGGGCTCAAAGCAAGTGTATGGCAGAGTTAGGGATTGAACCCAGCCGTGTCTGACTCGAAATCCCAATATCCCATGCTACTCCTCAGTTAATTCATTTGTTCACTCATTCATTCGTGTTTTCATTCAACAGATCTACTGTGACTTCTACACCGAGGTATAATCACATAATTTAAGAGTTTCTGTACTGCTTTGTTGAACTTAACTCTACGGTTTCCTCAGTTGAAACTGAACTCTGTGGCGTCTCCTTCTCTAATCATTTTCTCTGTCCTCTCAGGATTCTTCCACCTTGTGGTCAGATCACAGGTCTGGGACTCAGGATCCTGTCAGGTCTGTTTAAAAATTAGCCTGAGCAAACGTGTATTTTTCAGTTAAGGAAACTGAGGCTCAGTAGCTTGTTGAAGAGGCGAACTTTTCACGACAGTACGTTCCCGGATGTCCAAAAGTGTAGTCGAATCTACTCAGAATGTGGTAAAGATGAGCATGTGTCATAACAGATGTGAAGACTTTCAAATGCGTTCCGAGGCGGTTCACCTCTGGCACCCTGTTCACATGACACGTGCTGTGCCCTTTGCACCTGGGGGCTGATTAGCAAGCAACTGTAACTTACGTTTGTTCACTACAAAATCACACAGGCCACACTGTAATGAAAGAGAACTCATCTTCCAAAGGAGATCTGTGAAGCATGCAGGGTTTTGAGGCTTCCTTTGGGGTGGTGTTAAGGTGAACAAGTACCATCCGACACTTCCGCTCGTCCCTGTGGAATTCTCTCCGCCACAGTTTTTGAAAAGTGGCAAATACAATATGTTGAGTGTTGAGAGATGGCTCCACTTAGAACAGAATAAATGATGTGATAGGAACAGGACGCAACTTGAACCAAGTGATGAACTTGTTTCAAACCGGGGGTCGTACCCATCTCATTACTAATTTGTATTTCGACAGAGAGTTTGGAATCTTGCAAACCAAGCATTTAAAAATGTGTGTATTGGTTGCCTGACAGACTGTCAGGAAGCTTGTGCAGGCTTCATGTATTAGTTTGTTCTAGAGCCATCAAGTTGTTATTATAACTATAGGAGAACTGGAAAAATAACTTTCACAGTCAAGTAGACCATAGGAAAGAAACTAAAAACCCATAACGTTGAGCTGTTCCCTGAATGTACGGTATGTTTGCTGAATTGGGGGTGCGAAGCAGCAGGAAACCATTATTGCATGTGATCATAATTTTAATGATTCCACCAGAACATAATAAACTTATGATATGTATGCCTGGAAATAAATTATAGATCCCGGAGTAAAAGGCAACTCCTTATTCGCATTTGTCAATTTGGGGGAACTGCTCCCTCCTTCTACAAATAAGTCATTAAGCTGCATGTTTCTCCACAGAATAACTTTTGAAAGAATTATTCAGGCCTTCTAAAGTAATTCGCTTGTATTCCTCTTCTATTTTTAATAACCAAAAACATACACGGGAGATGCAAACACACCTCTAAAATTTTTGACTGACCGGACAAAGCAGTGTTAAAAATTCAACAGCACTAATTACTAGCTGAGCAGTATAAAAACCTCTGAATAAATGTCAGCCGAGGAGATAAGCTCTTATCTTAATCTAATGACTCCACAGACTTAATTTGTCAGGCCAGCCTAGTTGATGAAAAACAGGTTTCTATTCTCCAGTGTTAGCAGCAACATCTTTCCAAATCTTTGAAGTTGGATAGTAATACCATCAGTGTCATCCCGTAAAAGTCTTGTGACAAAGTCAATTTAATTCCTATTGTCTTATTACACTAATTAAGGTTGTTTCACCCCTGTCGGACAAATATCTAAAAGTAAAGCCAATGTATTTTTAGATTTTCTACATTTTGAACTAATCACCCTCAACTCGCAATGTTTTGTGCTTTTTTTTTTTTTCCTTTTAATAGTGCTGGAACATCAGGGACCATCTATCTTCATGCGGGGAAGCTGAGATCTCCAGAGAAATCCATTAATTCAAAGGGATCCATTCATTGAGAGGCAATGTAGCAGAGTAGTTAAGAGCGGGGGTTCTGAGGCAGGAAGACATAGGGAAATTTTTGCTCTGTCACTTATAAGCTATGTGACCCTGGGTAAGTTTCTTAAACTTTCTTAGCCTCAGTTTTAATCATCTGTAAAGTGGAGGATAATTATGAATGTCATGAGGGTTAAATAACATAATAATGCATGCTAAGTACTTGCACTTAGTGCGGTTCAGCTTTCATTCATTCACAGACTCATTCGTTCATTCAATCAACAAATATGTATTGAGTCCTAACAAGTCTCTAACACATACTTGGCACTATAGGACATAGGAAGACCCAAAAGGCAGGGCCCTTTGCCTCTGTAGGACTTTGTATGAACTTCCTGCTCAAGGAAGCTCAAGACTGACATAATCAGTGATCTCACTACACCTGGGAAGGAAATGCCACAGACCTATCATGACTTTCCACTTAAACTCCATGGTGAACGTTGTTGGTGGCTTTCCAGTAAAATGGGGATGCCAAGATCCATCTTAGAGGTCTAGTGTGCAGATGACATGAGACTATGCAGAGTGGACAGCCAGATGTTGGTGGCTTCTCAGTTCCTCACTGTCTTGACCCTGGGGCCCAGAATCACATGCATGGTACAAACAAATCTAGGGAGCGCTCTTCCATCTCCTCTCAGCTCCATCTCATTAGTCAATGTGATATCCTTCCCAGAAGCCCTCACTGCCTCTGCTCACTCCCCTCCTCACTGCCTGAAGTGCACCATATTGATTCTCTGTTTTGGTGAATGTCACTTGGAGACATTTGTTGATACTTACTGTTTCTTTGACTTCCTCACCTTAATTGTGATGACACTATTTCTTCCAAACTTCCTGAATCATGCATATACTTAAAAAGTATGCACTAAGAACCTCTTATGTACCAGGAACCCACTAGATGTTAGGGACACCAACATATGCAGGGTGCAGCCACATCCGTTAGAAACTGCGGTGAGGTAAATGCTGTGACAGGGGCTCCTAGACGGCAAGGAGAGCAGGGTGGGGTGGGGGGACATCCACTTCAGGCTGGGAGCTCTCTTGGAAGAGGTTTTCCAGAGGAGATGACTCTGGCTTGGCTCTGGAAACTGAGCTGCAGTCAGCTGGGTAAAGGCGTAGGGAAAGGAAATTCCAGGTTGAAGAATCCGCAAACACAGCTGGAAGAAAGCAGTTCAGGAGGAGAGTGAGGAACCTGAGGGAAAGTGGTGGGAGAAGAGGTGGAAATGAAGCATCATGAAGGTCTTCTAGATGCTGAGGGGTTAGAATTTCACCCTGAAAGTGATGGAGCCATTGACAGATCTGGGCCCAGGAATCAGGTTTGAGTCAGTGTTCTGGTTCTCCTCACCACTTCTGTGGGCTCTGATCACATCATCTCCCTCACGCCTCCCTGGCTCACTAGGCACCCAGCAGCCGGCTCTTAGCGTCCTTTTCACCTGGTCTCCTGTCAGCATCTATGACGACAGCTCTTTGGCTTCCTCTGCTCTACTGCTTATCACTCCAGTCCACCTGGACAACCTTTGTCTCTTGTTCCCGAAGTACTGCTCAGCCTTTGAAGCCTCCAGCTGCGACATTCTTCTTCCGAGTGGCCATCTCTTACCCTTCTACCTTGTCCCCTCCCTCGAACCCTCAGTGAGACGCCCATTACTTGAAATGTTCTGCCCTCGCAATCCTAAGCCCTTTCCTGGGCTTTATTTCCCCTCTACCCATCAGAATCCTGAGGGGATTTCTCTTACCACTCGTGCTAAGCCCCTTCTACTCCCAAACTTCAACTTCTGCCATTCCTTCAGTGTTTCCTTCAATGGATTTCTGTTACTTTTGAACCAAAAGCTTTTACGAGCTGACTGCAACGCCTCAAGTTGTCAATCCTATCCTGCTCCCCCGCTCTCTTTTTATTACATTTTAGTAAGCAAATGGAGGCTCTCTAACCAGAAGACCAACTGTTGTTAACTGTATTCCTTACTAGTTTTACCTCATTTCAGAGAGACTCAGAACTGGTTTCTCTTTGAAAATATAATTGCAGATTTGTCTACATTTATTAAGACATTTTTCTGCTGCTTAATTTTTTTCTATTTACTATGCTTTTTTTTTTTAAATCTCTTTCTGTTTTCCTCCTTTCTTGTGTGGATTGGTTGAGATTTCTTTCTTCTATTTTCTTCTACTGGTTTGGAACTTACACTTACCGTTTCTATTCTTTTAATGAATGTTCCTAGCCTTTAACATATATGTTTAAATATGCTTTTTTTTCCATCCAAGCTTAAAGTCAGTCAGTGTCTCTATTATTCTCCTCCCAGAAGCTTTACCTTTCATCTGAATACATTTCCATTGATCCTATATTAGAATTATCTAGTATTGGAATTATACTTTGTTTATAAGCATAGGAATTACTGGCATTATTATCTATAATCGATAGTTATTTAGATTTATAAACATGTTTTACAGAATTTTTTCACACTTTTGCTTCATGGTTAATTTTTTTCACTTACTAAATACATCTTTTAGTAGTTGCTTTGTTGTTGTTGTTTTGTTTTAAGAAAGAGCTTGGTGGTCAATAATTTTTTGAATCCCACCTGTTAAATGGTAGTTTTTATAGAGTTCCAGACTCACGGTAGTTTTCCTTGCTGCTTTGAAAGTTATTCCATAGGTGTCTTATAGTCATTGCTGTTAATGACAAGTCTGCTGTCAACATGATTGGGGCTGTTTCTCTTTTTAAAGTTTTCTTTAATTTTGATATTATTCACTTCTACTATGATGTATCTGGGTGGGAGGTTGGGGGAGAGGGGTAGAGGGAGAGAGAATATATATACATATACATATACATATATAATGTTTTTATTCATTTTTGAGAGAGAGAGAGATAGAGAGAGATCGAATGTGAGCTGGGGGTGTACACAGACAAGGGGACAGAGGATCCAAAGCAGGCTCCACACTAACAGCAGAGGGCCCAGTGTGGGGCTTGAATTCACAACCTTTGCAACCATGAGCTTATCCATAGCTGGATGCTCAACTAACTAAGCCAGCCAGGTGTCCCTCTAAAGACAGAGAATCTTAAAGAGGTTCCACCTGATGTGGGGCTCAATCTCGCAACTGGGAGATCATGACCTGAGCCGAAATCAAGAGTCAGATGCTTAACCAACTGAACCACCCAGGCGCCCCTGGGTAAGAATTTTTTTTTTTTAATGTTTTTTATTTATTTCTAGGAGAGAGAGAGAGAGAGAGAGAGAGAGTGAGCAGGGGAGGGTCAGAGAGAGAGGGAGTCACAGACTCTGAAACAGGCTTCAGGCTCTGAGCGGGCAGTCAGCACAGAGCCCGACGCGGGGCTCGAACCCACGAACCGTGAGATCATGACCTGAGCGAAAGTTGGACGCTTAACCGACTAAGCCACCCGGGCGCCCCCCTGGGTAAGAATTTTTAAAACTTCGCCCTTCTTAGTGCTTGATGGACTCTGTCAGTCTTAGAACTCATGACTCTCTTCACTTCTGGAAAATTCTCAGTTACTATCTCTCTGTGCTCTCCCCTCTCTTTGCCACCCCCACCCCCCACACGCTCTCTAGGCTATCTTATATAACTACTCTTCTGAGATACGTGTTGGTTCATTTTAATAATTTCTCTATGCTCTATGTCTCTTAAATTTATTTTCCTTCTCCCCTCCAGATTTTTATCTTTTTGGATAGCTTTTTGGGTGATTACTTCAGTGTGCTACTGGTTCACCTGTGTCTAAACTTTTTAACCTATACATTTTTTATTTCTAATTTTCAAGATTGTTAAATTTTATCATTCAACAATGATAAATGAGGCACCTGGGCGGCTCAGTCGATTAACCACCTGACTCTTGGTTTCATCTCAGGCCATGATCTTGCAGCCTTGTGGGTCTGAGCCCTGCACTGGGCTCTCAGAATGGAGCTTGCTTGGGATTCTCTCTCTCTCTCTCTCTCTCTCTTCTCTCTCTCTCTTCTCTCTCTCTCTCGCTCTCGCTCTCACTCTCTCACTCTCTCTTGCTCTTTCCTTTTCTCTCTGCCCTTTTCCCACTTGTGCTGTCTCTGTCTCTCTCAAAATAAACAAACTTAAGAAATGTTATTATTTCCTGGTATTTTTTCACGGATATGATTCCTTCTTTTACCTTTCTGAGGATTTAAAATACTGCTCATTTTAATGTCCTTTTTGTATTGCTTGAATATCTCTATTTTGTTGGGTTTAATTTCTCCAATTTTCTGCTTCTTTGGCTCTCTCTCCTTGATATGCGTTTTAAACAATACACTTTTTAATTCTCTTTGTTAACTAATGTTTTCAATTTCCCTACGACCTGATGCCCTCTTCATGGGAAGGCTTCATGGCTGCCCCTGCCCCAGACTTGGTTTGTTTCTGACCAAAGTTCACATTGTGTGGAGTCTGTCACCCTGCAGAGATGGTGCAATTCTAGGTCTTTCCCCTGGATTCAGTGTAGGGCGGGTCCTAGTTGGAAGACAAGCACTCAGCGCTCACTCCCGTTTATGGGCCAGTAGTCTTGGGCTGATGAGTGGAGATGTTCTGTCAGCTATTAATGACCGTAAAGCGTTGTCCTGACTTCTAGCTTCATATGGGCAACTTGTGGCCATGCTGTGCCTGGGATATTCAGCTTTAACTTTCACTTAACACCCTGTTTTCTCATCTGTTTCTCTCGTTTTCAGTATCTCTTCCTGGGTGGGGGGGGGCTCTCTGTCTCTGGTGTTTTAGTTTATCCCATTTGTTTATGGAATAGATTTCTTGTTTTTGAGAATGACTGCTTTTTAAAAATATTCTTTTATTTTTAACTCAAAAGTGTATAAAAGAGCTTAATATGGCTTTTTTTTTTTACAATGCACACTTTGTTTCTTAAAATTTACATTCCCCATACTTATAAATTACCTTTTACTTCCTTACTTACAATGCCTTCCCATTTTTATGTTTATATTTTATTCTATAATATAGCTGTTTTATTATTATTTTTTATTTTCTAAAAGCAATACATGTATATTATTTTAAAAGTCATGTAGTACTAAAAAGCTTCTAATGAACCAAAATAGTTTTACTTCTCATTCTGAATACTATGCCCAAGGGACACTCTCAATTCTTCTAGCTTCTTCCCCTGATATTTATTTAACTTCATATTTCTAATAATAGCCAACAGTGCTTACCATGTAATAGTCACTGTTCCAAGTGCTATTAACTCATTTAATCTAAATGATATGCTTATTTCTTGACTGATAGAAATTTTAGAAATATTTTACTGTATTTTTGCTATAGTAGAGAAAAACTTAACTCTATCCCTTTTTTGTGCTTCCACATAGTTTAAATAAAATCATTTTGATTTCTTTATTATTCACATGCAAATATTGTTCAATGATGAGCCAAGTGCATTACAACTGTGTTTCCTTCCTTTTCCTGCCCTTTATTTCTCTTGGAAATGAAAATAGCTTCATTTTTTTTCTCGTGTCTCTTTCTATAGTCTTATGATTTTCCAAATGTTTCAGTATTTCTGCTATAAATAACACATTTTATGCATGGACTCAAATAAAGCAGCTTTAATTTTCTAAACGACTTTTCTCAGAAACTTTCCTCTCTTGGTCCAGTGTGAACTTTTTTCTTTCTGGTGCGGGTGTCATTATATGATGTTTTTGTCTCTCTCTTGTTCTGTTTTCTTTTTAAAAATATTTTATTCTTTTTTAAAAAGTTTATTTATTTATTTTGAGAAGGAAGAGACAGAGAGAGAGCAAGTGGAGAAGAGGGGGAGACAGAGAATCTCAAGCAGGCTCCACACTGTCAGTGCAGAGCCTGATGTGGGGCTCAAACTCATGAACTGTGAGATCATGACCTGAGCCAAGATCAAGAGTCAGACCCTTAACTGACTGAGTCACCCAGGTGCCCTCTCTTTTTCTTTTCTTTCTTTTTTTTTTTTTAATATTTTTATTTATTTCTAGGAGAGACAGACAGCGTGAACAGGGGAGGGTCAGAGAGAGAGGGAGACACAGACTCTGAAACAGGCTCCAGGCTCTGAGCTGGCAGTCAGCACAGAGCCCGACGCGGGGCTTGAACCCACGAACCGCGAAATCATGACCTAAGCAAACGTCGGACGCTTAACCGACTAAGCCACCCAGGCGCCCCTGCCCCTCTCTTTTTCTGTTTTCTTGATTTTATGTTCCCTTCCTTCCTTCCTTCCTTTTTCCTTTTTTGGATTAATTCTTGTTTTGTTAAGGTATGTTTTCTGATAACTTTCTAAAGCATTATAATGTTTTACTTTTTGCATGTCTAAAATGTCTTTATTCTTCCTCCACATGACTGACAGACTGGGAACAGAATTCTAGATTGAAAGCCATTGTCACTTAAGGTCTTAAGACTTTGCTCTATTCTTCAAAAATCTGGTATTGCTATTGATGAGTCTCATGTCAGTTGGGTCACTTTACAAGGAGCCTCATTTTCTCCATCTAGAAGCTTTTGTGATCTGCTCATTAATCCTATACCCTACTCTATCCCAGGTATTTTGAATATTCAGAGTAATGTACTTTGGTATGAATATTTTTGTGTGGGAAGGGTGATTTGGTGATATTGGTATTGTTGATGTTGTTATCGTATTAATTTCTGGGACTGAGTTGAAATTGTATGTCAGTTGTTTAATCCTCTGCTATTACCATGGTGTGCAATTCTTTAAAAAAATTTTTTGGTCTTGTTTTATCACTTAGCATATGTGCTATCTTGGTGAATAGACAATTGCGCTTGAAAATAGGTCATTGGATGATGTATTGTATAAATAACACTTAGGTCACATTGATAGTATTATTCAGACCCTCTATGTGCATAGTGATTATTTTTTAGTTCTATGAATTGCTGAGAGAATTATGCTTATGTCTCCCATGATTGTGGTTGTATATTTCTCCCTCTAATTCTGTCATTTTTTGCTTCATGTATTTTTAAGCTCTGTTATTATGCACATACAAATTTATGATGGGTATCTCTTTCTGATGGATTTACTTTTTATTCATTATAAAATTCCCATGTTTACCTTTGATATACTCTTTGCCTTGAAGCCTATTTTATCTGTTATTAATATAACCACTCCAGTTTTTCTTTTTTTTTTTTAATTTTTTATTTATTTCTAGGAGAGAGAGAGAGAGACAGTGTGAGCAGGGGAGGGTCAGAGAGAGAGGGAGTCACAGACTGAAACAGGCTCCAGGCTCTGAGCTGGCAGTCAGCACAGAGCCCGACGCGGCTCGAACCCACGAACTGCGAGATCATGACCTAAGCGAAAGTCGGACGCTTAACCGACTAAGCCACCCAGGCACCCCTAACCACTCCAGTTTTTCTATAACTACTGTTTGTATTATATATCCTTTTTTCATCCATTTATTTTAAATCTTTGTGTGTCATCATATTTAAATTGTCTCATAAAGTAAATATTGTAGGATCTTACATTTTAAAACATCAGTTCTGATAATTTCTGCATTTTCATTGAGCATTTTAGTCCATTAACATTTAATGTAATTAGTGATAGAACTGGATTTAATCTGTCCCCTCTGAATTTTATTTTTCTCTTTACCTTTCCCTCCTTTTTCTAAATTGTTTGAATATTTAATATATCTATTGGCTTTTCAGTGATGTCACTTTGCATTAATCCATGCCCCTAAACTATTTGCTTATTTTATCAGTCAGGGTCCAATCAGGAAATAGAAACCATACCAGTTCTTGAATAGAGAGAGTTTAGTATAAAAAAGTGTAACCTAGGTAACTGAGAGAGTACAAAGGGGACTGTAAAATATTATGAGAGGAGGAAGCATTTATCACCCTTAGGGCTGAGAGAAGAAAGAGAATATATTGTAATTACTAAAATTTAGAAGCCTAAAGGTGGAGTCCCATAGAGGTGAAAGCCAGCCCTGCAAGGTGAAGGTGATGTTTGGCAGGTCTTGATGTCTCTGCATTAGGAAGAGGCTTGGATCCAGACTCTGAGGAGGAAAGCACATTACCATTAATCTGGCAGACATTTTTGAGCACCTACTATCTCTGCTATGACAGGCTCTGTGGTATTTGCTGATCATAGAGGCTAATAAGACACAAGGAGCAGGGAAGATGGGCAGAACAAGCTCCGAGAGAAAGAATCTTTCAGATGAAAGAGACGGAAGCTTTCCTGCACCATAGGAACCGGTGAAAGTGGTTATCTCTCAGCTCCAAGCCCGCCCTTCTATCCTCTCGCTGGCATAGAGGGCTGTCTTGGGAAGAACGGGGGTGGGGGGAGGTGCAGAGAGCCTGGTTTTATGAACTGGAAAAACTTCAAGTAGATTTAGCTGCTGCTACCAGAAGGAACTTCCAGTGATGAAGTGAAGAAATGTGGCTGGGGTGACACTCATGGGAACCACAGACAGACAGGAAGCCCACAGGAAGCAACAGGTAGTGGACAGGAAGGAGCAAGTCCTCTCTCCCTCCTTCAGCCTTTGCCTTCCTCTTGCCCTTCCTATTAACAGGACTTCACAGGAAGTCAACTGTCAAAGCAAAAATGATGTTTACAGAGATCCAGCCCAGCATCACAAAGCGGAGGATAAAAGGGCGGGCTTGGAGCTGAGAGATAACCACTTTCACCGGTTCTCCTTCCTATGGTGCAGGGTAGCTTCCATCTCTTTCATGTGAAAGATTCCTTCTCTTGGACCTGCTGGTTCGGCTCATCTTCCCTTCTCTTTTGTGCTTCTTGTCTGTTATTAGCCTCTTATGATCAACAAATACCACAGAGCCTGTCATAGCAGAGAGTGTAGGTGCTCAAAAATGTCTGCTGGATTAATGGTAACACAAGAGAGTAAATGATAAATGCCAAATGAGTAGTGCTGACCGAGGTTACCATGGAGGCTCAGAGGAGGAGGGAGAGACTACCGTGAACTTGAGCAGCCCCAAAAGCTTCCTAGATGAGATGGATCTTGGGCTAAATGATGATTAACGGGAAGGGTTTAAATACATGAAGAGAAGGATGAGGCATTCAGGATGGAGGGCACATCATGAACAAAGACTTGGAAGTTAGCAATAAGCTAGATGCTAGATGTGGCTAGAGCTGAGGCTTCCTTCAGTAGTGTGAGGCTAGCTTATGACAGAGGCCTTTTAACATCTGGCTAAACTGTGGAATCATAAAGGAGCAATTGGAACATTGTCCTGTAAGAACTAAAAAGGAGGCATGGGTGGAATTTTCAGCAGGAGAGGGTCATAATGTGTAGCAGAATGTTGCTACTGTTCATAGGAATCAGGAAATCAGGAGAAGAAAGAAATTAAAAAAATTTTTTAAATGGTTCCTGGATTTTGATCAGGCTGAATTCACTTTGAGAGGACACTTTTAGAATTCAATTTTGAGAGTACACAATTAGAATCAGGGATGTACAGAAAGTGCCAGAGGATGCGTTGGGAGGGAAGTCCGAGAAGTTGGTGGAACATCCAAATGGTATAGGAAGTGGAGAAGAAAGAAAGCTCAGGCCTTCATGTGGCCATCTTTGCCTCCACAGCAAGGATGACAGCTTCAGGAGGTAAGCAGTGCATGTAGCTTTAGTTGAATTGGAGTCAGTATTTGAAATTATGGATGGAGGGGCTGCCTGCCACTTGACACCACAGCTGTGTCCCCTTTCGAGGCCATCGAACCACCTCTTCTCTTTTTGTGGACCCCTTTTGCTACCCTCTTGAAAAAGAAACTTTGTTTATGCCTTAAAGTTTGGCAAAGCCTTTATCTGTTTACCCGACTTAAAAATGATAAGAGTTATGATTTTTTCTGTTTTGTGCTTGGGTTGTGCTCTTTCTTCTACAAGGAAAATAATTTTACCAGAAAAAAAAAAAAAGTCTCTGACAAGTTCCAAACCCATTTGGTGACTAAACAAATGAACATATTGAACATACTCTAGTTTTCTGCCCTACCAGGGCCTTTGCTGCACGTATATGTGAGGGGGCTCTCTTTCTTGCTTTGTTCCTGAACTCTGTGGAAGCATTTCGCTGTTTTTAAGAGTAGCTAAGCCCTCTTGACCAAAGTTTGGGAAAGCCAGGCATTCTACCCACAACGTGTAACTTCAGCGAACCGTTTGGGCTGCCAGGCACGTTGAAGATCCTGTGGGTGCAACTCCGCGGAGACCAAGGGCAAGATAATCAGTCCAAGGAGACAGTTAATTTTAGTACAAAAGAGGTTAGATGTGATTTATTTCCAACACCAATGAACCAAAAGAGCTAACAGTCATCAGAACAAAAACACAGAACCATCAAATACTCCATGTAAAAATGGCTTGTGTCAGCTGGGATAGGCGTCGTCATTAGCAAGGGAGACAGGTTTCAGGTGGCTCTGGAGTCGATGTGGAGGACATTTTCAGGTTGTCTTTATAGGAAAAGGGGTTTGAATCATCAAAGAGTTAGGGAAATGGATTTGGAGATAGGAAAGAGAATAGGAAAAGAAAAGAAGGCTAGAGAGGACAAGAGGGTTGTTATAGAAATATCATAGCTCATTCATCATTTCGTTCATCATCATTATCTTCAGAAAGCATAATGCTAGGACAGGATCCATGCGACTTATGCTTTCTCTTAATCATCTCTTTTCAGCGGCTGCAGTAGAATCCTTTCCATGGCTCAACTTGCTGTGGAGCAGAGTTCAGTGTGCCCATTCCCATGACCAGAAGCACTCCCTCACTGTGTCTCACCTCCAGGATGGCCCTTTGGCAGGCATATTGTGCTCCACTTGAGCAACGTGGTCCCTTGCTCTTGAACTGAGCAGGACGACTTGTCAAAGGCCATTGCTCAGAGTCCTGTTGTTGATTTATTCAACTCTGAAAAAAAAAAGTAAATGGCCTCTTTTCCTGTTTCTGAGACTTCCACCACCTCTGAATCCAAGGGCTTAGCAGAAGACCTATAGAACCCATGTCGACAGCAGAAAGAAGGCTCAGATGGGTATTTACTCAGTCCTAAATCCTTATTTTACTGAGGGAAAAGCCTTGGGCCCTTCCTGGTTTTCCTTCTAGATCATTACTTATCAGAATACTTTGGGTCTTGAATCCTGTCCCCACTATTTAATTACCCTGTCCTCTCTGCCGTCACTATAACATGCACATACTTCTGCCGTTGTCTTCACATGTAACACATTATACATCCTTTATTTTTCCATGGGCTAGGATAATGGCTTAATTATCTGGGAATCACCTCTACCTAGATCAGCACTTGGTATTTATATTTTGAGTAAGTGAATGAAGGAATGAAAGCCATGTATTTTGAGTGAATAATAATTAAATGGACGATGCTGCTGTCTACATCTACCCCTGGCAAATAAGATGGGAAACATCCTGAAATTCTTGTATTTCTGAAAGGAAACACTAAGAGTCTTTCATCGTAAAGAGGAGAAGACTCTGGAGATAATTGATATTAGGGTACTGGAGTAGGGTTCAGGGCTGGAGTGGATTTAGATCTGAGCTCTTGGCTGCTGTCTAGTGTATGTTTCAAAGCCAGGATGTATAGCTCACTTTCTCTCTACCTTCAGCCACCCCTTCCCTTTTCTTAACGTTTCCTTATTGCTCTTGTTGACAGAGACCACAAGTCACTACCACTGTTCTCAGTTCAAACAGGCCCTGTTGTCAGACCCAGGATCCAATAGTAGGCTTCAGAAAGCGTCTTCACCTCTCTAGCTTTTCTGGAAGTGTGTGAGCTTAGAATTGGGTGGGCTAGGGGCGCCTGGGTGGCTTAGTCGGTTAAGCGTCCGACTTTCGCTTAGGTCATGATCTCGCGGTTCGTGGGTTCGAGCCCCGCGTCGGGCTCTGTGCTGACTGCCAGCTCAGAGCCTGGAGCCTGTTTCAGTCTGTGACTCCCTCTCTCTCTGACCCTCCCCTGCTCACGCTGTCTCTCTCTCTCCTAGAAATAAATAAAAAAAAAAAAAAAAAAAAGAATTGGGTGGGCTACATACTTAAAGGGGAAAATGAATTTCAAAATGTATCAGGGTGTGTTTGTCAAACAGGAGAGCAAACAACTACTTTTGACAGTGGTTAGGGAGAATTGGGTTTGCCTAATCACCCCAAAGCCATCCCTTGGATCACTGTAATGTCTTTCTGGAGCACCCCAGAATCCTCTGGTTACCAATGAATGGGCATGTAAAGCCTTACTAGAAGTGCTCATTCTTTATTGTGTCCTGCTGAAGCTTCAGGCATACACCCCGGCTCCCTCTCTGACCTCTTTATTTTTTTTTTTTTTTTTTTTTTTTATTTCTAGGAGAGAGAGAGAGAGAGAGAGAGGAGGTCAGAGACTCACAGAGAGCTCCAGGCTCTGAGCCGGCAGTCGCACAGAGCCCGGCGAGCCCACCCGCGAGATCATGACCTAAGCGAAAGTCGGACGCTTAACCGACTAAGCCACCCAGGCGCCCCTCTGACCTCTTTATTTTGGCTACCGAGCTGAGGTGCAAGGCTGGCACCACGTGGGGAGGAGTTTCCATGTGTGAATGTCCACATCCTTCATTCACATCCTTCAAGGGTTTCTTTTAACATTTTCTGATTGTGTTTCTGAGTACATGGTGTCAACAGCTCCCAGAACTGTTAAGTTTTCTATTTATCCTCAGGCCAGGAAAAGGCACAGATCACTGCAGTGTAAAATTACCAGTGGTTTTGACAGTGACCTGGAAGAACTATGGAATGAAGAAATTTAGCCTTGAGAGCTGAGGTCCAGCCCCAGGCTCATCTTAACCAAGAAGTTCTGCTCAATTATACAGGTCAAGGGAAGTTCTGCTAGTCCCGAAAATATTGAACTCATCAAACTTATGTTGGGTACTGTTGACACATCTTGATGAACGGCCAGTTTTGGACACCAAGTACCGTATTTACTTGTTTATTTTCTCTTCCATTCCATCCTACACAACCTTAATTTTGAAAAGTAATTCCATGAGGTTTGAAATTTTCATTTTATTTGTTTTGGAGGAGCTTTCCAAATCAGCACACATTTTTCTGAAGGCTTAAAAAGATTAGTTGGAATGATGAAAGATTGCCATATTTGCTGCAAATAGGAAGAAGGGGAGTTTTGCTTTGCAACTGCTGTTGCAAAGCCTTTGCAGAGCAAACGTCATAATGACTAAGAATTCAGGCCTTAGAGCTGGACTACGTGACTTGAACCTGAGCTCTGACACTTCCTAGCTATGAATCAGTAGGCAAGTTACCCTCTGTTTGCCTCAGTTTCATCATGAGGATGGCCATAAAAATGCCTACTTTGTATGACTGTTGTGGATTAAAAGGTATGAGCCACTTAGAACAGTGCTCAGCACATGAAAAGCTCTCAATGAATGCTAGCCACTGTTTTAAATAGGTGCTAGCTTAGGATTGCTCCAGATATCCTGTGAATGTAGAATCACAAAGTTCACCCTGAGAAGTATAGAAATATATACTGAAAAAAGAGGATTGTGCAAATAAACATGACATAGCTCAAGGTAGATGTGTTTAAATTAGGAAAAAATTCTTTTCTTAAAATATTTATTTATTTTTGAGAGAGAAAGAGACATGAGCAGGGGAGGGGCAGAGAGAAAAGGAGAGAGAATTCCCAAGCTGGTTCTGCAGTGTCAGCACAGAACCTGATGCAGAGCTTGAACCTAGGAACCATGGACCAAAATCAAGACTTGGACACTTTGACTGAGCCGCCCAGGTGCCTGAGGAAAAATTCTTAGGTGTTTCCAGTCTACGAAGCCACCCCTTTGTCAGATCCCTTTACAAACCACCTTTTACATCAAGTTCTTAGTATTTACAGATCTTGGTGAATAGTTACTTTTTTTTTTTTTTTTTTTTAATGTCGATTTATTGTTGAGAGACAGAGAGAGACAGAGTGTGAGCAGGGGAGGGGCAGAGAAAGAGGGAGGCACAGAGTTTAAAGCAGATTCCAAGTTCTGAGCTGTCAGCACAGAGCCCGACACAGGGCTTGAACTCATGAACTGGAAGATCCTGACCTGCGCCAAAGTCAGACACTTAGCTGACTGAGCCACTGAAGCACTCCTAGTAGTTACATCTTAAATGTAGCCTATTAGTCTATTACCTTGCTTTTCCAGCACCATTTTAGCTTCTTGAGATATGATGTAGGCACTAGCCACTTGTTCCCTAAAGTGCAGGAGATATATATCAAGGTCTCCAGAGCTCACTAGCCCTCCTTAGGAAGATAGGATTCCCAGGATCCCAAAGGGTCTTCTAAAATCCTTCTCACAAATTTCTTCCTCAATTTCCACTTTCAGGGTCCTTTTACATCTTCAATGGGAATGACAGATTTCAAGGATTATGCAATTGGTTCTTCTGTATTTCTCCTTTTGGAAATTCTGCATATGGTCTAGCACTTTCTTTGGAATGCGGTGTCAGTTGTATCTTGGTGCATCAGTCAAAACTTCTAATTTAACTTTCTGTTATTTATAAACCCATCTTTTGTACCTCATCATGGTACACTGGATACAGAATATTTATAACTCCCCAAGCCTCAATGTTGAACCAGTAGAGTTAGGGGTAAGTGAGGAAGAAAACTAACATTTATTGAATTTAAGTAATTTCCTCAAGAGTCACATAACTAAAAAAATGGCAGAGCCAGAATTCCCCTCCAGATCTGCATAATCTAAAATCCAGGTTCATTTACTATATGATGATGTATTTATGCAAAACCTATCCAAGGAAATACTTTATTACATTCTTTCTTCCTTAAGCTCTCTTGATTATATTCATCTTTTTCTTAAAATGCAGTCACATAATTTTGATCTTTTTGGTAAATCTAAGTAAATGTCAAAAATTTAGACATTTTCTTTCCTTCTCACCCAGGCTCCTTCTGGATGAGGAATGGGTAACTTCCACTTTATAGCCTTTGAGGGCTTTTCTAAAGAAACTATAAAATTAGTGACTTGGCATTTCCCCAAGAGGATGTATTTATTTACTTGGCTATAAATATTTGAACTCCATACTTAAATTCAATTTGTCAGATAAAAAATCATGTTAATGTGCATTTGTGATTTATTTCTTCCCTAATATCAATGTGAGTTTCAGAAAACAAAACATGGCTTCGCTTTCTAACCCTTTCTGAATAGATCTATCAAAATGCTTTAAAAGTGGTTTTTGTCCATATTTAGACACACACCTATGATACTTCAGAATGCAATGGGCAAAAAGAAACTCCTAAGAGAAACAGTACAGAAAAAACAGGTTACTTTTTGGGGAATGCAAATCAGAATGGCTTTTGACTTCTCACCAGCAACACTGGATGCTGGAAGACAATGGAACAATGTCTTTGAAATTCTGAGGGAAAATAATTTTGATCACTGAGTTCTATACCCAGTCAAACTACTAACCAAGTAGAGAGGAGAAGAGAACAGAAGGACTTATCTAACACGTAAGCAATGATAGTTCAGACTTCGGAAGAAGGAAATTGAGAATGAGCTCACATAAATTGGAAGACATTATGAAGGAGGAAGATATGAGCTCCAGGAAAGAATAGCTCTCACCTGGAAGGGCAGGGAAGGAAGTCAGCAGGTGAGTGGGCAGCAGCTAAGGAGCAAGCTCTCCAGATGGGAGCAGAAATTCAGAGGCAGCTGGGTGGATGTCTCAGGAAAGAAAGAGATTGGTCCACAAGTGAAAATATTTATGTAAGTATCATCACATAAACCCTGCGTTACAGATTATAGGTTATTAGTTGTTATCATCAGCCCCCAGACAAACTTACTTAAGGCCTAATTATGATTACAAAGAAGAACATAAATGTTATCAATTTTGACAATGGATATCAATGAGTAAACAGATACAGTGATGTGGAATGGGAGGAGATGTGGAGGAAGAGGAAAAGACAGAGCCAACGATATCCTTATCAAATACATACGAAGTTGCTGAAATGATGAATAGACATTCGGTATATTATTTAACACTTCAAATGTAACCAATCTGAGAACCTTAAAGCTATAGGTGTTAGCAGGTGGGAAGAGATAGAGAGGGAGTGGAAAATGTCAAGGAATTACATATTTATTGCAGGGAGTAAATAGTTATTATTGATACAAAGAAAAATAGAGATTAATAGAATTTTAAAAAGCACTAGCATATTACAAATAAATAGACAAACAAATTATTACATATGATTATGTGTAGGGAGAGGGACTAGGCATTGAGGCAAAAAAAGTAAGACTGTGGCTTTTTGTTATAATCCCTATGACATTATTTATTTTATCATGTACATGTAGTACTTTGAGTATATGTATTTTAAACAGCTCTAGTGAAACCATTTTAGTCGGTTGGCTATTTGAACATTCCAGCCTGTTCTGGTGATTGTGGTGGGATGGATTGTAACCCAAGACAATTGGTTCCCCGCCCCCGTGTGCCCCCCGCCCCCCCCCCCACGTATATACAGATGGGAAAAAAGGTGATGTGAGGGAGAGGCCATTGGAAAGACCTTCTCAGCCAGGGATCACAATGGACTGCATTTTCCAGGAAGCTGTTCTACAGACTATGGATGGACAAATGAACTTCTCTACCAATCGATATAAGCACAGAACTCCAAAGAGGCAAAATCTGGAGTGGGGCAGTAGGTGATTAAGACGGGGAGGGGCTGGTCTAAGCCAGGGACAGCTAGGAAGATTGCCTGATACTGTCGTTGTGAAGAGCAGGAGATGTAAGCCCCAAATATTTACCAGTCCGTTAGCTCAGCCTTAAATGCTACTAAATGTGGGCCAGGCTAGCCAGAAACTCTGTGGGTTAATCTTCTTGACTTGAATCTAGGCAATGGGGAGTGGAAACTCATATTTCTCTACCCAGCTATAATCTTTTGGTTCTCACGCACAATTTCCATTTTGCCTTCCCACCCTGCGTACCACTGATTTTACCAATTGCTCTTGTAATTGACTTTTGCTACTGGAAGAAACTCTTAGAATGGTGGAATTTCTCTATTACATGTTTTACCCCAAAGAATGTGTCAGTCAGTGCTAAAGCAATAGTCTTGGAGAGACAGCCAACTTGCCTCTGATGACAACATTGCAGTAGAGGTCACAATATGCTGACTTCAGAGTAAGCACAAGACTCTGACTGAGGTCCTGGAAAGACAGCCTGGAGCAGATGGATGGGCAAGCAGGGTATTCGCCTCACAGCTCAGAGAAGACTACTGACCACAAAATACTAACCTTTGCTCTTTCCTGTTGCTTATAACTGGGGGAAATCTTGCTCATAACTGGATTTCTAAGTCTGATAGCCTAAAGCAAGCTTTGGCCTGAAGACTTTTATGGACATTTGTGTTTACTTTGTGCAAGTGGAAGTAACAGAAGAATTATAAGAATTCAAGGGTGTTAGCAGTTGTTAAAAAATTTTTTTTACAGACTGCATTTGCAAGAGTTTAATATGTAGAGGTGGCTAGGACCCTCAGACAGCCTCGAATGCTTTCTGGTATGTTGAGATTGACAGTTTTCAAATGAGATCAGAATTTGTGAATTCCTTGGAGCCATTCTGAGAACTTCCTTGAAAGAAGACTTGGCCCCTCTAAATGTATTTTCTAGACCTCTCCATCATTTGCAAGGCTGCTTCCAACACTACATCAGGAGATGGAATTCTGGGGCACAGGAGTAATTCAGAAAGGCATCAATGGATTCCAGAGTCACCTATTCAGACAAATCAAACAGGAAGTCAGTTCTATGGTCTATTTCGTTTAGCAATAAACGGAGCAATATTTCTCCAATCCATCAAGTTCCTGGTTCTCAGACAACCTCTATCAAGTCCTTGGCAGGACATGCTCAAGACTAAGAAGTTGCAGTTCTCCAGTGGCAGAAAAAGGTTCCCCGTAAAGGGTCTCGTCTGTCATCACCCCTTGCACATTTTGGGGAGGCTTCATTTTAAGGGCCTTGGAAACCATTTCGCTACGCATCAGCATGTTCCTTGATACTTACTGGTTTTCTTTCACTGTGATGGAGTGGAGTTGAAGGTAAGGTTGGGATTCACTGCCGAGAAGCCCTGTGGCCTGAGCTCCACAGGACTCCACCCTCATCTCCCTTCACTGTTTCTTTTTTGTTGTTACCCTTGTGGGTAGCTCATCTGCAGAACTCCTTCCATGCCCTTCGGTAGACTTGGCACCAAGCAGGATGGAGGCTTTCAAGCTCTCCAGCGGCAGAGAGCCGGGCTGTCGCTGGGGAAGCTGCACCTGGACTGGACCCATTTGTACCGAAGGCACTAGGTCCTGCACTGTCTGTGCAGCCCTAAAAATAGCTCTCAATTAACATTGCATTTCAAGAATTGGAAAATTTCCCAGAAGTCCATTCTTTTTTCCTTTTCTATTTCATTACATTTTGCAGTAATAATACACAAGCCTGCAGAAAACATGACGGGTAATGAAAAAATGTAATTAATATAAGCAGTGTAAAGCATGTTTTTTTTTCTCTGTTGTCCTTGCAGAAAATTGCTGCTTTAAACCAAGCAGGATGTGAAAATGCATAAAACCCCCCTTTAATCTGCTGTGGTTTGTAAATATCTTATGCAAAAGAGTTTAAGTCAACTGTCAGATTTTTTTTTTAACATTGTCGCGTATTCTTGTAAAGAATTTTTTTCCCCTAAGGGACAAATTGAGTGATTGGGATAACTATTTTTTGGGGGGAAAGGAATGGAGGTGATGGCAAGGATTCTCAACAATAAAACCTAAAGACAGGAAGAACCTGTTTTTTAGATCCTCTGCCCTTCGCATTCCTCTGAAGAGTGTTAAGCGTTCTGCGCGGTACACTCAATTTTCATACAGTACTTGGGAAAAGGAAACTATCGCTACTATTTCACACCAATATACCCCATCCCATTAACCAAAAAAAAGTGATAAAGAGGCCACGAGGCTGTGGTATATGCTGGCATTCCTCAGACCATTTCAGTTCACTTATCTGTACCACTAGCAACATGGAGAGGTGTGTGACTAGAAGGTCACAGTGGCATTTCCAAGCTGAAATACAAAACACGATTCCCAAAGCCTCTTCCAAGGCCAGACAGGAAAATGCTTGGGGTTTGTTTTCATTTGTTCTTTCTTTTTCTTTAAAACTGCAGCCGACATACATTACTGGTTATTGTTTATATCTCTGTTGATCTGGGTTCTAAAAGTTTCCCCATGGCTCTGGTGTGTGTGAAGGTCTACAGTTCGCTTGGGAGCTGCCCGCCTTGTCCCCTCCGCTCTACTGGGTTCCCCGGGGAAGGCGGGCTCCCCCAGCTGAGAAGGGCTGCCTCTCTCCGGTGGCATTCTGGGCAGCCATTTGGAGTCCCAGATGTAGGAAATGAAATAATCCACGCTCGCACAGTCACAGAGTGCCCATCTGGCACCTAGGAACCTTGTGCCATAGAACCGCGCGGCCGTGAGCTCACTTTTGTTATGGCATTTCATAAACAGAGCTGCAGCCAGCTAGGGAAGAAGGACTTTGGGATGATAACCATCATTTCCCACTCCCTCCCTTTCTGCCTGCTCCTTTCAAAACACGTGCACGCACACACACGCAGGGGCACACACATAGCTTTAACCTTTTTTTCAAACATAGGGGCCAGCTAGGAAAAAAAAAAAAAAAGAGGGGAGATTAATCCTTCAAAAGGTGGCCCTGTTTTCCGGAGGGTCTGTAGGAGAAATTTCCATTAACAGCTAAATCCCTCCCCACCAACTCTCTGTCCACATTATTGTTTTTATGCCTTCCATTCTCAGGCTCACAGTAAAATGTGACGGGTCAACTCTTAGCTAACTCACTTCTTATACATCACCCTAAAAATAAGGAAAAGCAGCAGTGGGAGGGATTCCATAAATCATACAACTACTGCACTGCTTTCGAGTCCTGAAACCAAATTCACAGGAGAGTCTAATAAATGACCTCAGCATTTTTTCTTTAGTTTCCTTTTAAGTGTTTGTGCCAAAGTGGAGCAACAGAAGCCAGGCAAAGGAGGTGTTGGATGGGGAGCACCTTGGGCTGAGGATGTACATGTATGTGTGAATGAGGAATGGGTTCTGTCCCCACAAATGCTTGCTGCTGACATTCAACCCCAAGTTATAATTAAAGAGTAAGACTGATGTGTAAACCAAGTCCGCTGGGGCCGGGTGTAATCGCTACTGGAGCTCCTTGTTTAATGTATGGCTCTAACTCTATATTATCTCTTAAAAACACAGGGTGCCTGGGTGGCTCAGTCGGTTAAGCATCTGACTTCGGCTCAGGGCATGATCTTACAGTTCATGGGTTCAAGCTCCGTGTGGGACTCTGTGCTGACAGCTCAGAGCCTGGAGCCTGCTTCAGATTCTGTGGCTCTCTCTCTCTCTGCTCCTCCAACACTCATGCTCTGTCTCTCTCGGTCTCCCAAAAATAAATAAATGTTAAAAAAAAAAATAAGTTAAAAAAAACCCTCCACAGATTCCTAAGAGACGCAGCGCCGAATGACAACGGTGAGATCCCTAATGGAGCTGGTAACTGAGGACACAGTAAAGAAGTTCAGCAGCCAGGATGGGGTTTAGGTGAAAGACCAGTTAAGTCATGTGCTGATTTGTATCATCCTAGCATGAAAAAGAGGGAAATAATCACCTTAGACATTTGACTAGATGTTGTTCCGAACTTTAATAAGAAACATCAGGTTGCATTACCCTTCCCAAATATCACATTCGGTTCTCAGCAGTTCCCACCTCCCCAAGGAGACATTTTCAAAGCAGCTAGGTTTTTTGGTCCCAGAGAGGAGAACAATCACTTGAACACAGGTGGAGCCCATCCCAGGCCCCTGCTGACCAAACAGCACGCAGGAGAAAGGAGGTGGATGGAGGAGGTCCCAGTGGATCCTGGAGTAGTGATGCTCAGGGAGGAGAAAACAAATGGATCCCTCCTTGGGGGGATCTCTGTCCGCTCCTCTCCAGCACTGCTCCTGGCTTCTCAGAGAATGGGATCTGCTTGTTTGCGAATCCAAAGCACCAAGTGGGTAGCACAATGCGATGTTTGTAAATATGATAAACCATTACAATATTACAGCTTTTCATTTGGAAAGCCATTTAGGCAAGAAATGATTACTGACCCATGATATGTAAATGACGGAAATGCAGACATTAGTATTTGGGTCAACTCGTGTATTTTTCAACCATGAAATGAAAATCTCAGTGTTCACATTCCAATTCATACATGAAAGCATCACGGTGCTATTAGTTGACTATTGTGTTAATTTATTATTGTCTTAGTTAATGTTTTCAGGGCCACCCTGAAGTTCCAGCTCTACTTTCAATGCACTCATGTCACAGCTGAAAGAGGGGCATGTGTTCCTCTGAGCAGGCTGGTTTCCTGAGGGAATTCTCCTTCAGGGGAGGAGAAAGGAAACGACTCTGAAGGAGACACCAGAGACCTTCTCCCCCAAATTTCAAATACGGGATGAATCTATCACTGCCCTTCGAGTTCATAAATCCACAATTATGTGCTGAATAATTAGGATACTGTGACCAGCTCGTAGGTGTCATTGGGGCCACAAAAAAAAAATCTCCAAAAGACTTTTATTTCTAAGATGAAGCAAAAGAGATTCACCACGAGAATGGTGTCAGAACTCAGAGGGAGAGAGAATTTAGGAAGGTTTTCTGGAAGAGGTGGAACTCAAGCTGGTTCAGAAGCGCCGTTCGAATGTAATGGGTGAAAGGAAGGAGAGAAGCCATTCCAGGTAGACTGCAAGAGAAAAGCTCCAGAGGATGGGACTCCATGCCGTGTGAACTGAGGTCCTGTCCCGAGGAAACAGAAGGTAGATGTTGAAGAGGGAAAGGGATAGGAATGCATACGGAGACATCAGCTTGCAGCTGAAATCTGACAGGGTGGGTCACTGAGGCCCATTCACAAGGAACCGTTGAAAAGCAGCTGAGGTCTGTATGGATTATGTAGAAACGCAGCAAGGTTGGAGCTGGGGAAATGGGGGAGGCTGGCCAGAAAGGCCAGCTGGGAGGTAGGACCAGCAATTTAAGGCTATGGCAGGAGGGCTTGCAGTGAGGGTGTCTTGTCATGGACATTAGGAGAAATGGCAGAGGACGAGAAGGGTGACATGGTAGACAAGAAACGCAAGTGTTAGAAATGCGTCCAAATGCCTCATGCAGAGGGATAGATTTACCACCAACCCTTAAATCCAATGATTTAAAGAGCAAAATGAGTATAGGATGAAGAGAATAAGGAAACACTGATGGCTTTGCCTTTTAAGCTAATTAATTGGCTGGAGGGAACTGTCAGAGTTTCCACCATGCAACTAAATCTCCACTTCTTGTAGCCTCGTGCACCATGGGCCGAGGTTGGTTGTGGTGAGATCTTTGGCTCCCTTCAACCTTGGCCCTCGGATCTGGGGGGTGTTAACACTATAAAGACAGGCACTTAGTCAAATCCTTTGCTTGGGGGTTTCAAGGTCAGAAGAGATGTTCTGCCTGAGAGGGGATGTGAATGCAGGATAATCCTGAACAAGTTGGCTCCACCAACTGTTCTCATTGGGGGTAATACTGCCTCCTACAGAGTGCTTTGGCAATTCCCAGTAGCATTTTTCAGACGCCACAAAACGGTGGGAGCCAGGGATGTGAGACGCCTGCTGTTCCCGGGACGGTCCCCACACGTTGAAAACTCATGCAGCATTCCACATGGCCTTTGAATGTTCCACTAGGCATTCATGTAGGTAAACCTGCTTGTAATTATCTAGGCCTAAAACCTAACTCCAATTTACGTATTTTGCTGCCCAGTTTAATACATGCTAAATTTTCCATGAATTTACAACTACCATGTGTATTAAGGGAAGATCATATATTGTTTTGTTCAAAACGTTGCCAAAAACTGGACACTAAGAAAAGTCGCTAGCAGCAATGCAGCTATATTTGAGTGGCATTTGTGGCTGTCATTCCACACACCAGTGCAAGCATTTGATTACTTATTCATGCTTTCCATATGTACATGTTTAAATACACATTATCTTATTATGAATTACTTTCCTTTTGTTTCTTCTTTATATTATATTTAGTGCATTATATTGATTCAAAATTTGTGCCTAGGGAATACACTGTATTTAAAACATATATATTCTATGAGTTTTATTTTAGGATGGTAAAGGGGTGGGGTATAAAATATTTGTTATAAAAAGAGGTGTTGGTAAGTGTGCTCCTTAATCTCCAGCACCTATTTAAAGAATACACTAATCATGATGAGTACTGAGTAATGTGTAGAATTGTTGAATCACTATATTGTACACTCAGAACTAATATAACACTGTACGTTAACTATACTGGAATTAAAATGAAAAAAAACATAACAAAAAAAAGAGATGTTGGGTTTGATGGGTGAGAACCCTGGAGTTTGAAACACAAGAAACTTAGAGTGACCCCCTTTAATTTTTTTATATTTATATATAAATATGTAAAAATAAATATAAATATGGGGCACCTGGGTGGCTCAGTGGGTTAAGTGTCTGACTTCAGCTTAGATCATGATCTCGAGGTTTGTGAATTCGAGCTCCAAGTTGGTCTGTGCTGACAGCTCAGAGCCTGGAACCTGATTCAGATTCCATGTCTCCCTCTCTCTCTCTGCTCCTTCTATGCTCATGCTCTCTCTTTCTGTCTGTCAAAAAATAAATGAACATTAACAAAGTAAAAAATATATAGCTATAGATATATAAAAATAAGTATGTAAATATGTTTATGTAAAATATATTTAATTATTTTATTTATATTTAGATGCATTTATATTTTTCATCTATATCTTATTTATTTATATCAATCAATGGATCTTTCCTGAGCTCCTGTGCTAAGCCTACAGTGGTTAAAGCACCATATCTGCATGCAGTCGATTGAAAAACAAGCACGGGTCACAGCCTCTTTTCTAAATCTTGTAGCTCAGATCTTATTCTAATTGGGCCTGGTGGCTTACCACAGACTAAAGTAGGCCAGAAGAGAGCGGATAAAGTGTAATATCCTGGAAATTGCAGTACTGGCAAATAATTGTAAATATAGTCTGCGATGAATGGTCCGATGGTGGGGGCCTGAGAGCCCATTCCTGGAAGTTCCACAGGCATGAGATGGTCAGCGTTTAGAGCGAGTGGGTACGGATCATGCAGCCTGGAGCACCAGGCCAGGAATGAGAGATGGGACTCCTCCCGCTTATGGAGGGGCCGAGTAAGGGCAAGGCACCTCTTCAAATGACCTACACTGGGGCCCAGAGACCAAAGAACAAAGTTGAAAGCCAGTACCCAAGATACGGGGGAAGGTGGGACCTAGAGTTCGAGGTAGCAGGCCGGAACTCGGGTCAGGGGCGGAAGTCCAGGGCAGAGAAGCCATGAGAGGTCTCCATGTTGAGTTACCGATGCTGGGGTGAGAGCAGCTTAACATGTTTTGCTGCAAGTGTGGATGGATCTTTCTGCTGTGTTTTGAGTATGAAGCCAGCTGTGGGGGCTGGGAGCCACCCTGGACCTGACACTTAGTTTTATCATCTAATTGGAAGAACCAAAGTACAAATACACAGCAAGTGAGTCAACCAGACAATTGTTAACAAAGAGTACGGGCGATAGTTCAAGAGTGTCTGGAAAACCCTGCATTACCTCCCTTGGATCAGGAGGACTTAAGACTCCAGGACATGTGGACTTCATTTGTTTATTTACTCATTCATTGGGAGAGCCCTGCTGTATGATAAGTGTTAAGAATAAAGAGATGAGGGGTGCCTGGGTGGCTTAGTCGGTTGAGCATCCGACTTTCCCTTAGGTCATGATCTCGCGGTTCGTGGGTTCGAGCCCCACGTCGGGCTCTGTGCTGACTGCCAGCTCAGAGCCTGGAGCCTGTTTCAGTCTGTGACTCCCTCTCTCTCTGACCCTCCCCTGCTCACTCTCTCTCTCTCTCTCTCCTAGAAATAAATAAAACATTTAAAAAATTCTTTTAAAAAAAAAGAATAGAGAGATGAATGAGAGAGGCACTAACCTTGGTGACACAGGTTACAAGCTAATCTGGGTTTCAGAGTGGTGGGCAGGCTAGGATTGCTCCCAGGATTTAAGGGAGTTCCTAAGGCCAGTGGGGCACGTCCGGGACCTGCTGTTAAGGAGGTGCTTTTATTGCTACCTGAGCTGCTGCTAATCCTAGCGTTAATTGTGCAGTGCCTATGTTCTGCCTCCTTTAAGACTTACTGCGAAAAGAAACGGAAACTATCATTAACATAAACTCTTAGAGTTAAGGTTTGGCAACCTTCTTCTGTAAAGATCCAGAGAATAAATATTTGCTTGCTTTGCAGGGGTGTCATGAGATACAATTCTTGTGACTTTTTTTCAGCCATCTAAAAAAGTAAAGCCCAGTTTTAACTCAGAGGCTAGATTTGGGCTGCAGGCTATAGTTTGCTGACCAGGGGTCTACACGCTTCCTTTAGCCTAGAGACCAATAGCATTGGTGGGTGATGATAAGTAATATTTATTATAAGTAATATTTGAAGAACCCTAAACATTGCCTGATGTTATATATATGTTATCCCACTCGGCCCTCAAAACAGCTGAACTGGAGTAGGTGAGCCAAGTACTATCATCAGTCTTCATTCCCTCCATAAGTCAACTGAAGCTCAGGAACGTTCAGTCATCGCATTAAGTCGTGGAGCCCCAAACACCAGAGGAACACAAGGTCTCCGTCTTTTGATTCCAAAGCTTGTTCTTGACCTACAGCTACTTTGAACTGGCCACATACAACCAAATTATTCACAGCTTTCGCAGGTCACTCTCGTTTGGGGTCTGAATGTGTTTTGAAATTAAAGGCTTATATTTAAAAGGCAAACAAGCAAACGTTGGGTGCAGTCTGAAGTAGGTCATTGCTTAGGAGAGGAGAGTTGGGTAGAGTGTTCTATGTCCAGACACTGCTCTAAGCGCTGGGGACACATCACTAAATTCCATAGACAAAATCCTCGCTCTAATGAGTAGGTTACATTCTAGTGAAAATCATTCTAAAGAGAACGATACAGTAGGAGGAAGCCTAGCAACTGCCTAATGCCATGCACTGTGTTTGAAATTACAAATATCTTATCACTAATCTTCAAAATGGTGCCATAAAGTGGTTCTTATTTTCTCCATTGTATAAGTACCTTAGTAACAATGGCGAATGTGGGGAACTTATTCTATGCTAGGGTAGAAATGCTCAGAGGAGATGAGATAGCAAGTAGGTGGCCATGGGGGATTTGAACTTGGGTCTATATACCCTAGACTCTAAGGTATTCCATTTTGTGCTGAAGCAAATCCCTAGGCCATGGCCATTGCACTGTACCAACACACCTCTACTTTTCAATGCCTGGTGGACTTAAATCAGATTCCTTCATCTTAGTGTTCTGTCATTTATGAGCCAAGGCAGCCAGAGATACTTATTCATTAGTGCTTTACACTTGATGACTGCTGAGGTGGCACTTCCGGTGTGATACAATGCTATTTTCCAAAGCTTATAGCTCTGAAGTAATTGCCTCACCCGTTACGATTTCATCGGCATTCAAATGCCGCTGTTGGCATGCATCTGGGCAATTTTGAGGCATAGGCATCTGCCTCAAGATTTCAGGGGGCACTGGGCTTACTTTAAAAACACTTGATGGAGAAAAAGTAGATGGGGGTGATACCGTGGTCGGAATTCCTCCCGACCTCTGGCACATCGGCTCTATGTTTACTTGCTCTATTCAAAGGCAGGCTCTCCGTAGGTACCATGTACATCATTATTTAATTTGCATATTATGGCAAAATCTCAGGCTCAGAATCAAATGACCTTTCTTTAGTTCTTCAGCCTGTGTGGCACAGGTGCACAAGGGAAGTTTTGTAGAACCTTTCTTTCAGTCATCGGGAAATTTCAGAACCGTAAGCACTGGGGAGGGGGCGGTACTCTAGGGGGCTTAATTGCAGAGTTTCCAAGTTTTCTTTGATTGAGACTTTGGCAGAATGGAGATTTTTTTTTGCATTAAAAAGGAATACTGATAACGTGTAAATGGTTTTTCCTTATAAATACATTTATCTGAAGAACTTCATTATTGCATAAATTACTTTTCAAAATTAATTTCTATGTTTTTAAAAAAGATGAATCCATGTTTTCAATGTGCCATTAGGAAAGCTCAGTGATCACATATAATAACAATGTATTAAAAGCCATACAGAAAAGAATCCATTTTTAAAAACCCATAACTCAACAGACTAAAAAATGACAGACTGGCCATTCATGCAAATTAGCTAACTCACATTTATCAGAGAAAATATTTCATAGCATTAACAACACTGTCATTTAAGAAAAATTAAATGGGTCCCAGAACCACACATTTATTTGTACTGCATTCATTATTCATTCACTTGTTTCTTTCCTCCCCCCGCTTTTTTTTTTTGAATTGTAAGTTTTGAATTCAAAGTTCAGTAGAGGGAGACGCAGATGATTTTCCCATTTTAGTGACCCTGTGGTTAGCAGCAATAAAGCAACAGGAACAAATCTGGCTTGAAACGTGTCCAAACCCACATCTCCCAGTGTGCACAAAAGGCAAAAAAGTAAGATGTGCAGCGGATATTAACATGAGTAATCTTGGAAATCTAAATATTAAACATATGTCAAAGATTATCAAATGCACATCCACATGTCTTATAGAGATGTCTTTCATCCCAGGGGCTCCAGCCTGTTTCAATGTGCATGGGCAGATTCTCTGGTCCTGAAGGCCTCATCAAAGCTTGGTGTACCCAGTGACGACAGCCCAGTGTTTCAGATGGGTGCTTGTGAAGTCATAACTCCTTAGTTCCACCCCTTCCTGAGAGACAAGCTTATTAATCTCTACTCCCACCTGGAGATAATGCTATTTAAATCCAAGGTGATTAACTCATTTGACCAGTAAGTGCCCAGTTTGGGAAACTTCTTGGGGTCTTTGATTTGTGCTCTGATGCTGAAGTCACTGGAAGCCATATTCAACTCCATCTACAGGGCTCTTACCATAGTAATCCAGAGAAGAATGTTCCAGATGGGACACTGAGAAGTAGTATGGCTGTCTTATCTCCTGGGCATTGTGTGAAGGTTGTGACTTAATTCCTCCTGTCCATTAATAATATGTGCTTTTAACACTTGGCATCTTCTTCTCTCCAAACCTTATTCTGTGGGGTAACTGAAGTTACACTGTGGAAATACTTAAGGGTGTAATGTTATAATAGGGAGCCAGCCTGATTCTTTTTCTGTGTGTATTTTGGCTGCTGAGGAATATTATTTTATAAAATCTCTTAGTGCAGCATGACCTTACTTTTTCTTAGGCTGTTTTGTCATCTGTAAATTGCTAAAGAAAAGCTAACTCTGAGTATTTCACAATGAGATCATGTTTATGAGAAGACTTTGTAAACTCTAGAGTTTTATACACATGTAGAATATCATTATTACCATAAAGGCACATCTACCAGAAAGGGCCCCCCGAGTGATGACTGGTGCACTGAAATCCAATTTTGTTTCCACATCCATTCATCCCTGGCAAATGTCACAGCTTTGTATGATGTGCAGAATCTTCGTGATTAAGCTCACTGTGTTGCCCTGTGCGTACCACGCAGTAGGCAGGCTGAGTGAGTCAGAGACTAAATACTTACCTTTGTGCTCTGACCCTGTCCGGGAGGCTGGTACCTCTAGGTGTTCAACAAATGTGTTTGGAATTGAACTGAATCGGGCCGAGGGTAGAAGAACTTGGCGTGAACGAGGCAAGTGAATGGAAGATAAACTACCAGTTTGGTTGGACCTCTGCGGGGAGGTGGTGTGACAGGCACACTGGAGGCAGGTTGGCTGAGAATGAGAGGAAGCAGCCATTCTCCACGGAGGAGGAGAGTGCGCAGAGCAATGAGTCGGGGTACGTCGCCTGTGGCCCCCCTTCTCTCCTCCTTCTGCTGCCTTCTCACCCTCTCCTCCATCTCTTACCACCCGGAGAAAGAGTCGCCGCTCAGCCTTTTCGGATCTGTTGCGTATAGGCTTTTTCTCATTCTGTGAGGTAGACAAAGCTTGGAATCTTTTGGGAATAGCATGGATTCTCCAGCTCTGTTCTTTAGGGAATTTGCAGAAGCTGGAAAAGACAATCTGCAGTTTTTGCCACTCGGCGGGAGTTTGTTAGGGGACGGGGGTGGCATTTTAGGGAAAGATCTGAAATATGTCCACACATATATTTTGGGCGGAAGATTTGCTTCCTGAATTTGCCCTTAAAACCAAAGTGTTTTGGTCATTAAAGTAAATCATCATTTATGATAAGAATGATTATCCTCTTAATGTCTCTTTTGACCTAGTGTAGTTTCCTCGACCACCTTTTGAGAAATAAAGAAAAGTATATTCTCAAAATCACTTGCTTTCGTCAATGTGTTCCCAAATAGTGTGACTTGATTCTTCTCAAACACATTTGATACCCACCCCCACCCTCCCCCTTTGGAACAAAAACTATTATTATCGGCTTAAAGAATCTCAAAATCGAACACACTCTTTCCCGTCAAGAACAAAGGGTTAAATGAGAAGCATGACTCGGTTGCTATTGTCTGAGTTATGGAAGGTTTTGTTATACTCAGCCTGCTTTCCTCTCTTCCTGGTGCTTTATCTTTCCTCCATCTCTATCTCTATCTCTAACTTATATCTTATAAGCTCAATGTGCAAGACCATCAGTGTCTCGGAGCATCCCCTACCCCGGGTAGAGATGCAAATGGATCTGGGGCTGCAGCCATTGCCTGAGTCATTTCCCACTGGAGTCAGAGAGCCAAAAAAAAAAAAAAAAAGCCTAAATGCAAAAATCACATTTTGGTTGCTCTGTAATAATTTTTTCATCCTTTTTCCCAGCCATCTCCCTGGCACCCCCTCCCCCCAGAAAACTTTGCTTGTGGTTCTAAGCTGCAAGGCATTGAAGAAAGGAGCGAGGGCTTGGGGAACATCTAGACTCCGGGTCATTGAGATGGAACAATATTCTTTAGCTGATTCAGGTCAGCCTCTCAAAAACTAATGGAAGTTGCTGAATGTGATGGCAGATCAGTACTCAAACACTTGTATGCTTTCTCACCTCTATTTTAGAGCAAAATATTAGATGCACAATTTTTAAAAATGTGTCTAGAATGAAACTCTAGTGACTTCCATGTTCACATTTTCAGAGAATGGAGTATGTTTAAATGAAAATATTTATAAAATATTGATTAAATATGTCACACTCAACTTCTGACAGATCAAACTCTTACAGTCTGTTTATACTGAGTAACTCCTTAATGAAAACGATTCACTTGTCGTTTGCATACATGTGAACATATATTTACTGGAATCAGCCAAAATAGTAAACTGCAGCTAATTGGAAAGTCAACATGTTCATTGCTTTTTAGTGTATTAAAAAAGATGTTTGACTCCTCAGAGACACCGTATGAAGAATATCATGGCCAGCTACTGGCATACATATTTTTGCACGGGGCTTGATTCCTATAATACAAGTGTTTCAAAACTGTTATTCAGAACCAAAGGGCAGCTAGCTGTCATTGGATTAGGTTTTCAGAATCTTAGACATTGGTAAAGATACTAGAGATCATCGAGTCCAGTGTTTTTCAGACCCATGGTAATAATTCCTGGTTTTTATTCCAGACCTACTGAATTTGAATCTTCCGGGGTGGGGCCTCAGAAACTGTTTCTTTAAACAATGTGCTATTTTTATCATCAGGAAAGTTGAAAACAGACCTCTTCACTGGTTCTTAGTCCTGGTTATGTATCAGAACTGTCTGCAGAGGTTGCTGAGAATGCAGACGCCTGGGTGGTGGGCACCATGCCCTTACATTCTAATTCCATTTTATGCACCTACCTTCCTACCAAGCTTCACAGATAGTATCAAAGCAGGTTTGTGAACCAGTCTGACCTCCTAGATGTCAGGAATCACTTCCAAAGCATTCTGTTTAAACATTCTGACTCAAAAGCCAGCCTTTCCCTTGTTGGAGGGCTCATAATTTTAGATAGTTCTCCCATTGATTGGGCCAAATTATGACTTCCTGTAACCTCTACCCACCGACCTCAATTTGTCCTCCACAGCAACAGAAAAACCATTTCAAATGTGTAGCTGATAGATGGCGTTCAGTAAATGTAAGGTCTTTTCCCCTGTCCCCATGTAAGTGCCCTCCACGTATGACAGACCCCATACTTGACACGGCAAATCTTCTCACAAAAGATTTCCACTTTTAGGAGAAAAGTTTCCATATTCTTAGAATCTTCATTACATGAATTCAGACATGCTGTAGCACCTTTAATAATCTATTCCACAAATATTATTGAGCACCCACTACATGTGTCGAACTAGAAGACCCCACAATGACCACAGTGACAAGAATTAAGCCCAGGATGCCAGCCGGACTCCAACTGAGCCTTGTGGAGATATGGTTCTGACCCATTGTTTCAGTAATGCAGCCTGGGGCTCTATGGCTCTTTTGAAAGCCATTCCACACTGTTCATTTACTCTACATTAGAATTTAACTAAGACCTCTGTTATTATTATTATTACCACCGTTACTATCATAAGCATTATAAAAGATAACTTTTGGAGAATACACATAGTATACAAAATCTTTTATATTCTTAATTTTTAATGTTTATTTTCAGAGAGAAAGAGACAGAACACCAGCTGGGGAGGGTCAGAGAGAGAGGGAGACAGAATCTGAAGCAGGCTCCAGGCTGCTCTGAGCTGTCAGCACAGAGCCCAAAGTGGGGCTCGAACTCTGGGAACGGCGAGATCATGACCTGAGTCGAAGTCAGATGCTTAACCCAGTGAGCCACCCAGGCGCCCCCCAAATCTTTTATATTCTTAATTCTCATAGCAGCTCTGTGAATTTGTATTATTATTGCTAATTCATGGATGGAAAACTGCAGGTCAGACAAGTTTAGGATATTGCTTGAAACTGCGTATGTAACATGTAGTCAAGAGAGGACTTGAGGTTAGACCTCCCAGCTCCACATCTGGAATGTTTTCTATTGTTTCAGATGCCATAAGAAGAGAGGATTTACCTGCCTGTAATTTAGCAAGTGGAGCAAAGGGCTGGACATTACTTTTTCCTCTTTAGTTATATGTGATTACCTTTGCCCTCTTATTATAGCCTCTTGATTGATTGATTGATTGATTGATAGAGAAGGCCTTGAGTGATTTCTCAGTATATTGGCTGTCTTTGTCTTCCATTAGTGTCACCCACAAATCAATTGAGCAAGTCTCTGTGTCCTTATCTAAGTTATTAAAACTCTGAACAGGACACAGCCTAAGAGAGAACCCACTGGCATTGCTCTGGGATTCCTTTCCCTGGATTAGATTAAAATAGTCATTGACACGTTGGTGGTGATTTTTCAACCAGCCAAAATGTGTCATCATTCTGCTCACATGTCCCAGTGTTAACATCAAAGGGATCATGAAAGCCTTGATCTCTTGTCTTCTGGAAGCCCTGATACCTTTTGTGTGTGGAATTCCCCTGATCCACCAAAGAGAAAATGGTCACTTTTTAGTGGACCAAAGTAAGTTACCTCATTATTCAGAAGAAAACTCTCAAGGATCCCAACTCCTGGCCAGGTGTTTCACTATGGGAGCCCTATCCATCCAGGTCCATCTTGGATGTCACCTCCTCTGAGAAGCCTTTTTGAGTCCCCCACAGTGGTTTGGCAACACCCTCTTCTCTGCCCCAGCATGCTAGGCATTGCTCTGGGGCAGCACCTACCACATTACCTCATAGTTACTTATGTTTTCTTTCTCCCCTCAACATTTGAACTTCTTAAGGGCAAGGATTGTGTTTTAGTCACCTTGGCAGTCTTCCATCATCTAGTGTCGTGATTGGTGGGTGTAAGAGGGTCAGAATCAATATGAACGTGTGGTTGAATACACATACGGATGTGATATAAAGTTTTCTTGTAAAGTTTTTATTGGGTAAACAGGGTTAACAAGAATCCCCTTTCAATTTCTTTTGGGCTTTGGCACCTCTTAATAAAGATATCCAGGAACAATGGATGAAGCTTGATCAAGAAAGTCCAACATGCATCCCTTCCTGAAAAGGAAGAATTAATCCTTTGCCCCCTAGAGTAGTTGTAGTTTTAAGATTAATCTTAACTCTGTTTGTAGCCTATAAAACAAAACTAATTGCAGAATTCAAAGCTTTAGAGCATTTTTAGGTGGCTTGATGGGAAAGCATTGAAATAAATACAAACATTTAGATAAAACAACCATTTTAATAGTATTAACTCTGCCAATTAATGATAATGGAAGAGCCGTCCAATTAGCTAAATCGCTAATAGTTTTATCAAGCAGAGGTTGGTAATTTAAAGCAAACAAATTCTTTCTAATTTTATCCACTCGCACACCAAGATATTTAAAGGATAACAGGGGATCCAATAAAGACTATTGCTCAAGACGAGCTATATTTAAATCTCCTAATGGCTATAACATAGAGTTACCCCAATTAGTCAGAAAACCCAAGCAGTCAGTAAATTCTTTCAAGCCTCCATAATTTGGGGTAAAAATAAATGAGATACAACAAAGGTGCTGCTTGCAATCATCAGCATCATTATTGTGGTATTTTTGGAAGGTGGAGAGTGCCGGGAGACAGTCAGGGGTGTAAATTTAACTCATCAGACCCGGCAATCCTGAGCGCTCACTACTCGCCGCTGTGCTTCGTGCAGCATTTGGGAGGGGGTTTTCATGGAGGTCAGCGCACAACGCTCCTTTTCAGGGCAGAAGACCAGGGGGAAGTTCATGTGCTCAGTGCCACAGCAAGGCTGGGAATTTCCCTGTCAAACCTCCATGGAGAATTCAGGCACATAATTGGATAATTCGGGAAAATCCTCTTAGGACCGAAGGATGTTAACATTTCTTACAATTCCAATTTTATTTTCCTCAAGAGAATAGACTTTTAAAAACATCCACATCATCTGGATATGTAAGCTTCATTAGCAGGGATTTGGTCAGTTAAGGACAAATGACAAATGAGAGACGGAAAAGGGCCTCTGTAGTCTATCTTCTGCTTGAGCCCAAGATCAACCCTTAAAATTTCAGAATTAATGATACTGTTTATCTCACATTAGGATGTTGCCCACCAAGCATCGTGCCCCAGTGGAAAAGCTTAAAGGAAAAAGGGCAAAATGGAGAGCATCTCCAAAGCATTATTTCCATCGGTGTTAGCTGGGAGGAAATAGTCCTTGACTATCCTGACAACTACTGTTGATCGAAGCACTTTCTAGGAGTCAAGCACCGTGTTAATATCTTGATAGTCATCATTCCATCAAGATTCCCATCAATAAAGTGGGGCGTTATCCCCACTGTATGGATGAGTTTACAGGGGCATGCAGGTTAAAGTAGCTTCTCACAGCAATGAGCCTTGGAGCCAGGATTCGGTAGGGCTCTAATCACAGATGTTGATTTTCACCTGGATCGTATACTGCCTTCCTGGTCCCAGCAGCTGGCATATTGTTAGTTCTGCATGTATATTGCAGGATGATGATGGTCTCCATGTGTTCCCGTGGTACAGAGAACAAATACCCTGTGGACAGCCCTGTGGGGTAAATACAGAATGAACTGGACCCAGCTGGGCATTTGCATCAAAGTACCTCACCAGAGCTCCCAGCTGGTCTGGCAGAGTGCCCAGGCACTGCCCCGGAGTTCAGATGGAATGCTCTTTGAGATGCCTCTGGTTTTCATTTTCCAAGCCTTGCCCCACACCCAACAAGTGGGTCTGGGACTGGCCGCAGCGTCCCAACGCTGTCTCACTTCTTGTGAGGGGTGGGGGGTTGTGGAAACAAGAAGGACTGGTGATATCAGACTCCTGGTATCAAACACTAACTTTTCTCTAAACTGTTAAAAAGCTTGTCAAATCCATCAATAGAATCGAGTCTCAACAAGGATCATGAGATAAAAGGTTTTCGGTGATATCATCCACATGGAACTTGCGTTTACCAAGAAACAAGAGCAAAGGCTACTTTGAAGGGTTTGAATGTAGCTCAGGTTCAGTACTGAGGGCAGGATGGGCTGAAAGAATACTTACTAACCCAGGAACCTATGCAGGCAGGCCAGCAAGGCCTCATCAGTGTTAAGAAGCAGTGTTAATTTCGCTCCCTTTACATTCTCTACTATCCGGTTTAGGTCACTTTAAATATTCCTCTCTTAGGGGAACAAGTGTGGAGACAGCTTTATCTGACTCTGAGTTTGGGTATGGGCTCTGCCGCTTAGTAGCTATGAGCATGGACTGGTCATTTAACCACCCTCCAGCATGCATCTCATGGAAAAAAGGATCTTGCAGATTGTAGATATACAGTGAGCAGGTGTTTTCTTTCTAATTCTACTATACATATTTGCAGAACAGTGTAAGTGGAACTGGACCTCAGCAAAACCAGTTCTTTAGCTGGAGAAAGAGTGAAAACAAACAGCTCATAAATACCAGGGGCAACCTATGTTTGGCCTCTGGTCACAGAGATTTTCATAGTAAACTCTACCTGCCATCAGCTGAGTGTGGGGGGTGAAACACTGGGCCAGGAGTTGGGATCCTTGGGCTTTTCCCTGCTTTGGCCACTATCGAAGGTCAGGTTTCCTGAGAGACGGACTCTAATGTGGAGATTACTATGTAGGAAGTCTACTGAGGAGTGTTCTCAGCAACACCTGTGAGGGGTTGAGGCTAAAGGATTAGTCAGCAGGTGAAGTGTGATGTAGCTATAACAAAGGCCTCCGCAGACCCCACAGGGAGCTCTGGAGCTGGGAACTGTCCATTCAGAACTGTCCCAAATGTAGGCAAAGGGGCCAGGCCTTTGAACCTTTGCACTGACCCGTCACTGTGGATGGGCTGCCCCCAGGGGAGGGGTCACAGTACTAGGGGAGAGCTGGGCCTGTAGAGGGACTCGGCAGTAAACCATCAGCAGGTAGCATTTCTCACAGCTGGGAAAAGATGTGTCTTCAAGAGAAGGGTGGAGGAGCCCGGGCAGGGCAGCCTAGCATCCACAAGTGCTACCAGATGGGTAAGTCATCACAGTTCTACATTATCTTTCCTATTTCTGCGCCATCAAAGCATTTCATATTTTCCTCTCCTGGGACTTATCTCACTGCATTAGAATGACTGTGGTCAGAGACCCTTATATTTGCATCATTTTTTGTGCCCCCAACACAAAATTTCAGTGAGCAAGTCATTATTTAAAGTCTATTTTGTCTAATATTGGCGTAGGTATGCCTTCTTTCTTTTGGTGAGTATTGGCATGGTTTACTTTTTTCATTCTTTTCCTTTCAATTTTTCTGCATTATTATATTTTAGATATGTCTCCTATAAATGACAATTCAAATGAACTTTGTTATCATCCCAGTCTAGTATTGTAATTGGAGTGTTTAGGTCATTTATACTTAATGTAATTACTGATGAGCTTAGGTTAAAATTAACCAACTTATTTTGTGCTGTTTGTTTAATCCACCAGGCCATTGTCTCTTTTTCTCACCTTTCTTAATTTCTTTTGGATTGATTCTTTTTCTTTACTATGACTATGTATTTTTTCTTCTTTCTTTCTTTCTTTGGAAATCATATACTCTTTTCTATTCTTTTAGTGTTTACCTTAGAAATTACAACATTCACCCCTCACTTAGCAAAATCTAATGTTAAGCAACACTTTTATTCTCCTGAAATAAATATAAGGACTGCAGAATAATTTAACTAAATTCCCACTTTCTCCCCAACTTAGAGTTGACAATATATAGTTGCCATGAATCTTAATTCTCTAGGTTTTAAAACCAGTTAAGACATTCATATTGTAGCTTTTAAAGTCAATGTTTATGTTTGCTCACATGGTTTCCACTTTTTAAATTATTTAATTCTTCTTGAATCTCTGATTCTTCAGTCTAATCTGCTGGTTGTGAATTCTCTCAGTTTTTGTTTATCTGACAATTTCTGTTTTTTTTACTTGCCAGCTTTAAGTATATTTTGCTGTGTCTATGAGTAGTTTTATTTTCTATGAGAACATTAAAAATGTATTCCCATTTTCCTTTGATTTTCATTTTTGCCCTTGAGAAATTTAATTGTTGATCTCTTGAAGATAAATCTTTCTTTTTTCTCTAGCTGCTGTAAACATTTTTCATTTGTTGTTAGTTTCTCATATTTTCATAGTGATACATCTCAATATATATTTCTTTTTTCTTTATCCTGCTTTGGATTCTGAGGTTTTGTTAAATCTCCCCTGGAAAATTCTATCATTCAGCCATAATGTTTTAAATATTGTTTTTTGCCCATCGCTCTTTCTCTCTCGCTTTTATTTCTATACCTACAATTAAGTATATGTTAGGCATTTTCAATGTATCCTCTGTCTCATTTCTTCTATATTTTCTATCTTTCTGCCTCTTTGTGCTATATCGTAGTAAGTTTATTCTGACTTATTTCTTTGTTCAAGGACCCTCTCTTCATTTATGCCTAATCTGCCATTCAATTCAATTGATTCTTAATTTGTTATTGTGTTTTTCCTTTTCCAAACTATTCACTTTGCCCCCAGTTTCTACCTGAAATTTTCAGGCTTGGCATTTATATTTTCTTTGACTTGGTAGGTATAGTTATTTTATAATCAGGATCAGATAATTCCAATATGTCAAGTTCTTTATTGGTCTATTTCTAAAGTCTTATTGTTTTGACTGGTTCTCACTCATGGTGTCTTATTTACTATATGCTTTTTTTCTTTTCTTTCTTTTTCTTTTTTTTTTTTTAGTTATGTGCTATGTGATGTATTTCATAAACCGTTTTTGGGAATACTTTGAGGCATTAGAGTGGTAGGTTGTTTATATGAGTCCCAGCTTTGGTGGACCCTCAGCTTTGACCTTTGTTCTCTCTGACCTCAAAGACCTCCAAACACAAATGCAGTTCCATAGTTATTTCTTCCAGATAGGCAAATGCCTTTAGAGAACAATGGATTTGAATATGGGATTTCCATTTCCTCCTAGCTTTTGACTGGGAAATTTCTCATTCTTTGGTGCTTTTAGAAGGTGTGAATTTAAAAAAATTTTTCCTAATTTTATTTTACTTTTTCTCAGCAGAAGGGTTAATCTGAGATAACTGATCTACTATTATAGGAAGGAGAATTCTATTTTTGGAGTTTAGTTTTTAATACAGTTCTGGTTCCTCAATATCTGCTGAACAATGATTGTACAAATGGTCAGGGGCATTGGAATTAAGTTGTATAAGCTATAGTTTCTGTCTTCAAGGAACTTATTATTCATTGGGAAGGGAAAAAAAATGCACACAGAAAAAAACTTTAAACCATGGCTATTCTATGGGTGATATACTGTAAATGCTAGGCTACCATACTATCTTAGTATGAAGTGTAAATGAATATAACTTTTTGCAGGAAAATTTTATAATTTTTATCAAAATTAAATATTTATATACCCTTTGGCTAAATAACACCATATCTAGGAATTTATCTGATATACATTCTGCATATGCTTGCATAAGTGTTCAAATATATACACTCACATGTATGAATATTGATTCATAGCAACATGTCTGTAATAAAAACTAGAAACTATCAACAAGGGATTGGTTAAATAAATTATGATATATCATACAACAGAATACTATGTAGCCATTAAAAAGAATGGGAGAAAATGTATATGTATAATTATGGATTAATTTCTGTGACATGTTTAAGTGGAAAAAATAAACTAGAAGCTTTAGAGTATATATCTATATCTATATCTATATCTATGTCTATATCTATATCTATATATATCTGCATGCTATATATATACACTTTATACTATATACTTTAGAGTATATATATATATGCTACATGCCCGTGCACACACACACACACACACACAGACACTTAGAAATTTATAAAGTATCTCTAAAAGGCTCTAACAGTGCTTATATGTGAAGAGGAGAACTTGGTCTAGGAGCATAGGAAAAGTAAAAAACTTTTCACTGGGTACTTTTGTGCTCTATATTTATTATATCATGTTATATTATATTTTTGTTATGTGTCATGTTATATTTATATTTATTTTTGCCATATGTACTTTTAAACCATTACATTAAAAAAACAAAAAGGGCTAAGAAAGTAACAGAAGGCATATTATACTGTGATCAGTTGTCTTACACTGTAGTTTGGTTTTCCTCTGACAAAGTCCCATGACCTTTCCAGAATTTGGTGTCTTTCTCTGTGAAATGAGGACACTGACCTAAATAATCCTTAAGGCCTCTTTCAACTTAACATTTCCCCATTCCATTCACTAGGACAGAGGTACTTTTACTGCAGAAGTACTTCAGTCAGGCAGTACCTTTGAAGATAATTTGGCAAATGAAAGTATTAGTGTTAGATGAAAGCATTGTTTGCTGAGAATGGGAACGTTCTGTTTGGTTCTCCTTCAAGTATTACACTATGATTTCCCTAAGACAATAAACTAAAATAATTGATTTGTTTGGATTCACAGTTTGAAACTACAGTTTTTAATATAACCTCACATATGAAATAGTTTAGACCTGTTTTTCTTTAGGATTGAGTGGGTTTAAGTCTCTGACAGCCTGACCAAATCTTATTACCTTCTATTTACTGTACAACAAAAGCTTATTTCATAAATGTTTCCACATTTTATGCTCACATAGATCTAAGTGGCCAAAACATTTAATTAAATGGACTATTCATGCCATCTCATTTCCTGGCTGGTCATCTATATCAATGATAACAATAGTACCCACCCCACGGCTATGAGTGAATCTTGAAAAAAAAAAAAAAAAGCAAACAACTATTTAAATCTAAACTATGCTCAGACTAATTATTTAAAATCTTTAACTATAAAAGTAATTTGAGTTTATTGTCAAAACTTCCAACAATAGAGAAGTATATAAAGTAAGAATTCCTCTTCACAGCTCTAATCCTGTTCCTCAGAAGTTAACAAAGTTAATATGGCATGTATTTTCTCTCTTTCTCTCTCTCTCTCTCTCTCTCTCTCTCACACACACACACACACACACACACACACACACACACACACACAGTTTGTTTTTACAATAATGGGATTATATGGAACATGCCGTTTTACAACTTGTTTTCATACTCAGCAGCGTATTGTACTCAGGGTATAGATAGCTCCATCTCAGACTTCAAAGGTCTGTAAACTATACATTCACACAGATATACCACAATCTATTTACCTATTTTCTTAGCCATGGACATCTAGAATTAGTTTCCATTTATATAAGGTGAGAAGCAGTGTTGTGTTGAACTTAGACATTGGGCTGGAACGTTGGTAGACTAATTTTCTAGAATTCGGGTTTTAGGTTACATGGTGCTTAAGGATGTGCCAGTCACCATTGTAAGCACGTTTTCATTCTGTAGGATACTATTACTGTCTCCATTTTGCAGATAAGAAATTTAGGCTCAGAGAGGTTAAGCAGCTTGCTTGAGATCCCACAGCTGTAACTCGCAGAGTCAGAATTTGAACCCAGACTCTCTAAATCCAGAGTCTGTGCTTAACTCCTAAGCTCTGCTTCCTCCTGGGGAGGGTATATTTGAAATTTTGATAGACACCGCCAGCCTGTCCTCCAAAACGATTGTATCAATGTATACTTTCACCAACCAAGAACTTGAGCGTTCCCTCGTTTCCTCATTTCCTAACCAAATAAAATATTACGCTCTGACTTTAAAATTTTTTTGCCAACTTCTGGTTAGAAAAATTGTATCATATTATTGTTTTAATTTACAATTAGCACATTATTAACATTCATAAGACTTAACTTTTATTAGGCCTTTACTACAATAAAAATGCACAAAAGAATTCTTCATCGTTTCCAGATTATCATCTAAGAGAAGTGGAGCCCACACACAGCTTTGTCAGGAAATGCTGACAACATGATGTACATATGGCTTCCTTGTTTGTAGTGGCTCCAAAGTTTGCTTTTGAGGTTAATTTCTTGTTTTTGTTTTGGATAAGCTTCTCGCAGGGGACCTGGGCAGGCAGAAGCCTTGTTAAAATTATAGCCCAAACTATTTCTTGAGCAATCCAGGAGAACTCATTTACAATGCACTCCTCAGATTCTTAGAACATAGTTTGCGAGAGGGTATGCCCAGAGCAGTTGGGAAAAGCAAAATAGCATTTTAACAATGAGGGATTTAGCAGGAAGATCTGACCCAACAAGTAGAAACTCTTTTAAAGGTTCAATCAAGTTTATTCCCATCACATTCCTCTGGAATGCCCAACAGGCACATGCTTTGTCAATGAAAATTATTTTCAATCTCATTGATGTTTTGTTTGGCAAGAATTATTTCTTTGAACAATTTCTTATTAATCATCTACGATTTTTCATTTCTGACAGTGTTATCACCAGCTGCATATTTATAAAAGGGCCAACTTCGACCTGTGTTCAGGTTTAATCTGTTTCCGGAGAATGTAACTAGAAAAAAAAAATCTGTCGATCCATCTGCAGCCGAGTTTCTGATCTTCACATTATAAAGGCTAAGAAATGTGAACACAGTGGAAGACTTCTATCTCCCTGATTTTGTGAGACCAAATAATACCTACCAACCTTATGAGTCATGCCATTGAGCTTTCTCCCCCTCTTTGCGGCTTTCGTTTTCCATTTCTGGGGACGTGGTTTGCCCTGTGGTAATCCAAATACGAATAACAGTACCTATTGTCTTAATGGGGTCCTGCCTCCCAGACTAGTAACTCACAGTGGCTCTAAATCGGTATCTTCCCACAGGGGCTGAGTCAAATTGCTTTGGTCAAACCACCTTACACATAGGTGGATTAAAACATGTGGAGGACTGGACGGAGGTGTTTGGCATGTATTATATTTAAATACAATGTCGGACAGTGCTGCCTGCTGGCTGTAAGCAGCCTGTGGTTCCCCGGGGAACATTTCAGTGGACTTCAGTATAACACTGTTTATACACTGCCATTGATTTTCTTTACCAAGAACTGCCAACCCAATGGAATTTAGCTCCACCTGTCAAGCAATCCCATCCTCTCCTCAACAGGGTGGAAAGCACAGTGGGTACCATGGCCATGCTGGCAATCTAGTGCAGTGGTGCTCGAAGTGTTCCCTGGGAACTTACTAGAAATGCAAAATCCCTTGCCCCTCCCCATGTCTCCTGGTGAAACGTTTGGGCGCAGGCCAAAAAGTTTGAGACTCACTTATTCTAAGGGAGTATGTCAGAATCTTCTACTTTATTTTTATTTTTATTTTTTTTTTACCCTGATCATTTTGTATCCCTCTTTACCCTGGTAACATTTCCTTAATCATGGATTCACTTTCTGAGTGACCTTGAGCTGTCTTGTGGACAGGGGCTCACCCTGCCAAGAGGGGTGCTGGCAAATGTTTAACAATAGGCTCAAAAGAAGGGGACTTGATGGGTAGCTTTTCACCATTTCTGAGGTGTACACACAACCCCAAGGCCCGTTTTAAGCTACTCCTGTAATATTATTGAGCATGGAGTTAAGAGGTGTGAGCCATCTCCAACCCCCCTACAGGGAGGGACCAAAAATCCCGAGGTTTTGGTTCATATTTACCTCAATGGGGATTTAGATTGGGTTTACATACAAAACTAGAGTCACTATTTGTAGGCCATTTGTTGAATCATTAAATATGTTTGATCATTAAGGTGACTGAAATATTCAGTTGATATCTTCTTTGATCACAAGAGAAGAAAAGAAAAAAAAAAAGGAAAACATTGAGGGGGCATTCCTGGGTGGCTAAGTCAGTGAAGCATCCAACTCTTGATATCATTTCAGGTCTTGATCTCAGGGTGGTGAGTTCAAGCCTTACATTGTGCCCTGCACTTAAAAAACAAAAACTATGTGTATATATATATATATATATGTATATATATATACGTATATATATATATATATACACATATATATATCCTTTCAGATCACTAGAGGTATTCAAAATCAGCTTTCACCTGTAATTTTGGTGGTGTCACATACATAACAGATTCAAACCCATGCCTATTTGGTGTTTTTCCTATGTATGCCCTGTCAAAATTACTCATTTGGTAAATGGTAAGCCCTAAAACAACATAGACCTTGTTTTGCCCACCATTGTATTTTTATTATTTACAGAGTTATCCAAAATATATTTGTTGAATGATTAAATTAGTAGCTATATTAGTTTCCCAGGGCTTCTATAACAAAATACCACAAAGTGGATGGCTGAAGCAATAGACCTTTATTTTCTCACAGCTCTGAAGGCTAGAAGTCCAAGATCAAGATCTTGGCCGATCTGATTTCTTCAGAGACCTCTCTTCTTGGCTGGCAAACTGCCACCTTCTTGCTGTGTCCTCGTGTGATTGTCCCTGTCTGATGTCTCTCCATCCAAATTTCTCTTCTTAGAAGGACATTAGTCTCATTGGACTGGGGCCTGTTGTACCAGCTTCATTACAACTTAATTCCCTCTCTACAGACCGTATCTCCAAATACAGCTACATTCTGAGGTACTAGGGATTAGCAATTCAACATAGAATCTTGGGGAAATATAACTCAGTCCACAACAATAACAATCAAGATTTTTATATCTGAGGGTCTAATAGCACACTGAAAGAACAAGACCCCAGTTGTGGATTTGGAGTATATCTACTGTGTTCCTCTTTTTTTTTTTTAATTTATTTTTTTAATGTTTATTTATTTTTGAGACAGAGAGCAACAGAGCATGAGCTGGGGAGGAGCAGAGAGAGAGGGAGACACAGAATCTGAAACAGGCCTCAGGCTCTGAGCTGTCAGCACAGAGCCCAATGCGGGGCTCAAACACATGGACCGCGAAATCATGACCTAAGCTGAAGTTGAATGCTTAATGGACTGAGCCACCCAGGTGCCCCTACCTTGTGCCTATATTTGCCTTGGTATGATAACTTCTATTGATTATGATGTGGATACAATCTCCTCTAAGAAATGACAAACTAATCTTACAAATTGCAAAAAATGTCCTTCCCGTCACTCCTCTCCTCTCATACTGATTTATCATTGACACATCAGGTTTTGTTCCTGATAAATGAGTTAGAAGAATAGGACAGAGGGGGTGCTTGTTCAGTTGGTTAAGCGCCTGACTTCCGCACAGGCCATGATCTCGTGGTCTGTAAGTTCGAGCCCTGCATCAGGCTCTATGTTGACAGCTCAGAGCCTGGAGCCTGATTCAGAGTCTGTCTCTGTCTCTTTCTGCCCCGCCACCCTCCCCGCCCCCGCCAGCACTCTGTCCTGTCTCTCTCAAAAATAAACATTTAAAAAAAAGGGAGACATGGAAACGTAATTAGCTGTATATAGAGAAAAATAAGACATTGGAATGGCATAGTGTATCTACGTCTCTGTGTTGCATTGTAAAAGGAAGGTGTGGGTCCTTTATCCCGGCACATACTTGCACTTGAAGGAAAGCACCACTGAGAAGGTTCAACAGCAAAATAAAATCTCAGCATCTCACATTTCTGAGATTGTTTTTTGATTTGATAGCTATCCGAACAACAGAAAAGGAGTTCAGAGTATGGCAAGGCAAAAAGACTTAGCGTGTCTCTGCTAGGGAATGGTAAGCTCTAACAAGGGGAAACTTTCTTGGTTGAAAAATGGCTCCACTTGGGTCAGAATTCTGGCCAATTATAGAGAGAATGATGTGTCACCTGAAGTCCAGCTTCTGTTTTCTTCCTTATTGACGTTCTGTCGTCTTGAATCCTGTGGTGACATGAGTGAATCATAACACAGTGTTTTAATTTTACATTATAGGTTTTGTCAGCTCAGGTGTAAGTTTTCTGTTACCTTCTGGGATCACGATCAGACTTTTAAAAATTATTTATTTCATTGTTGTTGTTGTTTTTAAAGTTCTCTTTTGATTGGTAAAGTTTCCTTTAGAAATCCTGAGGATAATTTCAACATGCCTCAAAGGCACATGTTCTTGTAATATAATAGCATGACTAGGTGGTTCTTGGCTATCAGCCTACCACGGTGAGGCATGCTGCTCTTACACAATTACACAGATCCCAGTGTCTGTCTATTTCGTAATGGTTCTTCTCATTCAAAGATGCCACTGAAAGCAATTACGTAAGTCCCGTTCATCTCACAAGGAAGGAATGGCTGGAAGTAAAGCAGAGCCAAGCTCATAGGCACTGAGGGCAACTGTACCTTAAACAGAATGCCGCATCACTTGATAAACTATTGGGTCCACATTGTCAGGACATTGGATTTGCACATTTTGGCCTTCTTATCCCATAGCCTCTCCCCTACTCCTGTCCCAGCCAGCCAGCAACAAGAGCAGCACCTGTAACTTGTGTATTTAGATTTATGTTTGAAGCTTTCCATAAAACTGAGTGATCCAGGGGTGATATGCTCTATCTTGTGACCTCAAAACCCTATTCTGTGTGTCCAGGACTGTGACACATCTTAAGTAAGATAAAGGTCACGGACTCCAAAAAGAAAGAGAGGGGAGAAGGTGGAGAGTTGCTTCTATTATGTGAGGCAGCTCTCCACATCAGAGATGGAGGGGATGGAGAAGTGATTATACAGATGGGGAGCGCCAAGGGCAGACTGTTCTGAAGGCGGGCTTCTGAGGAATGCTTTTGGGTTTGGTGGGTATTCTGTAGATAAAGAATCTGTAAAATTCCACCAACTAGTGGAGAATTTTCTACGGGCCCTGTGGAGGTTATCCAGTCTAGGATATATATGTGGGGCTCCCCTTGAAATGTATCAGGGACACATATAATAAGAATTAATACACAGTTTTTCTAAACAATTGACTTATTAATGGGAAGACAACCTGCTCTTCTTATTTCAATAGCTCCTTAAATCCCAAAGGAGCTTTGAATAGAGCTGAGTTACTTGCTGGCTTCACATCAAGTCAAAATGACAGGAATTCAGTTTGGAAAGAGCAGGCTGTCTTCTGTGTGGTAAGAAGTCCCAAGACCTTCTCTCTCTCTTTTTTTTAATAGTTTATTGTCAAGTTGGTTTACATATAACACTCAGTGCTCATCCCCACAAGTGCCGTCCTCCATGCCCATCACACCCTTTCCCCTCTCCAACACCCCCATCAGTCCTCAGTTTGTTCTCAACATTCAAGAGTCTCTCATGGTTTGCCTCCCTCCCTCTCCCCCCCATTACCCCCCTTCTTCTCTCCCATGGTCCTCCGTTAAGTTCCTCCTTATCCTACTATATGTGCAAACATATGGTACCTATCCTTCTCTGCCTGACTTATTTCGCTCAGCATAACACCCTCAAGGTCCATCCATGTTGCTACACATGGCCAGATTTCATTCTTTCTCATTGCCGTGTAGTATTTCATTGTATAGATGAACCACATCTTCTTGATCCATTCATCACTTGATGGACACTTAGGCTCTTTCCGTGTTTTGGCTATTGTTGAGAGTGCTGCTATGAACATTGGGGTACATGTGCCCCTATGCATCAGCACTCCTGTATCCTTTCCCAAGGGCTTCTCTTAAGAATGCAGCTGAAAGAACACCTACCAATGTGCCTCTGTTGGAAGGTATCTTGAATCATTTAACAGAGAAAGCAAAGAATGAAACAAGCTATTGATTCTGTTGGGCATTATATTTTTATTGTGGACTCTTGACAGCAGTGAGATGGTAGAGCATAAGATTCCTGAGGACAGGGACTGCGTTACTGATTTTATATTTCCAGAGTTAACCCAGGATGTGACGTTTGGGGGATGCTTAAAATGCGTTGTTCATTTCTGTCATAGTTAATTTCATATGGCAATTTGGGTAGGCCATGGTACCCACATATTTGGTCAGCTATGTCTGGATGTTGCTGTGAAGGTATTTTTAAATGAGTTTAGCAATTATATCAATAGACTTTGAGTTAAAAAGTTTACCGTCTGTGATGGTTCGTTTTATGTGCCATGCTGTGGGTGGGCCTCATCTAAGCAGTTGCAGGCCTTAAGGAAAAGAACTCCCCGGAAGAAGAGGCAATTCTGCCAGTTTCAGGCTTAAACCACACTATCAACTCCTCCCTCAGTTTCCAGCTTGCCCACTGACACTACAAAATTTGGACTTGCCAACCTCCACCGCTGTGTGAGCTAACAGTAAATACAAAATCAAGACTTTGGGGGAAAGGCTGTGGAATTCTCCTCGCCCACCTCCATGTCCTTGTGAATGAATGAACCTCTAGCATCTTAACTTTGCTACAGTACTCCGCCCCCGCCAATTCCAGTGACGCGGGGGGGAGACTACTTTGTCAAGTCAAAACGTTGAATCGTTGTCCTAAAATCCCAAATAGTCTCCCTTTTAACTAGAGAAGAAGAGCCTGGAAACTAACAAGGGTGCCAAGATAGGGGAAGGTGATTTGGAAGTGGACGAGGAGAAGAATTCCACAGCCCTTCCACAAATCCTTGATTTTGTATTTACCGTTAGCATCCGGTATAAGAATCGGTGGTTTGATTTAAGTGCTTTTGTTGGGTTCAAAGCCCCGTCGCCACCACCACCAGCAGCTCACCCTGCTGTGGCCTGCAGAGGCTGAGGACCACTTTTCAGCCTGATGTGATTTCTAACAGCTGAGATATTAAAACACTGAAAAACGGGGTTTATAATGGAAATGCTGACAGACTATTAACTATAGCAGCACTGCTCTAATAAATGGAATGGCCTGTCATAATCTCTAGTTCATAAATATGCAAATACAAGACTGGGGATTTGCTCCAAAGGATGTCTCTATAATTTTAACTGACCTTTACTGATACCAAATGAGCCTGTTGCTTCTGTTTTTGTACATTGGATATAAAGTACAGGAAATCCAGCCGCCTGTCAGCCTAAAGTATATAAAGTTTAAACTGTCAGCTACTAAACTCTGGGCTCAGATTCCATTCCTCTTCGCATTCACACTTTTTATTGACATATTCATTTTTTTCCCTGAGGGGGGACAGCGTTGTGGGGGTGAAATCAAACATTGTTCATCCCCCTTCCCCCCCACATTATTTCCACATGTCACAGCGCCTGCCCGGCCAAAATTCATGGATTGCCTCAAGGACAAACAGGCCATCTACACTGAATTATAAATTTGAGTTTTATCCAGTTTTCTGCTTTTGGACCAAATGGGTAGCAAATCCAGTGACTTCATATTTAATAGCCTAGATGTCATTTGTCCTGTGTCTTTCAGCGCAGAGCAAAGAGTTGGATGGCTAGCAGTTTTGCAGATTTTTTCCCCCTAATTATTTTAAGCTATTCAGCCTGGTATCCGAACTATTGATGCAGAGCCAAATTGCCAGCAGGGGAGAGATCTGTCCAATCCAGGAGCTAAATGAGTCACTGAGAGTCAATCTGTTTTTCCCTCGCTGCTGGAGTTTCCCCGGGCGGCCTCTCTCGGCCGCACTCACACGCGGAGCTCCAGGCTCGGCCCTCTGTGCCCCCACTTCCCGCCTTGGCCTCGCCCCCTGCAGCTGCCGGTGCGCTCTGACCCGCGGCCCTGAAATCCCGCCCTTCAGTCACCCTGCAGTTGAGGCCTCACCTCCTTGGAAATGAAGACGTCTTGGCCTTGCTATGTTTGCTTCCCCAGTTATTCATCAGGTATCTGGAAAGTAAAGACACCGAAACGGCATGTGTGGTTGGGGCCCCATGCCCGTGGACCAGTTCCCACCGCCCCCTTCCCTCCTACGGCTCTTCTTCTCTTCCCAGGGCTCCAGATGAAGTCCCTGGAAATAGAGGGCTTCATTCGGTCGCAGGAAAATAAAAAACAAGGGGAGTAGAAGGATGTGTGGATGGCAGGGAGGAAAGCCACCAGCCTGAGCCAGAAACTGCTGGAATGCTTGCTAGCTCCTTAAGAATTGGGAGAAAGCTCACGGTGCCTGAATAACATTTTCCCCCCCAACTGAAACATTTAATTTCTAGCAATATTTATTAAAAAGCGAAATCCTTGAATTCTTCCTGGTAGGCTCAGTATTCAATTACACAAAAATATGCAGCCGGTTTAAGGACTGCACATAAGATTAAGATAACTGGTATTTCATGGTAAATGATTAAATTAGCTGACACAGTTCTATCCTGAACTTTGCCATTAGGACTGACATTCTTGTACTGTGTGCTTTGCGGACGATGCGTAATCTAAACTGGTATGAACTTTTTCTCTTTGAAACTCTAACATGAACAAGGAGCAGTGTTCTCTCTGAACATCTGAACAAAGGAGTTAATACAGAATTCGAGAAAACAACCACCAAAAAACCTCTATTGTAGTAAACTGAACTGCCCCAAGACTATTCCGGAATTAGAGAACTCAGGGGTCCTTGAGAAACAACGAAGGGACGGTGCAGGGGAGAACTATTGATTAATTGATTTACTGTGATTTTCAGATAGAAATATCTGGGAAGAAAACTCGAGGGGCAGAGGTTGTGCTTTTTCACAGTAAAGTCTCGGTGGACTAAAAAGCTTCGCTCCCTGTGGGGCAGGCAGTTTGATTTCTGCAGTTCCAAAAAACTTCACCGTTTTACGTATTCATGCTGATTTTTGGTTTTCCTTTTTCTAGCTATCCAGGGGACAGGGCTGTTAGAGAAAAAAGTGAGATTTCTGAGACAGAGGAAAACTCACTGAAGTCAGGAATGTGTTAGTGAATCGCTTTTCTTTTTCTCTTGAGGTCACTCCTGTGTTGGGGTCAGCTGCGTCACAGAGGTTCTCTAGTGAGTTTCTGGATTCTAGGGATCCAGGAAGTTCCAGGAAGTGCTCCAGCTCCTCTTGGTCAGAAGTAATTAACTAAAAACTAAAGGCCCCTCTTTCTCTTCATACTTTGAACCACAGAGCAGCTAATACCAGGCATGAAACACCAGTTTTCAGATCATTAGCACGAAGCATTTTCCACGGGAGGCAATACAATGTTGCTTTATATCTCTGCTACAATTATGCCACTTTCAGAAAGCAGGAATCTCCCTGAAAAGAAATTTACATGAAAACAGTCCCATTGTTTGAGAACTTTTGCAAAAGCTGTACAAAGGGGTTTGATAGTGATTTTTAAAAATTCAGTCTTTATCACAGCCTCAAAGATATCCCGAGAAACCTGGTTACCTGTAAAGAACTACATTGTACTTATTAGGCTTTAAAAATGTGTACAATACAGGGCTGTTTCAAAATTTTTTCCCTAAGCTCCAAACTTTTTCCTAAGCTTCAAAGCCTTCTGTAATGCATGTCCTACAGAGTCTAGTGCTTTTTGGCTTAACACTTCTGAGGATCACTCATTACTAGTTAAGAAAGCTGAAGATAATTGCAATAAAAACTGACGGAGCTCCAAGTATTTGGAACAATGTGAAATGTTTCTCCCGTGGGTGTAGCTTTTAGGGACCACACGGCGTTTCCTATCCCTTAATGCTTGATCAGCAGAAGATGAAGGTCACAGTGTCTCAGTTCATGTTGATTGTGTCTCAACTCCCGGGTGCTCGGAATCTGGATGTGTCCATTACCACATGTTCAAACAATAGATCGCCTGTGCCAGGAATCTCATTTCTGTAGAAAGACTTAAAAGGATGGGTGAGGAATAGGGTGTTGGACCAAATGTTGTGACATTTCCCTTTGATTCTTACTTTCTTTAAATTCTTCTGCATTTAGTACCTAGCATCTGTCTGGCATTGGTACTCTTAGTTCCCTTTCCTCCTAATTCACTGTGGAAGATGATCAAAGTATGGAGTTTCTTCTACTCCAGAGGCTGGCATTTGTGCAGACACAAGTGAGCATGGTTTTCAAGCACCCGTCTTTGAATACAAGGAATTCCTTTAATGATCATGCCAGACAACATAGACTTCAGAATTAGACACTTTGCTTCCAGCTCTGCCATTTACCAGCTCTGACACTTTGGACAAGTCATGGTAACCTTTTTGAAGCCTCAGTTTCCTCTTCTGTGAATGGGAATCAATGCCATCATCATCTTGTCTCCTCAGCTAAAAAACCAAACAGACAGGCAACTGAGCAAATTGCCATTCAGATATCCTCAACATCAAGTGTGAATATATATTTATTTTTTATACAGAGACCGTTGTACTATATATTAGGTAGATGATACGATACACAAAAGTGGAAGTTAAATAGATTCCAAAATAAGCAGAAATTAAGAATTTACTACTTTCTTCTCGTCTTGCATAACCCCACTTTGGAGACACGTAATATGTGTAATGTCCTCAGCACACTTCCTGGTACAAGGCAGTACTCAGAATGCTAGGTGTTAGGTCCAGTTGCAATGGAGAACGTTCAGCCTCATATTGGCTTCCTTTTTTTGACATGACTTTGCTCTTCTAAGTAGCAGAGAATGGCCACATTGTAAGTCCGGCTCTTCCAACACGGAGGAAACTCACTGCTCAATTTTGGTCAGCATTTTCTTCTGCTAAGAGGTGCTCTGCATTCACGGTTATTTTCAGTAGGACCTCATGTTCCAGAGAAGATTTGTGGCTTCTCCCTTTGAAACAGGCAATGAAGACAGCAGAGTCATTTCCCCTGGTGTGAGGCTGAGGTCACATTACCATGTTGAGAAATGAAGACACTATAGCATAAGAATCTGTGCAAATGGGGGGAAAGGGGGGACAGAGTCAAAATTGGAGGAACACAGAGAAATCTCATTTTCTTGATTATTCTTTTACTGCAATCTGTACTGCCCTTGGCCTTATATACAATAAATAGGACACACTGATTTTGAATTTGATTGCTGGGGCATTGAGTGTCAGTCTAGAAATTTGTGTAAGTACTCTTGGTTCTAATTTCATATCCATTCATTTGTTATTCCTTAAGCATTGCTAAGTACGCTGAGCATCTATTGTATGTCAGGCTCCGTGCTGGGCACTACTTTGAATATGAGTTTGTCTTCAGAACAGAGAAGCAAGCCAAGAGAAACGATGGAGATAAATACAGAGCCCAAACTCACACAGGAACTTGGGATTTGCTGGGAATCTGATGTGAACCAAGTTGTCACTGACCTCACACTTTTTAGTGAGTATCAGTCATTCTCCTTGGAAATTCTTTTATTACCTAAAATGTAAAAACTTTGATGAAAAATCTTATGACAGAATATTTTTAAAAATTCAGGAAATAAAAGCAGAATAGGAATTTGCATTCATTTTGACAAAAGGACATGGTGCTTTAGTTCTGTTTTGGTTATTCTGGGTTGAGGCTTAGAGACTTCCTTTCTGTTCCAGCTTTTCTGTTGACTTTACTCTTTTGAGGCAGAAAATCTTAATGTAGACAGTGTGTGTGTTAGACATTTCTGGTTCTTGTCAATATCTGGTTCTCTTCTTATTTTTGCATACAGAGAGGAACACATTTCCTGGTACAAAGTGGGAGCTGTTACTAGTTCTACCTAATGGGCTATATAAGCTGAAATGGAATGAGGTCGGTTCTGGGTCCAGGTTTAGAAGGTTCTGATGAGTTCTTCCCATCTCCTTTTCCTTCTGCCGTGGAGACGTGACCAGATGGCATAACCTCCATCAGCCTGGCTCCCTGAGTAGCCACATGGGCCGAGCAGCTCCCTGACGAATATGTGCTAGAACAAAAACGTAAATTTTGTCTTGACAATCTACTGGGATTTCAGGGTTAATTTGTCACCTCGGAGTAAACCATTCTACCCTGACACTTACAGGGTTTTTATGTCTTTATTTTTCCAGAAGGAGGAAGGGATACCTAGATCTTTCTCCAAAAAGTACTCTACTCTGAGAAACTGTGAGCGAAGTACCAAGATTTGCAGCCGGCAGGGGCCTAAAGTGACAGAAATTATGAAAATACCAAGAAAAAGAACACAAGTATCCGGAGTATAAAGAAAGAAAGAAATATTCTGCCGGCCAAGTTTGTATCATCGGCTGTTGGGAGCCATCTACGCAATTTCAACTGTGACCAGACTTCCCTTTATTACAGGATGGGAAGAGTGTCCGTCTAGGCTTTCAAATGTGAGCATTCGAGGGTGACTTCTCCATAGGAGGTTTTTAGGAACTAACACGATGAAGAACTGTACCGTGAGCCACTCTAGGAACGATGCCCACTTAGGTCTCTGAGAAAGAGGTCCGGAACCACAAGTAGAAGCAAACGGAACTTGTCACAAGAAAGTCCTAGGGGAAAAATGACACTTGGTGCAAAAGCTCTCATTAAGGGTCTTTTGAAAAGCTTCTAGTGTAACATTTTTCTTCATAGAGCTAATATGCCATTAAACAAGGGGAAATAATCATTTTAAACTGCTTACTGAGAGACCTCATGGAATAAAACCCCTATGAGTGGAGTGGATGAAATAAATATTCTGAGTTTGCAAGATAGTGACATTTCTGAGCCCCCCGAAGGCCTGGACGTAATGGTGGCATCTAAGGCTGACTTGTTGATCTGTGAGGCCCTTTTAAATGCACTTTTAAGGCTGCTTTTTCCCTAATCTTAAACACTTGACCTTTCAGTCTGATATTCTTCAGTATTATTAGATTAGATGATTAGTTATTAAATATACTGTCTCCAGTAAATAGGTAATTGTATAATGCAATGGCCTTCAGCTTTTCCAGGCCATGTTCCCATGACATTTAGAGTTAGTACACAGAGTCCTTCTGGGGCAGGAATGTTTAACCCTTTCTGTGGGTAGAAGAATGTGCAGGGATTTCCCTGGCTCTCACGCTTAAGCTGCCTGAATGAAGGGCAATGAAAACGTAGAGGGTCACATGGTTTTGAGAGCTCTAGAACTCAGAGATCATAGCATTCATATTACATTTATGACCACATAATAACAGTGAAAAATACGTAAACCAGCACTGTCCCCATAATAAGCTGGTGTGATGAACACAGTGTAGGTACTCACTAGGCTTTAGGTTGCGTGCGTGGGAAAAATGTATAGTGCTGTTCTGTGACCCAAAGCACACAGATGCAGAAGTTCGAAATGCCTCTATTGATTTTTGCGAAAATTGCCTAGCGCACAGGGGTGGGGATGGAGAGAAGGAAGAGAGAAGAGGAGAGAAGACAGGAACTAGCGTGTTTTGATCTCATTATATGTGCCGAGCGTTGTGTCAGGCATTTTACATACTCAGACTCCTTTTCTCTTCCCTGAACCAGAAGTCTGTATTACTAGTTCTTGTTTTCCATTTTAGGAACCTGAGGCTCAGAGAAGTTAAACTAGCCCAAGATCAAAGAGCCAGGATAGTCGAATTGGGACTTGCACTTGGACCTGTTTGACTTCAAGGCCCTCACTCTTGCCTATATTTCACACCATCTTCTTTTTGTTATGTGCCTACTATGTGTAGATGTGGTGTTCCTCATGTTATAAACAGAGGATGGTTAGGGAATCTGAGTATCAATTATCCATCTTATGTCTTTTTAATTGAGGTCCTACTGTGTTCCCCAGCAAGCACACTGTGAAAAATGTAAAACAAGTACTGAGATGTGGCAGTGCCTGGGTGGCTGAGTCAGTTAAGCATCTGACTCTTGATTCCCACTCAGATCATGATCTTACAACATTGTGATATTGATCCCTGCTCCCACTCTTTCCCTCCCTCTCTTTCTCTCTCTCTCTCAAAAACAAATAAAGATAAGTTTATTTCAAGTTTAAAACAGGACTGCCTTTTAAATTTATGTTTATTTATTTATTTATATAAGTTATTTATTTATTTATTTTTGAGAAAGAGTTTGCATACAAGTGGGGAGGGGCAGAGAGAGAGAGGAGGAGAGAGAATCCCAAGCAGGCTTCACCCTGTCAGTGTGGAGCCTGATGCTGGGCTTGAACTCATGAACTGTGAGATTGTGACCTGAGCAGAAATCAAGAATTACATGCTTAATTTTTTAAAATGTTTTATTTATTTCTGAGAGAGAGAGAGACAGTGTGAGCAGGGGAGGGTCAGAGAGGGAGACACAGAATCCAGAGACAGGCTCCAGGCTCTGAGCTAGCTGTCAGCACAGAGCCAGATGCAGGGCTTGAACCCACGAACCGTGAGATCATGACCTGAGCCGAAGTTAGATGCTTAACCGACTGAGCCACCCAGGTTCCCCAAGAGTTGCATGCTTAACAGACTGAACCATCCAGGTGCCCCAATAAATAAATGTTAAAAAAAAAAAGGTACTGAGACACCATCACAGGCCTCCAAGTTAGAGGTTGAAAGCTATTTGGGAAGACAAAGTGACACACAAAAACCAATTCCTAATTGGGTCCTATGAATGGTAAGTCTAAAAGTTCACCGTGGTCAGGGTAAGCATGGTCTGGAGATGATTACTGGGACCTGGTCTTGTAAAGTAGGCAAGGTTTGAAGAGAAGGGCATTTTAGGTATAAAGTATGGACCATATGAGCCAAGGCAAGGTGTCAGTGTTGAGGGGAGGAGGAAATGACAGCCTGACTGCTTTTCTTCTGCCTTACTCTGGACCTCCACTGCATCCCATCCCGAGCTTCTCTTGTTTTTACCATTGAGGTACCTAACACATGTGATGCATACGTATCCACCTTCCCCTGTGAACTCTCTGAGAATAGGGACTGCATCTCAGTCATCTGCTTTTTTTCGATGCTTAACACAGTACCTGGTGCCCTTTAGGTGCTCAATAAATACTTGTGACATGGATGCTGGATGAAAGGCTGAATAATTGGGGGACAATTGGAGACAGATTGACACAGAGGCGAGAAAAGAAGAGCTGAACCAGCTAAGACAGAAGAACAAGTCATGATTGAGTATATAGACAAGATAAATATGGTCTTTGTGAGGGAATTCAAATCAGGAGAGACTGGAAACTGAGGTAGTGAGAGCATGGAGCAGCGAAAATGAGGATGGGGAAAAGGAGAAATTGGCAGACAGAGAGCAGTGAGGCACAGTAGGCTTTGGTTCAAAGTCTGGTATAAGGAGACGAAAGAATAGGAAAAAGAAAAGTCCTCTAGGAAAAAAGGTGGAATGCAGGGTAAAGAATCTTGTTTTACGGAATAATGAGCTATGTCTAGACAAGTTGAACATTTTAAAAATAAATTATTGTGTTGAGTGTTAAGTGATAGGAGAACATGAGAGTGATTTTAGGTATTTGGAAATCTATATGAAAAGAGGCTGAGAGTATGGATGTGGATGGCTGGATAGGTTTAGCCTTCTTATCTTTGGAAGGGAGAGAATCCAGATGTGTCTGGGGGTCCATGATTGCCTCAGAAGCTCCTGGAGATTATGGGTTCTTCCTGGAAGCCACAGGAAAGACTTGAGGTATGAAATAGTCCCCTTGATTTAGTGCCCCATCTCCTAAGGCCTTGCTGTGTGATTTCAATCTCTGATTAGTCTAAATTAATTTTTGAAACCTCTTGACTGGTGGCTACCAATGCATCTGATTTCCACCCTAGCTGCCTTGACTTTCTCCCCCTACGGCAGTGGGGTTGGGGCAGAGAGGACGATCCGCACAGGCACAGGCACACGTCCACACTGGATGTTCTTACATCACCAGGCGGCTCTGGGCACTCAACACACAGCCAAAACAGTGGTTAGTTTTCTTATTCTAGCGTACCACACCTGCTTACAGACAAGGAATGCAACCCACACGCTGTTCACCTCTCCCAAAGTCACGAGCCATGGCCAAACCGTGACTCAGAACTCTAGATATCAGTCATTTCTCCTGGTCACAGAGGCAGTCCTTGTTTTGAACTTGCAACAAACCCAGAAATAAACATCTTCCCCACCAACACCCTCAGACAACTGGGTGGACAGAGAACTCTGTAACCCATAGGGGGTGCTTGCAAGTTTCTGAAAATAAAAGCGCCAAGCATTTCCCCCCACATTTATTTGTTAGGATAGCTCCAGGCCCAAGAAGTGCGTGTCCTGGGGGGTACACAGTGCACAAGGACTAGATTTTGCCCGTTTTCATACACATCGTGGAGCATAGTGAGCTCAGCATCCGACAGAGTTCAGTTGGCATGTTTACAGAGCTCAGACCCACACCGGTGCATCAGGATGGTTTAAGGTTTGGGGAACAGGTTCCCCTACTGACAAATAGCATAATTGGGCATAATGTCTTAAGTGAACATATTAGCTCGGGCTTTTAACAGTATGCAAGCCTCAGCTTCCGCAATAACAGCCTAATCTTGGGTGGGAACAGTCCCGGGCTTCCCTCGAACACAGGCCCTGCGCGTCCACCCGCAGATAAGGCTCTCGGAATGGTTTTATTTATATCGTCCTTGTTAGTCATACAGTCTGTGTGCAAACAAAACAACATTATTCTTATCTCCTTGGAAAGTTTAATGCATTAGCAATTAAAAGCTGGTGCTGAAAAAGAGCCAGGCAACAGGCAGAGAAGTTCATCCTAGCTCAGCACCCGGGCGCAAACCGATCGGTGGGGGCAACTGTGACGGATAAGAGCATCGCGATGTCTGCCGAATTGTTTTTAAGAAATAGTTTAGCCATGTAAGGATGATCCCACTGTAATTAAATGAGATAATGTCGCCACAATCTCTTCAAAAGTACCCTGTTGAAACTTGCTGTCCTCGGGCTCTTGCCAGAGCCCATTCCTGCCTCCCGCTCCCGGTCTGGCTGGGATGGGAGGGGAGGGGGTGGGGGGTGGGGGCTGCCTCTGGGCCAGGTCCCTGTTGTGGCGGCCCAGAAGTGCTCAGGAGGGGCCGTGGCCTGTCCTCACAGCTGCTGAGGGCTTCCAGATTGAGTTCTGTTTGGAACAGGGATGGTCTGATCGTGTTCTTTGTTATCCTAACGTCAGGGAACTTAAGCATTGTAAACTAGGCCAGCCTGATCCGAAAGTCAAGCTCACGGCCAGCTGTTAACAATGGGAGAAGTTGTGGGCTGGGGGTGGGGCAGGAAGCCCTGGGCTTTCTCCTCAGTTTGTCTGTGAACGACAGCCCTAAAATACAACACCTACTAGGAAAAACAAGCGAAAAGTCTTGTTCATCCATGGTTCTGGGTGTGAGGGGCCAAGACGTATCTGGAAAAGCTCTCTCTCCCTGTCTGTAAAAGGCAGAGCAGGAGGAAGCCCAGAGATTCAGAGGACTGCACCCAGGACAGGAAATTAGAAATGAAAACCTACCCTCCTCTGAGCTCTGGTGGCCTCCATTGGTAGGGGTGGAAAGCGAGACGTGGGGACTCTGGGTTTAGCTCCACTTTTAGTCCCAGCCGAGAGGGGACTCTGGGTTTAGCTCCACTTAAGTTTTGTCTGACCCTGTAGCAGACAGTACATAAATGTGTCTGTGTGGCATTGCATGGGTCAACTTGTCACTTGATTAAATGTTTTTCTTTTCAACTGCTTAGACTTACATAGGTCAGCCTCAGTGCTGGAGAAAGAATGTGTACTAAAAATAATAAATAGTTTGGGAAACAGACTGGATCTAAAATAAATAAGGTTAATATAGCAAGAATACCTATTCTTGGGCTAGAAGGGACTTTGGGTCACCCTCTGGCAAAGTTTGCCCACTCCTAAGTGCACAGAAGAGTTGAATAATAAAACCCCAGGCAGGCTGGTAGTAGAACTTTTAATCCTAGCCGCTGCCCCTGGGGGTGAGAGGAAGAGATATTTGATAGTCCAAAACAGAAAGTAAATATAGAGTAAATTACTTCCATGTAATTGGGGAGATTACTTCAAGTAGATTGCAACTTGGAAATGGATTGCTTCTTCTCAAAATGCAGGGTGACTTGCACATCTTTCATCCTGAGGTCCTGGTGGCACTGAGGGGAGGAGCAGCTCCTGGCTTTCAAGGACAGCTAGAGCCAGCATATTTTGTAACGTCAAAGCTGAGCGCCTTTGATACTTGAATTACCCAGATCTGTGCAGTAGTTATTAGGAAGAGAAGTATAAAGAGACACAGAAACGTGGCCAACAGAAACACACCACCTTAAGCCATCTCAACTGTGAGCCCTTGTAGATAGAAAACAGAAGACTCTTTGCAATTAATGTAATCACCCTCATTGAAGGAAATGGTCAATTTGAGTTGAAATGGTGTGGAAAAGCGCGGGAGTGGATCTGTGTGAGACACCGAAAAGAATTTTACATTTTTTTCACAGAATGAACCATTTTTTCCGGTAACTTCCGTTCTTCGGTTCTAGTAGTAGTTTGTCTTAGTAGTTTGTCTTAAAGCTGGTGTGAATATGCTTCCATGTTGTGTCTGTGCAGTCATCTTTTAAATAGTTCTCTCCACTTCTCAGCTATGTAGGCTCTAGAACCAGAGGAGCCTTGTTGAGATTCATGACTGCCCGTATCTGACTTTGGACAAATTGCCTGACCCCACTCAGCCTCTATTTTCCTTTGCTTTTTTTTTTTTTTTTTTTTTTTTTTTTTTAAGTTTATGTATTTATTTCGAGAGAGAGAGAACATGCATGCATGAGGGAGAGAGGCAGAGAGAGAGGGAGAGAGAGAGAATCCCAAGCAGGCTCCTTGCTGTTAGCACAGAGCTCCATGTAGGGCTGATCCCAGGAACCAGATTATGACCTGAGCCAAAATCAACAGCCTTATCCTCTTTTCTTTTCTTTTCTTTTCTTTTCTTTTCTTTTCTTTTCTTTTCTTTTCTTTTCTTTTCTTTTTTTCCTTTCCTTTCCTTTCCTTTCCTTTCCTTTCCTTTCCTTTCCTTTCCTTTCCTTTCCTTTCCCTTTCCTCCCTCCCCTTCCTTCCTTCCTTCCTTCCTTCCTTCCTTCCTTCCTTCCTTCCCCCCTTCCTTCCTTCCCTTCCTTTCCTTTCCTTTCCTTTCCTTTCCTTCCTTTCCCTTCCTTCCTTCCCTTCCCTCCCCTTCCCTTCCTTTCCTTTCTTTAATGTTTATTTTTGAGAGAGAGAGAGAGAGAGAGCAGGCACACACACAAGTGGGGGAGGGGCAGAGAGAGAGAGGAATAGAGGATCCACAGCAGGCTCCATGCTGACAGCACAGAGCCCAATATGGGACTCAAATTCGCCAACTGCAAGATCATGACCTGAGTGGAAGTTGGATGTTTAACCAACTGAGCCACCCAGGTGCTCCAACAGCCTTTAGTTTCTTATTTATGAAATGGGAATAATAATACTTGCCTCAAAGGCAAAAAGTTGTGAGAACTAAATGAGAAAATGCATGTAAACGCTTGGCACTTAGTTCATTTTAAATTATGATGATAATCACACATAATAAATTGTTTCTTACATGATATGTTTAGCCTACCCACAGTTCTATTTTTGTTTAAATCAGTTCAGTGTCTAGTAGCCAGAATTGAACAAAATGCTACAGATATGTCCCGATAGGATAAAGTAAACTATCATCTCCTTCATTCTAGGCTCTATACGTCCATTGATGAAACCAGTTAGAGTATTAATTTTTTTCTGTTTCTATTTTATCTTTTTGTGAGGGGGAGGAATGTCTGCCCAATCAAACAATTCAGTAAAATTTCTCCTTCTCTGCTGTTCTTTGATATTTAGTTTTAGATATTGCTGTAGGACCTTACATTTATCCTATTCCATGTGGTCTCTTTAGTGTTGATTCCTCTTTCAAACCTATGCCATCCATTTATTTATTTATTCATTCATTATAGAAACTTTCAAAAATATATTCATAATGGGCCTGGCACAAGGACAGTTATTTGCTATGTCCTGAGTTTTTTAAAATTCATTGAAGTTTCAGTAGAGCACAATTTCTATATCGTCATCCAAATTGTATAATATGCTGGATGATGCAGGGTTATGGGCATGAGCCCCAGGAACATCTTTGGAAACTTTCTTCAAGGCTGGCCAGCCCCCTTAGGGCACAGTAGTTTAATCATTATGAATTCATCTTGTGGCATCGTTTGGTACAAAGTATTTTTCAACTTGACCAGCAGGAAATTTTGAGATTTTCCCAGACTTCTTGTTCAAGTCAAAATTCACTAGATCTGTCTAGTTACCTAATTCAGTATTCCCAGCAAAATAAGTCTAATCTGATGTCATTTTTTTTTTAAGTAAAATTAGGCTGGCTTGTTTTCTAAAGTCCTCAGAGGATATATTTTCATACTTATTCTAGAATTTTGAAGATTTTAGAGAGAAACAGAACATAGTGCCTAAAACATGACAGATGTCTGTCGTTTTAGATGTTCACCCCCACCACGTGTGGCCATAGTGAGAACAGTGAGAAGGTTGGGAAGTTTAGTTAGATGCTAACGTCTATCCTGCGGTACCAGGGTTATTGTGGGGTATTTGCTTTATATTTTACTTAGATTTGTGTATGTATTTCTCCTCTCCTGGGCTTCCTATGGTCAGCGGTACGCTTTTAGTCATCTCTTATAATTCCTATCATAGTGCATGACTAATCATAAGTAATCATGAATTGCTTTGCCAATTGAGGTACTCAAGGTTTATTTGTAAGCCAACGCCTAGCCTGTTACAATTAAGGAGAAAGAATACCGCCCTTTCAGTCTCATATACGGCAAATAGAGAAGATGTGTATTGGCCTTAGGGCATCCCTAAGAGCAGGTTTTAGAGAGGGTTAGGAGAGTTGCCCCCTTAAACTGCAGGAAACATGCAAATGATTAGCAAGAGAGGCTGATGAATGAGACGTAGCGAAATGGCTTTCTTAAAATATTGGGAAACTGGTGATCATTTTTTTCTCCTTTGTCATTCTTGGGATGTTGGAATTCTAGGGCAGAAATCGCATGCTAAAAAAATCATTGTCCCATTCTGCTCTTTCCAAAGGCTTTCCTTTCCTTAAATTTGGTCAGGGTAGGAGATTGCTTCTGTGGACTTTAAAGGTAAGGATCATCTATCAATTTCTATTGGTATCACTGGCACAATGCTTGGCAGAGAGGAGGCACCCAATAACTGTTGGATGAACAAATAACATTTGGGAAAGTGCTTTGTAGACAGTGAAACCTTGCACAAATGAAAAGATGATGTGGATCATTGCTTATGAGGTTCAGACTCCGATACGAAACTCTTGTTCTAATTAATGTACTACATTCTCTCTCTCTCTCTCCCTCTGAATAATAGCTACGTTTTTTATTGTTTTTAATGGGAAAGGTATTGGGACACTGGCTGTTTTTTAAAACTAAAATAAAAATGTATTTGCCCCCTTTAATTACTAGTTGTTCCACTTGCTCTTCTGGCTTTTGTTGACAAACATATATTTATATACTTCGTATTATTGTCATTAGTTAGCCCGAAACTTTCCTACCTCACCCATCTTTAGCCTGTCATACAGTTTTGACTTAGATTTTCCAAATGTTAGACTGTCGGGCTTTCCAGGATGCATTCTTAAAAGCCAGTGTCTTTGGAAGCACTTGAACCAGAAGTCAAAAGGCATGCTGTAAACCAATAGTTTTTTGACAAAGAAATGAAAAGTCTCAGGAATGTCAAATAAGGAATCTAACCTATTGATACCAATTTGCTTACACTGTATTGATTCCTACAAAAACGTTATGAAAGAGGGTGCTAAAGACACTCTTCTGATCAGATTACAAGTATACTCAGTGAAGACAAAACCAACATAGACTCTAAGAGTTTGCCTTAAAGTGTCCCCTGATATTAGCTGTCTGTCACTGACTCAGGGCTTTTCCTGGATTCACATGGCTCAGATTGTCCATTGAGAACCCACAGACTGAGTGTGGCATGGCTATGAGACTGAGGGGTCACGATTGCGGTAGGGGAGTCCAGCGGCAGGGCAGGCCATAACGACCTGAACAAACTGGTTTTGCTACTTCTCAGTGACAGTGATAAGTAGGATGTCAGAAAAGATGAAAATTCTAGAGGTTTCCATAAATGTCTCACTTTCCTACTTAGGGCTTCAAGGTCTTTAGAGATAGAGTCCAGATTTGGGTTTTGGCTGTTTCACTTATTCTTGTGGAAATGGGCAGAAGTGGTGGTGGGGTGGGTGAGGCTTCACAGCCCCCCTTCCCTCTGAGATAAATGTACCAGGAGGGGCCCCCGAGAAGCCAAGGCAGTTCTACACATGCCAGTTTCACCCAACTCAACGGGGACTTGACATACGCCCCCTCGTAGCTCTCATGCCTCCTTCTGGGCGCTTGGCGGATCTGAAATTCGTAGATAGCATGGTTTAGGGTGGTGATCTGGACAGTGAGGAGGGTCGGGGGCCCTGTTTTGAGGCTGCTTTGTGGAGCAAGCATAACATTTTGACTTAGCTTGAATGCTGATTTTGGCACATTTTGGAGGTGAGCAGATGGAGATAATGGAAAAGGACACTGAAAAACCCTAAGTCACCCCTAAATACTGCCTGTGGAACCCAGATTTGATAAGCACTGCAAAGATGCTCATATCTGATCACGCTGTATTTATGGACACATCTATGTGTATACTTTTTTCGATTTTCTACTGCTTTATTTTGATCATCTTGATATAATCCCACTGAGCTCATATTCCTTCACCAAAGTCATCAAATCAAGGAAAGAAAAAGAACCTTGGAGGCCCATGCTGGATTCTTCTGAAGACAGGCCCAAAGGGCACCCATCCAGCCTCTGACGTGGCCTTCCTGTGACAGGGACATACTGTCAGAGGATGCAGTCCGTGATAACTAGACCCTCCCTTATTGTCACACACCCTTCCAGTGTGTTGAGCTGAACATTTCAACCTCTATCTTCCACTCCTGGTCCTTATTTTGATCCCTTAAGCAATACAGATATCTTGCTTCTTGTTTTCATGCGAGTGCCTCAAATGCATAAGCCAGTCATCATGCAGGGCTAGCATCCTAGAATTGGAGGTGTAATGGGCTGCATTGTATCCCCACCCACGTTCATATATTGGTCTTAACCCCCAAGAACTCAGAATGTGTCTGTACTGGAGATAAAGTCTTTAAAGAGGTAATAAGGTGAAATGAGAATATTAGGGTGGGATCTAATCCAATATGGCTGGTGTCCTTGTAAGAGGAGGAACTCGGGACACAGAGACACACAGAAGAAAGACTATGTAAAGGCACAGGGAAAAGACAGCCTCTACAAGCCAGGTAGAGAGGCCCCAGAAAAAGTCAAGCCTGCCGACATCTTGTCTCAGATTTCACGCCTCCAGAACTTCCGGAAAAGAAATGCCTGTTGTTGAAGCTACCCAGTCTGTGGTACATTGTTATGGTTGCCTGAGCAGACTAATTCAGGAGTCAAATGTATATGGGCTTGGAGCCAAGGATATAGGTAGGATCATCCAGGCAAATATGTGGGGTGAGAGTGTAAGTGGGCTATAGGATAAACATGTTGTTGACACCAGGCTAGGAAATTAGATTCCAGCAGAAATTTGTGGTGGGGTACTACCACATATTTTGAAAACAAACAAAGAGAGAAATAAAACCACACATAATCCCCCAGGTGTTCCTGATGTGCACACTGGTTGAGACACACTAATCCAGAAGAAAAAAAATAGTTTTTTTCTGCATGCCTGGAAATGATGCCAGACAATTATAGATTTGAAACTTCGTGGAAAATTGAAATTTCCCTCTTTTGGGGGATTGTTTTATGAATCCAGTAAACACAGCCTAAGTTTCTTATACCTATTACCTTATGACTTTTAAAAAAAGTTTTTATTTATTTATTCTGAGAGACACCAAGGGACAGAAAGGCAGAGAGAGAGAGAGAGAGAGAGAGAGAGAGAGAATCCCAAGCAGGCTCCACGCTGTCAGCATGGAGCCCAATGGAACCCACAGATGGAAAAATCATGACCTGAGCCAAAAGCAAGAGTTGGATGCTTAACTGACTGAGCAACTCGGGTGCCCCCACCTTATGACTTTTAATATAATATTGAAAGTGATGGTCGCCTGTTGGCATGTTTATACTCCTTCCTCCCAGGTTTGACCTCCCATGGCCAGCAGGCACTGTTCTTTTCCCATAGTTCAGGATCTCTGTCTGAAATAGGCCATGAAAGCTTACAGCAGTCAATCATATTGACCATCCCATTATTCTTTGACTTGGGAGAATACCTGTGTTTTCTCAAACGCTCTATCTGTTGAGCATTAGGAACCATTTCTATGTAATAAAGAACTATCGCTCATCGGGAGGTATACTCTCCCTTCTTGTGGAAGAATACTTATGACACTGAACTTGATCAAAGCCATCATTTTCACAAGCTCAAATAAAACAGGTCTTATCTGTCTTCCCTCCCACCACTATGGGTTCATGCGCGTGGAGGATAACCACATTGGAAGAAGGCATCGTAAGCTTTAGGCTGAAACAAATCAGGGCTAACCAGGATAATCAAATTAGTCATAAACACAATGGATTGTGTAACGTTAACTTAGATGTTCTAAAGAAACTCTAGCATGCTTTTTTATTTGTTTCTGGCTAATTTTTTAAACCACTGCTTCCTTCCTTCTGGGAAGGTGGGAAGGCGGGAAGGCAATAGGGACTTGAGGAAAACCAGAAGAGCCAGACTCTGGTAATTTAGTTCAGGTAATCAGGCATTAGGTGTTAGGTTAATTAGAATTAATTAGTATTAGGTTCTGAGTAGGTAGATAGGTACAGGTCTTATACACACTGCCTAAAACATCACAGTGGGAAGCTATGTGTATGGGGGGATATGGGGTAGGGAGTGCCCTGTCCTGAAAGAGACCAGGTCTTCCAGAAGGGTACTGGCTTGACAGGTTCCTCTACTTGAGGTATGCAGAAAATACATTTCTCTGCCCAAATTCTATTTTATCTAAGTGTCAAGGTGTCTGACATTCCATCTCTAAAGATTTATTCCTTTGGCTTTCTCCCCTTCCTTTAAAATGGAAAGTCTCTTGGTTTGTGCAAAACACAAAACTGATTCCTAAAGGCAAACACCCTAAGGTAGTTATCAGCCGTGTTTTCCAATGGCTCGTTCAAGGGACGAGCAGAGCTGAAAGAACTTTGGACTTTGATCAGTGGGAGTGATGGGGAGGCTTACTAAGGAGGCTTGGGGAAAGCACAGAGAGAGGAGAGCAAGGCGGACAGACACACACTTTGCCCACTGGGAATTTTGAATGGGGCTGACACTGCCGACCGAGTACTGCATCAAAACAAAACAGAACACACAAAGCACCTTTGAGAGTTGCTTTAACCTATTGCATTATTTCAATGGTTGAACTGGCCAACACTTTTTTTTTTATGTTTATTTTTTGAGAGAGAGAGACAGAATGTGAATGGGGGAGGGGCAGAGAGAGAAAGAGGGAGACACAGAATCTGAAGCAGGCTCCAGGCTCTGAGCTGTCAGCACAGAGCATGATGTGGGGCTTGAACCCGTGAACCGCGAGATCATGACCTGAGCCGAAGCCCTCTGCTTAACTGACAGAGCCACCCAGGCGCCCTGAGCTGCCCAGGACTTCTAAAGCTAGAGTAGAGAAGGGTGGTTAGCTTTGCAACTACAGTGTGAGTTACAGCTTGGGCACAGAGGCTATATCCTTCATGTTTGAGGAGCACCTTTCAAAACTCAAATGCAGAGGGCAGAAAATGTTGGTCTTTTATACCATTTTTCCCTTTGTGAAGTAAGTGAGAGAGCTTGAGTTATGAAGCATTAAACGATCATCTTGTTTCCCCATTCCATTTTCTTCTTTTCACTTAGAAAAAAGACTTTTCAGGTCAAAGGCCATTTGAGGTGGTCCCGGTTCCTCTATGTTTCGCTCCCTGGTGCCTCATTTCTGCCAGACCTGCGTTTCAACAGACCAGGTCTCAGGAGGGAAATAATTCCCGTGACCTCACTTCAGGGAGACAGGAGCCTCTGGCATCCTATCAAACTGCCAGGCTGTGCTACCCGAGCCGGAGTCATTGCTTTGGCACCGGAGAGTAACTCACTAGACCACCACTCACGCGCCTTGGCGGAGCCGGTAGGCCCGCGGGAGCCCTAACCACTGCTATCGGAGGGGAGACCAACCCGGGGCGGGCCTCTCATCTTCAGAATCTGGCCCTGATTAAATCAACCTATGCAGGTGGAGTCCTGCTTTGTGAGAAGGGTCCAGAGCCTGAGGGCATGCCGGCCTTTCTTCCTCATCCTGTGTCTGAGGACACGGAAGGGTGTTGTGGCCAAACTAGCCAGTTATTGGTTCCCCAAATAACTCTAGGTTTAGACACCTGACTCGACTCTGTGAGTGAGTGGGAGGCTGTTTTCCCTGAGTGTTTTTGCATCTTGGTTTTCATGTCACTACATGAACATTCAGCCCACAGATTGCTGTTATCTAATCAGGTGCATCAGTCCGTGGTGCAGAGGAGAGGGGAGGAACGCCCCTCTGACTCAGATTTTGCACAAACAAAACTCAGCCTTGTTAGCAAAGGCAGGGAAGAGCACCCACGGCTGCTCAGATCAGATCTTTCCCCCTACACTCTGTGGGGCCGGGCAAATGGGTACGCTTTCACAGCAAGATAAGCAACACAGGGACTCCACTTCGGGTCGCTAAATCAAATGAAAATGTCAATATTTACACATGACCTTCAAGGCTCTTACACTCTTGCTTTCTTAGGATGCAGTACAGACTGCGTTTTCTTTAGTCCGTTACCAACAGCTTGGAAATTCAGTTAGAGGACATAACCCAAATGTTCTCCAAATGTTGCTTCCAAATGGTCATCTTGAAAAGTGCTGTCTGAAGGCGTACAACCTCTCTGCACCGAGAGAGCTGTCGCTCTGCTTGCCCAACTGCAGGGGACTTATCCAAAGATGAAAACCACCGATGATTAAAGATAGGGCTGTGCAGCGGGCTTTAATTTGTTGGTGACTAAAGCACAAGGAGCCTTTTTACATGCTTCTTGAAGCTTCACTATTGTGTAGTGCACGTTCAGCCCCTGCTTGTGTGCTGACACAAAAAACACGATCATAACGGTTGAAATGTAGTTAGAAACACAATTGAGAACATCTGTATTGTAAGCAGAAATAAATTAGAAATACTGAAGTGTTTTGTAGCTGTGAAAACGAAGGAATAAAAAAATAACCCACAGTACCTGGATTAAGTGGTTATAAATAATGTATAAAGCAAAAATCTCATTACCCCCTGTGTAAACTCCCCCCTAATGAAATATATTTTATGAATGTAGTAACACTGTAATAACCAAAGCATTTGTTTTTCCCCACAAACTTTCCACTTCATAGCTGTGAGATTGTCTGCATTTATACGTTGGGGATGAAACATTCACGAATTTCCTGGTTTTGGTTTCTTCCCTGTGACCTTCAGCTCTGGGACTCTGTGCATCTTCACACTCCACCGTTTATCAGAATGCCGCCTTGCACTTGGCAAAGTTTCCCCCCAGTGCAGTCACCAACAGAGGTGAACGCAAGCCCCCAACGACCTGGAGGGAGAGGTCTTGAGGCTGGAGCCGTGAGGGGGAAGGGAGCCCTCCCCCCCCCACCCAGGTCTGCAACACCAGGTGTCACTCAGGAGCCCACGAGGAGTCCGGGCCTCTGGCAATGGAGTCCATCATGTTGGTGATGTCTCTGTAAGGAAAGGGCCTGGAGGCAGATTAGTAAGCTCTGTCTAGCTGAGCCATGGGACCATTCCAAGGGCAGCCAGAATGCTCCATGGAGCACCATCCTTAGCACTGCCAAAACCCAAGGAGAGTGGTTCTCTGACTGGCCCTCTCTCCCCTGACTCTAGTACCCTTCCTTGTAAGGTTTCTCGCTCATTTGTTTTTGAAATCCTAAATCAGCGGTCAGGCATCACGGATCTCAGCTGCATGCTGAAGGGTCAAGCAGGACTCTGGAGTCCTGTTATTTATGAAACCCTGTTCTCCTGGGTTAGGCCAGGGGAGCCCCCATTACTTTACGATATGCTAGGGCAAGCAGTAAAACAAAGCTTTAGTCTAAGCTTCCAGTAAAGCAGAGAGAGCTGGCTCAACATTCTTTGCCTAATAGGAGCGACTGTAAGCCTAACTGTGTCCTACCTCAAATACCTAATGATTCCTCCTGAGCTTCTAATTAATGGATTAATGTATATCCTTTCTGGCTCTCCTATTGCCCTGGGAATGTTTCCAAAGCGAGTCACAGATATCCGTACAGATAACTGCCTGAATCTAGCCTGATGCTTGATGAGGTACAGCTTATACTTGCCTGACTTGTACCCATGTTCTACTTCTGCTCAGCCCCATTGGGACAGCACTGGTGGCCGGCAGCTAAGCAGAGTGACCCCATTAGATTCCCTTCTATCATAATGTCATGTGTGCACTCCTCTTTGGAGTCATAGTCGAAACTTGTAATTTCTCCTCATTTGGACATGCAGCTGTAGCATAGCGAAAGAAATGATTGGATTACGAGTCAAAAGACTTGTGCTGAAGTCCCATCTTCTCTGTCTACCTGACTGATGTTGGATCAGTCCATTTCTGAGCCTCAGTTATCTAGAAGAATGGGATAATATTAACTGATACTTCTTTTAGTGGGTCCTAAATAAGGTAATGCAAATAAAGAGACTTTATACAGTTTAAGGTGTTACTGAGTGGTATCGTTTGGTTACTGAGTGGTGTTATCTATTCGCCTTAGTCTGGTTGAGTGGCTATAACAGAATCACAGAGACTCCCCTGTGGTTGAAGGATGAAGTTTACTCTCTGGAGCTCTCTTTTCAGGGCGCTAATTCTGTTCATGACGCCTTCGCCCTCTTGACCCAATTGCCTTCCCAAAGGCCTCCACCTCCTCATACCATCACCTTGCAGGTTAGGATATCCCCATATGAATTGGTGGGGGGGTGGGGGTGGGGACACAAACATTCAGACCATAACATCCTCATTACAAAAGAAATCTCTTATCTATCCTATTTGCATTATAATGTGTTTTGAGAATCAAAGAAGTCAAATCTGTGAAGAGGGCTGTGAAAAGTGTAAAGCAGTGCAAAGTGCATCGTTGTATTGCAAGTGTAAAGTATGTCAGCTGGATTACCAGTGGCCACCATTTCCAGGGACACATTGGCAGCTCCGTCTTCTACACCAGAAGGAGGTTGCAGATGCTGGAGATATTAGAGCTGGTGTTACCTTTACCCAAATCTTTCTATCTTGAGCACACGCAATGAATTGTTTGGGACCTTTGTTTCATTTCCCTCACTTTAATATGAAGAAAAAACAGTCGCTTTCTAATATAGTTGTTGGGAAAACACGATTGAAATGGGCTCTGAAAAAAGCTCTTAAGGCCAAAGTTATACGAAGGACATAAATTGTGCATGAACTTGTTCGGCAGCAAACAGGCACATCTCCACATACCCCTAGGATCTCAAGCTGATAATGTAACAACAAGAACCTATTGAATCAGGACAAGGTGATGGTTCTGCTCGTGTGGCAATCTAGGTCTCCGAGCCTGGTAGGCGGGCAGGGTGGAAAGAGCAGATTGCATTTTCGAAAGAAAGGTTAAGCTTGAATGTTTTGGACAGGAGGTGGTTAGATGCATTTTTAAAACGTCCTTGAATTTACCTGATGAGTTTTGTGTCCTTGTGTTGGTTGTAACCCATTCCAGGTTATGAATAAATTTAGCCACACAAAAGAGGTCATTTAAAAATCTCTCCCTCAAATGCTCCATTTCCTCGGATGCCTCTTCCAGCTTTCTCCTCCTCTTCACTAATTTGGCAACCTTCCAGGCTGCCCGGCTGATCATCGGAAGTTTAAGATGAGTGGTATGTGGTTTCAGAAATGTTTGAAACTTTTATAGGAGCGCTGTAGAAAAGTGGAGGGTTCCAGAAAACCCCGGATAGAAGTTAAGACAACCATTTTATTTATTTCTTTATTTTTGGCTTTCAAACCACCTTTTAGCCTCAACTAATTGTAGACTTAAAAAATGTTGGGGAAAAAATACTATAAAGTGTTTCATTGTATCCCTCACTTCGCTGTCACTTATGCTAACAACTCTTACAGCCATCTGATCATTACGGAGAATAGAAAATTAACATTAGTACAGTATTATTAACTAAACCACAGACCTCATTAGGAATCCACTAATTTTCCTGCAAATATCATTTTTCCGGTTCCAGGATCCTTTCCAAGACCCCACGTTGCATCTTACCTCCAATCTGTGACGGTTTCTCAGTATTTCCTTGTCCTTCTTGACTTCAGCACTTTTTGAAGAGTAGTGATCAGTGATTTTGTAGAATACCCTTTAATTCAGGTTTGTCTAACGCTTTCTCACAATTGGGGTAAGATTATGCAGTTTTGGCAAGAATACCACAGAAGTGATACTATGTTTCTTTTCAGCACATCATGGCAAAAGACTGATGGTGTGGTATGTCTTATTATTAGTGATATTTACCTTGATCACTTGGTTAGGTTGTTGTCTGCTGCTTCTCCGCTATGAAGTTACTATTCTTCCCTTTGCATTGGTTAAGCATTTTGAGGGAGATACTTTGCCTTTATTCAACTCTTTTGTTTGTTTTGAATTTCTTTTGAACAAGGGAGTAGACACCCATGTATTTTCTTATGTCTAAATTCTGACACAAAGGATCACACACTCTTAGATGTGTTTTGGAATGTTGAGGAACGACAATCCAACTGAGTAAATTTAAAGATACAATTGGCTTTATTCAAGGATTCATGAACCGGGCAGCATCCCATCTAGCAAGTAGAAAGGAGCTCCCAGGAGTTGTACAAACTGGACAACTATTTTATAGGAAGACGGAGGGTGATATAAGGAAGTTGAAAGAGTAGATTATATTTCAGGCAAGGTTACTTTCCCTTAGGGGAAGGCAGGGGGTCTTATACAGATTACCTCACTAGTGCTGATCAGGGAAATTCCAGACTGATTGGTTTAAAATTCCACTCTTGGGAGAGGCTGAAACTGTAATTAGGTTCCTTAACCTTAAAAATATAACTTCCAGTTATTTTACCAACAAAAATGAGTTTATTCAGGAATAACAGAGAATTGCTATCCAGGACAAGAAAGCTATGGCAAAGCCATAGGCAAGTCCAACCAACAAAAGAGAGAAACAGTATTTTACAGAGAAGAGAAAGTTGGGAGCTGTTTTGAACAGAGCAGAAGCCCATTGGAGAAAAGCAAGTGTTAAGGGTGATGACAGTTTCTCATTGGCTGAGATGCAGAGGGTGTCGGTTTCCTGTAGAAGATGCATTGTCCATCTTTTACTGTTGGGGCCCATTATTGACAATTCTTCTCATAATTCACATTGAATGGTATGGCTCCTCCTTCCAGCCTCCCTTCTAGCATCCTGAGTCCACTTTAGTGAGGTTTTCCTTCATTATCATAGGTTCGGTATTAATCTTGGTGGGGCTTTGCAAAAGTGACTATTTTAGGACTGTTGTTTCTTTTAAACAGGGGTTTTGCCTTTTTTCACTTAACAATGAATGTCATGGGTTTCCTCATCCTTTTATACAGTTGTATAGTACTCCATTGTGTGGATATACCAGTTTATTCAAGCACTCTCCTACATATGGGCATTTAAGTTACTTTTGGTGTTTTGTAAATATATACAATACAGCAATGAATATGTTTGTGCATATGTATTTTTGTATTGTTGGAAATACATTCCCTAGAAGTGGGCTTGCTAGGTCACAAAGAATATGTATATGCAATTTTGTTAGATATTGCCAAATGTCCCTCCAGAAGGTTCCCACTGGGGATGTATGGAAGTGCCCGTTTCCCCATAGCTTCATCAAAGAGCTATACTAATGGAAAATACTCTGATACTTTTAGAGTTTTGCCAGTTAGAGAGGTGAGAAATGAATTTCCTTAATTATGAGTGTGTTTGGGCATTTTCTCACAGGTTTGAGGGCCATTTTTAATCTTTTCTCAGTGAATTATCTGTTTATGTCTTTTCCTCATTTTTCTACCAGGATTTTGGTCCTTTGTCCCTCCATTTTTAAGATTTCTTTATATATGAGGAATATTAGCGCTTTCTCTCTAGTATATGTTAAAATATTTTCTCTTCATTTGTCTGTTGTCGTTTTACTTTGTGTACAGTGTTCGTGTCATGGAAAAAAGCTTAATTTGCATGTGGCCAAATTTATCAATTTTTTAAATCGTCTCTGGATTTTAAACCACAGAAAACCTGTTTCTTACCAAGGTTAAAGAATAATTTAGCATTGTTTTTCTCCATATTGTATGGTTTCAGTTTTTACATTTAGAATCCTAATCTACTTGGAGTATATTTTACCATATGATGTGAGATACAGATTTAATTTTATTTTCTTCCAAATGACTACTCGGTTGTTCTAGAATTATTTGTTAAAATGTTCATCTTCACCCTAGTGATCTGATATGCCACTTTTCTCGTATACTATTTTTCCGTTTGTATTTGGGTCTACTTCTGGGCTATTCTATTCTACTAGACTGTATGTCTATTTTTTCTATTCATGTTCCTGCACCACACTGTTTTAATTATCAAGGTTTTATTGAATGTTTCATTTTCTTGTACCACACATATTTTTTTTCTTTCTCAGTGTTCTTCTACCAATCCTGCAATTTTTTTTCCACATATGAACTTTAGTAGCAAATTGTGTAACTCTAGAACATAGCTTGTTGGTATTTTATTGTAATTGTAGTAAATTTATAGATTAACTTAGGGATAACTGGATATTTTTATAATGCTATATAATCCTATCCAAGAACATGAGATGTCTTTCCATTTACTCAAACCTTTATTAGTGTTCTTCAGGAACATTAAGAAATTTTTCCTTGTACAGGTTTGCACGATTCATGTTAAATTTGTTTGTAAGTATTTACTACATTTTGAGGCTGTTGTAAATGGGGTTTCCTGTTAATATGTGCTGTTTATTGTTTGTATAAAGGTCATTGATTTTTATATGTTAATTTTATATCCTATTACTTGAATAAATTCTTTTATTATTTGAGTTAGTTTTATTATGATTTTCTGAAGTTTTCCAGGTATATTATCATATCTTCAAATACAGGGTTTCTTTTTTCCCCCTTTAATTATCTTATGCCTCTAACTGATTTCTCTTGTCTAATTGCATTGGCTAATTCAATAGTAGTGGGGATAGTGGACGCTTGTGTCTTGTTCTTGAACATATTGGAAATTGCTCCAGGATTTCTCCATTAAGTAAGATACCGGCTTTAGAAGTAATCATCATGTTGAGAAAGTGTGCATCAGTTTCGATATACTGGAGTAGTTTTACCATGAACATGTGTTAAATGTTGTCAACTGCTCTCTCAGCATCTATGGGAAATGGTTATATATATTTTTTTCCCTTTCAGACTTATTTCATGTGTAGTAGGCTGAAAAATAGCCATCAGGCTCTAAACTCCAGAATCTGTAAACTTATTGTCACCAGCTAGACCCCAAGACCCGACCTTTACTATCCAACTGCTTATACTCACTGACCTTTGTTCTACATTTTTCCATAAGTTCTTCTTTCCAGATTATCTCTTAACTCAGGGAAATAGAAAGTGAAACCGGCCCTTGAGCAACAGCGACTGCCCTGACAAGACCTCTAGCTGGCCCTGACCACTCAGATCAGTTTGAATTTAACCCCTGAATCCCAACGACACAGATTACAGAGGGACCATGGAGTGACCCCTAGAATGACCAACAGGTACCTTTACATCATTATTATTAAAATCTCTGCCCAAGGAGGAGCACAGGCCTCATTTACATAATGTGCATGTATATAGGTATGTTTCCTAAGGTGCGTGCGTGACCTGATACCCACCTCTACATATGATGACAAGGCTTTCTTTTCTAAATATTCATCCTAAGCCCAAATAAAAAGAACTCAGGGATCCTGGGTGGCTCAGTTGGTTAAGCATTAAACTTCAGCTCAGGTCATGATCTCTCAGTCCGTGAGTTCGAGGCTCGTGTCAGTCTCTGTGCTGATAGCTCAGAGCCTGGACCCTGCCTTGGTTTCTGTGTCTCCCTCTCTTTGCCTTTCTCCTGCACTCTCTCTGTCTGTCTCTCTATCTCTCAAAAATACATAAACATTAAAAAATTCTAAATAAGAGGACCCATCCACCCTTGCTTGGGGAGTCGTGGCTTTGGAAGTCACTCCCTGTGGTCTCCTTATTTGCTGCAAATAAAGTTTTTGTTGTGTGACCACTCAACCTGGTTCAGATTCTGATTCATGAAGAAGTGAACTCACATTCGTTTGGTTACATTATCTTATATGATAAAGTTTTTGCAGCTGCAATGAGATGAAGGCTCGTCAGATGATTAAGGTATCTTAGGGATAGTATATTTAATACTGGGTTACCCAAGTGGTCCCAAATGCATAAACCATGTGGTGATAAGAGACAGGTAGAGTGAGATTAGACCATATACAGAGAGGAAGGCGATATGAAGATGGAAGGAGACATGGCAGTGATGCCACAAGCCAAGGACTGCTGGTGGCCACCAGAAGCTGGAGGAAGCAAGGAATAGATTCTCCCAGAGCCCATAGGAGGAGTGTGACCCTCCTCACACCTTGAGTTTCGACCCCCAGAGCTAGGAGAGGATAAATTCCTGTTGTTTGAAGCCACTGAGTTTGGGAAAATATATAAGACTGGACATAGAAAACAGATAAGAGCTTTTGGTACTGGCAAGAGAGGTGTAGATATAACAAACACCTAAAAATGTGGAAGTGGCTTTAAAATTGGATAACGGGTGGAGGCTAAAGAATTTTGAGGTACACGGTAGGAAAAGCCTGGGTTGCCTTAGCTGAATGTTAGTAGAAATATACATGTTAAAGGTGCTTTTGGTGAGGTTGCAGAGGGAAATAAGGAGCCTGTTACTGGATACTGTTAAATAGGGACAGAAAAGTTACTAAATTATGTCCTACAGTTGTGCGTGAGGCAGAATTTGTAAGTCATGAAGCTGGGTATTTAGCTAAGGGTAGTTCCAAGCAAGGTATTGAAGGTACAGCCTGGTCTCTTCTTGTTGCTCATAGCAAAATGCAAAGGAAATTTCGAGATAAATTGAGACAGGAATTGTTAAACCAAATAGGAACAAGCACATGATGATTTGGGAAATTCTTAGCCTACCTTGATAGCAAATGATGCCAAAAATAAAGGGATTTAGGAATTTAGGAGATGAGGAGCATGTGCTCTGTGAGAAAAGGCCAACGATGTGACTAGACAACCTTTTGTTGGCATCAAAGAGATTAAGCCTATTGGATCGTGTTTGCTATTATGGACCATCCCCCATGTATCATGTTCAGAGTTACAACTTACCAATTTTTTGATGGGGCCAGAATGGTTTGCATTCAGAGAAATTGTACTTGGAATTTAGATCTAGTGATATGGTGTATGACCCACTCTTATGATACTGGGCAGTGACAGCGGCCACACCTTTCAGTCAGCCATTCGATCATGAGGGTAAACAGCTGACACACTGACCATTGTGTACCCAACACAGCCATTCTTGTTCTTACTTTCAGTGCAGTAATTGGTAAATTACGTCAGATATTCAACACTCTATTATAAAACAGGATTTATGCTGGGGCGCCTGGGTGGCTCAGTTGGTGGAATGTCCAACTTCAGCTCAGGTCATAATCTCATGGTTTGTGGGCTCGAGCCCCGCGTTGGGCTCTGTGCTGACAGCTTGGAGCCTGGAGCCTGCTTCAGATTCTGTGTCTCATTCTCTCTCTGCCTCTCCTTCACTCGCACTGTGTCTCTCAAAATAAACATTAAAAAAAATCAATAGATATAAAAAAATAAAACAGTATTTATTGGTGATAATATTGCCCAAGAGGAGCTAATGTAAGTGTTCTGAGCATGATTAAGGTAGGCTAGGCTCAGCTACGATATTCAGTAGGTTAGATGTAGCAAACATCAGCTTTGGCTTCCCGTATTTTCAACTTCTACTGGTTTTATCAGGATGTAATCCCAGGAAAAAGATCTGTATTTTGTTTAGAATTTTTGCACTGGAATTTGTGAGTGTAGAGTTCTGTGGGTTTATTTCTTTGTATTATCTTTATTTGTTTAGATAGGAGTCTTGTATTTGCCCCATAAAAAGGATTAAAAAGTTTTCTTTCATTTCAATATTCTGGAGCAATTTATAGAGCATTGGGAGTAGCGAAGGTTTGGTAGAAAGTCTTGTGAAATCATCTTTGCCTGGTGATTTTTGTGTGGGGGAGTTCCTGTGTAACTCCCTATATTTCTTATATGGAAATTGCTCTGTGTAAGCTTTCTTTTTTTTTTTTTAATATTTTTTAATTTTTATTTCTAGGATAGAGAGAGACAGCGTGAGCAGGGGAGGATCAGAGAGAGAGGGAGACACAGACTGAAATAGGCTCCAGGCTCTGAGCTGGCAGTCAGCACAGAGCCCGACGCGGGGCTCGAACCCACGAACCCCGAGGTCATGACCTAAGCGAAAGTCGGACTCTTAACCGACTAAGCCACCCAGGCGCCCCTCTGTGTAAGCTTTCTAACCCTAATGAAATCAACATGTATTTCTCTAGGAAATTACTCATTTCATCTAGGTTTTTGAATTTATTTGCACAGAGGTCTGCAACTTAGTTTCTTATGACTAAAAAAAATTTTTTTTCTGAGAAACTTCTGTTTCAATGGTTATTTCCCTCTTTTCATTTCATTTCATTTCTTTTTTATTTTATTTTATTTTTTTTTGCCCTTTCTTGTATTTTTAAAAAATTTTCCCTTTTTTGGGGGGAGGGGTCAAGTTTACCTAGCTAGTAGTTTACCTACCACTTACCCGAAAAAACTTTTTCAGGGCACCTGGGTAGTTCAGTCAGTTAAGCTACCGACTTTGGCTCCGGTCATGAACTTGCGTTTGGTAAGTTCGAGCCCCATGTTGGGCTCTGTGCTGGGTTCTGTGCTGACAGCTCAAGCCTGGAGCCTGCTTTGGATTCTGTGTCTCCTTCTCTCTCTCTCTGCCCCTCCCCTGCTTGCACTCTGTCTCTCTCTTTCTCAAAAATAAGTAAAGATTAGAAAAAAAATTTTTAATAAAAAGAAAACAAACACTACCCCCCGATCAGGATTTCGATCCTTTATCATCCACTTAATCCTACATGGCAAAGCGGACATATCCACTTTTCTCTTCTCCTCCTATATTTTAGTTGCAACATTTCTGCTTTGTCACACGACACAACAGCTGTGTGGCTGTTTCACTCCCATCCCCATCTTTGTTTTGGTATTATATGCACATTTATATGTTTTAAAATGCTCCTTATCCGTCCTTTCATTGAAATTTTCCCAGTCATGATTTGGTTCGATGAAACTCATTCTCTTTAAGGACAGTTTTAGTAGTTCTTTTTAAAAGATGTGTTTTCTAAGTTTATTTATTTAAGAGAGGCAGAGACAGTGTGAGTATAGCAGGGGCAGAGAGAGAGAGAGAATCCCAAGCAGGCTCCACACTATCAGCACAGAGCCCAATGTGGGGCTCCAACTCACCAAACCATGAGATCATGGCCTGAGCTGAAACTGAGTCAGGCACTTAACCAACTGAGCCACTCAGATACCCCAGTTGTAGTAGTTCTTTAAGGACAGTTTTCTGTACAGACATTCTGTACAGAATTCTGTAAGTTCCTGTATGGAGAAAATTGTCATTTGATATGTTTGATATATCATCCTGTTGACAGATGTAGTCAAGGACTTCTTGACTGTATATAAAATCCCTTCTTCACTCGTTCTTTTATTGAACTCTTGAACAGGGTTAGTCCATCCTTGCCTTCTTAGTACGCTGCTTTTAAAAACTGATGCCAGTTGAATCTTTCACCGTTATTTTGCAGAAAAATTTTTTGCCCAAAAATATTTGTTCTTTTTGCCTGAAGGTCTTGAAGATTATATACTGTGAGCTTTCATACTTTTACTAGCATTTGTCTCCATTTTGATCATTCTGGGTTAACTTTTCCAGGTACCTCGTAAGCCTTCTCAGAGTATGGATTCAGGTCTTTTTCTATCTCTGGAAAAATGTCTTGGATTGTAATTTTAAAAACCAGTTGTAATTCACTTGTCCTCTCTTTTTGTTCTCTAGGGACTTCAATAATACAAATATTATTCCTTCTTCGCCTGTTTTCTGTTGCCACTGTTTTTCTCTGACTCATTTTATATCTTCCTTTGTGTCATTTTCATTCTCTTGGTTGTTTTCCTGCTTTTCTTCAATGCGCCTTATTAAATTTTCATCTAAGTCTCTTCTTTCTTGGGCATGTTGTAATTTCTTCTTTATTTCTGAGATATCATTCTTTTTCTTCCGTACTTTTTCCTTGAGTTCAGTCAACTACTTTTTAAAATTTCTCCCTGCCTTTTTCTTATTCTTTTGTCCATTTCTGTTCTCAGTGTTTGAATTTCTAATTTGAAGTGGTTTTTCATATCCTCAAATGCTTGTTAGGATATATTTAATTCGGTATTGAGTGTAAACTTAAAGTTTCCTTCTGCTTCATGTTTTTTTGGGGAGAGGTTGGCTTTTCCTCAGTTGATTTGTGTGAAAATTCATTCTGCAATAGCCCTTTTTGGAGTTTATTGTTCTGCCTTTCATTTTTATGATATTGGAACGGTTTACATGGTTCCTAGTTAAATGGCACTCTTTATTGTTGGTCTAGTAAAATTCAGGTACTTTGGCAGGTTTTTGTTTGTTTTGGTGGAGGGGGAGGGATTATGAGTCCACCAATTGTGTAGATTTATTTATTTTTCTTGCAGGACCCTACATTTTTCTTCTCTTCTGCTTCACCATCTAAATTTCTAAAGGGCATGTCTTCCTTCTTCTACTTCTTCTCCCCCCCAGTCCCCACCCCCCCGCCCCTTCCTAGAAGCTGTGTGTTTGAAAGAAAGTCCCTTTACATCACACTTGCTCATTTCAGCTGTGTCTATCCCTTTAAATTGTGTGTCTGGCCCTTTCAGTAGCTGCCTGCCTTTTAAAAAGACACATACTTTGAAATCCCCTTCGAGAAGTCCTGCTCTATTTAATCATTTTGGTGCACTCTCCCACTTTCCCTAAAGTCCTCTTGCCCTCCCCCCCCCCCTCTGGATTCCTAGCGGTTTTTATTGGTCTGCCTTTGCTTATAGCCAAGCTCTCTGGTGGGAAAAAATGGGGGCAGAAGGGCATGGGATTTGTTTCTTTTTCTCTTTTTATTCCCTTTTTTTTTTTTTTAGCACTTTTAGCACTTGACATTTTCTTCAAGCAGTATTGAGATTGAGGTTTTGCATAGAGATTTTGTAGTTCTGAATTTATTTTGTATTTTGCTGTAGGGAGGGGTTGGAAGGTTACTCTACAGCTGTCATTGTCTTCAGCTACTTGAAAGTCTTCAAAGAATAAATGTTTGCCTGTTAAAGAGTAAACTCATCCTTGCCAGTGGTTTTACTTCCCACCTATACAACTGACGACGCCTATATTTAGATTTTGACCCTAGACTTTTTAATATGTTTTGGGTCCATATATCCAACTATAATCCTATAACCTCAAATTCACCAATTTCAAGACTGAACAACTTCCTTCCCCTACAATATGTATCTCGCTTCTCCCTTCACACACATTCTGTTTCTTATTGAAAGTAGCATTCTTCATTTGGAAACTCGGGGCAGAAATTCTAGAATCATCTAGACTCATCTAACTCTCTTGCCTACTCATCCCATTGGTACTTAATCAATGGCTGTTGGATGAATGTCTTTGAAATTTCTGGAAGGAGAAAAACATTTCTGTCCCTGGACAATACCCAGCATAAGCCTGGGCGGGGTGCCTTTGCTACTCAGGTATACATCTTGCTAGTGGTGGGAATAATCACACAGGATGATGATCATTCAATAAGGAGTTTCTAGGCACAATAAACATCTTATTAAAGCCTAAGATCTTGGAGGCAGGGACAATGTCTTATTCATCTGATAATCTTTCCCAATACTTGGCAGAAGGCTTAATAAATGTCATTAGGGGTATTTAAAATAGATCCATGATAAAATGACTAGACTAAGGTATCACTTGTGATAATAGCACACATCTCCTAATGCAAAAAAAAAAAAAAAAGTGGTCTGAAAGGTCACTCAATTTAAGGAGGTCAGCTTGAAATCCTACAAGCATTAGAGATGTTACAAAAATGAATGACATGGTCACTCAGGAATGTGGGCAAAGTGTGAAATCTAAAGGAGGGTTCTTACCCACACTTTGTGTATACTTCTGGGATCTGGTAAAACCTATGGACCCTTCTTAGAATAATGCTTTAAAATGCGTTACATAGAGGTGCCTGGTTGGCTCAGTTGGTTAAGTGTCCTACTTTGGCTCAGGTCATGATCTTGCAGTTCGTGGGTTTGAGCCCTGTGTTGGGCTCTGTGCTGACAGGGTGGAGCTTGCTTGGGATTCTCTCTCTCTCTCTGCACTTCCCCCACTTGTGCTCTCTGTCTGTGTCTCTCTCTTTCTCAAAATAAATAAACTTAAAGAAAATAAAATGCATAACATAAAATACATAGAATTACAAGGGAAACCAATTATGTAAAAATATAGTTATTGAAGTTTTAAAAAACACAAATGTATGATAAAGTAATACATGTGCTTCTTTTTTTATGTGCTTCTTTATTAATGCATTAAATAACAATATCTAGCAGCCAGACCAATAACTATCATCTTTTCATGTAGAGGTGAATATAAGCTATTTTTCAAGATATCTTCAACCACTGTGATGTGATATGATAACATCTGTGATTTCTGCTGGTGACACAGTTAAGGCACTGCTAATACCACAGTAGTTTCTTTCCTATCTCCATAATTGAATAGAATACTAAATTTTAGTTAGACATTAGTAAAAGTAAAGATGCAATTTTTTTCCCCATCTGAGTTCACAGCTTTCTGAATCTTATACACACAACCACGAGGCATGAACTCCAGGTTAAGAATCTCTGGTTTAGAGGTGCCAGTGCTGTTCAGCCCTGACAATAAGCATGCAGAAATGGGGGTGTCCTGGCTGTGGGTCTTCAGTTTTTTGTGACCTATGACCTAAGCCCTAATGAAATTATGGGTTCATCATCTTATGTTCTCTCTATAAGAGTTTCCCCTATGGCAAGGGGAAGGAAAAATACTGGAATATAACAGCTAAGTTGTTCTTTGACAGGCAGAAAGGTCTGTTTTGCCCAGGACAAAATGGGCTTGCATTTTACAGAGTTAAAGATGATGTCCCTAAGCTATTCTCTGCAAACCCCAGGCTGAAGGCACTCTCCCGGCTCTCTGAGCCATGTCAGAGGCTGTGGAAAGTGACGGAACCTGGGAAACAAATTCTCCCACTTGTAGATAATAAACGAAAATGGTAGGAACTTCCCACTGGCTGATAGAAAGAAAATGTCACAAACACGAAAACATAATAAAGCTGGGTTTGAGTCGTTGGTGCCTTCCCTTCATGATTAATGATTGGTCTCAAATAGGATAGGTAAGGGAAAGTGAAGTTCCTCTTGAAGCAGCTTTAAAAATGCCACAGCTTAAAAAAATTATTGTAACATCAATTTAAGGGGGAAAAAAACTCTGCTAAAATGTAAAGGTCAAGAAAGATTTGGGTGTTTTTAAATGCTGTCTTGAAGAAATTCTTATAAAGGTTAAGATGTCATGTAGTTTCAGAGTTATGGGCATGGGAGGGGGGGCGGCTGGACGAAAGTTGTGCTACCTCAGGGCCTTGGGTGACTGTGACCCAGGCTGACAGTGGGCAGCAGGCAAGCGGTGGATCAGTGTATCACCGTGTCAGTAGGGGACAAACCAGGTACAGCTCTCTTAGACCTTGGAAGCCATGGGAACCTTTCACTTCCAGAGCCCTGCTCTGACTACATGCAGGCCTTAAGATTATCTGCCCCCCATGCCAAGCAGTGGTGCTCAAAGCAGCACGTAAAGCCCCCAGTGTGAGGGGATTCTGAGCTCCTGCTACCCGCCTTGCCTTCTCTCACTGTGCCCTGCTCTATGGAATGCTTCCACAGGAAGTTTCCATGGGAGGCCAGCCTGGGTTTTCGATGAATGTGGTATGGGAGTTTCCTGAGCTGCACAGAGTGTTCTGCGAATGCACCAGAGGTTACTGTGACTTCACATCTAAGTGGTCTGGGAATAGGTGGCCATGTGGTCTCAGCTGTTCTAGTCACAAGATAACAGACCCCTAAGGGACATCGCCTGGTCATGGCAAGCCTCTCACGGGAAAGCAGAGTAGAGTGCTTGTACACCGGTGCGTCTGGGCAGGACCACACTTCAGGAACTTGGGGAGGGAGTGCGGGGGGTTGCGATCACCTGGTCTTCCGAGACCCGTGGTTCTCCACCCTACGAACATGACACCCGAACCACCTGGAAGTTACCCAGTTGCACCTCTCAGTGTGGTCTGTGGAGCACCAGTGCTGGGATCACTTGGGAGCCCGTTAGAAATTCAGAATCTCACACCTCACTTAGACTTATTGAAATGAATGCTGTGTTTTAATAAGGTGCCCCAGTGATGCATATACTCAGTAAGAAGCACTGATTGCTCAAGAGGTATCTTTTGTGTACGTGCATATACCTGTGTGGGCGCACAGGGACGTCGGCTCTCCCACTGCAAATCTCTGTTGAATGATGAGAGCGGGCTGTGGCCTTCTGAGGATCAGGATGGAAAATACCACTGGAATGAGTTCTAATCTGTCTTGCTAACACTTATGAAAAGAAGGCAGAGCTTGACATCACCTCCTCATGGTGGGCCGTTATCTTCGTCAACTTTACCTGGACCATGTGCAAGCCAAGTCACCTGACCCCTCAAGTCATCTCTTCACACAATGTTCTAAGTGACATTAATTGATCTTAGGTGGCGGGGTTGGACTTCCAGATAAGGTGCTGCATCTTTGTTTAATCTACAGCATGTCAGTGAGTGACTTTCAAAATGCAACCTGAGTGTCTTCCTTAACTGAATCTGGAGAGCCAACCATTTGCATTGACTTGGAGTTTCTTGTTAAATACGCAAGGCTTGCTGTTGCTGCTCAGGCCACTTCCCTAGCACGAGTGACATGTTTCCCCTGTTCTTCTCCTCTGGGGCTGTCGCAAACTCTCTACCAATTACTTGGACACTTAGTTACCCGGACACTTCTTACTTCTTACTGTGGCTTCTTATTTCCAATTGTACTGATTTTATGTTTCATTCACTTAACACTGAAATACACTCTTTGCTATTTCATATAGCCTGTCTTTCCAACTCGATTTTTAAGGGCAGACACATCCTGTTTCTTGTATTTCAGACCCCAGTCCAGGGCACTATACCCAGGAGTGGGTCTAATAAACTTTATATATATATATTAGACTTATATATAATAAACATATATATATAGAGAGAGTTACTGATCAGTTATTGGTGGTTCTAGGCCCAGTGCTTCCCAGACGCTGGCCATTTCACACATAGCAGCTCATGTGATCCTCATAATTACCCCGTGCAGTTCCTGTGATCCTAAGAGGAGGAGACCAAGGCTGAGCCCACAGGGGACTTTGCAAAGCTACATGACCAGGTCAGATTTGAACTCAGACTTATCTGCCCCGTTTCTCCCATTTTCAGTAATATTGTTGTGGGAGTGAGGGTTCCTTTTGTCCCCCGCTGTGAGCAGATCAAATAAGGGCTCTGGGGGAGAAGACCAGATAGGGAAGACCAGGTCCCCGTGAGCCCTGGTTACGTGGATGATGGTGGGAAAGGTGTCTCTTTCTCAGTATCCCAGCTCCGCAGTCGCTAGCACGGGGTGGGGTGGGGGGTATCCCTCACTCGCCACATGACTGAAATGACCCAAGAGTTCAGCAGTCTAGTGAGATTCAAGAAGTATCGAGGAAGGGAAAGGACACTAAATGGAAAGCCAGGCTCAGGGACAGTCCCCGGGAGTCGGGGCCCTCTGATGCTCCCGAGGACGGTTGTTCTCTGCATGACGTCCCCAGCTGCAGGGCCCTGCTTTCTCTTCTGCTCCTCATTTCTGGTTTCTTATAGGAGTAGTGGCAGATCTTTTCAAGGGTGGCCTTTGTAGCCTGAAAGAGCCTGCAAAGGTCTAGTTCTCACCCTATGATGTCAGAAAGAGCAGCTCTCTTCTTCACAGCACACAGAAGCCCCAGGTTGCTCATTGAGGAGCCTACTCACAAGGAAACAATTCATGCTGAAGGTGTTTGACATTCACCACAAACACCTCTGCTTTTGCGGGCATCCAAAAAGCAAAACAAAACAGAGTAAAACATACGTAAAAACAAAAACCTCACAGCGCCGTGGATTCAGGAGGACGTAGACCTAATGTCATTCTTCCCAATCAATAGTCAATGGAAGATTTTAATTTGTGAATACAATTACCATGATTACTATGACCCCTATGGAGTCCTTGCATTTCTCTACTCTTCCCGGGAGCTGGATTTCCATATTTAGGAAGGAAAGTAAATGATATCAGGAATCTTGTGTAGCTGTATAAAATTCTTTCCTAGATAGGTAGTGCTTTTCTAAGAGCCCTGTCTGACTAAATGATTCAATGTCATATCAGAACGTTTTACCAATGTATAATTCACCACCCCAATTAGAACAGTGCTAAGTAAAAGGGAACCAAGTTCAGGGGCCAACTGTCTCCATCAGAGCTGCCATACCCCACCCGTGTCCTCCGCGAGTAGCCCCGTAAGGACGGAGAATCTCATGTTTGGACAGTTCTCACCATTTGAGCAATTTATTTGGGTTAAGGCGTTGTCTCTAGAAGGAACCTATTAAAACACAGGTTGCTTGGGTCTACGAACACAATTCCCACAATAACCATTATTCTAGCTGCACGAATTACTTTATCAGATTAATTAGCTGTCACCTATCAGACAATATGGCTCTGAGGAAATAAGGCATATTTTAATGGACAACATTGTCTGAAAAATATGAAGCCATTCTAGAAGACACAGGCCCTAGGCTGGGGGTCTGGGAGGTGAGGAGACAGAGAAAGACACTGATTAAGAAGGGGGAGTGGAGGAGAGCTAAGTGAGGGGAACATCAAAATCGAGCCTCTATCCCCTTCACAGTTTAGCCTCTGATCACCATATTCTTGTTTTCTGTTTAACTGTTCTCAATATAAAGTGACCAATATGATTTCTCTTTTGGCTCAGGCCTCCAAACTATAGGTCCTACTGATCTCAAAATTAGAAGTGAATGGGGCACCTGGGTGGCTCAGTCAGGTAAGCATCTGATTCTTGCTTTCGGCTCAGGCTCTGCTTGCCCTGACAGCATGGAGTCTGCTTGGAATTCTCGCTCGCTCGCTCTCTTTCTGCTTTTCCCCAACTTGCGCATTACACTCTCTCTCTAAAAAAAAAAAAAAAAAAGGAAGCGAAGTGATGCCCGAGCCCATCCCTTCTGACAATGCTCACCCATAACTGGTCTCCTCTCCTTCCCGGTCATACGGCTCTGCATCATTTCTGGCCCTCTGGGTCCAGATGGGCTCATGTCGCTGAGGGCTGGACCCCAGAATGTGGGTGCCATTAAACATTTCACATGGACTTCTCTCCTCTCTCTGTCTCTCCTCCCCTGAGTGGCTGAAAGGCAACAGCTGGAAGACAGCAGAGACTTTTAGACAGTAGAAGATTGGATCTCTGGGTCACCACTTGAAGAAAAACAACCCAGGGTGTGTTGGAACAGAACACTCACCTTGGGGGCTTGCTGATTGTGACAGACAGAACTTGCTTATGTGAAGACATTGAGATACGGGTGTCTTTTATTATGTCACAGAGCATTATTTCCTATGGCTGCTCTAACTTCCCATCTATACTGATGTTTATAATCACAAAATTGCAGGATATTCAAATCTCCTGAGCAAAACAGGCCTTTAAGTGATTTTTAAAAATAATATTATACATATATGCAGCTCCAGTTTGCTAGAGACTTTCTATCAGGCAGTAAATGCTTTGCATTCTTATTTAATCCTTACAAAAATTCTTTGAGGTAGATTTATTATGTCCATTTTACAGATGTAAAATGGGCTTAGGCAGCTCATTAAAGAACTTGCTTTAGGTAGAGCTGCTAATGAGTGGCAGTGTTGTGGCAGTGGTCAAAGCCACTCAGTGTTCACACCCAGCTCTTTGCCAATGTGTGATTCTCTTCTTACAGCTTTTCAGAGGAGACAGGATCAGACCATGGAAGACAAGGCAATGTCACACCAAGAACTGAGGAAAATTCTTGGCCTTAAGGAGGAAAAAAAATGATTCTATTTCTCTATCTCTCTGCCCACAATATAATTGAGAGAACGTTTCCTTTATCTCCATCCCATACCTCCAAAATATTGAATTGATTTTCTGTGATTTCCCTTTCCTGCCCTCTATTAAAAGCCTTGATTATGCCCCAGTTTTCTGCAAAGGGAAAATTCTTGCTGCCAAGTTATAAATTCTGCCGATGAGGAGGTCCTAACTAGCTTTCAACTGTGGGACACTTATCCCTCCATTGATACCTGCCTATAAGTCCCATCAGGGAACATTTTTCTTAGAGGAAACAGCATTCTGTTTCTATAGAGGCAAAACAGGGGAAAAGGTGGACACAGTATGTGGTGGAACCATGCAGCCCGAAGGGGGAGGAAAATAAGACCGAAGCTGAGGAGATACCGTTTACTGGCTGTTCTTGTGGATAGGGAATGTTGAATTTCAAGTTTTCTTTTTTAAGCAGAGAAGGCAGAGTTTTGCCTGACTGATCGCTATCGTGATTGTTCTAATTCAACGAGAGGGTGCATATGGAAGGGGCTTCATAAATGTGTGGTGCACCACACACAAAAGATATGATGATTGTAGACTTTATTGATAGAAAATCTGCATACGGTGTTGTGATAGGAGGCCCCGCCCCCCCACCCCCACCCCCCCGCCAGGAGCCCACAGCCTGATCAGATGGGGGAAAAGCAGAGTCCTTGGTGGTTTAGAACATAGGCTATGGAGGCAGAGACTGGGCTTAATCTGCCAGTTCTCCCCCTCTCTAGCCTACAATAGCTTGTTCCGGTACTTAATCTTTCTAAGCTTCAGATTCTCCCTCCATCAGATGAGGATAATGTTATCTCCCTCATTGTGTTTTGAGAATTAAACCTCAGGATGATACGTATAAGCACCCATTAATTGTCACTCATTCTGAGGGTGATGATGGTGATGACTCAGACCCAAAAGACAACAGGGAGACAAGCCAGCCAGTAACAGGAGCATATTGGCTTATCGGCTTTGGTTACATAAGTTAGTGTCAGCTGTATGGATTGGAAGGATACACACAAGATCAGACTAGGAATCCTGGAGCCACTTGGCCAGGCGAGAACCAGGACATGCAGGTAGATGCAGCACCCTGGAGGCGTTGGGACTTGAATGGTGGGGTGGTAGACGGACTCCACGAGTCAATTCAGTGAGGTCTGTGGGAGACTCATCGTAATTTGAGATCTTGTCCAGGTCTCAGGAGGTAGCTGCTCATCAGAGAGGAGTGAGGGTTCCACGGAACCCAGGTGGAAGCAGAAGTGGGCTTGTGGAGGATGATGGGGCTCCGTGTGGGTGGAGAGAGACAGACAGACACACGGACAGACCGACAACTGTCACAACAGTCTTATAAGATCAGATGGGGGGTTAGGGAGGGGAAGGAGCATGCTGAACCTGTCCTTTGGGCCCATCCTTCATGTTCCAGTAACTGGCCGTCCAGCCTGCTGTAGGGACCAATCCCAGTCATTAGAATTCAGAAAACAAAGGTTCCATGCGGTTTATTCTGGAATTTGTCCTATCCTTTCAATAGTCGACAGGTCTCCCACCAGGCTACTAGAGAATATCACTTCTCTGAGGAGCAGAATGCTCTGCTCTGATACTAAAAGTAAGATGTTTGTTTTTGAAGCAACATAGATTCAAATAGCGATAACAATTCTTTGTGGAAAATAAAAGCATCTTTATATTTATTTGAGTAAACAGAAAAATAGCACAATTGAAATGATTTCCCACCTGCCACACAAAACCGTTTCCTTTTGTCAGCTGTGTTCCATATACGAGGGTGGTAAAAGCACAAGGCTGCACAAAGGGAACTGTGAGGTATTCAGCGAGTGCGAACCGCTGTGCCTGCCGACGGGAGCTCACCTCCCTCCATTATTTTCCTCCTCAGCCGAAAAAGCCGCCGTGCAGCCGCCGGACTGACAAGCTCAGCTGCTTGGCAAAGGGTGTCGGCTCTCTTCCCAAACTGCCTTTTTCCCCGGGGAGTTAATTTGCGGAGATTCATGCCTGTTGAATGGGGCCTGACGTCGAAGCAAAACTTGGGGGAAACGGTCGTGTAGCTCAGCAACGCCAGAAATATTGATTGAAGTTTCCTTTTTCAGTCAGCTGACTCTGGTCCTAGAGAGGGGCTGGGGTTTCCCATCTCAGGGGTGTGCTTGTATCTCGGAAGGCTGGTAGTGAGGACCGTAGACTTCCTTTTCTTCTTCCTGGTGCCCTTTGGGGTCTGGCAGGGCTGACTCACCAGTGCCCCACAGGGTCAACCAGGCAGGACTCTGCAGGGTGTGAAGTTTACTCCCTTGCACTCATTCTTTTCACTCAATTCTTAGGGCTTTCCAGACCTAATCCAGGGGCTTCTGGCTGTTTCCTGGCTTCCTGAGCCCTCTGCTGTGACAGTACACCTAGTAACCTTAAAAAAAAAAAAAAAAAGAAAAGGAAGTAGTAATGATCAAATGATAACAATCACTATTAGCATTTTTTGGCTCTTTATTAGATGCCTAACCTTATAGGAAGCACTTTATTCGCATTGTCCTTCGGGACTTTCCTCAACAACTGTATGAAGAAGCTATATGTGTGGCAGACACTCGGTGGCCCTCTCCAACTCCTGGCCTACCCTAGGACATCTCCCGCAGGACAGCGGCGTACTTCTGGCCTCACGGGAAGAAGCTTAGTCCAGCCATGGGACAGACAGGCTGGCAGTGCCCGAGTGTCATTGGCTCAGATGTGACCATCAACCTCTGAGGAATAGGAGTTCCCGTATAAATCCCCCAGCTTCCTCTCCCCTCGGTGGGACGACTCTGAGGCGGGTTCTCAGTCTCTCAAAGTGTCCTCCAGGGGACTGAAAGCATTTGGCTGCGGTGGTAAGCCCTCACTGAAGCTTCTCCATTCCCCCTTAGCACTCCCTGGGATTACCACCCCCACTTGCTCAGATCCTTGACTCCAGATTTGCCCTTGGGGGAATCCAAGGCAAAATACCACACAATTGTCGCGTAATACAAGAGAAATGGAGGCCCATCAAGGCAGACTTGCCTGTGAGGTGGAGCTGACGACTGGCCAGGAGGGACTTCAACCAGGACTGTTTCCTCTCATTACGTTAGTCTGCTTCCATCAGAAATGGTCCAGATCACTCTTTCCAGTTAATTAATTTAATTAATAGGTAGTTTCTTTTCAAAAAGGACTTGAGTATGTAAAATACAACCTGTACTCCCCACTTCTATCAAGATATATTTGCCTCAGTCCTAAGAGGAAAGTACATTGCTCTCCAGGCCTATTTCAAGAGATCAGAAAAAGCGCAAGTCCAAAATCTAACAGCTCACCTGAAGGAACTAGAGGCAGAGCAACAAGAATGCCCTAAACCCAGTAGAAGAAGAGAAATAGTAAAAATCAGAGCAGAAATAAACAACATAGAGACCAAAGAAACAATTGAACAGATCAATGAAACCAAGAGTTGGTTTTTTGAAAAAGTAAACAAAATTGACAAACCTCTAGCCAGACTTATCCAAAAGAAAAGAGAGAGCACCCAAATAGACAAAATTATGAATGAAATGGACTTATTACAACCAACCCCTCAGAAATACAAGCAATTATCAGGGAATACTATGAAAAATTATATGCCAACAAATTGGACAACTTAGAAGAAATGGACAAATTCCTAAACACACACTACCAAAATTCGTACGAGAAGAAATAGAAAATCTGAACAGACCCATAACGAGTGAAGAAATCGAATCAGTGATCAAAAATCTCCCAACAAATAAGAGCCCTGGACCTGATGGCTTCCCTGGGGAATTCTACCAGACATTTAAAACAGAATTAATCCCAATTCTTCTCAAGCTATTCCCAAAAATAGAAATCGAAGGAATACTCCCGGACTCATTTTATGAAGTCAGCATCACTCTGATTCCCAAGCCAGACAGAGATCCAGCAAAAACAGAGAACTACAGGCCAATATCCTTGATGAATACGGATGCAAAAATTCTCAACAAGATCCTTGCAAATCGAATCCAGCAGTATATAAAAAGAATCATCCACCAAGATCAAGTGGGATTCATTCCTGGGTTACAGGGCTGGTTCAACATTCGCAAATCAATCAATGTGATCCATCATATCAATAAAAGAAAAGATAAAAACCATATGATCCTGTCAATAGATGCAGAAAAAGCATTTGACAAAATACAGCATCCCTTCTTAATAAAGACTCTAGAGAAAGTTGGGATAGAAGGAACCTACTTAAACATCATCAAAGCTATCTATGAGAAGCCTTCAGCTAACATCGTCCTCAGTGGGGAAATACTGAGAGCTTTCCCCCTGAGATCAGAAATATGACAGGGATGTCCACTCTCACCACTGCTGTTTAACATAGTGCTGGAAGTCCTAGCATCAGCCATCAGACACCAAATGGAAACCAAAGGCATCAGAATTGGCAAAGAGGAAGTAAAACTTTCACTTTTTGCAGACGACATGATACTCTACATAGAAAACCCGACAGCCTCCACCAGAAGCCTACTAGACCTGATCCAAGAATTCAGCCAAGTTACAAGGTACAAAGTCAACATACAGAAATTGGTTGCATTTTTATATACCAATAATGAAGCAACAGAAAGAGAAATCAAGAAACTGATCCCATTCACAATTGCACAAAAAAAACCATAAAATACCTTGGAATAAACCTAACCAAGGATACAAGAGATCTGTATGATGAAAACTATAGAAAACTTATGAAGGAAATGGAAGAAGACACAAAGAAATGGAAAAACATTCCATGCTCATGGATAGGAAGAATAAATATAGTTAAGATGTCATTACTACCTAAGGCACTCTACACATTCACTGCAATTCCAATCAAAATTGCACCAGCATACTTCTCAAAACTAGAACAAACTCTCCAAAAATTTGTATGGAACCACAAAAGACCCCGAATAGCCAAAGTAATCCTGAAAAATAAAACCAAAACGGGAGGGATCACCATCCCAGACTTTAGCCTCTACTACAAAGCTGTCATCATCAAGACAGTATGGTATTGGCACAAAAGCAGACACATAGACCAATGGAACAGAATTGAGAACTCAGAAGTGGACCCAAAAATATACAGCCAACTAATCTTGGACAAAGCAGGAAAGAATATCCGATGGAAAAAAGACAGCGTTTTTAACAGATGGTGTTGGGAGAACTGGACAGCAACATGCAGAAGAATGAAACTAGATCATTTTCTCACACCATGCACAAAAGTAAACTCAAAATGGATAAAGGACCTGAATGTGAGACAGGAATCGATCAACACCCTAGAGGAGAAAGCAGGAAACAACCTCCTTGACCTCCACCGCAGCAACTTCTTACTTGACACATCCCCAAAAGCAAGGGAATCAAGGGCAAAAATATATGATTGGGACCTCATCAAGATTAAAAGCTTCTGCACAGCCAAGGAAACAACCCACAAAACTAATAGGCAACCAATGGAATGGGAAAAGATAGTTGCAAATGACATATCAGGTAAAGGGTTAATATCCACAATCTATAAGGAACTCACCAAACTCCACACCCGAAAAACAAACAACCCAGTGAAGAAATGGGCAGAAGATATGAACAGACACTTCTCCAAAGAGGACATCCAGATGGCCAACAGACACATGAAACGATGCTCAGCATCCCTCCTCATCAGGGAAATACAAATCAAAACCACACTGAGATACCACCCCACGCCAGTCAGAGTGGCTAAAATGAGCAAATCAGAGAACTCTAGATGCTGGCGAGGATGTGGAGAAACGGGCACCCTCCTACACTGTTGGTGGGAATGTAAACTGGTACAGCCCCTCTGGAGAACAGTGTGGAGGTTCCTCAGGAAACTAACAATAGAACTCCCCTATGACCCAGCAATAGCACTGCTAGGAATTTACCAAGGGATACAGAAATGCTGATGCATAGGAGCACATGGACCCCAATGTTCATAGCAGCACTCTCCACAATAGCTAAAACATAGAAAGAGCCTAAGTGTCCATCAACAGATGAATGGATCAAGAAGATGTGGTTTATCTATACCATGGAATACTCCATGGCAATGAGAAACAATGAAACCTGGCCACGTGTAGCAACATGGATGGACCTTGAGGGTGTTATGCTGAGCAAAATAAGTCAGGCAGAGAAGGACAAATATCATGTTTGCACGTATAGGAGGATTAGGAGGAACTTAACGGAGGACCATGGGGGAGAAGAAGGGGGGAAATCGTGGGGGAAAGGGAGAGAGGCAAACCATGAGCGACTCTTGAATGCTGAGAAAGAAACTGAGGACTGATGGACGTGGGGGGGAAGGGGGAGATGGGCATGGAGGAGGGCACTTGTGGGGATGAGCACTGGGTGTTATATGGAAACCAACTTGACAATAAACTATTTGTAAGAAAAAAATAAAAATTAAAAAAAAAATAAAAAGTTAAAAAAAAGATATATTTGCCTCGTGTTTTGTTCCATTGAGCCTCAGGATTTGGCTAACAATATAATTAGAGGTAAATTTAGTAAATTAATATTGCAATGCCATGGACTCAATGTAGCTAACTGTAGGATGCCTCTAGAGGAGTTTGCACTTTACAGGGGCTTTTGAGATTGCTGTGTCATAACTTTGAGAGAGGCCTCTCCGCTAGTGGAATTTCCAGCATCTAGCAGTCAAGGAGACCTCCTCTCACCTTGGCCGGGTGATGGGCCTTTTCGTGAGTCCCTTAGCCATTCGCTCGTTCTGCCTGCTGACATCAAGGCTCTGTCTGATGGTGAACAAGATTCCTCTTGAATTGGAAGTCAAAGTTCAACCCTGAATGCGTGCTAGGCTGGCTCCTCCTGAGTGACAGAATCACGCGGCCCTCCTTCCTTAACTCCCATGTGCTCATTCCCCAGCCTGTAAAGGGAAGATAACACTTGCTCCAACTTGCCTTTCAGGGGGTGATGGGAAGATAAACTCGAGAATGTCTACAAAGTCCTCCGAATTCTTGAGATGAAAGCCGATGTAAATAGAACACAGTCTTATTATGATTAAACTTGAATGCAGCAGCTCTCAGGCCAATAAAGGGATCACAGCCTGGCTGGAAGGTAGGTTTGCAGGATTGTCCCCTAAAATCATTGCCCCCGTGAGCTCACCATCAGGCAGCCTCACCTTAGAAGTGCCCATCCCTTCTGCTTATTCAATTCAGTTTTTCTTTTCTTCTTTTTTCTTTTCTTTTTTTTTTAATGTTTTATTTATTTTTAGGAGAGAGAGAGAGAGAGACAGCGTGAGCAGGGGAGGGTCAGAGAGAGAGGGAGACACAGACTGAAACAGGCTCCTGGCTCTGAGCTGGCAGCCAACACAGAGCCCGACGCGGGGCTCGAACCCACGAACCGCGAGATCATGACCCAAGCGAAAGTCGGACGCTTAACCGACTAAGCCACCCAGGCGCCCCCAGTTTTTATTTTCAAGAGGCCAGTTACACAGTTAGGTTTTTGCCCTTCATATTCTTCAGATTTGGGGGCAAGTTTTAGACACATCCGTACAAACAAACATGGGTCATCTAGTAGATGACCGGACTCCTGCAACGGCCTGGGGGCTAGATCAGTACCTAGATATTTAGATATCAATTTTACTCTGGAAGCAATATTCTTGACCCTCTGCATGTTTGTCTGTGGCCTGATACACACTCAAGCATCACCCATTTTCAAAACAACAAGCTACACAGTTTCCCTTTTCGTGACAGAATTGGAACTACCAGATTTCTCAGCAAAAGCAAAACAAAACCGCTGTAGAAAAACACCACCTTTTCCTTCCCAAATTAATTCTTTCTTTTTATGCTCCTAACTCCATAAAAATGTGGTTTAGCTTTTGAGGTTTTTATTAATATTTATAATGCCCGTTTGGTGCCCTTGAACGTCATAGAAACAGAGCCCTGATATAAATACCTACCTTCTAGGTGGTAGTATACCCAAGCCCGACCATAAACTTTAATGTTTATATATATATATATTTGGCTTTGCTTTGTTTCTCCTGTCTCTGTAGAAGATTTAAAAAAATACTTTTTAAGATGCAAATTTTAATAGCTTATGCTTTATTTTCAAAAGTAGTGCATGCTTGTAAAAAAAAAAATACTGATGTACATATAGAAACAAAGGAAAAAGTCCCCCATTCCTGACCCATTTCTAAAATTCCAGTGCCAAAAGTAAACCAGGTAGTTTAAATCCTTTTAAATCAGGGTCCTCTTAGTTTGAGAGATTGAAATTATCTTTTTTTTTTTTAATGTTTATTTATTTTGGGAGGGGTAGGGGCAGAAAGAATCCCAAGCAGGCTGTATATCATCAGCACAGAGCCCGACATGGGGCTCGAACTTACAAACTGTAAGATCATGACCTGAGCCAAAGTCAAGAGAGCTTAACCCATTGGGCCACCCAGACGTCCCGAGAGATTGAAATGGTCTTTTTTTTTTTTTTTTAATTTATTTTTTTTTATACAAATAGTTTATTGTCAAATTAGTTTCCACATAACACCCAGTGCTCATCCCCACAAGTGCCCTCCTCCATGCCCACCCCTCCTCCCCCCACATCCACCAGTCCTCAGTTTTTGTCAGCATTCAAGAGTCTCTCATGGTTTGCCTCTCCCCCTTTCCCCCACCATTTCCCCCTTCTTCTCCCCCTTGGTCCTCTGTTAAGCTCCTCCTAATCCTCCTATACGTGCACACATATGATATTTGTCTTTCTCTGCCTGACTTATTTCGCTCAGCATAACACCCTCAAGGTCCATCCATGTTGCTACACATGGCCAGATTTCATCCTTTCTCATTGCCATGTAGTATTCCATGGATTAGATAAACCACATTTTCTTGATTCATTCGTCTTTTTATGGACACTTAGGCTCTTTCCATGTTTTAGCTATTGTGGAGAGTGCTGCTATGAACATTGGGGTACATGTGCTCCTATGCATCAGCATTTCTGTATCCCTTGGGTAAATTCCTAGCAGTGCTATTGCTGGGTCCTAGGGGAGTTCTATTGTTAGTTTCCTGAGGAACCTCCACACTGTTCTCCAGAGGGGCTGTACCAGTTTGCATTCCCACCAACAGTGTAGGAGGGTGCCCGTTTCTCCACATCCTCGCCAGCATCTAGAGTTCTCTGATTTGCTCATTTTAGCCACTCTTGAAATGGTCTTAAGAAGCTGGTAGTCAGTCATATTTCTCTCTTTTGTTTCTGAATTCAAGAGTAAAAAAAATTGTAGAAACTTTGAAAATATACAGTATACTGTAAGAAATTAAAATCTCTCATTAAATCCATGGCCCCCAAATTACACATTTTAAACATTTTAGTGTATTTCTTGCAGAATTTCCCCCTGTAAACAGGAATAAACAATGGTACCCCACTCTCCTAACAATTTTCTGAAGTCAAGGAACAGTCTCCACAAAAATCATATTTTTGAAGGGCTGTCAAATATTCTTCTGCAATTGCTTCATCTTAATCGTTTCCAGATAATAAACTGGGGGAGATGGAGACTGCTTACACCTCACCTCATGTTTCCATGGTCAGGGTGGGGTGGGGAGAGGTCCCCCGCTATTGACCAGAGGAAGACATGCAGGCAGAACACTTGTTTGGTCTCCTGTCTGGATCCCAAGCTGGAGCGATTTTCCTGGCAGGTGGCAAAATGAAGGCATCACTTCAGTCATTCTCTGCCACTGTCCTGGGAAGTCCCGAGAATGGAGGTTCAGCTCCTTCATCTCCTTGAACAACCGATCTCCAGGATGTAGCCAGCTTCTGTGTCTCTTATTGTGTAAATAAGGCTCACAGATTTGGGCATGTTTTTGCAAATGTTGGATTAAGCAGGGGTATTTAATTCTGAAGGAAAAGTGGTAGGTTGAGCTGGGTCGCTCCTCTGGTTTAATCAAGCATTAAGATTACATGCAGATGCTCATCTGTTTGCTTCTTGTGTTTGTCTCTCGCCGCATTACAAACACTTGGGAGAGATGGTGAATCGAGAGAAAAAGTGCAATTGATTAAACCCCAAATGGTATTATGATAGTGAACATTTATTTAGTATTAACTCTGTGCCAGCCTGCATTTTTTTATAAGGCTTTCCCAACAATCCCATGGGATGGTGTTATGATTATTCCCATTTTATGGATGATAAAACTGAGGCATGGTGACTCCTCTAGCAAAGGTTTGCTCCCATGCACCTAACTGCTTTACTGTATCATTTTTCATCTATTCTGGACCATAATTAACATGTGAACTTTTTGACTATAAATTGTATCTTGAACTTGTACACTACCCAAATGCTCTCTCTCATTATTGAATATATGTCTGTCATTTCTTTTATTTTATTGTAGTTATGGAATACCTTTTAATACTACTTACAGTGACTTTTTGGTATCTAGATTCCTATTTTATGCAGCTAAATCTATTCTTATGTTTCTTCATAACTTTTCCATCTTGGTTTTTCTGCTTTGTCCTTGCCTACCTCAGTAGATTTTCATCTATATGTTACTCCGAATTCCTATGGTTTTAATATTATAACTTTACCTCTAGAAATTATTTGGTATAATAAAGTCACTCAAAATGTTTTTTTCTGCCTTAAAAAAACCAAAAAACAGTTGGCTCAGTCCCATCCTTTCTCCAGTGATTTATGATGCATATACCTGGTTTTGGGCTCTGTTTTTCTCCATTGTACTCTGTACTTTTATCTTCTGTAACTCCAGTCTGTTTTTGTTTGCTTGTGGATGTTTTTGCTGCAGCTTTATGGTATATTTTAATAATTAGAAGGATAAGTTCCTCCTCATTACCCTTACTTTTAGAAACTTGTTTGTTATTATCACATGATATTCTTCTACATATATTTAGAAATTCCTTTATCAAGCCTCTACCTTAAAATCTTACTGAGAATTTAATTATAATATTTGCAACTCAACTTGTAAATATTTAGTATCTCTGTAAAATTCCTTTTTCCGCCTAGAAACATGGAATTTATTTATTTTTAATTTTTTCTTTTGAGTGCCTCAAAAGTGCCAAATTTATCTTTTTTTTAATTAAAAAATGCTTATTTGTTTATTTTTGAGATAGAGAGAGACGGGGGAAAAGTGGGGAGGAGCAGAGAGAGACACACAGAATCCAAAGCAGGCTCTAGGCTCTGAGCTGTCAGCACATAGCCTGATGTGGGGTTTGAACTCACAAACTGTGGGATCATGACCTGAGCTGACATCAGACGCTTAACCAACTGAGCCATTCAGGCGTCCCAGAAGTGCCAAAAATATCTTTATGTAAGTGACATACTTTTTTGTTCAGGTTATTTTTATTATTTTAGTTTTTTTGAGGCTACTGGGAATGGAATCTTACATAAATAATGATTATAATTTAACATCGATTAAAATAACTTGTTATTGCTGGCATATAGACATTTTAAAAATACTTATTTTGTTTGTGGCTTCTTTATTAAACTCATTACTTTTGAAGTTTTTCCTCCCATCCTCTTGAGTTGTCTATACATAAACATGTCATTTAAAGTAATGATAATTTTTGGCACTTACAGTTCTTGTGTGTTTCATTTTTATTTCATTGACTGGAGCTTCTGAAATACTGTTAAATAATAACACTTATAATGCGCATCCTTATTTTGTTTCTGGCTTTAATGGGAATCCTATAAGATTTCACTGTAAAATATAGTGTCATTCATTGCTTTAGGAATAGACATTTAATAGATTTAAATAGATTTTAGTAGTTTTTGATATATAGATTTAAATTAGACTTTGAAAGAAGTGATGTTTTTATTTCTAAATGTTTTCTTTTTAACAACAAAGACTAGATACTGAATTTTATTATACTGCTTTTTGTTCTATTTATATTTTCAAACATTAAACCATCCTTGCATTTTTGGAATAATATCTACTTAAAGATGTGTTGGGGGCAGTTCTTCATGGGTTTGTTACATTTCTGCACATCTTGTAAGCAGAGGCACAAACTGTTCTTTGTTTCAAAGTATATTTTCTAGGATAGAGATGGCTTTCCTCCAGAACAAAGGTCAGCTTTGCTTATAGCCTTGAAGATGTAGTGTCTCACCCAGGGGCAACAGTAGGCAGGCTTACTGTCCACCGCAACAAAGATAATGTCTCCCTTTGGCATAATAGACACATGGTTATTGCCCATGTTTAAAGATCCAAGTTTCTTAAGCTCAGGGATGTTCTCCTGTAACGCGCCCACTGACTGTGTGGACACCTACTGGGCCCACATTGCATCGTCCCCCTGAGAATGCGGCGGGCACTGACATTCCTACAGATTCTCAGGCTGCTTCTTGTGCAATAAAATCCTATGTCTCTGACCCCAAAGTCTAATTTTCTTGCCACACGAACCTATAGCAGACTACCTTGTCAGCTTGCAAGCAGCGCAGAGGCTCCAGCCCTTCACATTCTTACTGTTTAATGGAGAGACTCCATCTTCTAGAAGTTTACTTATGAACTGACACCTATACTCAGAAGTAGTATTCGTTTGTAATTGTTTCCCTATGCTATCTTTATTAGGTTCTTATGACTTTGCTGACTGTAAAAGGAATTTGAACATTTTCTATCTCTCTGTACCAAAATGGGATCTATCACGTGCAGATTAAAACTTGCAAAGGCTGGTGACATCGTTCTGACTGAGAAACCTTATTGGAATTAACTTCTTTTTCAACCTGTTTATTCAGTTTACTCCTTCTTATTAATTTTAGCCATTTGTATTTTCCCAGAAATCGGTGAATTTTGAAAATTTAACAGTATATGGTATTGTTTAATTTTGAAGTATCCCACATCCATAGTTATATCTCATTTCTCAGTTTATGTGTTGTTTCAAGCCCTTTCTCCTTTTGACGTTTTTTCTAGACTTGCCAGACATCCCAGACTGTTTTGTTTTTAATGTTGGCTTTCATTACTCTTTGCTTTTATTTTTGTTATTTATTTTCTTCTGCTTTCAAGAGATATGTTTTGTTTTCTAACTTCTTAAGTTTAGTAGCTAAACTTAATTATTTTATTTGTGTTACTTCTGACCTACCAAAGCAAGCATAGAAATCTGCTCTTTCCTCTGAAAAGTGTCAGCTCCGTCTTATAAGACTTGATATGTAATGTTACATAGTTATCATTTTCTACATAATTTATAATCACATTTTTAATCTTTTCTTTGATTCAAGAGTTACTTATGCACATGATTTCTAATTTACAAGTAAATAGTTCCTTTTTAAAAACTCTTGTTACATTTTCTAGATTGTTTCTTTACAGTTATAGAATGTAGGCTGCATACTTTTCCTTTATAGATTTTATCAATGTTTTATTTGTCTTCAATTACATGATTAACTTATAAAAATATTCCTCAGATGTTTTAAAATTATATTAACTCATGGATGGGCATAAACTTTAAATTATAACAATTACATCAACTAACAGATATTAGTTGAATCTTTATATTAGGCCTACTTGATTTATTAAAGAAGGAAAAGAGTTCCAACATCTCAGTGGTGTATATTTCTGTTTCTCCCCGGAAATTAAAGAGTTGTGTGCTGATACAGTCTAATGGCAGTTGCTGGGTACATAATGGTTCCTACTCTCCTTTTGTTGAGAAGTCTATCTTTTTTAAGTACTCTAAATATACAATCTTTTTTTTAATCCAGTGCCTCTTTGTCTTTTTTTATGTGTGTATGCTACTAATTTTTTTATTTACACAAACCTGGTAGATCTTTACTTAGTTTTTTCACTTTTAATTCAAATGTCCATTTTTAATCTAGCATTTGGTTGAATTCTGTTTCTTAACCCAAACTGAGAGTCTTGATCTTTTAATAAAGAACTTTAATTTGTTTATATTTATTTTCATAACTGAAGTTTCACTTTTATTTTTTCATCTTGTTTTATGCTTTTTCTTTCCCTGCTTCTTTGCTGCTTCTTTTTTCTTTTGCTCGATATATAGATTAGGTTTAATTTGCTCTTTTCCCTCTTTTGATTAGAATGTTTACCTGTTTTTCCTTAAAATTTTAATTAAGTTTAATCCTGTATTTCTTTAATCATCCCAAGAATGACACAAACTACTGAACTTTTACTTTGTTAGATAATGAAATTAGCACGAATCAACCATTTTCTTGTTATCAGGAAAAAATAATTTTTCTTTGAAGTACTAACCATGGGACAGCTTTGAGACCTTTGCTTAATTTTTAGAGCTGGTCATGTTGCTAAATTACAGACAATGTTGCTAGGGAATCTTAGATCTCTTATATTGTCTAGACCAAAAATATAACCAAGTATATTTTTTATTATTATACCACAGATCCCTATGTTTTCATGGAACCCTGTAGGCCATTGGTCACCTATAGAGGACCCACAGTTTATCAATGAAGGATTTTCTTTTTATATATAGTACTCAATAAATACCTGATGAAATAGTCTAGATTGGAAGATATTGAAGATAAATATGGCCTGATTCCTATAATTTCTGAAGCTTTTAGAGGAGGGTGTTAGGATGTTTTTAAAGACTATATTGTCTTTATCCAGCTCCCCATTTCCTCACACACCTCTTTCTGCAAGGAGGTTAGTGTGCTTTGCAAGCTGTAGTGAAATAATTGTCAAACATTCTGTAGACAGTTTTAGCTCCATTCTGAAGAAACACTCCTAAAAGAATTTATCAAGATCACAATCAAACTATTTCTAAATTAGCAAATGATCCACACACAATTTGCCTGCTGGCTTGCATGATACTTACATTTTAGAATGGTAACACCAGACGTGTGTCTACATGACCTTCAGCCCTTTCCATACAGTGTCACTGGCCCTTGGGTGAATATTTGTGGTTACTTTGATGGCCTGAATGTATTTGTGCTTTAAAAATGACCCGTTCTTTTCTGGCTGGCTAGTGGCGTCCTTTCCAACATACCTCCATTTGGACTTGACAATGTAAGTAGCTAACATTCATTTCTGGATGCTGGGTGTTACTGTGTTTGTCTTTGGAATCTCTTCAATCCATCCCATTCATGTTCAATTGTGTGATCTCTTTGGGAATCAGGTCACAATCCCAGCTCAACAAACCTGGCGGCTGGGGTACAGGTTTAATGTTCATGTACTGACCATATCTTGACCATGCTTTTTCTTGACCTTGGGTGATTCTCAACTGGAATGTGACACCACTACTAGGTGAGTTTATTCTACTGCTTTCTAGAACTTCAGTTTTAAAATTGGTGCACATGCTGGGTGGCTCAGTCATGAAGTGTCAGATTCTTGATTTTGGCTCAGGTCATGATCTTGCAGTTTATGGGTTTGAGCCCATGTCAGGCTCACTGCTCTCAGCTCAGAGCCTGCTTCTGATCTTCTGTCCCCCTCTCTCCCTCTCCCTCCCTGGCTTTCTCTCTCTCTCAAAAATAAAATAAAATAAAATAAAATAAAATAAAATAAAATAAAATAAATAATAAATAAAATAAAATAGATACCATGACTTTTTTCTACAGGAAATTTTTTTGTGATGTTTTCCCCCAACCTATCTATGACATGATAATATGCCAATATAGGTAAATTTAGTGCACTGAAATTCAACCTTGCCAATGAACTTGCTCCATTGAACAGGGGCTTTAGTGCAGGCTTTGGTCTTCCTTGTGCTCCCAAGGCATGGTGATTTTGCCAACACTGCAAAGAGATCTGACAAGTTGAGTGTTCAGAAAATACACATTCTTGAGCTTCAACCAGATTCACTGAATCAGAGTCTCAGGAGTCCTAAAATCTGAGTTTTTGAGCCCATTTAAGTAATAATTATGTTGCTGGATCCCTAATGGGAAGAACCACTGGTCTAGAGGCTCTTGAATGCTGCGGATGTGTATGTATATGTGTGTGAGGGGTTCTAATAGTAGCATCTTCGAATTAGAAGAAATCCTCCCAACTCATCTCTCATTTTGTGGGGAAGAGGTCTTGGCTGGTTAAGTGACATGTGTCGGTACACACAACTGGTCAGTGGGGAAACGTGAAAACCAAAGCAAAACAAGAACCAAATGTCCCAATTCTTAATCTAAATTCACTTTTTCTAAATTACACTATCTTGAACATTTTCCTAAAACGTTTCCATTTATAAGTTCAATATTTTCCCCAGGAGAGATAATTTAAAAAATAAGTTAAATATCTTCCTCCCCTGAGCATTAGAGCAAAAATGAAATTTGGGAAGCAATGGGTTAATTGAACAGCACAGCTTTATCACATTAGTAGCCGGCAAATGTTAACCAATTATTCAGAAAGTCATTGGTGGCACAGGTTGATATCAGCAGAGGCTGGTGTGCTGGGAGAAGCGGGAGAATAGTACAGAATTAGCACGGCCTTTGCTGTCATACAGGCTTAGGATCAAATCCGGACTCCACTATGTGGTTCTGGACAACTGTAGGCCTCAGTTCTGGGTCTATAAAATAGATATGATATCTGCCTTCCATGGTTGCTGTAAGGTTAAATAACATATGAATAGTGCCTGCTACATAGTAACTAATAATAATTGATTTCCCATTTCTTTGTTTGCTTGCTTGTTTCAAGTTTTTATTTAAATTCCAGTTAGTTAACATACAGTGTGATATTAGGTCCAGGAGTAGAATCCAGTGACTCATCGCTTACACACAATACCCAGTAGTTATCGCAAGTGCCCTCCTTAATGCTGATCATCCATTTAACCTATCCCCCACCCACCTCCCCTCCAGTAACCCTCAGTTTGTTCTCTATAGTTAAGAGTCTGTTTTATGGTTTGTCTCCCTTTCTTTTTTTCCCCCTCACTGTTCATCTGTTTCATTTCTTAAATTCCACATGAGTCAAATCATACAGTATTTGACTTCCTTTCATTTTTTTATGGCTGAGTATTATTCTATTATACATACACACACACATATATATATATATATATATACTACATCTTCTTTATCCATTCATCAGTCACTGGACATCTGGGCTCTTTCCATAATTTAGCTATTATTGCTAGTGCTGCTATAAACACTGGCGTGCATGTGTCCTTTCAAATCAGTATTTCTTTCTTTTTTTTTTTTTTTATTTCTAGGAGAGAGAGAGAGAGAGACAGCGTGAGCAGGAGAGCGTCAGAGAGAGAGGGAGTCGCAGACTGAAACAGGCTTCAGGCTCCGAGCTGGCAGTCCGCACAAAGCCCGACGCAGGGCTCGAACCCATGAACCACGAGATCATGACCTAAGCGAAAGTCGGAAGCTTAACCGACTAAGCCACCCAGGCGCCTCTCAAATCAGTATTTCTGTATCCTTTGGATAAATACCCAGTAGTGCCGTTGCTGGATCATCAAAATCAGTTCTATTTTTAACGTTTTGAGAAACTTCTATACTGTTTTCCAGAGTGGCCGAACCAGTTTGCCTTCCCACCAACAGCATAAGAGGGTTCTCTTTCTTCATAAACTCGCCAGCACCTGGTGTTGTTAGTTTTAGTCATTTTGACAGGTGTGAGGTGGCATCTCATTGTGGTTTTGATTTGTATTTCCCTGATGATGAGTGATGTTGAGCATCTTTTCATGTGACTGTTAGCCATCTAGATGTCTTTTTTGGAAAAATGCCTATTCATGTCTTCTGCCCATTTTTAACTGGATTATTTGGTTTTGGGGTGTTGAGTTTGATAGCTTTTTTATAGATTTTGGATACTAACGCTTTATCAGATATGTCATTTGCAAATATCTTCTCCCATTCCATAGGTTGCCTTTTAGTTTTGTTGGTTGTTTCCTTTGCCCTGCAGAAGCTTTAATATTATTGAGGAAGTCCCAATAGTTCACTTTTGCTTTTGTTTCCCTTGTCTCCAGAGATAATTTCTCATTTCTTAAGTGCTTCTTAAATTCCAGCCACTGGACAGACTATTAAAATTCACACTAACACTATGAATGGGTCTTGTAATTACGTCCATCTTAAAGATGAAAATCTGGAACTCAGAAATGTTCACTAACCCTCCTGGGGTCCTGGAAGTATTAAGAGGCCAAGATTGGAGTTCTACCGATCTTAAAAATACCTGGTTTCATGGGTCTATTATACTGTCTTTTAATAAATGCTCCCATCCATCCTCACTCAAAAGCTGGTCAAGCACAAGCTAAGGAGCCAAAGTCAGGTTTTAAACCAATTCCTTCCCTTTGAATTAACAATAGCTACATGACCTTGGGTGAGCTCCTTAATTGCTCCATTGGTTTCCTCATTTGTGAAATGAAGATGATAATCTAGTTTATAAGGTTGTTGTGAGGCTACCCTGTGAGTAAGTCTCAATATTTCTTTTGCTTTTTATACACTAGTTGATCTACTTTTCTAAGTGAAAATGAATGCTGGGTCTTGTCTTCACCGTGTTTTGGAAGATTGTACAAACAGTTGTTTTTAGTACTTTTCCTGAATTCAAGGTGCTGTCACAGTAGAGGTATTTGCTGGAGGGCAATGGAAGCAAGGGTCAGTTACACTTTCAAGGGTCTCCCAGCCAGAATTGGCCTTTCCCCTTGTACAGAAGAGACCATACTGAAGGTCTGTGACCCTACAGACCTCTGACGCTCCATAGGTTGAAGGGAAAGACGGGCTAGTGTCTTAAAAGCATCTTCCCACCTCATTTGTGATGTGCCTGGCAAGCACGCTTGCAGAGAAGGGGCTCAGCTTTATGGAGTTCTGACTGCTCCACAGGGTAGAGGCCAGCTCTAATGAGGCATTGAAAATGGGAGCCAATGCAGAGAGTACTGCTGGGATGCAGTGGCAGAGGCGTTGGGCATTCTTGTGTACTGTCCATTCAAATGATGTGACGTGTAAAAGCAGACGCTGCTAGTGATAACCACGGATGGGTCACACGTGTGTGTGTTCACATGCTTTGGCTTTCCTTTTGATACTCTGAGGAATGACCTTTAAAGACCATCTTTATATATTTTAGCTCTCTGAGGAGTTACACTGTCATTTAAAGACATGAAATCACTTACTGTATTTCATTTCAGTAACTGGAAGTTTGAAAAGTTCCCATACTCTAAGCTTTTCTAAGAGAAGCAACGCTTCTGGCCTTCATAAGACTGTGTTCTTTGCCATGGAAGAAAGTATTTTTTAACACTCCTTTATATTCCTCCTTTATGCACACCGTGCTCCTTATCAAGAGCCAAGGTGAGGCGGAACCACAACTGGGGGTGGGGTTTCTATCTCAAGCCAGCTGTTTCCTGACCCTTCCATGTCTCCCAAGTGTTCTGTGCTTGAAGACATTAACCACTTCCAGTTGTGCTTTACTTACCCAGGTTAAAATATATCTGCTAGATGTCAATATTTTACTAAAATGTATCTTTACACCGTTATCAAAAAGCATTGCTTTAATTCAGTACTGAGTAAAGTCTACATTTATAGGACAGCAATTTTACATGCCTATAAATACCTGGCTGCATAGAAAAATCATATATGTGATAAGATGAACTTACAAAATTGATAAAGATTGGGTGGTTATTTGAATTGCAAAGGAACCCTTCACTTTATTCAAATATTTCTTTAAAACTAATAATAATGTCTTTACATTTGAATTGTGGGAAAGGCTTTGCAGGTGTCTTTCAATTACATTATCTCATTTAGCTCCTCTTGACATTCCTGTGGACCAAGTGGGGGTAGTAACTATTATCTATATGCTTTGTGGATAAGAAAAATACAAAGCCTCCTTAGCACATCCATTTTAGGATGTATAATCCATTGTGAAAACCACCTCCCTGTATTTACTCATATGTAAGATTAGTTAGTGTACTGCTTATCTCCTGCTTTGTAACAAATTACTCCCAAACTTAGTGGCTTAAAATATCATTTTGTTATATCTCATTGTTTTTTTGGTTAATAGTTTGGTTAGAGGTCAGCTGGGTAATTCCTCCGTTCCATGTGGAGCCAACTGAGGTCACTTGGGGTACACAGATGGCAGATAAACTGGTCTGGAAATTCTAAGGTGGCTTCATTCACAAATTTAGCGCCTTGGCTGGAAGATAGATTTTAGCTGAGACTGTCAATTGCAGTGCTTACATATAGCCTCTCTAATATGGTTCAGGTTAGTAGGTAACTCAAGGCACCTAAAGACATCATTTCAAGAGATTGTAAGAGGAGGTTGTTGGTATCTTAAGGTCTGTTTGGGTTCAACAACTGGCTTTATATCACTTCTGCCATACTCTGTTAATCAGAGAAAATCTGGAAGCTTACCCAGATTTAAGGGGAGGGGGTGTATACCCTACCCTCAATGAAGAGGTATCAAAGAGTTTGTGGCAATCTTTAATCTGCCACAGTCCATTCTTTGGCCCTTGATTAATCATATTCCTTCCCTATGTAAAAATAAATTCATACCCTCCAAAAAATCCCAAGATCCTCATCCATGATAGCATTGGGACCCAGGCAGCATGAAGATCAGGCTCAAGATCCAGGATCTTGTCATCAAAATCAGGTACAGGTGTGGATGAGACTCTTCAGGTGTATTTCTTTGAGTGTGGGTCCCCTCAATCTGAAAACTTGTTAACTAAAGGATAAGGTCATTTACCCACCCCCACCCTAAAATGTTGAGACAGAGCTAAGGTAAATGCAGTAGGTGTTCCCATTCAACAATGCAGACACTGGAAAGCATAAGGCAGTCCCTAGCCTATAGCACTTCTGAAATCTCACTGGTCACATATAGACATTCTCTGATTAGGACTCGGTTTGGCTTCCTAAAAATAATTATAATAATTAAAAAGTTTACTTTTGCACCTCATATTTCTCTATTTCTATCACATCATAAATGCCGAAAATGAAAATTGTAAAAAAGACACTTTTAGCATTCCTTCCAGAAATCAAAATGGAGCCCAATCCATCAGTTTATTAGGTCTGTTTTTCATTGTCTACATTGCCACAGGCAACAGTGTCACCCAAATCTCTGCCAAATTCATAACCAGTCACCCTTTCTCCCACCTCCAACAACAGTTACTGTCCTATCTTCTGAGCATTCACCAACAGTCCTTTGCAGATGCCTCCAGCTTTCACTAACAGTGTCCTCAAGGTCCTTCCAATTTTTGCCCACTGTCTGGTTCCCAAACTACTGCCACATGTTTTTGGTTTTTGTTATGGTGGCACTCTCCTTCCAAGTATCAAATTCTGTTCCCATTATCTCCTGCTGCATGATAAATTATCCTCAAACTAAGTAGCAGAAATAACAACCGTTTTTCTATTATATCAGGTTTTTATTGCTAGGCCTGGCACAGTTCAGTGATACTTCTGTTCTATCTTGAATTGAATGAGTTCACTAAGTAGTCTTCAGCTGGTGAATGAGTTTGTCTGGTGGATTCAGGATGGCTTCAGTCACATGATGGCCATCGTGGCTGTTTTGCCTAGAAGCTGGGGCTCAGCTGGGATAGTTGACTGGAGTAGCTATATATGGCCTCTCCAGCATGGAGGCATCAGGTAATAGGACTTCTTATATAGTGACCGAGGACTCCCAGAGACAGCATTCCAAAAGAGAGGATGGAGAAATTGTCAAATTCTTTTTTTTAAGTTTTAAAATATTTATTCATTTTTGAGAGAGAGAGTGCGAGTGGGGGACAGGCAGACAGAGGGAGACACAGAATCCAAAGCAGGCTCCAGGTTCTGAGTGTAAGCACAGAAACTGACACAGGGCTCGAACCCACCAGCGGTGAGATCATGACCTGAGCCAAAGTCAGACACTTAATCTATCGAACCACCCAGGCACCCCAGAAATTGTCAATTTCTTAAGTCTTAGGCTTGGAATGTGGCTCAGCCTCATTTTTGCTGTATTCTATTTGACATTCTATAGTCACAGAACCCACCCAAGTTCAAGAGCATGGGATATAGACCACATCTCTCCATGAGGGTGCTGTCAAAAAGCTTTTTGTACATAGGAAAATAATGTCTAATGTTTTTCATTTTGAATTATTTACTAACACTTATAGGACTGTCTGACTCAATGGACTAACTCATGATTAGGAATTAGATGTTCAAGGTCATAGTTCCATTTCTCTCATGACTCGGTTATGTTTGAGCTGAGGTAAAGAATCTTTGGATTTTAGTTTCCATCTTTGACAAAATGAAGATGAAGATAACTGTTGGTTCCCACAAGATCAAGGGGATGTAGTGCCTGTTTAAAAAAAATTGCTATTCAAAAATGTACTCTCTGAAGTGCTTTAGGATGTAGAATAATAAATTATCATAACTAATTGGACCATTATAAATAGACCACATTTTTCTTTTAAGAGAGCAAATTGAGTCCTAGTATTGCATAGGGTTAACAGAGCCACAAAAGAACCCGGCTTTCCGACACTCACACTTCAGACCCATAATCCCAGCCCTTGGATACGTTTCTCCTATGTGCCAGGCAATGTACATTTTCTCCCTGAATCTTTGCAGCAGCCCTTTGAGGTAGGTGCCATTAGTAACATCTTAATCATGTTTTCTGAAACATTTTTGTTCCGTGGTTTAAATTCTAACACATCTTTTGCATATTTATACATAATACATCTTAAAAGAATCTAATGAAAACTTTACTAGAGTCTGTAGGGGTTTTGTTTAAATTCTATGGAAATCTTCCCTTTTTATTTTATACAAATATTCTTGCAAAATGAGATAAAAACAGATTTATGAAGATATCAAAATGATATAACTAAGGGGAGAGAAAAAATAAAAGCAGCAGAAGAATTAGCAGAAGCTAGTTTTACTACAGAAGGCAGAAGGAAGATGTGGTTGGTACCACGGGTGGGCGGTGGGCTGGAGGCCAGGTCTCATAGCCCCACCACACTATTAACTAGCACGAGGTATGCAACCTTGAAAAGTTCTTCTCTCCAAAAAGAGACCAGCATTTCCTTTTGTGTCAAATGAGAGGGTAGAAGATGAAGTCTAAAACCCATTTCAACTTTACCATTCTCTTATCACACCAAGTAAAGGGGTGCAACACTAAATAAACATAAATGTACCCCCCTATCAAGGAAGTATAGATGTAGACTAGAAGATAGGTTTAGGAAATGGAGAGAGAGAGAGAGAGAACATATGGAATATTGACCTGGAAAATTATAAGGAGTAGAATGGCCCTAGTGACTGAAAAATAAACCAGCAAAGAGGAATATATATATATATTTATTTCTACATATATTTTATCAAATAAAATATATATATTAAAAATATATTTTTTATTTAAAAATTACCAAGGAGGGATATCTATCTATGAATACAATTATTTGTGTACATATACACACACGCACTGAACCCAGCCACCAAGAATGGCAATTTGGAAAAAAAAAAAAATTTCATTTATTCTTTCAACAAATGTTAGTTGAGCCTCCTATATGCCAGACCCTATTCTGGGTATTTAGAAGGCAATAGTTAATAAGTTCCCTCATGGAACCTATAGCTAGGTTACAGAATACAGGTGATAAACAAATTAAATAAGTAAAATATGTCATCTGTTAGATAATCATTTGTGCTCAGCAGAAGAATGAAGTGGGGAAGGAGGGTTGGATTTGCAACATCAGATAGTGTGGCCCAGGGAGACCTCACTGGGTAAAGATCTGACAGAAGTCAGCAAACAAGCTGAGTTGCTTTGCTTCCTATTTCACAGAAAAATGAAAGCACTCATAAGAGCATTGCAGGCAGAGGGAAGAGTAAGTGCTGAGATGGAGTATGCCTGATATGTTTAAAGAATAATGAGGAAGCTAGTATAGCTGGGGTGGAGTAAATGAAGGAAAGGGCAATGGGGCAGGAGGAGAGCAGAGGAAAGGCGCTGGGAAGATGTTGAGAGCAGGGTGCCATCTGGCATGTTTTAGGGAAATACCTTTATTGCCATGTAGAGAACAGACTAAAAAAGGACAAGTACGGCAAAAGGAGGAAGTAAGGAGGTCACTACACTCACCCAGGCAAGAGGTGATGGTGGCTCAAGCTAGAACGGTAGCAGTAGAAGCAATGTATTTGAAGGTAGAATGGACAGGATTTGCTGATGGTTGGGACGTGGAGTATGAGAACAGAGAAGTCAAGGAAACTTCAAGAGGTTTTGGCTTGAACTAAGAGTTGCCTATTGCTGAGTAGGAAAGACTATGGGAGGAGCAATCTTGGTGGTGCTGGTGGTGGTGTGGAAGGGAGACTATCGAGGTTTAGTTTTAGATGTGTCACCTATTAGGTGCCTATTAAGTATCCAATCCATGCATGTATCATGTGTCATGGATACATGAGTGGATTTCAGGAGATGCAGGCTATAGACGCAGTAGAGCCATGAGTTTGGATCAGCTTTCCTACAGAGTAAGCATAGATAGAAAAGAGACAGGGTCCAAGGATTGAGACTGGAAACTGCAATGCAGAGATGGGGAGAAACATCAAGAGGAAACAAAGAGGAATGTCCAGAGAAGAAAGGATAAAATGAAATAAGGAGAGAGTTTTGGAAGCCTAGTGGGGGAAAAAATGTTTCAAAGAGGAGACAGTGTTTGGGTCCAACACTAATGGCTGATTGACCAAGAAATGACCACTGGCTTAGCAATGCAGAGGTCTGTTGGACCTTGATGGGAGAGGTGTCTCCAGGGAGGTGCAGGTGAAAGCTGGACTGGAGGAGATTCAATAAAGAATGGAAGGAGAGAAATTGGAGAAGAGAGTACAGGCACTCTTTCAAAGGGTTTTGCTCTGAAGGAAATGTGAGAAAGCTAAAGAGCTACAGGGGAATTGTAGTAAAGAGACCTTATACAAAATATATGAGACAATGACACATTGAAACATTGAAGAGAGTCATCAAATCAAGAGGAAAGAGGCAATTGCTAGAGCAATGTCTTTTAGTGGGTGAGTGTTTTGAGATCCAGTGGCAAATGGAGGAGTTGGTTTTGATTAGGAGCTTGGCAAGGAGAGAAGGTTGAGTAAATGGGCACAAGTGCAGGTAGGAGAACAGATGTGGGGATAGAAGCTGAGTGATGCTTTCTTGGGTATTGTCATTTTCTCAGTGAGTTAGGAAGAAACGTCATCATCAGCCCAGAGTGAGAATGACAGAGACGTTTAGAGGTTTGAAGAGTGAGGAGTGGTACGAAAGGGTTGTCTAGGGGAGTGGGAGAGTAACTGGCCTTGGGGAATATAGTATGTCTGCTGAAGGTATTCATAATATCTCTGAGGGGAATATAGAAGCTCTTGGTTTCCTGAAGTCATATATGACTGGTCCCTTTCAAACTGGTCTTCTCAGAATAAGATAGTCCTTGGAGTACCAACAGAGTGGAGAAAGGAGAAAGAATAGAAGTTCGTGAAAGTCTTAAGACGCAGCTGACAGAACATAACTCTTCTAGAACACCACAAATATCCCCCTGGGATTTCTTTCCATAAATCCCTTCTTCCTTCCTGTCCCACAGGATTCCTTCTTTATTTGTACTGAGATGTAGGCACATCAGTTATGTGTGGATATCAAGGAGTGGAACTAATTCCTGTACCCATACTCTTGTATTGGTCAGTTTTTTTCTGTTAGTCTCTGGTAACAAATAATTCTCAGACAAGCCAGTTCTCAGAGGCTTACGATAATCAGGATTATTTTCTTTCTTGTTACATGCTGGCTGTCGGTCTGCTGCAGTTCTGTTCCATACATCTTCATTCTGGAATTAAAGCTGAAGGAGGAGTCCATATTTAGCTCATGCTATTTTCTGGGCAGAGGGAAAAGAGCAATGGTGGGATTAACCTGATGGCTCGCAAAGCTTCTGCCTGGGAGGGGTAATTGTCACATTTGCTCTCATTTCATTGGTCAGAGTTAGTTATACGGCTAAGCCTGATGTCAATGGGATGGAGAAGTATAAACCGCTTTAAGGGAGGAACAAATAATTTAGAACAATCACATAATTAGCCACAAGCTGTTCCATATGTGGCAAGAGAAGTCCTTCTCAGGCAACACAATGGGTCAGATTGGTTCTTCCCAAAAAGAACTGACATTGAGCTCTCAGGAGTAACCCGATGGTGATTAGACATTTGTTATAAATTTCTGGATGCAATTTTTTGTGTGGCACTGTAAGTTAGATTATTTAGCTTTAGAATGTGGGAAGTATCTTACCTTCAGAGAGACAGGTCAGATATTTCATCATCTATATTGTAGGTATTATAATATTAAAATCAACAATGTCAAGTTTTATAAAATATATATTACAAGCTGGAAAAGAGTTCCATCCAGACCTGTCTTTTGAAACCTGCTTACATTTCATTCCCAATTTTATGGTAATATAAATATAATATAGGAAAGACCTCTACCTGCAACTCAATAAAATAAAAATCCAGGTAGAGAATTCTGTCCCTTGTCTAGAAGGGAGAATTTTATAGCTTGATAAAGAGCAGGGATATTTCTTCAAGACACTGTGTAACCAAGGTCTATGACGCAAGACTTCCCATGCCAACTATGGTGCCCTGAACAACACAGTGTGTTGTTTTGAGTGATTGCCTAGCCATGGCCTCATAACGATGAGAAACTTGAGACCAGCCATGAAGGTATCAAGGTTGGCATGGATGCCTGGTATGTGGGCTTAAACATTTCCATGTTTGGCTATTAACACGGAAGGAACCAAGGTCTGCTGCCGTTAGTTCTTTGGTTTCATTTTAGTGAGGCCTTTCCTCTTTGTTTATGAATATGTGATTCTGACAGCTGACAAAGGACATTCTAAGAACTTAGCCAAAGCCCAAATTGCACACTGCTCTGGGAATTTCTCCTCACAGATTCGTCCACTGACCCTGCTCTGGAGAAAACGCTCAGGTAATGCATTCCCAATGGTGGCTTAGCTCCCATCGACTCAGTGCCGGTGCCCTCATTAGGGTGTTTTTCTTTCTTTAGGTTTTTATTTTGTATGTATTTCTTTTTTTCCCTAGTCCATCTCAACCTCCCACCACGGTGATTTTAGTGTCCGTTAAGGGGACCGGGTAGCTGTCCCTGGAGACCACCTTAGGTTTATTTTTAGTGTAGGCAGTTTGGAAAAATTACTTTCCCTTGCTGACTGCGCGAGCACTGTCTTAACTCGAACTTACAATTCTGGACTTCTCACATCAGACTGAGGCTGAGCAGGTAACCCAGGCCTTCGTCTTAAAGAGGGAGCAATCACATTACAATGAGGATGAAAGATTTGCCAAGACCTACCCAGACATCCAAGAGTGTTTTTCTTTGGTCTGTTGGTTTCAGGTCTGTAATGTTTAATTGTGTAAAATTGTAAGTGCGTATGACTAAATTGGACAGACTGCGGGTAAAAACCCCCACTCCCTAAATCCCAATTGATCCCTTGAGCCATCCATACTCCTTAAAAGTGTTATTATTACTATCAAGCTACATCCTCAAAAATTATTTCCCTTGGGAACACACACCTAACCCAGACAAAAAGATTACTGTGCTTTTTTTTCCCTTTTACTCACTCAATACCCTTTGTCCCAGCTTTCTTGCTTGTTTCTTTCTTCCCAACTTAAGTCTCCTTGAAAAGGGTATAGAAATGCTATGATTTCCCTAGCCCCACTGTTTCCTATCAGGTTGAACCGTAGAAAATCGCCCGTATTTGGCTATTTTTGAACCACGAGTGTGGCAATTTCACGTGATTTTTGGCCTAACTCAATTAGAACGGAATAGCAAATTGTAAACCTCCACACACAGACAAATGCAGATTATTGACCAACTTAATGGCAACTCATTGATAATAGGTAGTAGAGTTGAGTGTGTATCCAAGCTTCAATATGATCCTTTGTAAAATGAAGACTAATTAGCATGTTAAGTGAGAATTTTAATTTGGAAGAGAGTTTCAACTTCTAGCAGAAAATGAAAAGCACATATCTGAGATGCACACATACATGTTAACATGCCAAGACTCTGTGCGCAATGGCCGTTACCACCACCCAGCGCTCTCAACTTGTTCAGGTGTTTGGAAAACTGGCCCTTCATTCTCTCTCTCTCTCTCTCTCCCTCTCCCACCCTCCCTCCCTGGCCTTTCAAGGTCAGACATCTGAAAAGGGCAGTCTATACTCACTTTCTCCACGTTCTTGCCCTTATTCTCTGTGTAACACACTGGAATCTGGTTTTTGTCCCCAGTACCCCACTAAAACTATTTTGGCTGAGGTCTCTAATGACTTTTGATTGACAAATTGAAGAATTGAAGGGAAGCTTTTCTATCTTTTACCTTACTACACTTCTCTGGACAAGATGGGCCAAGACTTGCTTCTTAATACTTCGTCTCTTTCCCTGACTTTCACGGTCTCTCTTTCTCTTCATCCACTGTGTGTCCTAGTGTCTAATTTATTGTCAGCACTGGGAGGCACTTACCTGACTTTGTTGCATAGATGAAAGCATGAATTAATGAAATTATAGCACTTTGTTAATTATTAGTCATTGCCAATAATCTATTTAATCTCCACTTCTAGCAGCTTCTCTACCCACCCACCACTGTACACATTTTTAGTAATGAATAACCTTCAGTGTGCCACAGTCTTCATATTTCCATCTCAGAAGAAATCTTACTGGAGAGTTGGGGTGATGTAGGTAAGACCGAGGAAGCTGAGGGTCCTTCCCTACATGGCCCCCTCTACTTCTGAGCCTTTCCAACATGCTGGATCATCAGTCATGCCTTTTAGTAACTCCTAACTGTTAAGAAGAAAGATTCATATTCTTTTTCTTTCCTCTTCAGGATGTGTCACTTAGAGATCCAATAAAGCAGATTCACAAACAGCCACTTGTTGCTCGCTTAGAGATTTGACCTGACAAAATGGCAGGGAAAAAGCCCAGCACTAGACTCCAGGAGAACAAAAGAATGTGCCGACAGAAAATGTGACACATGCATACACTTTATGCATGTTTAATTTCTGTTGTTTTGGTTGGAAAACAGCTGCAGGTGTCCTCTAATTATAACCCCATTTTCACAAATATCAACTGTCATATTTAATCTGTTATATTCACCATATAGCCTACCGTTACAGCACATTTCTTTCATTACAAATTTAGTAGCAGAGTTTCGAATGCGCAAGCTAACATTCAGGCTAGTCAATTAATGCATTATTTACAAGTTAAATGTTATTAAAAACAGGTTCTTAATTTGCTAATGATTTAGTAGATCCAAGGCAATATTCCAAATTTTTTTTATATTGAAAATAGAAGAACATTTTGAACAGTTGGGGTGGGGAGGGATGTCAGGGATATTTTAGCCTCCCTTACCATTTTCTGAGTCTCTTTTCTGCTTCCTTTTTTAAATTGTGTGTGGTTTTTGATGCCTATACTAATCAGTTGCGGCACAAGTGAGGAGAAAGATACATAAAAAATAAAAACAGCATAAATACGATTGAGAGTGGTGTTTTTTAAAGCCATCAGGCAGTTTGGAATGACTCAATACACATGTTCGCCATATACTTCGGCATATTTTGATTTACAGTGCTATTCCAGCAGCCCCAGCAGGTTAGGAAGGTTAGAAGTCAAGGAAATTAAAGGTTATTAGCATTCCACTGTTGTTAGGCTGCACCAATGGAATATACGTCTTTTTCAAATACCCTTTGAAAAATTAAGAGTTTCTAAGGTACAGGGGCTTTAGAATCATCACCACAATCTGGGTTTTGTTCTTTGTTTTAGTTTGTTCCTTCTTTCTCATTTGACCTAGATTGCATTCCAAATCCATAACTCTCATGTTCCATAATTCCCTGACACGCTACCTATTTATGAATGATAACATGGAGTGAGCTGTTCGGTGACAGGATTCCGAATGCGTGGAGCCAGGGACCCGGTCTTCGCAACTTTCTCTCCCACCATCTTCCTGGTCTAGCACCACCGCTTTCCTCCTCCCCACTTCTCCCCTGTACTCTTCTACCTTTTTATATTTTTTTAAATGTTTATTCAGTTTTGAGAGAGAGAAAGAAAGAGAGCATGAGTAGGAGAGGGGATGAGGGAGAGAGAATCCCAAGCAGGCGCTGCGCTGTCAGCACATAGCCTGATGCAGGGCTTACACTCAGGAACTGTGAGATCATGACCTGAGCCAAAGTCAGACACTAAATGGACTGAACCACCAGGTGCCCCTCTTTTCTTCTTTTTTAAACACTTAACCAAGATCCACCTTTTTCATGGAATCTTATTAAAATGACATCTAGCTCACAATAAACTGTTCCCTCTGTCACATACTCACCCACTCAAATGTATAGTCCCCTGCGTTTTTCCTCTAGCCGTTTCTCTATTGGACGAGCTTTAGAGTCAGAAAACCTGCCATCGATCAGTGGTGTGACCTAGGGCAAATTATTTCTTTTCTCTTCATCTCCCTTTTCTCTTCTCTTAAATGGAGATAAAAATCCTTATTTAATTGTTGTGAGAATTGGTGAGATCATGTATGGGAAGGACCCAGTGACACTGTAGAAGCCAATATGGGGTGGCCCTTGTTGCCATAATGAAATAAGATAATTTATTTAAATCTCCTAGCATGGTGCCTAGCTCATGTTTGGCACTCAGTGAAATTTAATTCCCTTTGGTACAATAAATAGGTCATAAGCATTTCTTGTTTTCATTTTCACTCAGAGTGAAGTTTTCTCAAGGGCAAGAGTTTGTTTTGTCATATTCCTCACGTTTGTGTGGATTAATATTCCATCCTCCATCTTTTGGGAGGTGTGGTAAGTACCTCAGGAACTCTAGGTAGAGTTGAGTGCCCACCTGTCACATCAGCCCCTCTCTGCCCCCCCCCCGCACCCCCCCGCACCCCCCCGCAGGCAAGGCTCTTCCTCAATCTTTGCTGCACTCTCCCTATTTTCTGCACTCCTGGGATTCTCTTCTAAGTAAATGACCAACCCCAAAGCTCTTGCCTCAGGCTGTGCTTTTGGGAGAACCCAAACAAAGTAAGGGAAAGATTCAAATGACAAAGAAAGACAATGAACTGAGCAAGCCACAAAATAGCAGAAGACCCTTCAGAGTTGTCCAAGGTGGCAAACAGGAGATGGTCCACAGAATACAGTCAAGAATGGAAATCACTCAGTCATTTATTTTTAAAAAAATGTATGTTGAGCACTTAGTATGTCCTACAATGATAGGGTCTTTTTGTCCCCATGACACCTACAATCTACTAAAGGAACATGCAATCAAGAAGCACATCAACATGCAAAATCACGTCAAGGAGTGATAACATCTTTGAGGACAAAAAAGCCAGCCTAAGAGTTAGACTGTGTGCAGCAGAGGCTGCTATTTTAGATAGTGTGATTTATTTTAAAAAGAATCAGATCCTGCCTGGGAAGGTGATATTTGAACAGAGACCTAGCTAGAATGGCAGTGCAGTGACCCACCTTCTGTCCAGTGCTTACTGTCTTCTAGAGTGAAAGCAGTAAGCAGAGGCTTTCTAGTCTGTGGATGGGGTAATAAGACAGGATCAAAATCTGCCGGTTAGAAAACAATGGGACGCGGAGACTTCTCCCGGTACAAGCTTCCAAGCAGAATCCTGAGCTGCTCCAAAAAGGCCCATAAGACCTGACCTGCGCCTGCAGCTCTTGTGAGACCCTTTCCTGTAGGAATTCCCTGGGGACCCTTGCCTCCTTTTATCTCCTCTCCTAACTCTTAAGTCAGTGTGTCCTTCTTTTTCAATACTTCAAATAAAAAGAATGCCCTTATTAATATACAATTTTGGGGTACGTACACAGGACACCTGGCCTCATCTAATTCTTGTCCAATTTTGTCCATCGAGTGCTTTTTTTTTAAATAAAAGCTTTCACTAATTGAGAGAGAGAGAGAGACAGAGCACAAGCAGGGGAGGGGCAGAGAGAGAGAATGAGAGAATCCTAGCAGATTCTTTGCAGACAGCACAGAGCCCAACTCAGGGCTCAATCTCACAAGCCGTGAGATAATGACCTGAGCTGAGATCAAGAGTTGGATACTTACCTGACTGAGTCACCCAGGCTTCCTGTCTATTAAGTGCTTTTATCCTTATTTTATAGATTTGGAAACTGGGACCTGGGGATTGTGCTCAGAACTACTGAGCTATGTCCAAGCCTGAACTGAGACTCAGTCTTTTGGCTCCAACTGATATTTGTTTCAATGCTGAGTCCACGAGCACCTTAACCAATTTTCACCCCTTCCCCTGACACCTCCACCTGCTCGTACCGTGGCAGCTGACGTGCATGTGCTGGTAGTTTTCTCCTATAGGCTTCCATCATTCTGACTTTATATCAGATCTCAGTAAACCCAGAGGTTTATTATTTTTTAAAGATTTTATTTTATTTTTTAATTTATTTTTTAATGTTTTATTTATTTCTGAGAGAGAGAGACAGAGTGAGCAGGGGATGGTCAGAGAGAGAGGGAGACACAGAATCTGAAACAAGCTCCAGGCTCTGAGCTAGCTGTCAGCACAGAACCCAATGCGGGGCTCCAACCCACAAACCATGAGATCACCACCTGAGCTGAAGTAGGATGCTTAACTGACTGAGACACCCAGGAGCCCCTAAAGATTTTATTTTTAAGTAATCTCTATACCCAGCGTGGGGCTCGAACTCACAACCCAAGATCGAGAGTCATATGTTCCACTGACTGAGCCAGCTAGACGCCACCAAACCCAGAGATTTAGAACTAGAAAGTCTGAGGTTCACTCTTTCAAGATATTCAGTCTTCAATATTCCACCTTAGCCCAAGTGCTTATTCTTGATTGGGTTTTCTCACTACCATATTAAAATATCAAAGATTTTCTTACAAGTAATAATTATTTTTAGGTATGTGCTAGGGTAGCCAATCCTTAATTCTCCTCCTTTTGAGAAAACATGTTGTGAGATTGGACATAATCTGTCCAATCTGGATCAGTTCCACTTTGGATCTGTTTCACTTTGTCTAGTGGGTTCTCCCCCCCCCATTTCCCCATCCCCCCCGATGGACATTCCACCTGATTTTAAATCTGAAAGACTCAGTCCTTCAGTGATGGCTCCTCTCACATGTCTGGAAATTCAGAGGTGGTTTTCTCTGGGGGAATTCTGCTACATGGTTTATGGTATCAGGGTAAGTGGGCTCTTCTTTTGCGTTGCAGTTGGAAACTGTACATTTTTAAAAGTTTAAAATCCAATGTTCTATGTCAGCATCTCAGAGAATACATGGGAAGCTACTGCACTTTTAAGGAGATTGTTCTTAACGTGTTAGAAATTCAAGATGATGAATGTCCATTTAAGGCCATTTCTTCTGACATGTAGGTTGACAATGCTGAACATCTTAAACATTTGTTTTCTGTTTTTGTGCATGTTTGTGTGTATGTGTGCGTGTGTGTGTGCGTGTGCACAAGCACTCCAACTAATAGCTTTCAATACAATAACTGTGTATTTTTCCAGTTCCCATTTTATGCTTCAGTAGCACTTTCTACTTCCCCTTCTAAACACTTTGCTCATTTGTAATGATGCAGCAACTCAGTTGTTATAACTATGTGTTTAATATGCAGGAGTTAAAAAGTCAAGTTCTTGAACCAGATAGACCTTGTTATGATTCCTGGTTCTGAGAGCTGTACCTCCTGTAACCCTGGGGAGATGTCTTAGTGCCTCCTTGCCTCAGTTTCATCCCCTGTAAAATGTGAGCAATAACAGTATGGGTTTCAATAATCATTCTGAGTTTTAAAAATGGTAACGTGAGCAGGGCTCAGTACAGTGCCTGGGACGCTGCGAACCCGCGACTGTCTGTGGTTGTCGCTACCACTGCTATTGTTCCATAATAAATAGATGGCCATCTGTCATGTTTTGCCAGGGACAGTCCTGATGTGCCAGTCGTCTTGCCATGATTATTAGTAGTGTCCCCCCATGCTCTCAAAAGTGCCTCTGTTTGGAAAAACTATAGAAATGGTGGGGCTGATGAGTGGTTGCCTGGGAGGGGGAAGTAAAACAGGGACAATCTGGGTAAGATTAGCGGATAGTATTGGTGTCTACAGCTTGGTTGTGGTATGATAGTATTGTTTTACAAGCTGTGACTGTTGAGGAAAATTAGGTAGGGAGTGTACAGCATCTCTCTGGATTATTGCTTACAATCCCGTGTAAATCTTCAAGGATTTCAAAATTAAAAGTTTAGTTACAAGAAGAAGAAGAAAGTCCAGTTTGAAAGATAAATAATAGTACAGTCGTTCTAGAAACAATATTCATTATCCCACCAAGATATGACAGCTTTTTATAGAAACAGCTGCCATGATGCTTCCCTCTATTTTCTTTACTCAGTTTTATTTTTATTCCTAATACTTACCTCCACTTGGCATACTGTATTTGTTTGTTTCTTCTTTCAACAATTATGTTTTGAAGGCCTACTATAATGCCTACTACATGTGAGCCTTGTATCAGTGAACAAACTCCTTGTGAAACTTCTACTGGAGGAATAACAAACCAAAAACATAATTGATAAGTGATTCGGTATGTTGGAAAGTGATAAACGTGTTGGAGAAAAAATATAGAGTAGACATCTCAGTCAGGGTTCTTCAGAAAAACTGAACCAATGGGATCTAAGTAAACACTTATTTTAAGGAATTGGCTCACAGGATTATGGAGGCCAAGGAGTCCCAGCATGTGCAGATGGCAAGCTAGAGATCCAGTCCAAATCCAAAGGCCGGAGAAGCAGAAGAGATGACAGCATAAATTCTAGTCTGAAAGCTGACAGGCTCAAGAGCCACGAAGAGGCAATGTTTCCGTTCAAGTATGAAGGCAGGCAAAAGCTGGTGTCCCGTTGCCAAGCGTGTCAGGCGGGAGGAGATCCCTCTTAGTGTTGGGAGGCTCAGGCCTTCAACTGATTGGATGAGGCTCACCTCCACTGGAGAGAGCAATCTGTTTTACTTAGTCTACTGACTCAAATGTTACTCTCAGCCAAAAAACAAAAACAAAAATCAAAGCACCCTCACACCCAGGATGATGTTTGAACAAACATACGGCTACCTCATGGCCCAATTACAATGACACGTAAAACCAACCAGCACAGCAGGATAAACGGGCATGGGTACCGGGTCACGGTTAAAATTTTGAACAGGGTGGTCATGTAGCCTTTTTGAGAAATGGATATTTGAGCCACGACTTAAAGAAGGTGAGCCACTTATTGGCTTATTGCTCAAATTTCCTGATTAGAATGAAAGCTTTATGAAGCCAGAGGTTTAATTTTTCTATGTTATATTCCCAACACCTGGTACTTCTTAGGGTCCTCGAAAGTATTTGCTGGGTCCCTGAGTGAATGATTGGCGATGGGGACTGTGTATTCCTCCTTGTCCTTAGTGCGGTGTTTAACACATCCTTAGCAGTCAATAAGTATGGTCTTTTTATTTCTATGATTGTTTATCAATGTTAATTGATATCAAGGTCACTGTGGACACAGGCTTACGTGTTTTGTTTGATGTTGTGTCTCAGCACTTCAGCACTTAGAACAGTGTCTGGAACACACATAATAATTAGTCAGTAATGATCATTACTGACTACGGGCTCAGACATGGAGACTGAGGTTTCTGAAGTGGCTTGGCTGTGGTCTCATGGCTTGACCATGGTCTCGTGGCCAGGAAGCAGCAGAGCTGGGGCCTGAACGCTGACTTTCCAAGTCTCAAATTGTAGTATTTTATCTATACCAAACTGCTTTTATCTATTTATCTATTTTTTTTAATGTTTATTTATCTTTGAGAGAGAGAGAGAGAGACAGAGCATGAACAGGGGAGGGGCAGAGAGAGAGGGAGGCACAGAATCTGAAGCAGGCTCCACGCTCTGAGCTGTCAGCACAGAGTCTGATGTGGGGCTTGAACCCACAAACCCCGAGATCATGACCTGAGTCGAAGTCGGACGCTTAATCGACTGAGCCACTCAGGCGCCCCAGCAAACTGCTTTTAAAATCATCCTGGATCTCTCATTTGGCCATAGCTTCTCTGTCACCCACCCTGCTCGCCCCTTATTTGCTCACATCAGGCTGTGTTGCCATGTGTCCCTGAGTGATGAGCAGGCAGGTTACGTTGAGTTGTCAGCGCACACACCTCCCAGAGGACAGCTACCTCCTCCAGACACCACTGCGTTGAGGGGTACCCCCTCACGTTAACACAAGTGAGAGGTAATGTAACCTTTTGGCGACCATTGACTTTGTCAGACAATAGTGCGTGCAGTTCGGTTTGAAAGACTCCACCGGGAAGTTGCAGACTTTTAAAACTAATTTGGTGTTTATTCAACTTTGCAATCACTTCTATGTACTATCTGTGTTTCACACACCGTGAAACGGCGCTACACTGTGCAATTGAATTAGTTGTACAGTGACTCAAAGGCATTAAACAATGACTTTGATATTTTAAGTACTGACTAGGAGGGATTTTTAATTCCTTCCTCATAATGAAAGCAACAAAAAAACCCAGTTCCACAACCCTGGAACACTTATTCTCTTTTCTATTCTGGGTGGACCCCACTGAGACAGAAAAAAATCTCCGAGCATTTAGTTTGCTTAATGGCAGAAGAAAAATTAAACAAGCATAGACGTGCAACCTTAATGACACCCAGCAACACTAGAATAACAGTTCCCAGCTTCTAAAACCTGTTATTTAATATAATGGGTAAATCTTGTGGGAGCTTTTCAGGTGCTGCTGAGTCTGAAAAAACAGCTACTTTGTGAGAAGGGGTGGGGGCAGAGGCAGGGCGCGGGCCCTGCTCGGGCTCAGCTGCTGGGGAAGGTTTTCGGTGCACAATCCCAGGCAGGCAGGCGCTGGCTGGACAGTCCCCGGAGGCTGCGGCCCTTTTGGAGACGGCTCCAGGCCTCTGTGGGGCACACGTCTTGTGAGTTCTGCCGGTGACAAGGAGGAACTTTCAATACAGAGCCTTTCTGGAGATGGCATTGACTGAAAGGAAGAAGGCGGGGTGGGGGGCACCCCCTCGAAACAAAAACCGCAGCAAGTGAATTAGTGCCGTGAAACTACAAGCATTAGCTGGTAATAGTTCAGGGCAAAGCACCTAAGTGATGATTCACATCTGACAATAAATATATGAATAGCTGTTGAAAGCTTGTTTGATTTTCACAAAGAGGTTTGAACAAACATTCGTTTGTTCATTAGTCTTAAGCAACACTTTTATGGCAGGGGATGCATTAAACCTAACGTAGTCTGCTACCAACATATTCGGTGGTTTTAAAGACGAAGACACAGAGCCATGCATATCATTTATGTGGAGCAGCCCTGAACTACCTGTAATGGAGTGAGATATAGTTATTATATATTAATGCTGTGAATCTTCATCCGCCGCCAGCAAACCAACAGGCGAGAAGGGCTGCCGCGTCTTGGGAGATAAAGACTAAGAGGGGCCCCATCCTGCAGTCGGTACAGGGTTTGCATCAACTCATTTCGTTGTTGTTGTTCTTGTTGCATAATTTTCAAAAACGCGAGGGGTTTAAATCTGTTCCCTGAGGTAATTTATGCTAAACTAGCGTTCCAGCACCGTAAATTCCCCGCTTATGGCAATCTCTGCTCGAGTGTCAGGTCGGGCTAGGTTACCGAGCAAATGGCTGCTGCAAAATTTTTAGGGTAATTGCCTCTATAACTCGTTTAGCATACGCCCTGTCAGGAACTCCCTCATTGCCATTGATGCCCCTGTTCCCCTTTTCCCTCCTCCTCCTTTTCCACACTGTTGTGCTGAAGGCCACTCTTCGGTGCCCAATGACATTGGGCCTTTCATCTTCTGTAGCACCTGGATTTTGTCACCCTTAGAGCTGCTGCTCATGACAACATGATGTCATACCCGATGAGGCCCGGAGGGTGGTGGTTGGGCTGAGCCCCTCCACCCTTCCCATCTCTGTCTCTGCCTAAGAAACCATCAGTCAAGAGGAGATAAGTTGGTTGGGATAAAAGGAAAAGCAAATGACCATAAGCCCAAATTCTTCCAATTTTTTCTTTTTTCTTTTCATTTTTCCTCCTTCCTTCCTTCCTTCCTTCCTTCCTTCCTTCCTTCCTTCCTTCCTTTCTTTTTTCTCTCTTTCTTTTGCAAAGGCTGGATTGGTTATTGATGTCTGTCAGAATGGTGTGAGCAACTTCACGAGCACACTTTGATCTCTTTCTCTCATCTCATGGGTGCAGACGTGAAGCCTTGGCAGGAAGGATGTCATTGGGATTACATATTGGACATATGGCCTGGAGCTTCTATTGATAGGTTGTTCTGTATGGGGATTTCTCCTCAAACTGCCTCATGAAATATGTTAACTATCCAACTCCTAAATCCAATTCATTAATTATCTTGCTTAAAATATACTTCAAATATATCACATTTGACATCGTATGTCACTGATAGTAGAGGAAAATGATAACACTTAAAAATCAATAAATGTTTTAAATTTATTTTACTTATTATGGTTGTCACAATATTTTGACATGGAGGGCTGGTATGTCAACAATGCTGTTATCACGACGTAAGGCAATGGCATTGAACTGTCTCACCTTCCATGTTGCTGTTTCAGGGTAAAGTGGGCCCAGGGGAAACATGCAGCTAAAATCTCCAAGGAAGCATCTGCTTATAGAGTCAATACAGGTCGTCACTGAACAAAGCAGGCTGAGTGCAAAACAAAAGCTGCGGGAAGAAAGTCTTCACTCTAGTCTGTTACCTTTCTCCCAGTGGATTAGAAAATAATTGCGGTTAAAATGTATGGAGTGCTTTCTATGTGCCAGACCCTGTAAAAGTGGTTCATGTACTTTATCTCAATTCATCCTATGAAGTGAGGTACTTGTATCCCTGATTCATAGATAAGAAAACTGAGGCTTGCAAAGCATCCGTAACATGCACAAGGTCACACAGCTAGTAAGTGGTGAAGGCCAGGTTTTAGTGGATCAATACTTGGCTCTACCAAGACACCAAAGCCATCAGTGTTCTTCGTGATTTGGAATTCAAGTTGATTCTGGCCTCTGGCTCATCCTGACATCCTACCAGAATACGGCTTTATTTCCAAGCCCTTACTGTCACCGACTGTTAAATGCTCATATGGTAGAAACTGAATGTGGACAGTGGGTTGAGGCTTACATAATGCTTTCATAGTCCTAGAAAGGGGCAGCTTGGAGGCAGCCAGCACTCTTCTCTTTGCCTCCAAACTTTAGAGATTAAAGAAAGATTCAAAGGAAACTGTAAGAAAGGAGCACTTGAGAACTATGCTTTTTCTACCAGTTGGACACAGGTGAAAACAGATTTTTTGAAAGGCTAAATGTAGGTTTGACCCTGCTTGAACTAACTCCAAGGCAATGAGTAATCGATGTAACTTGGACAGCAAATGTGACTGTGACTTCACAGCAGCAGTATCTTCTATGCCCAGCTAATTAAATTTCAGCAAAGGGCTCCTGGTGGGCAAGGTCAATGTCTTCTGTACCTCAGTCTCTGTATTGTGCAGAGTGGGTGCCTAAACAATATTTGTTGAATGCGGTTGTTCATCCACAGCAAGAGATCAGCAGCTTGTTCTTATCTAAAGTGTTTTTGTTTTTACTGGGCGGTCCACACCAACACCTTAACAATTAGCCTTGGCAGCTAAAAGGTAGTCATTTGTTTAACTAATATTTATTTACCGTTATGGACAAGGCTCTGCATTAGGCACTGGGGAGATAGCAGCACAGAACAAGGTAGACAAATGTGGGAGATAGATGTCAGGCAGCTAACTAAACAATTGTTTAATTATCACAGTGCTACGTCTCATGGAGGTAAAGTATAAAATGTGGTGGGTGCCCATAGTAGGAGACCTTGACCTAGACTAGGAGATCTGGGAAGGCTTTCTTGGAGTAATGATGTTTAAGCTGAACTATTAAGGGTGAATGAGAATTGGCCAGGGCAAGCACAGTAGGGAAATGATAGAAGGCAGGGTATCAAACAAATAATCCAAGGAGATAAAATATATTGGTGAGACCAATTTGCTCAGAAGAAGCTCAGTAGTGTTCTGACATAGGAACCAGACCAGTTTGGCTGGAATGGGGTGGTGGGGTGCAGAGCAATACAGCAGAATGGGCCTTTAATTAAAAAAAACAAAAACAAAAAAAAACCAGTTAAAACTTTTTGGTTGCAATAATAAGGGGAATCTATTTGCTCAGTAAACCAAAACCTCCACGGGTAGGATGGCTCATAACATCATCAGAGCTGTCTATTCCTCTCTGGTTTTCTTGGCCCTAATCTCCCCCACATGTTGACATGTGGCTCCTAAGGTAGTGTAATAGCTGCAATAGCACCAGCCCTCACACCTGCTTTCTACATCATCCAGAAAAGAGAGAAATTTGTTAGAGGATTCTTATGAGGCCTGAAGATTCACCCTGATTGGAGCAGTGGATATCACATGCCCAACCCTGAACCATACCAGTCTTGAGGAGGCAGGAATGGTCTGCTTAGTTTGGCCTGGAATAAGTGATTTGTCTCTGGGGCCAGGAGACAAGTCAGCTTTCCTGGAAACACTGAGGTTATAAAACAGAAATCAGATTATGTGGGAAACACAGAATGGATGCTGGGGAGGCCACAGTGTCTGCTACAAGTCTGAAGAGGTCAAGATAAGTCTGTGCTGCAGGGTTTGGGGTTTATTAAAACCAGAAGGAGTCATTAAAAGGATTTTCAGCAAGTCAGTGATGTCACTAGATTCCAATGAGATGTTTGAAAACACCATTATGAACTCCATCTTGATGTGCCTATGTCTATCGTTCCGAAGAAGACAATCATTGACAGGTAAATAGATCATTAGGTTAGAACCAAAACTGGGCAAATCATTCCTTTTTTAGTGTTCCTGTTTTAGAATTAACTAACAGTTAATTCTTATTAGTCTATCTAATGTTAATAATAGCTCAGAATAAGGATGAGGCAGCCACTCTGAATAGAGCTTTACGAGCATTATTTGATATAATCTTCACTATTCTCCTGGGAGGTAAGTCCCACTGCTGCCCCATATTAGGTAATATGGGAAAGTGGAGGTATGGAGAGGTTAAGTAACTTGCCTGAGATTTCATAGCTAGTAAAATAGCAAGACCAAGAGCTCTCTGAACTGAAATATTGTGTTATTTTCACCAAACTCTGGAATATCATGGGGGCAGTGGAAATCACGTCTATTTATTTGGCAAACAATTATTGAACAAAGCCTTGGGTCAGGACTCAGGAGTCTCAAGTGGCAAGCCAACTGCCAGAATTTTTACAAAATTGTGATAAAATATACATAGTGTAAAATCTTGCCACCTAAACCATGTTTAAATGTACAATTCAGTGGCGTTAGTCACCTTCACAATGTTCTGCAACCACTCCTCCCCCATCTTTTTTCAAACCTTTTTCATTATCTCAAATAGAAACTGTAACCAGGAAGCAATAGCTCTCTGTTCCCCTCCCCCCACAGCCTCTGGTAACCTCTTATCTACTCTCTGTGTCTATGAATTTGCCCATTCTAGATACTTACGTGAGTGGAATCACACAGTATTTGTCCTTTTGTGTCTTACTTTATTTTATGGTTATTTCACTTTGCACGATGTTTTTGAGGTTCATCCATGTTGGAGCATGTGTTACAACTTCATTCCTTTTCCTGGGTGAATAATCTTCCAGCAAGTGGACAAAATGCTCTTTTTTTTTTTTTTTTTTTTAGTACAGTGATTACAAAATATTTGAAGTTGAAAAAGCATACTATTAAATCAGCTTTGCATTCTCTAGTTTTCACTGTCCTCATGATCTTCTGTTTCTTAGACTCAGTAGCTTACTTCCGCTTATTGATGTTTCCTGCCTGGCTCCAAAGGCATTTGTGGTCGCAACTCTTGCCCTCGGAGTCTGGAGTGACAGAGCCCTCAGGGATTGGTTAGACTGGGTCCTCTCCTCAAGAAGGTAGAAACTCATCTCTGTGCTTCTTTTTGCCATCACCTATTAGCGCGGCGCCTTAGAGACTAGGTGCTTACGAAACATTTGTGGATTCAAGTTTCTATTCAACATAGCACATCTTTATCAAATGTTTATAATGTTCCATGCAAAGGCGTAAGGATACGATGAAGAACACAAGAAACGTGTCCTCTCAGAGACTATGCTACAGGTAGACAATAATGATGATAAGAACTGATGATTTTTTAAAAATTGTTTTCAATGTTTATTTCTGAGCGAGCAACAGAGTCAAAGAGTGGGCGAGAGGCAGAGAGAGGGCGGTGACAGAATCAAAAGCAGGCTCCAGGCTCTGAGCTGTCAGCACAGAGCCCAAGTGCAGGGTTTGAACCTACGAACGGTAAGATCATGACCTGAGCTGAAGTCAGACACTTAATCAACTGAGCCACTCAGACTCCCCAGAACTGATGATCTTAAAAATAGCAATGTCTTCTATTTTTATAGTTTTTTGTTTCCAAAGAATGTTCCTATAGATTAGCTCATTTAGTGCTATGATGTTTGATGTATATTACTTTGGAAAACTGATGGTTATTTGTTAGTATATTCTGAATGGAACAAGCTGGAAGAAGTTATTGGTTAACCGAGATTTTAAAGTTTGATTTGAGGGGTGGTAAATGATGAATTAATTCTTTCAGAAGGTTTCTTTAAATCTAAAAATAGTTTGTGTAAAGGAAATTGTTTCTCAGCCAAGTTGGGAGATATGCCAATTTTTGCTGTGCTCTAAGAATCCTTACCAACTTCCCTGCCATTTTATGGGTCTCACTCTCTCGATGCCTCCAAGATTTAAGTTAAAAGGGGGTCTTAAAACAAAATCTCAAGTGCACTGCCCTTGTCTCTTCATATGTGTCCTATGTCTCTAGGTCAGTCGTGAGGGCTTTTAGAGAGTAAGCAGCTTCAGAGTGCCCTTGCAGAAGTTTCCTGAGCTCCCAGACTTGCCGTCACCTGCAACCATCCCACTGATTCGGTCGTCAACAGCATCCTAGTGGAAAAGAGGATAATGCAACAATAGCTGCCCCACAGACCCCAGCAACTCTCCTGCTGTGTAGCTGAAAGTGTGGGTCTTGGTCTTCCTTTGTCACAACCTCCCCACCCTGGAGATCTGAGAAAGAATGAAAGTGGAAAGAGCCAGCCTTTGGTCAGTGAGTTGACCAGGAGGAGATGGTGCCTTTCTGATAATCCCTTAGTCCTGTGTTATTACCAGTGAGAACGAGAGGGACCCACAGAGGGCAGTGGACTAGTAACCTTGAAAGAATCCAAATTCAAATGACAAAAAGTGCTTTTTGTCACACATTAGGAAAGAACATTAATACATTTGAACAAACTTACCGAAGAAACTTGTGTGGGAGGCAGAGAAGGAGACTCTTAGAAGGAGGAAATGCCAGTTCAGTCTGGTTTATAGAAACTCCAACCACAAGCTCTTTTCAAAAGGATATCAGGATTCAAGCATTACATCATCTAAAGAAATTCTCATTGGTGTTCAGACCCTGACTGGCTGGGATCTGATTCTCTTTATTTAACCCTTCGTCGGCTGAGACATTGCCCGTCCTAACTGGGAATATACTTTCCACGTTGGTTGCAACAGCCCTTAACATTTGAGCAGAAAGCATTTGAAGAGAGTTACTTTCTATAAACCCCTCAGCTCAGTGTAAGTTTTGTTCTTAGAGTGTCAAAAAGTTATTTCAAATGCTTTGTTGCTATGTAATTGCAAAAACCGCATTCCTAGGAGAAGTGCTTCAGTGAAAGCCTTTGAAAAATAGAGGACATCTAGTCATTGTATGATTACCTTCCCCACACCTCAGTCCCCTTTCTCGTATTTTTTCCAGCTTTACTGAGATGTAATTGACACATAACATTGTGTCGGTTTAAGGGAGACAGCACAATGATTAGATATGGACGTGTACTGCCAAATGGTCGCCACAATATGGTGACCTCCGTCTGCTCACATCATTACCATTTTTTAAATAGTGAGAACATTAAAGGTTTACTCGATTAGCAACTTTCAAGCATATGGGACGGTATTGTTAGCTATCATCACCGTGCTGTACATTAGATGCGTATTCAGCTTGTAACTGGAAGTTTGTGCCCTTCGACCAACAGCTTGTCACTGCCAGTCCCTGGCAACCACCATTCTACTTTCTGTTTCTCTGATATCAGATTTTTTGGATTCTTTATGGAAGTGAGGTCATGCAGTATCTGCCTTACTCTGTCTGATGTATTTCACTTAGCATAATGCCCTCAAGGACCATCTATGATGTTGCAAACAGCAGAAGTTCCTTCTTTTTAATGGCCAAATAATATTCCATCATCTATGCATCCATAGATCTGTAACTATATCTGCAGCATCTTCTTTATCCCTTCCCAGGCTGAGGGCCGCTTGGGCTGTTTCCATACCCTGGCTGTTGTGAATAATGCTGCAATGAATATGGGACAGCATCTGTCTCTTCCTGATCATGATTTCACTTCCTCCAGATATATACCAAGAAGAGAGATTGCTAAATCATAGGGCAGTTGTATTTTTAATTTTTTGAAGAACCTGTATACGGTTTTCCATAGTGGCTGCATCAGTCTACACTCTGACCAACAGGCACAAGGATTCCCTTTATCTCCACATCCTCACCAGCACTTAGTTCTTGTCCTTTTCATAACAGCCCCTTCTAATAAGCATGACATTTTCTCTCACTGTGGTTTTGATTTGTATTTCCTTGATTATTAGTGATGTTGAGTATCTTTAAATGTACACATTGGCCATTTGTATATTTTCTTTGGAAAAATATCTATTCAGGTCCTCTGCCCATTTTTTAATTAGAGTCTTTGATTTTTTTTTCTGCTAAATTGTTTGAGTTCCTTAGGCATTTTGGATATTAACTCCTTATGAGATACATGGTTTGCAAATATTTTCTCCATTTCATAGATTGGCTTTTCATTTTGTTGCTGGTTTTTTTTTTTTTGCTGTGTAGAAGCTTTTTTAGTCTGAGGTAGTCCTATTTGTTGCTTTTTGCCTTTTTTTTTTTTTTTTTGCTTGTGTTTTTGGTATCATATCCAATACAATTGTTGCCAAGAACAATGTCAAGGGGATTTTTCCCTATGTTCTATTCTAGGAAATTTATGGTTTCAGGTCTTACATTTAAGTCTTTAATTCATTTTAGTTTAACTTTTGTGAGTGGTGTAAGATAAGTTCTCAATTTAACCACTTGGCATGTGAATATTCACTTTTCTTTTAACCATTTTGCATGTGAATATTCACTTTTCTCAGCACTATTTATTGAAGAGATGATCATTTCCCCACTGAGGATTCTTGGCTCTCTTGTCAAATATTAGTTGACCATATGTGTGGGTGTATTTCTGGGCTCTAAATTCTGTTTTGTTGGTCTATGCATTTATGCCAATACCATATTGTTTTGATTACTACAGCTTTGTAATGTAGTTTGAAATCAGTTCTTTCAAATTTGTTCTTTCTCAGGATTGCTTTCGTCACTTGGGCTATTAAGTGGTTCCATACAAATTTTAGGTTTTTAAAAAATATTCTGTGAAAAATGCCATTGGAAATTACTGAATCTATAGATAGCTTGGGCAGGTACAGTCAATCTCCTTTCTCTTATAATCACACTCTTAACTTTAAACCAACTTTTATGTCAGATTGTTGCTTTACCTTGTCTTTATGGATGAATATTAAAATTACAGACTTACAACTAAGCAACTGTCTACAAAAACTACGTAATATCCCATGACCACCAAAAAGATATGGAAATATCTTGGCTAAATGGTGATACTTCATTTGGGCATTTCTCACTTTATCTAGAAACAGGCCCTGACACGGTTAATGATTTCTAAAGTACACCATTCTGGAATTGGCCTGTAGTCTTCCCATCTTCCCACTGGATACTTGAATGGAACCAGATAGACAGACAGTAATTATGGGTTGGAGTGATAAAATGCCTCCTAACAGCTTGGGAGTTGTGAAACTGAGGGCTATCATCTTAGTTTCATATCATTTTCCCTTCCTTCTAATGGTGATATAGGAAATACATGTTTTCCAGTTAATAAATTAAAACCCTCTCTACTTCAATCATTTTTGGTCTTCATAACATCCCTGGAGATAAATGGAGGCAACTAACAGAGGTGAGAAACACAAGTCTAGAGGCATGACAAATTGTATAGGAGGGAGGAAAATAGGGATGAGAAATAGGGCACTCTGATCGCTCACCCATTTTAGGAGGACTGGTGTCTGAGATATAACTAACAGCCAGTAGACTTGGGAGCAAGGAGCTACTTCTTGGGCTTTCGAACATGATGTGCTTATCCTTCCTTCTGGTTCTATTACTACCAAAAAAAAAAAAAAATCCTAATACTAGGCCCCACCAGTCAGGATTTGGTCCCCAAAGATATAGAGAGAAGGGTGGGAAAGTGAACACACAGAGACCTACATTTCAAGTGATACAGAATTGGCAATTGACTCATAGTGATGTAGCATTTAATAGTATATAATTAGTTGTGTTTGAAGGAGTAACACTTATATATTCTTTACCAGCCTTAACAATGTTCTCTTATCACCTGTGAAAACTACTTTCTAGAATGAAGATTCCCTGTAGCCCAAAGTGCAAAAGTATCAGTCATATTGGGAAGAAGAGTCAACACACTGCGGTGCACTTGGTTCTGGTTCAGAAATCCATTATCTTTCAAACGTTCATGTTGTAAGTCAGGTTCTTCAGGAAGCAGACTCAGAGAATGTACTGGGTAGTACTCTGCTTTAGGAGAAAGAAAGGGGATAGGATTGGGGAGAGAGAGAGGTCACAGTGTGATATAGTCCCCACAAAGGCTTCAGAGCCCTGTGACCTTTATCAGAGGGTCCTTGGGAGATCTCTGAAGCTGGGCCACCTCTGCAGAGTTGTCCTCAACTGGGGCTAGGGGATTGGGACTTTATACCTGTGTAGTGACCAGTCATGGGATATAAGTGGCCCTAGGGGTAGAGTGTGACTGTGAGTGAGGTGGATCTCTAGTGCCTAGAGAGGCACTTAACTGAGAGTGGAAAGTGGTCAACACTGTCAGTAGTGAAGGAATGAGCGTCTCAGTTTTGGAGAGTGGATTTGGACAGTGCACCAGTGTCCACCACAGTGCAGATAAAAAGTCTCAGCAAGATAGACTTCTCAGATTTTTCAATCCTTTCAGGAGTTGCCAAAGTACATTAGGGTGATAGAGACTTCAAAGAGAGCCCTGAAGGGTCCAGAGATGGCAGATTTCTTAGAAATCATAAGGCAAGGCTCATGAGGCAAGGCTCTTGTTTAGAACCTTTGTACTCAAATCATCGAATGAATGGCTTTCTCATACATGAGATAGTAGCAAGAACACAGGGTCTTTTCTGGGTTTTGATGTGTAGGATGGTGGGGGACAGAAGTAGGCGTACAGCTGCCTCTATCACAATCTGCTTGAAAGAATAAAAAGCACTTGGCTTCACCCTCACCACCCCAGCTTGAGTCCACATTCTTAGAGGATGAGCTAAAGGTTGCATTCTGGATCTTTCTGTGTAAGGAGGGGAGAGATCTGCTGCCAAGTACAGGAGCATTGGAGCCTTGAAATGGATTCCAAAACCCAGTAGTGGATTTGGAACCATGCCTTATATGGCATGGCTGTGCAGAGCCTCATCAGGGAGCAAGGGGATCATCATGGCACTGCCTACGATAATCAGGGGCTGTCTGACATTCAGGAGGTGAAGCAAGAAGATATGTGTGCCTAATGTCGAAGAAAAGCATTTTTATGTCTGTTAACATTTATGGTGTCCGATTGAGTGGGTTAGCAAAATAAAGACAGATGGCAACAGATTAATGCGAACACTTACAATACCTACAAGATTGCACCCACTCCAGCCGAAGCTCTTGCACTCAACTTCCTCTACAACTCACAGTCAAATGTCACTTAGTGACCCTGAAGAGAAGAGCAATTTATGATGGATCAGGAATCAGGATTAGCCATACATTTATCATGGAATGAGGAATCAGAAACTTCATTTAATGTATAACTGTGATGTTTGTCCGGGGCTGGTGGATCATTACTTTGCAATCACTCCTTGTGTTAGGAAGCAGGAATTGATTAGCCTGGGGTCATTAAGTCCATCCCCTGCCTCCAGGCTGTACAGTTTGTGTAAATGGTTCCAGCTGGATATGCCTTTATGCTATTCTTAAGGAGCTCCTGAAGAGGAAATTACGAGATGTCCCAGAGGAGCACATTGTGAGGGTCTCACAACCTTAAGCTCCAAGAAGTTCTCTTCCGTATTTAAGGAGCACTGGACTAGGGAGTCATGAAACCCAGAGTCTCTTATCAGCTCTGATATGTAGCAGTGGTTAGACCTGGGGGTGGGGGTAGGTATTCATTGACATAATTTTTTCATATGTAAGAGGAATTTAAAAGTATTCTTCCAGATGCCCCCAACACTGCCCACAAGACTGTAGGGGGCATCAGAGGAGGCAGTGAGATGTAGAACACTGTTGCATTTCTAAACTAGGCTGTGATTTACCAATTCAAAGGTACAAATGGAGATCAATCAGATACAGTTAAGGACTGATCAGGCTGTGGGGCATCTGCTGATGCCATTAAGAATGAAAAGCCTCTTCAAGTTTAGATTGAGAGAACAGGTCTAAAATGTGGAGTCAATCATGCTTCTAGTTGAACATTAGGTGCATTCGACTTGGCCATGTTCAAGACTATTGCCCTCATCACAATATGATACCAAAGGTTAAGTTATCTGGTGTGGGGGTTGCAGTTGTCATTGTTGGGCTCACGTACCACTTGGAATGAGTTTTGTTTTTAGCTTTAAGATGCTCGGTGACCTGGAGTGCACTGTCCTGTATTCGGCTGAATCCAATTACTAGTAGGATAGTGTGGGTTTGGTGTTGAACCGGAAACCCACCCACTCACTGCACATGTGTTTCCATATCACATAGTGAAAAATACCTTGTAGCTTCAAGCCTCTGATAAATGGTGGTAAATTTTTCCAACGTTGGAATTTTTCTAATGTCTGATAAATGTCTTTCATAATTCACCACAGCTTTTTGAGCACAAGAGAACATCCATTATAAGGCAGAGATATGAATTTTCCCTGTATATACCTTCTGACATGACCCCACCTTTGCTTTGCTGGCATTTGAGTCAAGGCCGGTTTGTTGTTGCTGCCCAATGGGCTCCGTGGCGGCCCTGGAAGAGTTGTGACCCTCTCTCCCTCGACACTTGGACACAATTTGTCCTGTCTTTTTCACCCTTGGAGAGCCTCACAGCTGGTCTGCATGATACCCGATATCATTTTTATGATAAATGAAGGCCTTTCTTAAAGCGCAGTATCTCTGTCCTGCTATGGTGAACAAAATGCCTCCTCCAAGGACAATGCACTTCCTATTAGCTACAGCTGTTGCAATGCCATTTCTGCTCTTTGATTTTTGCCTTTCCCCAAGTTTGGGCATATTTCTTTCCCTCCTTTTCTATTTGATTCCTGGGGCTTTAGAGCAGAGTTTCTTTGAAGCTCCTGTCTTTCAGAGGCTTTTTAAAGTTGCTTTATTTTTGTTTTTGTTTAAGTAATGAGTGGAAGCTTCTAAAAACAACAAATTGTGAAGATGGAAAAATAATTTAACAGCACATGATATTAGTATTTAACAGTACATAGTAGTATTAAAAATAGTCCTTAACAATACGTAATGTTATTGCTTACCAAGTACTTCCATTACTGTGATTGAGCCTCATTTCACTGATGCTCACAAGGGCGCTGCAAGGTAGACAAGGAAAAAGGTCAGAAAACTGGGGTTTCATGAATTTGGGTGTTTTTGTTCATTTTCTTACTTCTCGTGAGCAGTGGTGTCAGTACTCAAACTCAAGTCTTTGGATTATTTGTCCCATGTCTTTTCAACTTGATCCCGGTGTTTGGTACTAAATAAAACTTATGATGATATATATCTGACACATTTAATGACACAAACATTGGTGACTGGGCTGGCTGGCCATTAAGCAGCATGGCAAGTTACATCTCGGAAGAGAGTGAGTGTGTTTTAGGTACAAAGTTAATATTCATAAGGGTGGCTGGGGAGTGAGCCGAGAAGGAAGACTGTATAATTCCAGCAATTTTCCCTTGCAGCCTTCAGAAGGTTCATTTTAGGGAGGGAGCAATCTTGTCTCAAGCCAGTGCTGGTGCCCCAGGCATGGGAGAGGAGACAAGGCAGGGGCTGGGGGTGGTAGCCCTCTTCCCTTTCACAGCACTTGCTTTGGGAGTGCCGTCCATCAGTTCTAGAAGGCAAAAAAGAAAGTGTATGCCTCAGAGAAGCTTATTTTAGGGTTTAGTAGGTGACTAAGGTGGCGATTGTACATCTGTGATGGTTCATTTTTTGAATCTGCTTGACTGAGCTATGGGGTACCCAGATATCTGGTCAAGCACTATTCTAGGTGTGTCTATAAGGGTGTTTTGGAACTGACATTTGACTCATAAGCCTGAGTAAAGCAGATTGCCCTTTCTAATGTGGGTGGGTCTTATTCAATCAAATGAAGGCACAAATAGAGCAAAAGGCTGACCCTCCCTCAAGGAAGAGAGAATTCTTCCTGCCTGCCCCCCTTTTGAACTGAAATGTCAGCTTTTGCCAGCCTTCAGACTCAAAGTGGAACATCAGCCCCTCCTAGGTCTCAAGCCTCCTAGGCTTCTGAGTAGAACTTTCCCATGGGCTATCCTAGGCCCCCAGGTTGCTGACTGTAGATTTGGGGACTTCTCAGCCTCCATAATCACGTGAGCCAATTCCTTATAATAAATCTTCTTCTGTATATATACATCCTGTTTGTTCTGTTTCTTTGGAGAACCCTGACTAATATAACACACCTCCAATGAGGTAGGTAGTGAGTAGAAAATTATGGAAGTTTGGGGGAGAGGAGTTGGGGCGCTGGTAGAGAAGATAGTCTAGAAACAGGAGACCAAAATGCAGAAGAAGCTGCATTCTCCATACAATGTGTGGGTGCAATTTCTCAACATTGCCGTGACCTATCAGGGCAGGAAGGCTGATGGGGAAGGGGTGATGGAAGGAGCTGAAGAGTGAAGGCAATTTTGGACCATGAAAGAGGAGGCCTGGGCTAGGTTCCAAGCAAAGATTTTAAGCAGTCACAGAAGGATATAAAGTGTGGGAGGTGAGGAGAATTAGAGAAATGTAGAGACAGAGAGGGTGAGGGAGAGCGTTTTCGAGAGGATGAGAGAGAAAGAGTATCTCCAAGTCTCTGAACTTTGCCTTCAGACAGACTTGCTTGGGCTCCTCCTAGAGATGAAGGCAGTACCATTTTACTCTATCAAAATTTCTCTTATTTATCTCAATCCAGCAAACACTTGCTTGTTCATCTGCTCAACAATTTTTTTTTTAATGTTTTATTTATTTCTAGGAGAGAGAGAGACAGCGTGAGCAGGGGAGGGTCAGAGAGAGAGGGAGTCACAGACTGAAACAGGCTCCAGGCTCCGAGCTGGCAGTCAGCACAGAGCCCGACGTGGGGCTCGAACCCACGAACCGCGAGATCATGACCTGAGCGAAAGTCGGACGCTTAACCGACTAAGCCACCCAGGCGCCCCTCAACAAATATTTTTTGAGTGCTTGCTCTGTCAGACGCTTTTCTAAAGTACTGGCAACATAGCAAAAAGCCAAAAAGACAAAATTCCCTGCCCTCCTGAGGGTTCCATTCTTATGTGTGTCATGGCTCTGGGCTATCCATTATAGACAAACAGGTATCTACCCTCCTATACCTCAGATCATGGCTCCTGCTCTAGTCAAAGCCCAAATTCTGAACACACATGACATTCCCTCTCTGAAGGAGCTTATAGGCCAATAGAGTGATTTACACATGCACAATTAATGTTAACAGCATAATATGAACACACGGGAAAAGGCTTGAGGGAATGAGACTCACTCCCGCCTAATTTTATTTGACCTACTTTGAGATCTTGCCTTTATTTATTTTTTTTTTGTTGCTTGTTTATCTGTGTTTCTTTCTTTTTTTTTTTTTACAAATAGTTTATTGTCAAATTAGTTTCCACATAACACCCAGTGTTCATCCCCACAAGTGTCCTCCTCCATGCCCATCCCTCCTCCCCACATCCATCAGTCCTCAGTTTTTGTCAGCATTCAAGAGTCTCTCATGGTTTGCCTCTCTCCCTTTCCCCCACCATTTCCGCCCTTCTTCTCCCCCTTGTTCCTCCGTCAGTTCCTCCTAATCCTCCTATACGTGCACACATATGATATTTGTCCTTCTCTGCCTGACTTACTTCGCTCAGCATAACACCCTCAAGGTCCATCCATGTTGCTACACATGGCCAGATTTCATTGTTTCTCATTGCCATGTAGTATTCCATGGTATAGATAAACCACATCTTCTTGATCCATTCATCTGTTGATGGACACTTAGGCTCTTTCCAGGTTTTAGCTATTGTGGAGAGTGCTGCTATGAACATTGGGGTCCATGTGCTCCTATGCATCAGCATTTCTGTATCCCTGGGGTAAATTCCTAGCAGTGCTATTGCTGGGTCATATGAGATCTTGCCTTTAAAAGGTGACTAGATAGTGCCTAACAGATTATACACGGCATGTGACATCTATTATTTCATGTTCCGAACAATCCTTTAAGTGAGAGAAAACGAGTATTATTAATTGAAACCTTGAGAAAATGAACGCTCAAATGTTAATGGTCCTGCTTTTATGCAGAAGTCTGCATTTCCCTTTCCATCATGCCAGACCACTTGTCCTGCCTTTCCTAACCTCTCTCACTGGCAGAAGTGAAGTGTTGGGTGCAAAGCACTGGGTAAGCCAGTGGCAGTGAGCTGATTCTGAGGGGCTACTAATCACGACTAACCAGGTGGGTGCAAGGGGTAGTACGGTGTGGTGGGTGTGGAAGTGGTATTTTGTGCTGTAATTGGCCATGCATGCCCAATTTATGTGCAATGCAATGTGAGGGAGGAGTGTTATATGGTATTAAACATTTCTAGAGAACAGTTCCGCTCCACCTACAGACAACCTTTAATGTGCACAGATGTACAGCTCTTTCCTGTCAAGCAGATCCCCCAAAGAGAAGGCTGAACAGTGGGAATTGAAGGCAGCATGAGAAAAAGGAGGAGTCTTCTTTTGGAAAGCTTTCCTTACCTTTCCAGAAACACAGAAAAAGATGTGTGTGTGTTTGTGTGCGCGCGTGCGCGGGCGTGCGCATGGGCATGTGTGGTGTATGTAGAGGGGAGTGGTGTCGAGAGGGTCAGCTAAAGCTTTGAGATTGAATATGACTTTCTAGTGGGATACAGAAATTTCCAGGTTATTCTGATGGGCAGCCAGGTTTGGAAGCTACTCTTAGGTCTCATGCGTAGAGTCGAGCTCTGGTGGTATATGGCTTGACTAAGTCCACCGAACTTAGTGTCCAAGCAGTGACCATGCTTGTATATACTCTTAAATTGGCAAGCCCCATACTTGGTTAACATACATGGGACACCCTACTTGTAGTAGGTAGAATTCTTAGACAACCCTAGTGACCCAAGTCCGGTATATTCCTCTCCCCTTGAGAGCCAGCTGGGTCTGTGACTATGATGAGATAGGCACTCCCTTGATTGGGTTACATGGTACAGTAAAGGTGAATGGATTTTACAGTTGTGATTAAGATCCCTAGTCAGTTAGCTTTAAGTTAATCAAAAGAAGGATTATCTTGGATGGACCTGACCTAATTAGATGATCTATTTAAAATAGAGCCTAGAAATCAGAATCAGGAAAGGCAACAGAGGTGCTTTTCTATTAGCTGTAAAGAAGGAAACTTCCATGTTAGGGAAAGGGTGGAGCCTCTAGGAGCTAAAGGCCTCAGTCCTATAACCTCAAGGAACTGAATTCATCCAATTAACTTGGAAGAGGACTCTGAGCCCCAGATGAGATCTGCAGCCTTTGCTGACACCTTGATTTTAGCCTAGTGACACACCGAACAGAAGACTCAACTCAATAATGCCTGACCTCTGACCTATGGGAACTGTGAGATAATAAATTTGTATTGTTTTGAGCCTTTAAGTTTGTGGTAAGTTGTTATGCAGTAATAAGAAAACTAACACAAATATCAAAGTCAAAAGAAAGGTTTTGAAGTATGTGGATTATATTGATTTAAAAACTGTAATACATTTAAACTTAATATTTGTCACACATGCACGCACACACATCATGGGTTAGAGGTGAGTGGAGACTGATTGCAGGCATGTCTGATGCTAAAATTTTGCTTGTTTTGTTTTTTTTAGTATACACCTTTTTCTGCTTAGAATACATAAAAAGGAAAGCACACATGATATAGGGCCAAGATTTTTGAAAATCTGTAGCCCTTAGCAATCACTACCCATTCCCCCCCCTCCAGATTTGCCTATTGTGGACATTTCATATTCATGGAATTTGTTTTCTGTATGCCATATGTCTTTTCCATACCCATTTTTTTCTGCTAATGACTTCTGTGTTAAATACGTATTTTCTAGTGTGGCATTTTAATCCTCTCGTTGCTTCTTTTACTATATTTTTAGGATTATTTTCTTAATGGTTGCCATGAGGAGTAAAATTAACATCATAATTTAACACATTTTAGTTTGTATGAAATTCAACTTAATTTCAATAGTGTGCAAAAGCTTTGTTCCTACCCACATTCCTGCCCTTCTCCTTCATTATATCATTGTCATAAAAATGACATTTTTATATAATTTGCCTAATAAAAGCTATAATTATTTCCTAATGCAGTTTTATTTTAAATCTTATTGAAGGAAAAAATTACAAACAGAAAATAAAGTTATACTGTTTTTTATATTTATCTTTGTAGTCACCTTTACCAGGGCTCTCCATTTCTTCATGTGGATTTGTTTTACTGTCCAGTGTCTTTTTGTTTCATCAGAAAGGGTTCCCTTTAGTATTTCTTATAGGTCATGTCAGAGAGTGACAAATTCTCTGCTTTGTTCATCCGGGATTCTTTCAATTATTATTATTATTTTTTAGTTCTGAAGGATGGTTTTCTTGGATATAGAATTGTTGCTTGATAAGTCTTTTTTTCCCCCAGCACTTTAAACATGTTACTCACTTCCTTCTGGCTTCTTTGATATTTTGTAGAAAATAAAATGTTAATCTTCCTGGTGATTCTTTGTATATGATGAATTACTTCACTCTTGTTGCTTTCAAGATTTTCTCATTGGTTTTCAAAAATTTTATTGCATTGAATCTAGGTGAATGATCTCTTTGAGTTTTTCCTAGAATTGAGCTTCTTGGATGTATGAGTTTTTCATCATATTTGGGGAGTTTGGGCCTTTATTTATTCAAATATTTTTTTCTGCTACTTCCTCTCTCCTCTCCTACTGGGACTCCCAGTTTGCATATGTTGATACCCTTTTTGGTGTGCCAGATGTGTCTGAGACTATTCATTTTCCTTCATTCTTTTTTCTTTCTGTTTCAGACTGGATAAGCTCAATCATCAAGTTCACTGATTCTTTCTTCTTCCAGCTCAAATTTGATATCAAGTAAATTCTGGTGAGTTTTTTATTTCAATTATTGCACTTTTCAACTCCCAGAATTTCTACATGTGCTTTCAAAATAGAAATATCTCTGTCTTTATTGGTATTTTCTGTTTCGTGAGACATCATTCTCATACTTTTCTTTAGTTCTTCAGGCGTGGTGTCTTTTAGTTCTTTGAATATGTACATTATCTGATTTAAAGTCTTTGTCTACTAAGTCTAACATCCGGTCTTCCTCAGGGACAATTTCTCTTGACTAACTTTTTTACCCTTGTGTGGAGCATGCTTTCTTGTTTCTTTTGCATGTTTCACAACTTTGTTGAACAATAGACATTTAAAATAATATAACATGGCAACTCTGGAAATCAGACCCAGAAATTGTTGTTGTTTGTTTACTTAGTGACCCACTTGAACTAATGTTGTAAAATCTGTTTTATTTGTCATGCTTAGCCCCTGACACCTCTGTTCAGTTAGCTTAGTGGAAATCTGATGATTGGGAAGAGTTTTTCTTAAATACCTGGGACAGTAAGTCTCCTAGCCTTTGCTGAAGTGTTTGCATATGTATTGGGGTCTACTGGGGGTTTACAACCCTACATTAGCTTTTGCATCTTGCTCCTGGAGAGTCTCAAGATTAGTCAGACATGTGAGTTTAGAGCCTTCTCAGCTTTTTACCTAGACGTGTGTACAGCCCTATAGATGCACGTGGATTTCTAGATTCCCAGAAATATGTCAGAATTTTTAATGAGCATTTTATTCCAAAGATTTTTAAAATTTTTGGTTAGCTTGTTGTTTGCCCCAACTATTATCACTGCTTCAGGTAACTGCAATGTAATACAATTGCTGTTGATTGTTTTTGATAAACACCTTCTGAGAAAAGACTATTCACCCTAAGTAAGTTCTGAGTCAGTTCAAGTACAGAGAGTCCTTCAAGGGGGTTTTAGGAAACTTGCAGACTGGTAAAATAATGACAGTTCACTGGGACCCCTCCAGTGCTGGCTAAGCTGCTAGTTTTTACTGTAATTGTGTGATTGTTGTTTTTCAAGGTCACATCAGCATTGAGGAGAGTAGGATGGGAATAGGGCAAGTTATAATACCACAAAGCTTTCTTTTCTTATGGAGATTAAGTTCTTTTATTTTGAGTCAGCACTCCTGGTTGAAAGCCTTTGGTTAATTTCCAGAGTTTTGAAGGGTGCCTGGCTGACTCAGTGAGTTAAGTGTCTGCCTCTTGGTTTTGGATCAGGTCATGATCTCATGATCATGATCTCACTGTCATGACATCAAGCCCCACGTTGGGCAGACTGCTTGAGGATGTCTCTCTCTCTCTCTCTCTTTCTTCCCCTCCTCTGCTCATGTCCATGTTGGTGTCTGTGCACTCTCTCTCTCTCTTTCAAAATAAAGGAATAAACTTTAAAAATTTTTCAGAGTTTTAAAAATTTTGATTCTGAATTTTTTTTTCTTGCCCGTGTTGTGTTTGCTTTATGATGAAACAGAGTTTTGGATGTCCTCACTCTACCATTCCTATTGATATCATCTTCTCTAACTTATGTTTATCCTTCAACAGGTTTCCTAAGATTCCATACTTTGTCTTTTTGGAAAGTGGACCTGTTTCATTTTAGGCTTATGGTAAGAACTAAGTAGGATAATACACCTGGAACATGAAGAGTTCAAAACAAGGGTGAACTGAAATTGAATATACATGTTATAGTACTTTTGTTTATATACATATAAACAATATGCATAATTTTTATATATCCATACATATATACCTGTACATATATATATCAGCCTAGTGATTTGTCAGGAGTGCTTGCCATTCCTAAAAATTCGTGTTCCTCTTCCAGGGTGTAGAGTTATTGCTTGGAAATGATTTCCCAGCCATGGGCTATATTTTCAGCTCCCCGCCCCTTATATTTAGGAGGGATTATGTAATTGTTTTTCACCAATGGATTGTATGCAGTGTGTTGACGCTGATTCAAGAGGATTAAGAAATAGTATATCTCTCTTTTCCCTTCTCTCAGTTTGATGTAAAAGAGCACGGTGACCTTGGCAGCCATGTGTTAAAGGTAATGAAGCTGTAATGTGGAATGAGTTTGGGACCCTGGATCATTTCTTTTAAAAAGCACCTCTTCTGTTTTTTAGTTTTTGCTTTTGTTTGTTTTTTTGAGTGAGAAATAAACTATTGTAACAAATAGGATTTCCTTAATACAAGAGGCAGTCCTACAAAAACAGTAGTGTTACAGGATAAGGCTAACAACTGGGTCAACACGCTATCCTGTATGTAGCAACAACATTGTTTTTTAAAGTTTATTTATCTAGTTTGAAAGAGAGAGTGCGCTTGTGCACATGTGTACACAGGACAGAGGCAAAGAGAGAGGGAGAGAAAGAATACTATCAGGCTCCACATTCAGTGCAGAGCCAGATGCAAGTCTCAATCCCATGAACAGGGAGCTCATGACCTGAACTGAAATCAGGCATCAGACACTTAACCAACTGAGCCACCCATGCGTCCCAATAACAACATTTTTGGTAAAATCATTTCAGCTAACCATGTGTATTTAAGGATCACAGGGTGAGGGTCTCCACTGTTTATATGGGCATATCTAGACATGTTTATCTGGGTTAGCGAAATGAGCTGGTGAAGCTTTCTTTGGACAGAGGCGAGGATTAACAGCTGTCAGGCCGGAGTTGATGACTTGTCCCCCAAGGAGAAGACCCTCCCAAGCCTAAACAGCTAGCCTTTAACTTCCTAGGTTATATGTTAGACTAAAGAAGAATGGGCTCCTTTTATTTAGGTCCAGAAGAGCTTCTCGAGGCCAAGGTCAGACTCTTAAAAGAGACTGTGTGGGGGGTGGAAATATCTGGCTAGAGGATTGAAGTCATTTTTCACATTTGGAGTGTCATTCCAGGAATCAAGAATGACAGAAAGTTGAGGCAATGCCACAAGGTGGAAGCAGGGGACACTTGCAGTGATTTGGAGAACACGTGAGACACACCCCAGGGACCCCTTGAATCAGAAGAGCGACTGGGGATCTCGAGATGTTGCCAGCAAGGGTACATAAAGAACAGTTCTTTTGTTGCTTTATTATGACATACATTTCTGACTGAACCATCCAGCTTTTGAAACCCGAGGGAATGTGGTCTGCACACATATGCCACGATGAGCTGGGTTACACAGCTTATAATGGAGGCAGAAAAAGATACTGTGATTTGCGTCTGTCCTTTGCTCATTCTCTTTTATTGTCTGAGGTTCCCTTTTTTTCCTAATTGTATGACCACTGGGACTTGAAATCCACTATGGATGGAGTTCTGAGAAATCCAGGGGAATGTTGCAATAAGAAACTGTTTCCTATTGATCTTCTCCCCTCCTAGTAAGCTCTGTATTTGGATTGCTCTGGGCGTGGGGGGAATGGGGCGAGGGCAAACATCCAGTAACTTACATTTTCAGGAGCTTTGTGGTTTATACTCAGAGACTCAGTGAACTGATAATGATGGCAAGCAGAGGTTAAATCCCCATTTCATCATCAAACTGGGAAGAATAAAGGATTTGTATTCAGTCATACAATGCGGAATGAGGGCAGCTCTTAAAATGATTGCTTAAGGTGCTTTTTTTTCCACACAGCCGCTGTTTGGCTGAATGTGACAAAGTCTGCTCAAAAAGAAACTTTTGACTAGATAGATAATAAATGAGAAATGCCCTTGGGAAAAGGGAAACACCTGTTCCCCATCTCCCCACCCCCACCCCTTTCAGTTCAATTCCTACCCATTAATTACTTAGGAGTATTTAGGTGGCGGACACAGAGAGTACAGCACCCCCATCCTTGAGGCCCTGCCCCCACGCTAGTCCTTTTAGCATTTTGAAATTAAGAGGTTTATTTATTTATTTATTTATTTTTATTTTGGCTTTTGGCAACTGTTTTGCTTTTCTACTGCTTCTATGGGGCCATAGGCATACCCTGTCCCTACACATACACAAACCCATTTTTGAAAAGCCTGATGTGGGAATGACCCATAGAAACAGGAGAATGCCTTTGCTCTTGACCATACATGGATCTTGGCACTGCAGTGTGGGGAATTTGCCTGGGCCGTTCCACAGCCTCTGCCCTGTGCCCTTGGCGGGCAGGCAGCTGTGCTTTCTTTAGCATGGGTGCTTCCGGAGGGTGACCGCTCACAACCCGCAGATGCTTTCCCTTCACAACAGAAGGGCTCCGTCTGGGGATTTTAGCCAGAGCAGACATGACTCAAACGGAGATGTTTGCAGAACATCCACTCCCCTTAAACTCGTTCTACCATAGCTCTGCGAGAATCTTTTTTCTTGCCACCTCCCACAAAAGTTTTAAGAAATGCTTCTTTTCCACTTAATTTACTTTCCAATGTCTTACTCATACTTGGCTTCCATCTTTATTTTACTTCTGTGTGACTTGAAGGTAATAATGTTCTTTAATAGTCATATATACACCTTCCCACATGGGGGCTACATCCTGGTTACATTACAAGCCTGAGGCTCCCCTTTTCAATTCCTCGAAATCCAGAGGAAAACCCCCCACAGAAGGTGCTAGATAATTAGCTTGGCTACTGTTTGCTGCAGACAGCGTTTTTGGTTGGCTCTGGTCACAGCGCCTGGGCTTTCAGGCTGGTCTCCGGCTTCAGAGGAAGGCCAGTCAGGACTTCAGCTGCAGCCAGACCCCGGCTCCCTCACCACAAGCCCTTAATTGTTTATTAATGAAGCTTTTGCCAAACAAATCTACACATTGTCTAAACCCTCCGCCCCCAGAGTACATTCCAGCCCGCCCACGAAAGTGTACTGTGGGGCCGCTCTCTGAAAAGTCTCATTCCTGCCCTGGCAGAGCTGGTTGGGATTCAAACTTTCTCTCTCTCTCTCTCTTTCCTTCTCTCTCTCTCTTTCTTTCTTTCTCTCTCTCCCCCCTCTTTCTTTCTTTCTTTCTTTCTTTCTTTCTTTCTTTCTTTCTTTCTTTCTTTCTTTTTCTTTCTTTCCTCTTTCTTTCTTTTTCTTTCTCTCTTTCTCTCTCCCCCTCCCTCTTTCTTTCTTTCTTTCTTTCTTTCTTTCTTTCTTTCTTTCTTTCTTTCTTTCTTTCTTTCTTTCTTTCTCTTTCTTTCTCTCTCTCTCTCTTCCCTCTTTCTTTCTTTCTTTCTTTCTTTCTTTCTTTCTTTCTTTCTTTCTTTCTTTCTTTCTTTCTTTCTTCTCTTTCTTTCTCTCTCTCTCCCCCTCCCTCTTTCTTTCTTTCTTTCTTTCTTTCTTTCTTTCTTTCTTTCTTTCTTTCTTTCTTTCTGTCTTTCTGTCTTTCTTTCTTTTCTCTCTTCTTTCCTTCTTTTCTTAAACTTTTACTGGAAGCACCAGCTACATATGAGATTGCTTCTGATCCCCTAAACATGGCAGCACAGGTGTTACTGCTCAAAGCTGAGCTCGCGTCTCTTTGCCGGATACCTCCCGAGAGCGGTGTCCCTTTCTGCCCCACAGCTGCTCTCTAGGCCCAGCAGACAGAAAATCCCTGCTGGAAACTCCTCCCAAACACCCAGTGGCTGGAGCAATCCTGCGGGAAGAAGCCATGCTGCTGGGTATTTGAACATCATTTAATGAGTGCCCAGAATTCATCTGTAAATGCACATTGTTAATTTAGGGCCTGCTATTCATTAATTAGGGGTTTAGTGGCAAGTGCCATTGAGCTATCTGCAATGTTTAAGGTTACGTCAAGCCCTAGCAAACGGCTTGCTGATAACAAGCTGCATCCATCTTCATTACTCGGCCACTCCTGTCTGACTTTGCTCAGCATCTTCGAAGGGCTATGCCTCTTGGAACTGAAGAATTAAACTTTTATCCAAACCAGATTCTGCTCTTTCACCTCTTCTGATTCCTTGAGTACTTCTCATTTATTTTGCCTAAATGACATCTGATTACCTAACATGGAGTGGAGCAAGGTCTTAACCTAAAACAGCCTGCAGACCTCAGTTCTCAGCTGGAGAATTCCAGTGGGTTAACGCTAAGGAAATCCTTACATTTCCATTTCATCTGATACTGGGCTCAGTGTAAAAGAAATAGTTTCTGAGTTTTCTTCTCATAAAGTTGCAGCTCCAATAGAATTTTTTTTAAAGCCAGAGAAATACAGGAAATTAATTTTAAACCTGGAGAATAAATGTCCCTATTGGTTCAAGTTTACTTTCGCAGTGTTTCTCTCCCTGAAAATATGTATCATTTGAGGCAGTCGTGGTGCCAAATGAAATAAGTCCAACCGTCTAAAGAGCCCCGCATGTAGAACCTCAGCTGTACAAACGTGGTCATGTTGGAGGGACATGCTTAGTCACCAGACAGGCTCCAAAACCTGGCCTCCTCTCTCATTTCTAGGCCCGCAGCAGCGGCAGGCAGCTTGAGCGGACATTTCGGGGGATACTGCTCTTAAAGAAAACTATATAAGTACAAGTTTGTTTACCCTTCAAACGCGAGGCTAGAGAACCTGCATGAAAACTCACTTCCACTGACAGATGGGCTCCATAAGCAGTTGATTCTGAGAAGGGAGAGCGCTACCTGGCATGGCTGTTTAACACATTAGGGTGCTTGCAGGGAGAGTCTAGGGCTCCCCTGAACCATGGTTCAATTTTAAGCATCGCTGGCCGGGATGGGTTATTGTAACTACGCGGAGAAGGGCACTCGAGAGCCTGATGCTCAGTGTGCGAGGGAGAGGGGAGGCAGAGGAAGAGAATGATAGCCCAAGGGAGGGTATCTGAAAACCTTTGCACCACTGAGCTGGCACACTTATCACAGGGTGACAGTCTATACCGCAGGCCTGCGGTGCGTTGCTGTTTGTGGTGCATGCTTAGAAAATGCAGATCCCGCTCTCAGATAGAGCAGAAGGCAGACTGTCAGCCGACTGACGTCCCCCACAATAGGGCTTCCCGGGCTCTGGGCTGTGGGAGGGTGGGTCCTAGCCTGACCTGCCAGGTGGGAGGTGGCTGTTCCCAGGGGAGGCCCCTCTGTCCGGGGCTCTCACCAGGAACCCACCCGGGGCTGACTTCCGGCCGGGAGGGCCCCCATCCCTTTGCCCAGGACGGCAGGGACGCCATCTTGTTTTTAATTCGGTAATTAAGTTCCGTAACACGAAGATGAAACAAAAAACTGAGTTGTATTTGTGGATCATCTTCTTGTCCTGCATCTTCCTGAACACAAAATAGAAAATGTCCTAGAGACTACGCTGAGGGGGGGGGGGAGGGGGGAAGGAAAGAAAAAAAGAAAAGAAAAAAACAAAGCCAACAAAAGGCTTGGTTTGTAGCATTTAGTCGTGAAGTTATCTACATTGTGCGCAATTGAAAGAGACAATCTTAAGTAGAGAATTTCTTAAATTTACCGTAATGATGCGCTGGACCCTCGAAGTAAGAGCCCTTTGAAGCTGACGTGCTGCAGGATAAAGCACACTCTTTCTTTGGAGAGAGAAAGCCCGTATACTGTGGTGGCAGAAGGAACAATGTAGCCGATGAAACAGAGGTCAGAGCTGAAGGTTTCTGCTAGAAGCAAGCTATACACAGGTATTTTAATTTTTTTATTCAGACAGAAACTCTGCTCCGGGATCCAGAGCACTGCATGCAGATAACTGCTGGTAAGAAAAGCACTCAATTGTTCAATTTTTATTATTCAATATTGTATTAAAATTTTTTTGAGGCTCTTTAGGTCAAGGCAACTTTTAAAAGGTTAAAAGCTATTCAGAAGAGTTCCCATATCCATAAAAGCAAATGAGATTAAGCCTAAAGACTGATGGAGGAGAAAACAATCATTTAGATAAACGGCCACCACCTCAAACATGTTTTGACTCTTCCCAGAGGAAGGGAATTTAGAGATTTGTGGATTGGTTGTCATATCAAAGAAAGATTCATTAAATTTGAGGCAATTATTTTTGTGCTTGCTCTGCTGTGGTGTGTTTTAGGCCAGGTTCTACCTTTCTTCAGTTACATTCTCTATAATGGTTTGGGAAATGTAATTGCTTGGCTCCAACTTCCATCTGTCAACTATTGACCTTGCTGCTTGGGCATCTGTAACATCAGACACTATTGTCATGGAAAGAATTATGATGTTTCAATCAAATGTATTGCAAAGTTAACAAATCCATGACATGATCTCGACCACATGGAAGAGTTTAGAAAATGTGTTTCAGAGACCTCAGGGAAAAGCAAATAGGCTATCCCCATTAATGTTTATCTCCAATGCGTGCCATTAATTGTGTTAACCTATCCTATCGTAACAGAGGAGCTAAATTTGAACCTCGAACTTGAGGGGAGTACTTGAAATCAAAATGTGAAGTTCAGCAAGGGAGACAAAAGCCATTCTATGCTCCCAGTGTGAAGTTCTAAATTCATATCGTTGACTGACCCGTGGCAACTCTGGAATGTCTGCTTAGACTGCGTCTCTTTAGTTTTTTTTTTTTTTTCCAAAGTCCATGAAGATATGCTTTAGTCTGGTTTTTGTTGCTGATCTCAGAAAACTAAATCTGCCAGAGGGTGGGACTCACAGAGCTGGTAGATCGTCAAAGAGGTGATTGAAGCAATCAGGGTTAGCTGATATTTACTCAAAAGTCTAAGCACAGAGAACAGCAAATTTCTGGATGTTAAAGTGAGAAAGCGAGTTGATATAAAAATTTAATTTCATCTGCTATGGAAACTGGGTCTGGCCTGACAAAATTAAAATGGATAGAAATAATATTCTGGACACTTAAATTTTATTTTCACTGTCCCGTGTCTGAACAAATAAGCATTCCAAGAAAGTAAGAGGAGCTAAAATATCCCTTTTGTGAGAAATATTCCCTGACGAAGAGTTTGTGTGCTACGTATCTTTCACTTTTATAAACTCTAAAAGGAGAATGGCTGTTGTGGACATTAAAATAATCGGTTTCCTTGAATCGCAACATGGCAAAGCAAAGCTGATGCATCTGCGGAGAGCTAAGAAACCCTAATTCAGTTTGGCCCTGCCTGAAGAAAATCTATTATATGAAAACAAAAATTTACAGATGAATAAATTAGGGGGTGATTATTCATATTGTAAAAGAGTCTTTAAAGGATTCCCCCAGGATTCTTTTAAAGGCTTAGCTCCACTAGCTCATGTAAGTGTTTGTATGCAGATCATTAACTATCTGACAGGCAGGCCAGAAATGCAGGTAGAGAGCCAAGGGGGAAGGGAGAGAATGTTCAAGAGGCAGAGGAATAGCTGACACCTGAGGCTTGCCAAGCCTCAAGATAAATGATAAAACGGTATTGAAAGTCAAAGTGTGGGGCGCCTGGGTGGCTTAGTCGGTTGAGCGTCCGACTTTCGCTTAGGTCATGATCTCGCGGTTCGTGGGTTCGAGCCCCGCGTCGGGCTCTGTGCTGACTGCCAGCTCAGAGCCTGGAGCCTGTTTCAGTCTGTGACTCCCTCTCTCTCTGACCCTCCCCTGCTCACGCTGTCTCTCTCTCTCTCCTAGAAATAAATAAAAAACATTAAAAAGTTAAAAAAAAAAAAAAAAAAGAAAGTCAAAGTGAAAATACGATATTTGTTTACAAGTTATGCTTTATATTCCAGAGCTCTTTATATACCAGAATGCTGCTTGGGTTCAGAGGCCAGCTCGGCCACCTATCTAGCTGTGTAACTTTGGATAAGTTACATAACCTCTCCGAATAACCAACCATCTAGGGCTGTATAAGTATTACATAAGTTAACATATATAAAGCACTTAGTGTCCCGGCACGTAGAAAATGCTGTGTACATGTTTCTAAGATGATTCTGGAATAAGCTATTACAAAATATTGGGTATTCTCCAAAGCAGGGATTATGAGTATGATTATGATACTGGAAGGGATTTAACAAAAGCAAAATACTCCCTCCCTCCTTCTACCCCTAAAAAAGAAGACAACAACAACAAAGGAACACTGACGAATGAATACTGCTCTTTCTGGGTTTCCCAAGGAAGTCAATCTGAAATTTAAACTTCTTTGAAATTATTACCCTTACTTCAGTTTTGTAGGGGGTTGGCAAAATTTCCAAGATTGAGATGCACGTAGAGGCAATCAGCAACGTAGCGTCTGTTGATTTTTCTATGTTAAAAGGCTTTGATTCATCTATTATTGCATTTGTCATTCTAAAAGCCATAGTAAACAAGTTGAAGTATAACTTTCTTATTTGTGGGAAAGAAAACTTTTTGCTTGATAGACTTTGCTTGGTTTGCACAAAAATGAACTCTTTCTGTGTATTCTATCCAATGCGTCTGCCCATATGGAGTTTTGGGCTTGGAATAGACATGAATCGATTCTTTCCAAAGGAACAACCAGTAATAAAGTGTACCAGTCTGCCCTAACAGTCTGATCAAATGGTTAACAGGTTGCTAAACCAAAACCCCCCAGAGTGGTGTGAAAGCTGAGATGTGTGAGTGCACTTAGAATGGCTGGAGGGATCAGAGTCAGGTAGATGTAAGGAAGAGGGCAGGCTCATTGCCGTTGAAGTGGCCTGTTTTGGGGCCCTGGCAGTCGATAATTAGCTTTACCATGTCACTTTTGACATGGCACGTGAGAAAGCCCAGACTGTTTTAAGGGCCAGTAGTGACACTTTTATTAAATTATAAAATGGTCTCTTAATTATTAAAATTCTCCTTTTGTGCCCCCCAAAATTCCTCTTCTGCTCAGGACAGGCTTCCCAGTCCATCTAGCCCTCTGGTTATACCAGAAGACCTACCCTACTTTCTCACACTCGATTCTATATCCCAGTTGGATGCAGGTTGAATAAAAATATGCTTTCTGGTCCTCACACTTAGTTTATATGAGTGAATGCTGATGGAAATGGGTAAGTAAATAGTTTTTAAGTGCACGAGATCGAATTACTTCCTTCACAACTTGAAGTTCTTGACAGCTCTGGAAATACTATGCTTTTTTTTTTTACATGTTAAAGTGGATTGATCTTTACCTAGCCTTACACAGATATGCCAAATTGTTAGCTTTCAATATATTACTTTTGGAAAAAAATAATTCAAGTGATTTGATTCATTTTAGGGAAAAATTCTTGAGCTCAGAAAACTTACAACCATGGAAATCTGTAAATGCTTTTTAAAGAATAAAGGACAGAAGTTTGGATAGGTGGGAACTAGCTTAGTTGCTTTTGTTTGTTAATTTTTAAAATTTTTGTCTTTTTAGAAAATAATTTGGAATGCTTCATGGATTTGCATGTCATTCTTACTCAGGGACCATGCTAATCTCCTCTGTATCATTCCTACTTTATTTTATTATTATTATTTTAAGTTTATTTACTTTGAGAGAGGGAGAAGGGTCGGTGGGGGGGGGCGAGAAAGAGAATCCCAAGCAGGCTCTGCATCATAAGTGCAGAGCCTGATGTGGGGCTCAAACCCAGGAACTGAGAGATCATGATCTGAACCAGGTTTGATGCTTAGCCGAAGGCGCCCTTCATTCCAATTGTACTATATGTGTGCTGCCAACATGAGCTAGTTGCTGGTTAAACAGTTGCCTCTTACTGGTTATTTCCTGTGTGTCCAGTAACTTTGACGTGTTAGTACCAAGAATTCAGATCTTGTTAAACTTTGCTATACACAGCTTTGCCCAAAGCAGTGTGGTTTCCCAGACTTAATTCCCCCGTTGTATTTTCTCATTATACACCTATCCTTCACAGCATGTGACACGAGTGCATTGAGCAATGTACTTGTGTAATTGTTTGTTGAATGCCTGTAGTTATGGGTAGACGGTAAGCTCTATCCATAGAGGGGGCGTGTATGTCTGCCTTGCTCTTGTATACTCGGTGCTTAGCCCAGGAACATACACAGAGTAGGTGCTCAGAAAATTTGTTGAATCAACAGATACTTACTAGTAAATTTTCTATGCTTATTCTGTTTAGGAGAAATAAATATCTATCATATAACTTCCAATGAAATTTTTCATTTTTATTTTTTACTTTTTACTTTTAAGCTATATGTACATATATTGGTTAAACCGGTTATAATGGTTAGTATATTCAAACTTGTATAGATGGGAAGTGGATGGAAAATAAAATTTATTCTCACTGCCCTTTACTGATTTCCAAAGATTTCCAACATTAATGACTTCAGTTGGTTCACCTTTTAGCTCTTTGGATATTTACTATCATATTTCTAAAGAACACAGTGTATTCTTGATTTTCTTAAGACTTCAGTATCTATGGATTTCTGGATGAAAGATACGAAATTTGATACACTCTCTTTGTTACTTAACATTATAATTAATCTATGTTTTTCAATCACCAGCTTAAGACTGGCTCTATTTTCCCCACGCTAGGTGAGGTGAGGAAATCAGCACGCCTATACTTTCTTCTTTTCTTCTTCCTTGCTGCCTTCTATCAGCTAAATTATTATGTTTTACATTTTTTTAGTTTAAAGCAGTTTATATGCAAACATTATTATTTTAATAATTTACACTTACACATTGTACCATTACATTTCCTTCTCTATCTAGTGCCTTTCAAACATTGTCTATAGTTTGACTTTAAAATAGGAATATCTGAAATAATCAATATATTAACATTAGGAATGTTACTCTTTCTATAACCACAGAGTATATTTAGGCACAGGAAGAAAGCAGTGTAATCTCACAGAGTTCTAAACAGCAAAATCTTAAAGATGAATGTACAAATAGTATAATTAATATATTATTTAGAAACTAAATAAATATAATGCATATTATACATTAATATGTATATCAACAATTGCTCAAAATAATGTCATATTTTAGTTTGCTTCATATTTTAACATGACTTTCTTTTTATGCACATTACCATCCTCAACTCACCTCCAAATTTTAATTTTCCCATGAAGTCTTCTAGTCTCCTAATTTCTACTCATTACTTTTTGGGCGTACTTCTCATTCTGAGGTTTTATTCATTGTACCTCTGGATTAGATTAAACTGTTCTTAGATTGCTTTTTTTCCTCCTTCTCAGATTATTTTTTCATGTTACTGGAGTACATCCTCATAATATTATTTTTTTACAAAGATGAAAAGTAGACAGTTTGTGAGTTCTTTAGGTTTAAAATGCCTTTATTCTTCACTTAAATTTTATTTATAATTGTGCTTGGTATTCTAGATTTACAATTGCTTTATAGGCTTTTGAGCACCTTCCCTGTTGTTGGGAAGATATTGGTGTCCATCTGATGGTCATTTCTTTTTGAGCAATCACTGTTTTTTTTTTCTCTCTCTCTCTTTGATACCTTTCAGAATTTTTCTCTCCAAGCTTTGTCCCGAAATTTTAGTAATATGTATCTAATGCATTTTTGTTCCCTTGACATTTGGTCAAGTTTGACAGTCGTTGATTCATATTTTTTCTAGGTCCAGGAAATTTTCTTCATCTGTTTTCTTTTGTTATTTCTTTGGTTATTTCAACTCCTTCATTGTTTATGTTGTCTGCCTCTAAACCACCTTATAGATATGCCTAAGACCTCTGGATATGTATGTGCTCTCTACCAGTGCTTTTCAAGTTTTAATGCATGCAAGTTTCTCAGAGATCTTTTCAAAATGAAGAGTCTGAGTCAGTAGGTGTTAAGTGAGGCTACGACTTTCTCTAATGAGATAGATGGTGCAGATCCTTATAGTGTGTGGATCAAATTTAGAATAGTGAGGCTTTGTCATTCTTGAAATAATTTTTTGTGCATATTTTTTCTGTTTTTCTTCCTTTCCATCATGGAACATGTTATTAGTTCCACTTTCCAAATAAAATTTCGGCCTTTACCTCTGTCTGCTATTGTTCAGCTCACAGTTTATTTTTAGATGACTGGTTGTATTATTTTTTAATTTTCAAGAAGTCATAACAGCCTCGTTTTACATAACAAATACAATATATTCTTGAAATTTTGAGGATACTAATTAGAAAATTTTAATGTTCTCTTTTATTCCTTCCATTACCATTGTCTCTTCTGTGGTCCATTTTCCTGTTTATTCACCTTTGTCTTTTTGTGGTTGTTGTTGTTCTACTTAATTTCCCTTGGATATCTGGTAATCCTTGGTTCATTACTAATTTGGGGATATAAAGGACTATATTTATAATATAGTTTTGTTGATAGTAGGTGGCATTTGTATCCTTTGTGGTCGAGTGGACCATTTAACCCAAAAGGCCAGTGTTCTGAATGGAGGGGCCGCCTTTAGGCTGTGTCAAAGGATGAACCCTACTGACAGGTAGCTTTTACTCTCTAGCACATTAACAAACTTGGGGTCGCACAAACTGCCATATACGCCATTTATTTCATATACAGAGGAAGAAGAGGGGCTCCCTAGCACAGTCGTTCTGAAGATGGTCTTCCCATTATAAACTTTTATTGCTACCTCTTAGCAATTGTTTCTATCTGTACCTGTCTGGAGCCTCTCCAGAGATGTTTTAAAGAAAATGAACCCTACCTCCACTATATCTCTTTTCTGTGTATGTATTTTGGGTTGCGATTTCCTCTGTTAGAGTTTATCTAACAATAGAATCAATCTACTTCTTATCTTCCAAGACTTTGTCCGACTTTCTGGCCTCCCAATGTCATTCCCCATTCTCGCCCCTTTTTTGGCTTGTTTCAAGTGCTGGAAAGGATTTATTTAGTTGTATATATGAATTGTCATTTCAGTGGGAATTTAGCATGGAAAAAAGGCAATGTAAGTCCTGTCCATCATCCTGAGTTAAGAAACTATACGGCTGTCTTAGAATTGCTCTAAATGCTTATCTGAATCTGGCTAACACTCATCTGGCTGTTCACAAACAGACAGACCTAACTGTAAATAGGTAAATTCCCATACAAGTTCCCCAGACCTTGCTAATTATTCTTCATGGATCAAGTAGGATTTAATAGTGTTAAGGGCTTTGGATGATTTTAAATTGTTCCCTAAGCCTCTTGGCAGTCCCCTGTGTGTACGGAATAGCATGATCACAAAAGAAAGTAACTATAGAGAAGTACCTAACCTATAAAGGCTAAGATAAAAGTTAAAGTTAAAAAAGAATTTGAACCAGCCTATAATTGACTTTGGGGTGTTACATATTTTTATGTGAGTTGAGCTTGACCAACTCTACCTTGGATTTGCCAAGAAAATAATTGATGTGATCACAGAGCCAAGAATGATAACATGTGAAGATCTGTGGAGGATTGGCAGGACCCCAGATCACTGGGAAAAAGCCAGTAGAATACCTATTTTTAAAAGGCAATAAAAAGTTGTTTGAGAATTAATGACCTCTAATAGAGTGAAAAACCAGTGCATACTGATTACCTTGACCCAAATAAGTTTTAGAAAGTCTTCCATAATCATGGCAGTAATGAGTAGAGGAAAAATGTATTCATATAGCACATCGATATAACATTAAATATCCAAAACTGAGTAAATACGTTTAATATAAAAATATGAGATTTTTATTTATTATATTTCTTGCCATCATTTTGTTAGGAGTTTATCTTGTCAAGCATCCAGGTAATTCAAGACGTCTAGATTTTGGTCACATTTCTCTATTTTTGCATAGACGTGCATTGTCATGTAGATGTTTCTGAAAACATAGAAGTATGATGTTAGATTGAAAATATTAACGGAACCATTATTCCGACACTAAATCCTTCCTTGATAACATATGTAGGCTATATGTTAACATTTTGCATGTGTGACTGAAACCTGATGGTGGCTGCCTTACTCTAGAATTTAAAATTAAATTCAAGATTATTTCAATAAACTAAGTCCTTCTTCTAAAGTGAAACCAAGTGAAACAGAATAAGTGCTGATATATGTGGTTTTAATGAAGAAGGAAGAAAGAATCCCCACATTACTGAAGTAGGGGATAACTATTAGGCAATAATTGGGTAGAAGAAAAAAGATTAGGAGTTCCCAGAGTCCCCAAGCAGTATTATCCACTGACTATATTTTGATGAGATCTTTCACACCTCTGGCCTTTGTAATGCTTCCACCCCTGGGATCTATGTCTTTCCCCTCTTTATCTTGCAAATTTTCCTCTGATCCTTCCAGTCTGAACCTTGTGAAGTCTTTCTTTCTATACATTTTGAGTTAGTTTCTCTGTCTTTTGTGTTCCCTTGGTATTTTGGACATTCAAATACAACCAACATTTGTTGAGTGCCTACTACCTACCAGGCACTGCATCATGAAATAATAACTATATCACAGGAGCATTACCTTAGTATGACTATCTTTCTGTCAACGATTAAAGAAGCTGAGGCCCTGAGAAGATACATGAATTGCCCAAGGTTGCACAACTAGCAGACAGCAAATAGATTTTTAAACTATATAATTACTTGTATATAGTTCTTACTCTGTCACTGGACAAGGTGGTAGCTCAATCTCAGTAGCTGTGCACTACTGGCACATAGTCAAAATGTTACAGATAAATTAATGAATAAACAATGTAGTGGACTTGCATTAAAGGCAAGCTGGATTTAGGTTTAAGTAATTTGCCTTTCTCATCTCTTAGATTTAAGCATTCAATAGATATTCATTAACATTCCTACCTTCATGCTTTACATTACTTTTGGTTTAGGTAGAAGAATCGTAATGCATGGTGATGATAATATGGAGAGTAAAATAAAAATAAGGGAACTAGGTGTGCTTAAGGTAGAAAGTGCCACACTGATGGTTTTGTTCTAATGCTTCAGATAATGTTAAGAACAAGCAGTTCATTTTTTTTATTAGATATTTATTTATATTTAATGTCCATCAGGTACTTATCAGTCATTACGGAAATAATAAAGTATATAGATACGTTCCCTGTCTTCAGCATAAGAGAGACAAAAAAGAGATGTGTATCCATGATGACAACCCAAGGGAGTACGTTTGGTGCTACCGAGTCAAAAGATAATGTGCCAAGTGACCAGGGGAGGGTTCTAAAGAGTTGGTATGCAAACCGGGCGTGTTATGTGGTAGAAGTGCTCAATGTTTACTGAAACTAGAGTGGCATTTTGAAGGTTGAAGTTTAGGAAAAAAAAGTATTCACTCATTCATTCATTCGTTCACCCAATACATATGTGAATGCAGATACCAGAAACTCTCCCAGGCACTGGGATATTGGCTGGTACGAATCTTCCTTCAAATGCGTCCTCATTGTATTAGATTCTTAAATCATAATCAAGTTTCAGGGGTGGGGAGGATCTTTAAAGGTCATCCACCTAGCTTTGGGTTCTAACTTCTACTAGAATAGTGGTAGCTACTGGAGAATTAACATAAATGCTGGATTGTAAGTATGAATTCTTCACTCCATTTTCAGAAAATACTCCAAAACAGCAATAAGAGAAAACCACAAATAAGACCTAGTGCTCCCTTTCATATGCTTGCAGCTCCGTGGCTCATCACTGTAAGCGAGGAATTAAAGTAGTAGCAAAAGATCAGCTGTCCTTTAGGAAATAAATTGACAGCTAGTCCAGATAAATCTTTTTTATTGATATTAGAAACTAGCTACTAGTGCAGCAGAATCTGGGTAAATAAGTTTAAAAAGAATTATCTGTCACATGGAGAGAATTTGAAAAATATTAAAAAGTACCCATTACTTAGCCCAAGATGATCCTGAGAGAATCCTAAGAATGGCATCTATTAGTTCCGAAGGGTCGCCTGCAGCATAGATATTCTGAGAGAGGGTTAGTAGCTCTGAAAGAAGTGGGATTGAAAGTCCCCATTGGTTCTGAAGCTCTCGCTAAATTGCTCCCCAAATTTGGCAAGAATCAAAATGTACATTCACCTGACCAATCTCTGCTAATACAGCCACAGACCTTGATGCTGAGCTGGGAATGAACACTCTAAAGTAATTCTTTTTTACCATCAACATTTGTAAGAGAAAGAGAAAAACAGTCTTAGGTGCCTCAAAACAAGACTTATCTAACAAAAATTATTTTGTAGAAATAAATGTTCACTTCTCGACTGAAAACCTGCCACATTTCGCGTTAGCCTAATATGTCTTTAAAGTGATGAAATACTTGACAATTGAAAAATGACTAACGAGTAGGAAAATGCATATTGAAATACTCATCTGTATGAGGGTCTCATGTGGAAAGAGGGGCTGGGTATATGAAGACCAAGAGTGCAATGTCTGTCTTCCTTGCAGCACAACTGTATCAATTATTCTGGAGATAATTGTTGAGGAAAAACTCGGAAAGGAAACATCCATTTGACTTCATTTCTCTTTTACTTTGTCATGACCTACACAGGGAACCGTCTTGTTACTCTCTTCATTTTGTGGCCTTTTCCTTTCTCTTTTGGCCAAAAGAGCTGGTTAGCAGTGCCATCCCCAGCCCAGTGCTCCCCTCCTACCTGCACACCTAAGGGGTGATTCCTTTTCCTTACTCCAACGTCCAGAAAAGAGAAGCTCATTGCTTATGCTGCAATTTTGATAACCTAACTGGCAGAACAGTTATTCAAATTTTAAGCTTCTGAATGCAGCAAGATCAACCTGGCCTATCCACATAAATAATTTTGACACGATAAGTATGCGAGAGCGATGATAACCGATAAGTGAAGCAATTACCTTGCTTTTTTGGATTATATTAAATGAAGATTCTGATAGAGTAATGAAAAGAGACAAAGCAGACAAAAAGTCGGCTGCAGAGCTTTTGGGCACTGTGTTATCTCTATTATACCATATTGAAATAGAGAAGCTATCACCAATCATGCATTTCTATGTAACTTCTGGCTTCTAACAGTGAACAATGAATAAATTGTCACAAGACAGTAACTGATAAATTGGGATTGGCAGTGCTTTTTGAAAAGCATAAATAAACTTACTAGTCACCTTTTTCCTTCTCAAAGCAGTTTTTAGGGGACTCCAGGAGAGGGGCATCCATTGCCACCTTTGCTCCCTTCTGTTCCTCTGTTCCCTGGCTCTACCCCGGCCCCTTTCCTGCCACTGCTCTTTGTCTGGTACTCAGTGTGAAGGAACCAGGACTGTGTTCTGACGTTATCACCAGATTTCACTAACCCACAGTCCTTCTGGCCTGGTTATGTGCCTTGACTGTCCAGAATTCACAGCAACAGCAAGTCAGTTTAAAAAGTTTACTTTTGGTAAAGCAAGTTTCACAAGTAAGAGGAAGTATAAAATATAGACAATTAATTCCAGGAGCTTTAGGTTCCAGCAGGATGAAAGTTCCTTAACACCCCACAAACGCTTCAATGTTGGCTCAGTCCCGTATTTGCAGATTGTGCGGAAACAATATCCCCTTGTTGGAGGAGGTAGCAATGGGCACTCCTACCATTAGAAACCACTTAAATGAGAGACGCTTTTAGGTGTGAGTGCATGAAGTTTTCTAATGTGAATCATTCCAACAGTTTGCAGGTTTAATGATGACTTTTTTTTTTATGTTTTCTTTTTAATTTTTTTTTAATATTTAATTTATTTTTGAGAGAGAGACAGACAGGCAGAGTGTGAGTGGGGGAGGTGCAGAGAGAGAGGGAGACAGAATCCAAAGCAGGCTCCAGGCTCCGAAGTTGTCAGCACAGAGCCGATGTGGGGCTTGAACCCATGAACCGTAAGATCATGATCTGAGTGAAAGTCGGACACTTCACCGACTGAGCCGCCCAGTGACATACCGCCCATCAGGGTATAGAGGCAGGAGCTGGAATATGGAGGTAGAAGGACAGATTCAAGTCCCAAAGCCACCACTTGCTTCTGGTGTGATGTTGGGCAAGTCAGTGTTACTTCAAGTGTCTCATCTGTGAAATGGGAGTTCTAGGATTTAAAGCAGTGCATGTTACTGAAAGTGCTTTGTGAATGATTAGGCACGGTGCGAATGTTAGTACTGACCTTCCTGGTGGATACCTTCAAGGTTCCGAGAAAGGACCTGGCCCAGTGCTGCCATTGGCTTTATCAAGGCCAATGGCTTATAATGGCAGGGTCTGCTGACTTAGTTCCACTAAACAAAGAGTGTGGGAATAAGTGTTATTAGTCTCCTGCTCCTGCAAGTGGGATCCTTTATTACCTCTCTTGTTAAAAATGCAAAAGCAAAGCATTCACATGGCCACTTTTCAAAATGAAAGGACCAATAGAGTTATTAAAAGCAAATCACGTTTGATTAAATTATTATCATTATGGTGTTTAAAATAGCATTTGTTCTGTTTATCAAGCCCCAGTCTTACTGCACCAGTAAGGAATTTGCCTTTAAAGACCAGAAAAACAAGAAAATGGAAAGGAAGCCCGGTGCCTGCACCAAAGACTGGATCCTTGGATCATTTTTCATGAGTTCTTTACAACAAGCCTGCACTGCTAGAGCTCAACCCTCCAGACTAGTCGTACAAGTTAACGACAGTGGGGTTGAGAGAATCAAAGAGTGCGGGCAGAAGGAGAAAACGTTGACATTGCTAACCCCAAAGCAAGGTCTGCTTTTACATTTGCTTTCCAATTTTCATTTTAATGACACATTTAGCCAGCTGACTTCACATAACTATTTGTTACTCATCCTGGGCTTCTTAAATGTATAATTTCTTCCCTACAATAAAAAAAATTGGTTGTTGAGGTTACTTGAAATAAAGGCAAAGAATATTTGTCAATTTGTATGTGGCCAACCAAATTTCAGAAATCAGCAATTATATCATATGTTGCAGTGAGCTTTACCATAACTGGAAAGACAGGGATTCATCTGATATGGACCCGGTACATGCCTCGTGGCACGGTGCCAGTTATGACGACTGGTCAAGAGTGGCAGTCAGCAGCTCCAAAATGACTCCCCTTTTCCATACCACCCTGGTCACCAGAGCACCCCCTGTGCCTCTTTTGGAACTCCCTATGCCCCAATAACTAAATGTTAATGACTGGCACTACCGGGGCCTCCATATACCCATTCTGATTGGTCAGTACCTATATTCTTCTGGTTGTTAAGTATTTGAATATCATGGATATCTATTTAGTATTACAAAGTTAAGTAGAAAGAATAGAGAGCTATATTTCAGCCCATAGACATGAACTTATGTCCATAATCCTTAAAAGAAATCAAGATAAAGCTAATAGAATTTGAGCAGTCAAACTTAGGGGTGTAAAATACTTTTAATCTATGTATTGTCTTTAGGCTTTTATAGGTTGATCTGGGCATCTTTGATAAGGATACATGAGCTTTCCACTTTGGATGGGTATGAAACACATGGAGAAAACCCAAGTCCTAGAATTTTGGCACTCACTGACAAAGGTTTTAGCACAAGTCAAACACCTTTGCACACCTTGTATGGCATTATACCTTTGACTGACCTTAAATAACATGAGGTAGATTGAAAAAAGCAGAGCTTGACCCAGCCCAGGCCATTTCAAAAAACACTGACATATTTACAAGACCTGCAAAAGCTATGCCAGGCCTGTTCATGTCCCAGGACCAGAATATGGTTTCCATAAAACCTAGAAAGTATTCCAAGATGGTCTGGGATTCCAATTGGTAATCCATCACTTATGGATTGTATCCTTTTTGAGCACTTGGCTTTAGAAGAGCAATAAACACCAGGGCTTCTGATGAGGCAGTGACAAGGCGTCTGGCCACTATTGAATGAGGGCAGCTTGGACCTTGAACTCATGTGCTGGGGTGGGCCAGCATTGGCCACTGGCTGGCATCCTCATTGAGTCCACTAATAGGGATTTCATCATGTGAAAAGTAGTAGTTGTGGTGATGTTCGTGTGAGTAGGGGATAAGGGGTTACATGATGTAGACATATCCTCTCTTACACTAAGGAGAGTATAAGCACGGGTATATTCTCTCTTCCATCCCCTTGAGGGCTTACATTCCTTATCCCTACCGTCTAGCACATAGGGGACATTTAGCAAATATTCATAGAAAAAATAAATATTCACAGAGATGAAATGTTAAGTTCTTTTCTCATACCTCATCCTGGTTCTTCTCTCTGGAACGATTTTCTTTTCATTCACTTTATGCCAACTCCTTCTCATTCTTCATTTATTTATTCACCAAATATTTACTGAGTGCTTACTGTAAGCCAGGAACCATGTCAGGCTCCGGGATCCAGCCCTGAACAAGACTTGGCTCAAAGGTCACCGCCTCTGAGAAGCATTCCCCAAGTCTCTTGAGCAGAAGTTAGCCCACATCTAGGTTCCTTATTATCTTCGCTGTTATTTATTACATTGCATTTTAATTAGCTGTGTCTAGTTCCTTCCCCACCCTAAAGTGATTCTCTTGAAGGTGATGATTGGATCTTGATTATCACTGTATTCTCACAGCCATTAAAACATTATTTGTGACTGTGGTACATTGATGGAAAAAATGACTAATCTTTCACCTTTTCCTGCGGCCCTGGCCTTTGCCATATGATCTTGTAGCTCCTTCCATCAAGAGGCCAATCTTATTTCCCAGTTCCTGGAATCTGGGCTGACCTTGTGACTTGCTCTGGCCAACAGAACATGGCAGAAGTGATTCCACTTCTAAGCTTATATCTCAAGAAAGAATAAGCCTCATCTAGCCTAGTAGACGATGGGAGGCCCATAGCTTGATTGCCTTTGTCTTCCCTGCTAACAGCCAGCCAAATGAGCAAGGCTGTCCTACACCAGCAACCCTCAGCCAATTCACCAGTTGGACACAAACATATGAACAGGTCGCTAAGGTAAGCCGATCCACAAACTCATAAAAACTAATAAATTCTTATTGTCTAAAGCCACTGAGTTTTGGTATGACATGGTATAGAGCACTGGCTAACTGATACAATGACATTAAAATTTTCTTTTCTTTTCTTCCACTTAAATAACCACAACAAAAGATGTATATACTCTTGATCAGAAAGTTTAGCATTTCGTTTGGGTGAAAGTAGTCATTGTTTTTTATCTTTCTGATGTTGGGTGCTGCCAGTCTTGGCTCTGGTAAAGGGCCATTGGAATGAACCTGAATGTCAGAGCTGGAAATAACCTAATGGTCATATTACTAACACTTCTCAAACTTTTTTAAATTAAAAAAACATTTTTTAATGTTTATTTATTTTTGGGAGAGAGAGAGACAGAGTGGGAGCAGGGGAGAGGAAGAGAGAGAGAGAGGGAGACACAGAATCCAAAGCAGGCTCCAGGCTCTGAGCTGTCAGCACAGAGCCCAACGTGGGGCTCAAACCCACAAACTGTGAGATCATGACCTGGATGGAAGTCAGGCACTTAACTGAGCCACCCAGACACCCCAATATTTTTTTAATTAAAAAAATGTTTTATTTATTTGGGAAAGAGAAAGTGTGAGCAAGGGAGGGACATAGAGGAAGGGGAACAGAGGATCTGAAGCAGATTCCATTGTGATAGCATCGAGCCTGATGTGGGGTTCAAACTCATGAAATATGAGATTGTGACCTGAGCTGAAGTTAGATACTCAACTGACTGAGCCACCCAGGTGCCCTGTATTCCTCTAAATTTCTTGGGGGAAAAAAGTAAGCTAAGAAAATGGTGTAGCTTACTCGAGGTCGCCCAACCGTTTACCAAGTACAGATTCAACCACAGTCTATTTTGGCATAGTACTGGAAGAGAATGGTGAGCCTCCTCATCTATAGCACATTTCTCACCTCCCAACCAAGCTCTGATAACTGAAGCCTTTCATTTATCTTCTTTTTTTCAAAAGGTACAGTTGGCATGAAATGTTCATAAACATAATCAAACTTAATGAGGAACACTATAAGCACCCAAAACAAGGTTATCTAATGGCTTCAATTACTAAAGAAATGTAGCATGTGTATTTTCTTCGGCCCCATTTATAATGTTTTGGACCCTCACTACAGGCTAACCTGATGCCAAGAGTTCTCCAACAGACAGATGGGTATTCATGCTTGCCCCCTCAGCTGGGGGCTTAGAAGTCTTACAAAACATCAATTTCTCAATTGGCCACATAGTAAACTGTGACTCAGAGGATATGATCATTGCTGATCATTCCACATTTCATGTGATTCTCAGATCATAATCAAACAGCGTGCAGGCCTAGGATCTCTTCAAGGAACATTATTGTCCGGCAAGAAAATGAAGAACTTCATCTAAAAAATATACTCTAGACCTAACACTTTCGTGTCTGTCTTAATAGAATATGATGTAGGCTTTCTTGGCTGAGTCAGCAAAGGAATCATGGATTGGAGATAGGGAGGAAGGAGCTGAGGGTTGTGGTTGAGGCATCTGGGTGTTTGTACAGTATTTTCCCAATGAAAGCCAATAGCTGAGACACTGATACATACCCCTGGTCTAAATATATAATAAACAGCAGCCCTGCAGACAAAACATTTGGTATTGATCTTCTCTTAATCAGAAAGCAAACTGAACCTTATCTCATGACAAAGTAAAATTAACTCTTTTGTTAATTACTGTAATTATCTTCCCTACATTTATTTTGACAAGAATGTCAAAGGTGGAAAACTATCTCCTTAAATTGCCTCTTGCCTATTATGAATTACAAATTCATACAATTTTGATAGATGATTTTATTTTCTCTTTTACGCTTGCTTTGGGCCTTTTGCAACCCATGATTCTTTTCACAAAGATGCCTTGGTGACTTAAAAATAAAGAAATGAGAAGAATGGTCATATCCAAAGGATGAACTGTTTGGAGAGAAACCAGTTCTGAGAACTCCCATCAGTCACAGGGATTCTCCTGTTTCCTCTCACTTTCCCTCTAAGGATGTTCCAGAATTCTAGAATGTTATCAGCAGAAATTAGGAGGGTTTTGTGATTGGTTAAGGGGTTGTCAGTCAAGGATTACCTCAGGTGTGACTTTTGGCTTAAGGCCTAGTTTTTCTTCCATGTTGCATTACAGTAGAGATCAACTCTTGAGGAGGTAGAAGAAAATTCGTAGGTCACCACGAGCAATCAAGCTCTGGAATAATGGTCATTGCTTTGTCATCTGAGCAAATCTCCATCCGTCACCACTGAGACCTCAGAGTCCCCTGACTAGACCACAGTTACTCTCCTGGACTTTACAAAGCATCCTTCGTCTTCCTCTTCAGGCTCCTTACAAAGCCAAATGAGCTTGGAGAGGAGAATGAACTCTGTCCGGATCAAAGGGAACCTATGGTTTGCTAATTTAAACACTGCATTGTCTGGAGAGGCACAACTTCTCCGAAGGGTCGACTCTTGGTAGAATTTTCCCAAAGCACAAATTCTTCACTGAAAATATTAATCCTTCAAAATGGGTTTGTTCCACCCAACTGGTGAAGCAGATGGGGTCAACGTCAAACTTTACCGTTATTTTATACAGTCCTCAGAATATAATGAAATTCATTCATGCATGCATTCATTTATCAGTTATTAGGCATCAGCTATGTGCCAGGTAAGTATTAGGGGGAGGGCATATTTTTTCCTTCCAGTGCACACAGACCAGTAGGAGAGGTAGGCACACAGAAGGCTGTAGAACATTCATAGGGACATTTTTCAACTCCTATATTGGGGGTCCCTCTTAGTAAAACGCATTTCCGTGTCTTACTTGGTATTCACAGGGAAATCGAGATACTTTATGTTAGAAGTCTGTAGATTGGAAAGAATGCTAATAAATGGGCAAAGAGTTAATCTAGAGGCAGGCATAACAGAACATAGAAAACATACCTCATCAATATTTGAGAATGGAGTGGGAGGAATAGGAAAGGGATGCAGGAAAAGGTGGATCCTGGGACAAGTCTTTTCTTTTTTAAGTTTATTAATTTATTTTGAGACAGAGAGAGAATGAGCATGGGGGAGGGCAAAGGGAGAAGGAGAGAGTGCTAACAGTGCAGAGCCTGATGTGGGGTGAAGACTCACAAACTGTGAGATCCTGATCTGAGCTGAAAACAAGAGTCAGATGCTTAACCGACTGAACCACCAGGCACCCTCTTGGACAAATCTTAATATAAATGCAAGTTCATTTTAAAGCAGTCTCACAAACACGGAGGCTATTAGAGAGGAACCCACTCAGTAGCTTCCCCACAGAGCCTCTGCCCTTACTGAGCAGCTATCTACTAGAGCATTCTGATGAGCTGAAATGTTGCCCATTGATACTCTGGCAAGCTACCGGACAAGTTTCTGTGCATAGATCAACTTTTTCATGTTGGTAAGTCAATTAACTAGGCTGGCCTACCCAACTGGGGTGGAATGTGGTTTGTACTGTCTTGTGTGGTTACTGTTCATGTATGTTATTATTACTGATATTATCTGTTCTTGATGCTGTAGTGAAAAACCTTTTTTGCTCCCTCCCTGGTGGCTCTAGGTAAAGGAAAGCTTTACAAACAAATAAACTTAAAATTTCCCGACACAGAGAAAGCATGGAGAGGCCTGTTCCTTGATAAACACATTGACATTTTCATTTGGAAGGTTCTTGTTTTCTAACAAATGACTTTCTTATTGTCCCCAAGTAGTTCTGTAATGCTTTACAATAGGACACAAAAGATTGAAAAGATAGGTAATTTTCTCAGTTAAATTGAGACTTGAAAATTTCCTTGGACTTTTTAGTGATTTTTCTTGCACATTTTGCACATTTTATACATTTTCAATTTAATACACTCACGAAGGCAGTTCTGGCTTATCTGTGAGTAACTAGGCACTACCTTGGCTCAGACATTCCTAAATCCATCTATTTTAAGAATTTTAAAGTACCTCTTATCATTTCAGAATTCAGATTCAAAGTCAGGGAAAGGAAGAGAGATATTTGTTCTTGGCCTCAGTCCCATTCTGAACAATATGAGGTTGATATGGTAGCTTGGAGAATGAATTTGGGATGTGTATAGATTTTATTTTAAAACTACTTACATTTCCTCTTTCATGAACAAGCAAATGGTGGTTTTTGCAACTGTCTTCCCCAAAGAAGAACCCATGCTTTGTGAAAGGAACAGTCTCTTAGCTCTCACTGGGTCTTTTTTAAATAAAAATAAAACTGTATCTTATTTTTTGTGGGAAGATTAAGATCCTTTCCTTAGAAAATCTCTTGTATAGAGAGAAAGTCCATAAAAACCTGAGATCATTCATCTCATGAATTCTTGGAAATGTAGGTGCCTAGACCGGAAAGGTGAAACACAGAATCAAGCCCCATTTCCAGTTCATAACTAAAATGAGCTGGGCAAACTGAGGCCTCCGGGCTCTTTCAGCCCTATGAAAAATCTTGCAGGAATTCTTTAGGCTATCAATTTTGCTTTGTGTTTTGGAGTCTTGCTATTTCTCGAAGTGACTAAAATGACTCCTTAGTGAGATTATAAAGGCTACACAGACTCTACTTCTTAGATGATGCTGTTCCGTCGCCAATACCCTCATCCTCGTCTGCATAGAAAGATATAGCATTAGATACAGCACGTGTGGCACTTCTTCTCTTCCCTCCCAATATCCTGGGATAGTAAAAGTTCAAAGTTAGTCTTACCTGGGAAATATCGACAAGTGTTTCTCTTTTCAAGTCTTCCTTTGTGAGTCCTGTGGCTGTGTCTTGTCGGCTCTTACAGAGTCTGTGGACCACTCTCTCTGGCAACTTGCACATGCTCACATCCTAGTAATTTCTTTCGTTTCCTGGCTCTTCTATTTCATTATGGCTCTTTCTCCATGAGCTCTTGTTTTCAATCACATTTTTCTTTAGTGAGACGTTAGAAATGGTCCTTTCATTTTCTTTGCTGTGTGTACTTCTCTTCCCCATTACCATGGGACCATTTCAAACTATCATTTTTAAAGGTCACTTGTTTTGTTCTATATGCAGTTGAACCAGACAATGGGTTAATGACACCCGAACAAACATATTAAAATTATGTGCTGTATGATGATCAACAACTATTGAGTAAAAGGAGAAGAAAGTAAACAAGGTCCCCTCCAAGAAACCAACACTGAAGATATTAGTTAAAATGTTAAAGTATATTAGCCAATTACATAAAATCCTTTTATATTGCCTTGCTTCATTTCAAACATGGCATGGGCTATTTTGTCTGTGAACTCAAGTGGAACAAAAAGCTACAGAATGCAATTTGTGTCAGGAGCTGGACTACAGAAGGACAACTAATTCTAATTAGTACGAATTCCCCATAGGCCAGAGGGAGGCCAAGTGCAGGAACCAACTGCCTAATGCTCTTTCTATCTTGCAACAGGTGGGCCAAGGCCTTCTAAAGGTTGTCATGGCAATAGCTAATGGTAGACCTTTAGCTGGACACCAGTAATTAATTGCGGGCATGTCTAGCCTTTGAATGTGATATCTTTTAATACATTTCTGAACTAAAAGAAGATTGGCTCTTCTAATTGGTTAAAATTAAAACAGCGGAAGGCTTTGCCAAGAAGTACTGTGATACAGTGCAAGTCTGATTTCGGCTTCTCAAACTTAGATTCTTTGCCTATCACTACAGGAAGGAGTAAAGAGAAAGGTATTTACTTCTGATAACACTAATATTCAGTTGAATGTGGGCTGAAGAGCAAAATATTCATGCACTAACACTGCTCAACCATGCTTAAGGCCTTTACAAGGCACACCTTCAAAATTCTGACAGATTCTCAGAAATGTGTATCTGATTTCCCCTAGGGTTTATAGCCTGCAGGGCAGCTTTCCCTGAGTAATGATTTTCTGTGATGGCCTTATGCTTGAAAGGTGGCCTCTGGGTGTCACTTGGTGTGTGCACGTAGCCCAGAACTGGGAAACGCTGGGGCCTCCTGGGGGGGTTAGGGTTAGGGGACTTCAGGACATGGCTGTACCGTGTGCCCTACAGGAGTCGCCTGGATGCCCAGCTGCAGATCCTGGTTGGTAAGCAACCGTCACAATTAGGCAATGGCAGCCTATTGGAGAAGCAGGACATGGCCCAGTCTTAACAGAGTGCCTGCAGATAGAGTGAGAGAGAACATTCTCTTCCTTTTGGTTTTGGAATTGTGCTGTTGCATATTCTGAAATTTCAAAACAAAAAGACCAACCGTGACAGAAATAATAGCCAACCATAGGTTGAGTCTTCCTGTATGTCAGGCATGGTGCTAAGCACTTTGTGTGGTATTTGATTCTCCTGGCAACATTAGGAAAGAGGTCTTATTATCATTCTAGTTTTAAGAATTGGGAAACTGAGGCATAGAGAGGTTGACTTGTTTCTTGTCCTCCAAATTGACAGAGTCAGAATTTGGATCCAAGCTTGACCCCAAGGCTTGAGCTGTTCACAGAACAGAAAGCCATTGAGACAGTAAGTTGAGTTGTGTCTATTTACTGTAGAAAGCAACCAATCCTCCTTTTAAATGACTCAAATCCAAAACCCATTATGTAATCTTTGAACTCTGGGTTCTGAGCCCTGAATGAAAATTTCTGAACTTTGACCCCATTTATTGGAATGAATTTTTTTCAAGGGGCCTTCTATTAGATGCTTATATTTCTAATTACAGGTCCATTCATTCTTTTTCCCTTTCTGTTGGACAAAATGGGAAATGCACCTGTTCTTTTCCCTTGTTCTAATGGCAAATAAATAAATAAATAAATAAATAAATAAATAAATAAATAAGGATCTGTCCCCCTTCTCACTGTATCAGCCAGAAACACATTCAAAAATTTCCAGCTACTTCTCTTTTATGTTTTTTTTTTAAAAAATAGTGTTTTAGTGAAACAAACAGATTCAATCCATTTTAACAAATGGATGTTTTAAAAATGTGAGGTTCTACGCAAAATTATGCTGAATTATATATTTATGAGGATTAACTTGTTTTCATGAATAGTGCAGCTTTTCCTGGGTGAACAATTTCCTTTTGGCTTCATTGGATGAGTAAAATATACATAAGAGTGTATTTTGTTTTTTGTTTTTAGAGATCTTAGTTCTTTAGGTGAACACTTGAGTCCGAAATATTTATTCTTGCTGCTCTCCAAGTGTGCAGGCGAAGAATACGAGGTAAAAGAAAACTAAGGCATCTTCAGGAGTTGAGTTGCTTGGAAAAAAGTCTTAGTACCGTTCTTTGACCATCTAACCGTGATATGTTACGTGGGCGATGAACTCCATACTGTTTTGTGACATGGCCCCTGTGTTGGGTTTGTATGTGCTGATGCATCTCACCTTTACCTACATGTGTTCAAACAGAACAGTTTTTTAATTCATTGTAACAGATGGAATATTTCTGGGCTGTGGACCGCAAAAGGAGGAAGATTTTAGAGAGTGTTAGTGCTTTATTACCGTTTCTTTATCAGGGCCTACTGCTTGGTAAATAAGGCAGGTATTGGATTCCCCGTGGATTTACTTTTACCAAACAATTGGATTGAAAATGCTCCAGAGAGGTATGACCTCCCCCCACCCCGTTCTGTTACTAGAATCGTTTTATTAATAAAATGCTTTTAACATGACCTCCCAAGATTTTTGACTCTTATTGCTTGGGTGGCACTGGAGGCTAAAACGAGGCTCCTTTTAATAACACATTTGCATAAGTTGATCTGAAAGATCCCCATGTGATTACATGACTCCAGGGTTGGCCTGTCATCTCAGAAAAGCCTGAGGTACTCGTCCCAAAGAGATCAAAACTCAAGAATTAACTAGTCTTCATAAAACGAGAACATCTCTAGGAGCAGTAAAACAAATGATTATCATTTCTTTTTGGCGTTGGACTATGCCAAGCTAGAGAAAAACAGAGCTTTCAAACGTTGACAATCTGGTATATTGAAGTATGACCATTATTTTTTATTTTCCACATTTTTGGTCCAAAGACAGTTCTGAGTAATTGATTCCCATAATGAGCTATGGTTCGTTAGTCAATTTAATTTATAATTGAATTGGATGGATGTAACTCGGTGTAAAATTGTCTCTGAAGAATCTGTTTTGTTCGTCTGTTCAACTTCTGACAGGGATGGAAGAAAATCTAAATTATTCCCTCCTGCAAGGAGGAAGAATTCAGAGTCTCAGCCTCCCTGGTGAAATTAAGAGAAAAAAATATTTTTAATAGTTGCCATGCAAAAATATTATGGCTTTACTAAAATTTATACAAGCATGTCAATTAACACATTCGTGGCAAGGTTGGTGGATTCAGGCGTCTGCGTGATGCCTGAGGCTGAGGCCCTTCCTGAGCACCGAGAAGGGTTTCTCATTATTAGAATGAACACCGGGTCTTTCTGCATTTTTTTAATCAGTTATTGACAAAGATGGTCGTATTGCTACATAAATATGCCCGGAAAACAATAGCTCTAATTCTCCAGGTGTTTAGACAGTCATCACAACTTCTATTTTCCATACATTGCCGATAATAGTGTAATTTGGGGAACAATTATTAAAATAACCATGTGGAGTTTTGTTGTTTTTTTTCCCTTAAGTTTTGAAAGACTGTCAGGAAAAATTGTTAACTTTAATTGTTAACAACAGGCTTTCATTTTTGTTCAAAGATTTTTCTCTTATTCCCCAAGCCCTTCACATTTAAAACTTTTACAACCATCTTAGCACACACTCAAAACAAAGCCATAATTATGTAAAAAGAAATGTTTTACAGTTAATGCCATCTAAGACACTCACCAAGTGCCAAAATGCATAGGATTTTGGTAAAAGGCAATCTGTTCTTTGAGGATAATGCATGCAAACCACTCTTGTGCAAAACCTGAGGCAGGAATAGTATACCGCCTTAGATCACACCTATGGAGCTGACTTTGATGCTATGCCCAGAAGTGGGTTACAGGCTGGGATTTGAATGAAGTTTAATCATTTTTAGAAGCGAAGGGCCTTTAGGGTACTCTTGTTCGGTAAGACTTATTATATCTCAGACAGACGAAGGCATAGGCTGTATTCTTCCTTGTTAACAATAGTAATACAGTAATGATCTCTAATGATGGACCGTTCGTTGTAGGAAACAGACTGACTGGGATGAAAACAGCTGTCATTTCACATCGTCAAGCCTCATCCTTCTGTGGACAAAGAGATCATGAATTCCTATCCCGTAATCTGACGGAGCAGGCATTATATCGCTGTATGTCCACTGCCATTTGTGGGGGCTTTAATCTAATCCCTTGCAAATGTTAAAAATATATATTTCAGTTAGCTACAATGATATGAATAAATAAGATTGAATTAACGTGGGTCAGGATATAAAGTTCAAATGTTACAGTTCCCAAGGGACACGTTGGCCTGACTCTTCTCCCTTTCCCTAACCTTCGTGGGGTTTTAACCGCTTTCTATAATTTTAAATTTCTGACATGACTTGGAGAACTACCTGCCCAAACGAGCCAGGCTTGATGTCAGTCCCCTGATTCTAAACAAAGCAGGAATTAACTTCCTCAGACGAACAAAATCACCAGAGATCACTTAAATTCATAATTGTTACATTCTTCCCGAAGAACTTTTCAGTGGGACTCATCTTTTATGTAAGTCAGCTATGGAAAATGGATTGAAAGTTGAATCTAACAAAATATTCAAACCCACATCAATCATTCATACATAATGCACAGTTCAATGAGGGCTGACTCCAGGGCCCAGATAAGCAGTGTCACAGTAAGTTATGTTCTGTGGCAGCAAAATCAGTTGTGATCAATCACCTAGTAACCAGCATAAGTTACATTTTCACTTTAGTCCTTAAACTCTTTTGAGTGTACTTTGAAAAGTATTGTTTTTATCTAAAGTAGCAGATCAATACCAGTGATCAATAAGCCCTCATTTCCAACTAACAAGGACAATGGTGAGTGAATTCCTTTAAACATTTTCATAGCAGCAAATTTTGGGTTGAAAAGGAGATCATTAATATGCCAAATTTTAAATGGGACCTTAAAAATCTCCTCCAGGACCTCACTCAAAGAACGCCCTTGTTTCTTCAAGACAACTGCTCCGTTTCTAGGATTTCTAGTACAATCATCAAAACTTTGTATATTGATGGGTCTTGCAGTTTCAGTCTACATCCAGTAAAGTCTACCCCATTCGGTATTGAAAGTTTGGGGTGTTGTGAGATTTTATAATGTATTTTGTGTGATGGGGTGAAAGCCCTTGCGATGGCACTGATGAACACCAAGAGCAGCAAATAGGGGTTCGGGTGGTGGGTCCACACTTACTTTCAGACATGAGACCATGAAAGGAAGCCTGTTACCACTTTGGAGAGCAGAAGAAAGAAGGAAGCTTTGGACACTGTTGACATGAGTCAGTTTTTTCACAGTTTATACGTTCTCTCTTTCAACCAGTTCCTCCAGGGCAGGGACTATGGCTTATACTTCATTGTATTCAGGTGTTGCTAGTGTATTTTTCACACTGACAAAGATATTAAGGGAATATCCAACGGTGATATTTCTCCAACGCCTTACAGTTTTGACTTAAAAGCCACGGCTGGCCATTGATTCAGTGGCTTGACTTCCACAACAGTAGACGGTTGACCTGGATGAAAGATATATGGAAACTGGGTAGTTATCACGGGATCAGATGGACCATAAAGTGGCCTTAAAAAAAGCAGCAGGCTCTAGGCTTTCAGAGAGCGGAGGGAGAGGGAGTGGAAGGTGGAATGGGCAGGCAGGCAGGGACTTGCTCCTCCCTGGACCCATGTTCTTCAAGCTTTTTTTATTGGACATCCCTCAATTAAATAAAAAAAAAAGTCCTTTGACTTTGAATACACATCTATACCTGTCTATAAATTATATACATATAGTAGTATCATCAGTTAAAATCTCAAGCACAACACCTGCAGCAAAATTTATCATTTGTGACAATTAATGTAGCTGACTTAATTATTCTTTATTCTTTTTGGTTCAGTTGTCATGTAAAATTATATTGTCTTTGTTTTACTTAGTAATGTGGCTGTCAAAGAGCTCCTGCTTGGAAGAGTGTGTGTGTCAGCTCCTGCTTGTACTACCAGTATCATCTTTGATCTGTAGTTTTTGTGATCTGTATTAATTTCAGTTTGTAGTTTTGCAGCAATTTGAAAACATCGGTGACTACTTTGTGAGGTTCATGTACAGTTGGGATAACAGACACCAGAAATCCATTGGATCAGTACGTGTGACCCACAGTAATTGCATGTTGCATGTGCTGTCATTCCCTGCCCTCACCATCCAGAGCTTTCTGCACTGCTCAAAGCTGTCTGATGTACAATACAAATCAGGGTGGGCATGAGTGTCAATTCATATAGGAAATACTCATAAAGCTTATTTTTAAAATGTTTATTTTTGAGGGGGGGGGCGGACAGAGGATCCGAAGTGGGCTCTGGACTGACAGCAGAGAGCCGGATGTGGGCCTGGAACTCACAAGATCATGACCTGAGCCGAAGTCAGACACTCAGCTGACTGAGCCGCCCCAGTGCCCTGTAAAGCTTCTTTTTAATATAAATGGACATCCTAGCACTTTTTCCTGTATATCAAAAGATCATCCTGCACAGCCTATTTTAGAGAATGCCGTGCTAGACTACAGGAAAATGGCCCACTATTCTCTGGGTATGAACCGACTTCTTTTGACATGAACACCAGAGACATTGAATTCCATCCTCCCACTTGGGGAAAGGTAGCGTTATAAGATAGACAGAGAGTCACTTCTGCTTCCTTTCCCTTTAAGCAATATATAGAGATAGGAGTTTATCCATCCGTTCATCAATTCTATAAATATTTACTGGGAACAATCTGTAAGTCTGGCATTCAGTCCTCTGTCCATATGGAAATTATGGTCTAATGGAGAATATGGAGGCAGGACATTATAATCCATCAAATAAGTGCACCAATGGCAGCAGGCACAGGTGTTCTGTGCACTAGGAGGGAGAGCTCACTGAGATGTGTAAGGTCAGGAAAAGCTCCCGACGGGAGGTGACATGGGCCTTGAGGCCATCAGATGATGTGGGACTGGTACTAAAGTGAGAGAGAGCAAAGGGTCTTAGAACCAAAGGAACTCCTTGAAGGCTGGCATGGGGGAATGTAAGGCAGTGGGAAATGAGACCCAAAGGTGAAAAGAGAGATTAGCTTCAGCAAAGGCTTACCTACTCTGTTATTAAAGGTTGAAATTTACCCTGAGGGCAAAGGAAAGCTGTTTCAACAGAGGACAAACATGACTAGAGGATGTCAAGTATGGAAAGTATTTACTAGGATGCTTTGCACTTGCTAAGAACTCGGTAAGCGGCAGCTCTGATGAGCGTTATCAATATTGATATCATTATCAATCTTGGTTTCTCAATATTATCAGCTTTAACCTGTGGAGTCATCCTTCTGGCTGTAATTTAGAGAGAAGGTTGAAAGGGACAAGGCATTTTGTCTGAGCTCTTTGTTCTTAATTTCTTCTCTTTGCTTTTGAGATTTGCTGAGCCCATTTAATTCTATGCTTTCCCTCCTAAAGAATCTTTTATAAAGTTTTTCGTTTCATCTATGTATTTATTTATTACTGAAATGGACTTAGTGGAAAGAGGTAAGAGGGGACCCTGGGGAAATAGAAAAGGGTAAGCCTTGGAGACGTGTTATTGAAGGGCTTTCATCATAGAGAATCACATGTCTCGTGTGGAAAGCATTTCACACCGGGCCCGCTAGCTGTGCATATTTAATAAATACTTGTTGACTGACAGAGTTTTTCTGTTAACTTGAGGAACACTCTCACTCTTGAACGCCTATATGAAAATAGGCTTTCCTATATGAAAATGTCTGCTTTTTCCCCTTCTTTGTGGTGTGTGTGCGTGTGTGTGCGTATGTGTGTGGTGTGTGTGTGTGTGCACGTGCTATGTGGGTGTGCTTGGTAAGTTTATATGACTAAGTGGTCAGTTCTTTTGAACTACCTTCCCAAAGCAGTTAAAAAGGCAAGTGCCTTCCCTTTTAAATGTTGTACTGAACACATCAGTCTACCTGTTGCAATAGCTTCACGAGTTACGTCTCACTGAGGAAAATTTTTCATTGAGTACTGACGAATGAAATTTCCTTATTTCATTCCATAAGAATGAAAAATCCTTAGATTACATAAATATTAACAAAGATATTGTTAATGGAATTGCTGACAATTTTGAAGATGATTTCTCTTTGTGTTATTAACATCTGGGCAGAAAAATTTGGAGATTGTTTTTCTTTGATGTTCTTAGACCACCATCTTGTTGAATGGAAGCAGCCCCCAATCTTTCTTCAGTGTGTTAGCCTCAGTTCAAAATGTGTCCAAGTGAATACAGATGTTGTGTTTTACATTCTTAGTGGGGAAGATGGGTTATGGAAAATTATCTTAGAAGTGGTCATGGGAATCCATAAAAAGTACCATTTTTAAAGGAACAGGCACTAGCTGTTAAGGGGATAAAGGGCTAGATGATGTAAAAACCTAGCTGTGTTTTAAACATTTCATCATTCAAGGAAACAGGCGGCTTATTCCCATTTTTGGAAACACTAATACCTGCTGTGCTGAAATTAAACATTGCATGAAACAGGTATTTAGAATGCCCATCAGTAAAAAGATTAAAAACAGTAAATCTCAGGCCCATGAGGCTCAGGCTAAATCTGGCAAGCAGCCTATTCTGCAAAAGACTTCCTACTTTTGAAGACAGCAAACTTCAGCCTGGTCGGGCAAAGACCAAGCGCAAATACCATGAGGGAATCTTTTCTTTTTCTTTCTTGCATGAAGGGTACTGATGCCTCAATCCTTTTCTTAGCTAACATCGAATTTAGTCCCAAAGGAAAGAACTTAATTCCCCGAGTCAAAAGTGTGAAAACCTATTGAAAGAAATAACGTGCACACAAGAAGTAAACCTCTTCAGATGATGTAGCGGAAAGTCTGCACGGCGGTGTCTGAAGGAACTGGTCTGTTTGCTGGACAGACCAGCTCCACCTGTCACGGTGCATGGTTGTGCGATTCCACCACTTTCAAGGACTCATCCACAATGAGAGATGATTTTCCTCCAAAAAAAGCAAAACAAATATTAGTTGGTGATTCTGCTTCACACATCTGCAAATGCTCACAAAGGCAAACATAGTTTAAAGTTAGAATTACAAAGCTAAGGGTGGGGGCACCTGGGTGGCTCAGTTGATTAAGCGTCTGACACCTGGCTCAGGTCATGATCTCACAGTTCATGGGTTTGAGCCCCACATCAGGCTCTGTGCTGACAGCTCAGAACCTGGAGCCTGCTTTGGATTCTGTGTCTTCCTCTCTCTTTCACCCTCCCCCGCTCATGCTTTGTCTCTCTCTCTCTCTCTCAAAAATAAATAAACTTAAAAAAAAAAAGCTAAAAGTGTACATTCTGGAACAGATGATTTGTGTGTGTGTGTGTGTGTGCACATTGTCAAGTTATAGTTTATCTTTGACTTTAATGCGTGCTTTCCCTTTTGGGTACATTTTCATCCAATACCGTTCCAGATTTGTATATGTAATACCACCTAGAGAATGATGTACAATATCCAATACTGGTATTATTTACAATAATAAAAAGTTAAAAAAACAAAATGTAAGATAATAGTAAACAAAAAAATTAATGCTTTTCTAGTTTCTTCCTTTTAGCTTTTCATTCTCTAGCATGTCATCAGTGGACTGCTTTAAACCCTTTTGCTTTTCTTTCTTTTTTTTTTTTTAATGTTTTATTTATTTCTAGGAGAGAGAGAGAGAGACAGCGTGAGTAGGGGAGGGTCAGAGAGAGAGGGAGTCACAGACTGAACAGGCTCCAGGCTCCGAGCTGGCAGTCAGCACAGAGCCCGATGGGGCTCGAACCCATGAACCGCGAGATCATGACCTAAGCGAAAGTCGGACGCTTAACCGACTAAGCCACCCAGGCGCCCCTAAACCCTTTTGCTTTTCATCCTCACTTCCATTTCGTCCCCCTTGTCACTGGTATTCGTCTAGGACCTTAACTCCTCCCACTCTTTTCTTGTTTTCGTATTTAGGATACACTTTAAAAATTTCATTTTAAATCCTCCATCACTCAATTACATTTTAAATACTCAAGTTTTTTCATTTTTAAATAACTCAATCTGTTGATTTTTGGGTTGTTTTTGTTTTTGTTTGTTTTTTGTTTTGCTGTTAACTTTCATTTTTTCTCGGGGTTTGCAGAGTGCTTTTGAAGCACTGCCTTTGTCTCTACGCTTAGTTCCCCCTTTCCATATTCTTCCTCTCCCCCAGCTCTGCGGGCTTCCTCAGTCTGTGTTCTTCCTCCACACTCTGCATCTTCGTGATGCCTTTTCCTCTGGTCCTTTCATCTGCTGCTTCTGCCTTCCCTCCCTCCCTGACTCTTTCCCTCCTGGTTGTATTCCTGCTTTCTGTGGCTTCCTCTCTACTCAAAACAAGTACACCTGACATTTCCTCTCATTTCATTGGCCAAAGCAAGTCACATGACTAAGCCTGATACTAGGTGGGTAAAGTTTACTTCTCCCCGGCAAGATGTTTTCAGTCTCATGGCAATAGGGTGCTTGGTGGCTCAGTCGGTAAAAGTGTCCGACTTTGACTCAAGTCATGATGTCGGGGTTTGTGAGTTTGAGCCCTGTGTTGGGCTCTGTACTGACAGCTCAGAGCTTGGAGCCTGCTTCAGAATCTGTCTCCCTCTCTCTCTCTGCCCCTCCCCTTCTGTGCTCTGTCTCTCTGTCTCTCAGAAATGAATAAACGTTAAAAAAAAAATTAAGTCTCATGACAATAGATTGGAAATAGAATATTCTTGCAGGGAAGGGGGAGTGAATAAGTGGGAACAATAATACGATTATCATACATAATAAGTGCCAGTGAATTGAATTATAATCAGAAACACTTAATGACCAATATATTCTTTTGGGAATGTGCAGACTCATGAGAGTTTTAAGAATTATTCTTATTTTTGTTTTCTTCCTCATCAAAATCCTCCACTTACAAGAGGATTTGAAAAATATCATCAGATTGAGTACTTAGCACTGATTCAAAAGACATAAAATTTATCATGAAGTGGTTAAACAACAAAGATAATATGACACAGGAAGAAATTATAGAGGTTTTTTTTAAGCACTAGGGAAAGATTTTTGATGGAGTACTCAGATCAGAAATTACTCTACTTGGACCAAGATTCAGAGGAGTTTTTTCTCTTTTTTTTTTTTTTTTTTATTTTGTTTTAAATCCTGTTCACTACAACTACCATGGAGGGAAGAAACAGGATGACTTTATAGATTATTTATCTGAAGAAATGTAAGCCAGTATTTGCCCAGACAGGTGCAGCAGCTAATCAGAACATATTGTTACAGCTGAATGTGGTTGCAAAAGACTTAGGACCTGAAAGTCTGAACCTTTTCTCATCTACCAGACAAGGACACTTTACAGTCTATGTGCCTCTCCTTCCTAGCTGCTGGCGTGTTTGTACGTGCGTTCTTGGATCACTCTTTCTCCAAGAGGGCTGGTGCCCTGATCAGGGTAGGTAGGTGCTCAATAAGTATTTGCTAAATAAATCAATGAATGTTAGCAGTTGCTGACAAAAGCTGAATATTCTCTAGCATTAGTGTATCAATCTTGATAAAAGAAAGTAATAGATTTAGGTGTCTGGGTGGCTCAGTCAGTTAAGCATCTGACTTCAGCTCAGGTCATGATCTTGCAGTTCATGAGTTCAAGCCCCACACTGGGCTCTGTGCTGACAGCTCAGAGCCTGGAGCCTACTTCGGATTCTGTGTCCCCCACCTCTCTCTACCCCCACTTGTGCGTGCATTCTCCCTCCCTCTCTCTCTCTTTCTCTCAAAAATAAATAAACATTAAAAAAAAGAAGTGATAGATCTAGTTTAAAATCCTGTTAAGTGTAGACGGGTATGTGTGATAATGCAAGAGACCGGAAGTGATGTGTCAAGCAAATAAACATAAGTTTAACTCACTATCAAATGCAAGGCAACTTTAGATTTGTATCTTAATTATAGCCTGCTGTCTCTGACCATATCTATAATTAAAGTTATTTAGCTTACTCTGTATATTTGATTGCAAAGCACGCAATTGGTCATTCTAAATTAATCCCTGTTTTCATTTAAAAAATTTCTGAATTTTAAAAATCTTTTCTGGTCTGGCTACGAAGTTCGAAAATGGATGGAACTAAACCAACGTTCCTCAAGTGTCCAAGTGGTCAGACAGGGAAGATCACCAGGTAACAACATCCCTCTCTACCTGACTCTACCCGAGTAAGAACTGAACCCCTTTGGGTCATCCCCATCTCCACAAACACCTTGAGCACAATAAGCACCCAATAAAAAACTGCTGAATTGAACAGGAAAGTTAGAGATAGGTCGTGGTGCTCAGAAAGGCTAACTCACACACCACCCAGAAATCCCAAGACTGATCACCAGCTGAATATGTCTGAACAACTCATTAAAAACCAGGGGAAACGCAGGAGAGCATTTCTTCCCTACCCCATTACTCTGTGGGAAATATAAATGAAATAGATCATTTACATAACGGCATAATGTGCCTAGATATAACAGATTATTTGCATAACTGCATAATGCCACCAATCAGGAAAAAAGCCTTAAATATTTCTGGGATAAGAACATAAAGAATTATAGAAGGTATGCATATCAACCAATAATCAGAGCCTTCTCTTTTTTGTAACTTGTATCCCAGTAGAGAGAAACAAATCCACAGAAATGAATGAACCACCCAGCACCACGAAACGCTTGTGAGACCCGAGATCGCACGGTCCGGGTTCGGTTTCCCCAGACCAACGTTCTCTTCCTGCATCGTGAATGATTGATAGGGACCTGTACTGATTGGAATACAAGAGCAAGGCCTGAAAATAATTTTAGAGTGAGTAATGAGGAAGAAAGGACAAGATTGTTCTCTTAGGTATCAAATGCCTTACCTTTCTTGTTAACAGTGATAGCACTTTGAGGCACTAGCAGGGTAAGGAAAGGAAAAAAAAAAGGGAGCACGGTTTAGTGAGCTTTAATCATCTTTTTTTTTTTTCATAACCAGAGTAGCTCTGCCAGGTTATATATTTACCTTAGTGCAGAAGTTCTTTAGTGTGTACAATTCCGCTGAGTTCATTATATTTTTAATGTATCACAGACTCATTTCAGATCCTGATTTCCCAGTACAAACTAGAGTAACAAATATATAATTATTCTCATAAATAACTCAGCACCTTATATTTCAAACAAGTTTCCCCACAAGGCACAAGTGCCCTATATTAAATTCTTTTAAGTGTAAGTTGATTAAGGTAAAAATTAGTTGTTATTACCTTATGGACATTTTAGTTTTAGCAGCAATTCAAAGCCAGGTCTATCACAAGTAGATTTGTTGCCGCCCACAGGTATAATCATCAGGAAAATTAATAATCATGTTCAGTGTGACTATAAATCATTGTGGTTTAGGCAATTAATTTCTGTAGAAAAATGAAAGATCTATAAGTATTATTACTGTGCAAACTACATGTTGTGAAAACCTAGATCCAACACAGTCAAATTGCAAATGCAGGGTTTCTAATTTCAGAGTGTGATAATACGGGGTCATCAGAGGCAGGAAAGCTGATGACTCTGAATAAATAATGTGGTAATTTTTAGCGGTTTATGGCTGTAGTTTTCAGTGCATACAGCATCCAGAATGTCTAAACCAGAAGCCGTGGAAAGAGTTGCTAATTTCTAGTAAAGGCAGAGAAAAAGACGAGGCAAAAACGCACACAGGGCTATTTTAGTGAGGCCACCCTCACGGTGGGGCAAATATCCTGTGAGCCCAGGCGTGCGGCACGCCACTACTCACCTGCTTCCACGAGACTGCTTTCCTCCTGGTTCCGGTGTGCAGAGAGCACAGTCACAGGGGGAAGCAAAGACCTCCAGGGAAGCAGCATCAACCCCTACTTGCCTGTGAGGACTTAGGGTGGACCCAAGAATCTCCTACGTGCTTACCTTCACATTTAATTCCCACGACCACTCTATAAGGTGTGTATGATTATCTGCATCAATAGGCGAGGGAAGGAGCTCGGAATGGCTAAAGAATTTGTTCAAGGTCAAAGAGCCTGGAGCTGGCAGAGTCATGATTCCCACTCAAGTTGACCTCTGAAGTTCATGGCCTTCGTTTCTAATTTATTCTTGGATTTTTCTTCATGCTTCCTCACTCCTCTTTTTCCCTCCTTTCCCTTCTATGATTCTATTACCTGATTTTCTTTATCAGATTCCTCCCCCTCCATCTTTTTTGCTTTTCCTTCATGTTTCAGGTCCTCTGCTGATGCCTATGAGCGTTTCTTAGCCAGTCGATGGCCCCTTGGCTCAAAAAGCTGCTGCTTCTCTTGCGCTTGTGGCCTTGGTATGGATGGCTGTTTGAAGAACAACAGTCTGTTTCCCTTCATAGTCATGGGTGTTCTCTCTTTCCAAGCCTGCCTCAGTGTGGATAGGCTTGGGTCCATCTCATTCCAATTTCTTACATTTCTTTTCTAAGAGACATCAATCTTTGTTTGTGTCCTGTGTTTCTTAAGGTAGGTTGTGTCCTACCTTGTGGTGTAAAGAAAGCATACAGGTAAAATGAAGAAAAAAAGAGAAGACACAGAGAAAGGAAGGAAGGAAGGAAGAATGAAAAAATAGGAAGGAGAAAGGATGGAAGGAAAAAAAGAAGGAAAGAAGGGAGGAAGGAAGAAAAATTATTGCAGAATGACTGTTCCATTAAGAAAGAAAGACTTGTCACTTTCTAAAAGATTCACTGCAGGTTTCTTTAAATAGCAAACTAATTTAAAACATTGACTTCTATTTGATTTGTGCGACTTTTCAGGAACTCGCTTATTTGCATAAAGTGAGCCACCTCTGTTATCAGTTCAGCAATGCCTCACCTTATAGAACACAATTTATAGGTAATGATGTATTTTCACCAGTCTAACTCATTTGACTCTCCAAAACAAAAAAAAAATCCACATGGGATGGGTGGGGAAAAGGTCTTATTTCTGTTTTTCACCTGAAGGAGGACTTTAGACCCTAAGGGATTAAGTGACTTGCTTAAGCCACACACCTAGAGGAGAGCAAGGATAGGAACTCAAGCCCAGGTCTCTGACTCCAGAGCCATTGCTCTTTAAATTACACAAACTACTCGGGCTCCTGTCTCCGTGCTGTTGCAGTTGCTCGGGTTAATGCAACCGGAACTCAATCCACTCACTCAATCCATTGGACACTGTGCTGTCCTAAGCCTACCTGATCTCCAGACTGTCTTGACACCCTTAAAATTTCCTTGTGTTTTCAGGGACTCTTCTCTCTTTCTTTCTCCTTCTCGTATCATTCTTTCCCTCTCTCTTTTAGCAGTTCATCCTTCTTGTGTCCAGAATCCTGCTCTTAGGACTATGTCTTTAGTTTTAACTGGTAAATGTATGTATTCATTGGAATCTTAAATAGGCAATTCAAACTCAATTATATCCCAGATTAAACTTACCTTCCCCCCCAAATCAGCTTTCCCATTTGCTTTTTACGTAGAAATTCTGCAATCCCATAGTCCTGACTAGGAACCAACCATCCACAAAGATAGGTCACCAAGCTCTGTTGGATCTTCTTTCTAAATATGTCATGTGTGTGTTCCTCTCTCTTTAACCCCCCCAATATAAGGAATGTGAGTAAGCTTAAGATTAGTGGGAAAAAACAACATCAGCTTGACTCAGGTCTTTATTCAAACCAGGACCCCAAGCCAACCCCTAAACCCAGGCCCTGTAGTTCACAACAGCTTATTTTTACCCTTTTCTTTTTCAGCACATCCATTTCTAAGCATTATATTATACCAGTGCATTTATTTGTCATTGCATGTCTCCTTCACTTTTAGCTTCAAGACATGAGGGAATTGTCATCTTCACTGCTGTTTGCCAGGGCTGAGAAGAGATTCTGATTCACAGTAAGTGCACGAGAAGTGTATGTGGATCAGTCGGCATCCTTGCAGAAACAGAAGGCACACTTAAACTGGGTACATGAAGATTTAATAAAAGAACTGTTTACTAAGGTGTGGATGGAGTTTCGGAAAAAGAACAAAGGGTCATCAGGGATCTTGGGCTGGTGAGAGCTGGGAACACTTATGCCTACTGGCTGAGTGGGTTAAGGAGGCAACAATTACTGGAAAAAAATGCTGGGATTTGGAAAGAAAGCATGCGTGAGTGAACCGCTTCAGTAGAGAGGCATAGCCAAACTGCACAGGGGACCAGCCTAGCACGGAAGGGTGTGGGAAGGAAAGAAAACCCTGATTTGTCATCTTGCCTCCAGCCTTCTGCTCGTGTCCTGTTGTCCTAGCCCAGGGGACAGCTGGAAAGTAAGGGAGCCCAGTCGTATGGGTCTCAGTCTGTAAACTTCAGCAAGGAAGCACATGAACATGGTCATAGCCTACAGTAGGGGAGAAGGGTGGAGGATGATCTTACTTAGCATATGTGCTACAGAGTGAATGAAAGAGAAACAGGTGAATTAATGATGCTGGTAACTTTCTTCTAATACATATAAAAGCAATATACCACTCAAAGCTGCATCAGTTTAACTGCAATGAACACAAAGTTGCTTTTAATGCAGCTCACCCTGGCTGAGAACCACTACTATACGCTGAGGCCAGTGGCATCTTTTTAAAGTTCTTATATGATCACATCAGTGTCCTACATAAATTGACAGCAGCTCCTCTTAGCCTATGGAATAATTTCCAGGCTCTTTGCCTGGCATATCATGCCCATCGTGATTTGACCCCACTCCTTTTCTGGGCTTATTCCCTTTGCCCAGATCAATCTTGCCATTACTCACCCCGTGCATTTGGAGAAAGGATGCACGTCCTTTATCCCATGTTCCTTCTTCTGTCAGTCGTGTTTTCTGTTCTCCTTTCCATCTTTTCCTAATCTCCTTTCCATCTTACATACCCTTTCTCTGGGCTAAATCATGTTTTCTCCAAGAATGCCTTGAATATGACATCTCTGATGCTTTCTACGATGCCGTCACCCATGCTGCATGATTTCTTTGTTTATGAACACCTTACTTCATTCCAAAGAGAATCAAGGTAGGGACCTTACATGGCATCTCTTTCTTTTGGACTTTCGTAACATTTTGAAATGCCTTTGTTTACACTTTGATCCTTGTATTGTAGTATTTAAATTTCTGCTACAAGATTGTCTTTGAGAGCAAAGACTGGATTCATTTACAGTGAAACTCTGACATCTAGAAAATGCCTGATACACAGTAGTTAGTACTTACATGATCATTAAATGGATAAATGAGTAACAAAAAGGAGCCTAAAGTACTGAACCATCCAGTATGTTTCCAACTCATGGATTCTAAAGTTTTAGAATTCAAGAGATAAAGGAGAATTGGTTTTTTGGGGGACTGTAAAAACAAAAGTAGGACGGATTCTTCAGATTCTTAGGTACAAGTATATGGATAAACAAATCACTCTTTAATGTGCTTCCATTAACTGGAAATATGAATAGTCCATGGAGGCCAAAATGCTTAGAGAAGAAAACGAACAAATGAAGGGTGTAGATTTTAAAATAACACCGAGGCATACCTCCTCTCACATATTAAGCACTCTGTCAATTATAAATCACTATACAAATATTAATGACTTATCATCATTATAATTAGTCATCATCACCTGGTAAGAGATACACTTAGTTCTGAAAAGTGTTAAATATTTGCAATGAGGGTGGGCCAATGTTAGAATAAAATATTTCCACTCTTCCTGCCTGGCCTTTGTGTTTTTCCTCTGTAACTTTAACACTTTATAGACTGGTTCTCCTTTTGAAGACTACTAGATAAACCCCTGAGGTGGGGAGGGAGTGGGAGGGAAGAAATATTTAGTGACCTTAGAGAACATTTGGAGGGTAGAATTAGGTATTTTACAAAGTTTGCTGTAGCTCAAGTCTTCTCCTGTGTACTTTCCCTTCACTCTTTTTCTTTCTTACATTTCTTTTGAGATAAAATATATGTGTGCTGGAACTCACAGGTCTTAAGTGTACGGTTCTAGAAATTCTGACAAATATATATGCACATGCAACAAATATCCTTATCAAGAAACAGAACATCTTCAGTACTCTAGAAATTTCCCTTGTGTTTTTTTCCAATCAGTCCTCATCCCTGTAGGCAAATACTCAGATTTCTAATACTGTAGATCAGTTCGGTCTATTCCTGAACTTCATATAAATGGAACGTTATAGTAGATATTCATTTGTGTCTAGCTGTGAATCAACATAATGGTTATGCGATTCATCCATATTATTGTGTGTTTCAGTAGAGTGCTCCTTTTAATTACTGCATACTATTATAATATATGAATATACCCCAATTTCTTTGTTTCTTCTCCTAGGTGATGACATGCTTGTTGTTTATAGTTTTCAGTTATTATGAATAAAGCATCTGTAAACATTCATATGTAAGACTTCTTACAAACATATGCTTTTATTTCTCTTTGGTATATCTCTAAGAATGGGATTGCTAAGTAGGTGTGTATTTAACTTCGTAAGAACTCCCAAACATTTTCCCAAAATTGTTGTACCATTTTATACTCTCCTCAGCAATATATGAGAATTCCAGTTATACCACATTCTTGCTAGTGTAATGGGTCTTTTTACTTTTAGTCATTGCAGTGAATGTGAAGAGGAACCTCACCAAGATTTAATTTGCATTTCTTTGATGCTTAGTGAGTGATGCTGAACACTTTTTCATGTCTTATAGAATCTTTGTGATGTGTCTTTTCAAGTCTTTCTTTTTTTAAATTGAATCGTTTGTCTTATTGAGTTGTAAGAATTCTTTTTAAAAAATTTTATTTATTTGGAGAGACAGAGAGAGCACACAGAAGAGTGGAGGAGGAGCAGAGAGAGAGAGGGAGAGAGAATCCTTAGCAGGCTACATCCTTAGTGTGGAGCACAACGCGGGGACTTGATCTGGAGACCAGGGGATCACGACTGTGAGATAATGACTTGAGTCAACTTCAAGAGTCAGATGCTTAACTGACTGAGCCACCCAGGTGCCCTATAGGAATTCTTTATATACACTGGGTACATGTCCTTTGCCAGATACACACACTACACACACACACACACACACACACACACACAGAGTTTGAATGGGGGAAGTGAGAAAATATTCAAAGGATAATTTTCTTAATAGTGCTTTGAATGAGTAGACATTTTTATTTTTGATGAAGCTTTATTTATCATTTTTTCTTTTCTGATTAGTGCTTTTGGTCCGCTTAAAAATTATTTTCCAGATATGAATGTCATTTTCTTCTAGAATATTTATAGTTTGAGCCATCATGGTTGGAGCTATCTCATATTGCTGTTTGTGTGAGGTGTGAAGTAGTTGTTAGTGTTCATTTCTTTTTGCGTGTGTATGTCCAAGTGTTCAGCGCCAAGTCTTGAAAAGGCTTTTCTTTTCCCACGGATTTGCCTTAACACCTTTGTCAAAACCCACCGGTCAGGTGGGCATGGGTCTATTTCTGGGCCCTTTCTACTATTGCATTGACCTAGGTGTCCATCGTCATCAATACTGTGCTGTCTCGATTGCTGTGGCTTTAGAAAAAAAATCTTTAAATCAGGAGATAAGTGGAGTCCTTCAACTTTACTTTTCTTTTCCAAAATCACTTTGTTGGGGTGCCTGGGTGGCTCAGTCGGTTAAGCGTCCGACTTTGGCTCAGGTCATGATCTCGCGGTTTGTGGGTTCAAGCCCTGCATAGGGCTCGGTACTGATGGCTCAGAGCCTGGAGCCTGCTTCAGATTCTGTATCTCCCTCTCTCTCTGACCCTCCCCTACTCACGCGGTCTCTCTCTCAGGAAAAAAAAATCACTTTGTCTTTTTTTTTTTTAATTTTTTTAAATGTTTTATTTATATCTAGGAGAGAGAGAGAGAGACACAGCGTGAGCAGGGGAGGGTCCGAGAGAGAGGGAATCATAGACTCTGAAACAGCCTCCAGGCTCTGAGCTGGCAGCCAGCACAGAGCCCGACGAGGGGCTCAAACCCACAAACCGTGAGATCATGACTTAAGTGAAAGTCGGACGCTTAACCGACTAAGCCACCTAGGCGCCCCCACTTTGTCTTTTCTAAATTCTATCATTAGGGAAATTTTAGAATCAACCTGTCAATTTCTGGGAAAAAATTTGGAAGTCTATTTGGAAAAAATTGGAGATATATCATATGACTATGATTTCATGGAGTCTTTAGGAGAGTTTGGGAAGAATTGACATCTCAATAATATTAATATTCAATATTTTAATATTGATAGTATTCATGATACCAAATTTTAAAATCCAAGACTATTGTTTAGCTTGGGCTGCTGTAACAAAATACCACAGACTGAGTGGCTTAAGTAACAGAAATGTATTTTCTTGGAGCTTTGGAGGTTGGGAAACTCAAGACTAAGGTGTTGGCTGATGTCTGCCTTCCTTGTTTGCCTACAGCTTTTGTGACGATGTTGTCAGGTGGCAGAGAGAGAGAGTTCTGGTATCTCTTACTTCTCTTCTGAGGCACCAACCCAGTTAGATTAGGGCCTCGCCCTTATGACCTCATTTAGCCTTAATTACCTCCTACAGGCCCTGTTTCCAAATACAGTCACGTTGCATTTTAGGGCTTTGGCATGTGAATTTGGGGAGGAGACAATTCAGTCCATAGCAACTATGTTATATCTCTTCATTTATTTAGGCCTTTTTTAGTTTCACTCAGCAATATTTTATAATTTTCAATATAGTGGTCTTGCACATCTTTTGTTAAATATATTCCTAAGTATTTTGGGTTTTAATGTTATTTTAAATGTAATTTTAAATTTGATTTTCTAGTTTTTTGCTTCTAGTACATATATAAATACAGTTGATTTTCATATATTCCTTCTTTTAAGGGACATTTTTGAAGGAAGACTTGGCTGTGAAAATTTGACTTAGAAGAACTTGGTAATGTCTAGCGAATGAGACAGAAGCATTTGGTTTCACAGCTATCGCTTTAGAATTAGGCTGAAGTAGCCACACAGTCCTTAACTTACAAACCCCAGACACAAGGGGTAAACACCACTTTCTTGTCATTAAGTAGCCATTCTTCACCTCCCCCAGACCATAATTTCTCAGAGACCCTTCCAAGATGGCTCTTGTCTGGGGTCCTGTTTCAGACACGAAGGCAACAAGAAAGCTGTGTTTCCATCAGTCACATGTAACCGTCCGTGCGGGCAGCTGTCTGGTCCACTGGGCTAGCTCCTTAACCAAAGACATCATTGTGGTGCCATGTGCTTCTGTGACAGATTCTGTTTTAAAGCAGCGGAAAGCAGACTGAATGTAATAATTGAAAACTCGTCTAGAACCTATCTACAAATGTAAAGTTTCTGGGTAGCCAGGGTACGAAGCTGTGGGTTGCTTATTTTTTTAAGGGGTTAAATGCAGATTGGATAACAATAAACCATGACAAGGAGAAAATCTAAAAGAGCCCAGTGACTCTTTATGGAAAATCTAACTCAGTGGTCATGGTTTTTCTGGTATTCTCACCTTGGGCAAAATGGTGGAACTCCCTTATAGAAAAAACTGTATGGTTTATAGGTTGTATATGCCTCAAAGACCCTTAGTTGGGCCTTTAAAAGCCTATTTATTTATTTATTTATGTATTTATTTATTTATTTTCATTTCAAGGGTGGATATAAACCTTTACGTGAGAAAGGAAAACTGCTTATTCCAAACAAGCTTGCATTTTTGCCACATTCCTCTTTGAAATGGAATCAGGTACTTGCACTGCAAAGGAGGGCCAAAGTTAAGAGCGACCGGGGCTTTCCTAAATAAAGTCCTACACCTTCAGGGGAGATCTGGAACAGGAGCGCAGAGAATTCAGCCCCTGGGATTCTCATCCATTTGATACAGGGCCAACTTTTCTATTTAGGTGAACTCACCTCATGTCTTCAAATAAAGCGTCCCACTAAATACTGAAGAAGACGCTGATTCTCCACGGTGTATCTGTACCATGTGATTCTTACTGTCACCAAATAACTGCAAGGACACACCACAGCAAATTTATCATAATCTTCTGTGAAGTAACGCGGTGATTCACTGCATCCTCAGAGTTTCTATTGTTCCTCCATGCCTCGGTAAAGACAGCATTGCAATAGGCCATCCGCTCTGGCTGGTGATGTTTATTTAGCCTCTTTGAGTTTATCCTCTGGAGAAGCTTTTGATTCCAAAGAGACAGGGGGCATAAATCCATCAGCGGGGATTTAGGGCAAATTAGGTTTAATAGCCACAGAGTTGAAACTTTGCCACTGTACTTTTTAAATATCCATTCCAATTTGTTAATACAGCACAGATTAGTTTGAGGATGATTTCAGACTCCCCCGTCGAGAGTTTTACATATGTAAAATCTCTTTAAGGTCAGAAGTTAAGTGTGTCTAGTTACCAAGGGCCTTTAACCTCATAGGATAATAATACAATTTTATGGCCTAGGTTAAGAATTCTCCCAGTTACTAAGGCTAGAGGATGAACCTTGGACCCAAAGAAAACATGCCTAAAGAGTGAGAAACGTGGCCACTGTTCATATCCCAACAGCAGAGCTGCCACAGGGAAGGCAGAAGATAAAAGTAAGAAAAAGAAAACAAAAAGGCTTCCAACAGACAATTCACACATGTCACAAAAATCCACCCTCCTGTGTCTGAAGTCACACATATGTCTCTGTATTTCTATATTTAGGCTTATCTTTGCGATATCTTTGATTGTAGAAGCTATAGAGCTTTTTATTCAAACGGGCATTTGCAAACGATATGTTTCCTTTTGCAACACACATCATTTCAAATCATCCAGATGCCATGAGCTCTTGCTTAGTCCACTAATTTATGTGGCTTCGGAATTGTCAGATTAAAGCCTAATTTGACGACCAAATTTCCTTGTAAATGTAATTAGAAATACAAGGCATGAGGCAACCATACGGCAGCTCTCGCTGAGTTAAAAGTATCTACACATCCTAAAACTTTTACTCCTTTTTATTTGAATCATCCGTGTCTTATTTTAGATATGTATTTCATTGCCATCAACAATAGAATTATTTTCATGTTGTACCACACTCTCTTAGAAGATAATGTCAAATCTCTGGGGCTTGTGTCAAGGTTTTATGAAGAATGCCATGTGACCTCTGCAGATGGAAGAAAGCCACACGAGCATTTGCAAGCCGGGTAAATAATCTGTGCTTGAGCATGTATGTGGGGGAAGGTACCATTAGCTGATTTAGCACATTTATCTCTATATCCAAGAGGCTAAACTTAAAAGGAGTTAATTTTTCTCCTATGGGAAGGGTAGAATAAATGTTCCTGATGAGTGAAGTTACCCTAGTCCGATTGGGGGTTCAGGGACCCAGACTTCTTTCATCCTGGGGCTCTACTGTCCTCAACCTGTGACTTGAGGACAGCATCCTCACATGCGTCAAGTTGGTGAATGTTGCAAGAATATGATGGATCGCAAGTGGCAAGTTTTTACAGGCCAGGCTGGGAGCTGCCGTGTGTCTCTTCTCACATTTCATTGGCTGGAATTCAGTCACGTGGGCTCATGTAACAGCGAGGCCGGGTGGGAAATGTCATCTGGCTTTGGGCCCTGGAGAAGAGGGACATCCTTATCGTTAAAGATAGCTGTGCTTATTTTTTGTTATATCAAAGTAAATAACTTAAATTCTTTAATGAGAAAACTTTAATAGAAAATCTGAGGTTGAACATTTCTCTGATTTGTGGGCATACCAGAATTTTAGAGCTGAGGCAAGGAAGCTGCATTTTCTGTCTCTCTTAGAAGGAACTCTCCTTAAAGGAGTGGCATGGCAGGGTAGAAAACGCAAGAGACCCCCATTCAGAAAATCTGAATTTTCCCATCTGCTACTAATTACTTGAGGGACCTTAGGCGAGTCACTTTCTGGGTTTCATTTTTTCTCATTGGTAAAATTAGATATTAGGTTAGATGATTGGTCGGGTTCTGTTCAAATACTAAGTTTGTGATTCACTGACTTTGTTTTGGTTTCTAACATGATGATATATCTACAATTAGGGGAATGCTAAATGAATACTTAACATGTTATTTATGCTGTTTAGCATAACTTTTTTTTTTTCATTAATAGGCTTCTGTGAGTGTCTGATAAAAGTTTTTGTCTTTTCCCCTCTCTGTATACCAAAGCTTTTAGATATTTACCCTTTTCCAAGTTTCTCACTGCCTATTTTTTTGTGGAATAAAGGCTAACAAAGATATCGCTTTTATGGATAGCTGCTCATTAAATCACTACAATCTTAGGTTTGCAGATAAACTGGGTCATGAAGCTTAGTGATTGTCATCTGTGAGGACAGCGAGTGAGGAATTGAACTTAGGTCTTTTTCAATCCCCGGCTGTCAAATTGCCTCTAGGTAATAGATGGGCTATTGTTTTGTTTTTATGTTTACTTTACTTTATTTTATTTTAAAAATTTAATGTTTATTTTTGAGAGAGAGAGAGAGACAGAGAGACAGAGCATGAGTGGGCGAAGGGCAAAGAGAGAGGGAGACACAGAATCTGAAGCAGGCTCCAGGCTCTGAGCTGTCAGCACAGAGCCCTATGTGGGGCTCAAACTTATGAACTGTGAGATCATGACCTGAGCTGAAGTTGGACGTTTAACCGACTGAGCCACCCAGGTGCCCTGTTTTATTTTATATTTGGGAGAGACAGAGGGTTGAAAGAGGGAGAGATAGAGAAAGGATAAAGAGAGAGGGAGAGAGACAGAATCCCACACAGGCTCCGTGCTGTGAGCACAGAGCCCAATGCCGGACTCAATCCCATGAACTGTGAAATCAGGACCTGAGCCAAAACCAAGAGCCAGACACTTAACTGACTGAGCCACCCAGGCACCCCCAGTGTTAATATCATTTAACATTAAAATGTCTCCTGAAGGTCTTTGACTTCCCTATATCCAAAATCACAGATTTTCACAGTAAGATTTTTACTCTTTTTCCCAATTTTTTATTTCCTTTACTTCCATGGGATGGATGTTTGTGTGTGTGTGTGTGTGTGTGTGTGTGTGTGTGTTTAAAATAACCTACATACTCTCCCATTTCCTTCAATCTTGAGCATATTTTTGTAGCCCTGATAGTCTCAAGAGGGAAATGGATTAAGATTTTTTCAACTTAATTCTTCCAGATCCTCCTTCTCCTACCCAATGTCTTACAAAAGCCTATCTTCTCATTTTAATAAATTTACGTAGGACAGGATCTGGAAGTTCTCCCACTGAGTGGCAGAGATGATATGCCAATGTGCTTCATTTTCTTGGATCAGAGTATATAATCGTGGCCCATGGAGTTACAGCATTTTCTTTTTTGCTAGTGGGGAGAACACACACAAAAAGCAAAACAACGCAACACAAATGTTTAAAGACCTGTTTCCTTTTGCAGGAAAAGTATAATAAGAGGCCAAGGCTTCACCCTTCTCAGTCCTCCTACAGTGGATATTTCTTTAATTCCCACTGGGCTGAAGGGAATAAGGATCTGGGCAAATACCTGGTTTCACATTATCTGTTTTCATCAGAGAACTTCAAGACACTTTACCAACACAAATTCCTTCCCATCACACTTACAAGAAGTAATATTGTCCTCATTTTGCTGATGGGAAAAGTGGGGCACTGAGGGTATAAGTGACAAATCAGAGCATGTGGCGGAGCAGACAGTTGCACCCAGGGCTCTGGAGAGCCAGGCCCCTGCTCTAACAACCACGTAAGATTTCTTCTGAGGATGTGGCTCACATTTAAAAAAATATATGTTTTATTTTATTTTTAAGGCACAGAGAAACTGCTGAAGAGACAGAGGGATGAAAAAATTTAATAACTCTTACTCAGAAGGTTGAATGATGCATATTGTTCGAACTTGGAAAATATCACCCACCTGGAATAATCCAAGGCACTGAAAAGCTGCGAAACTATTAACAAACAGCAGAATAGGAAATGAAAAATATTCATGGGGATTTTTAAAAATAGAAATATCTTGGGCTAAACGCTAAATTTGAAAATGAAACTATCCCAGCTTCTTTTAAATACACAACTTCATTACTGATTCTCGCCAATGAAAACATATTTGGATGCTTTCAACTAACACATTCTCTGCGCCTCTATCTCTCCATCAGTCTATTCCCAGTGTGATCTTTCTTATTTGATACCTTCATCTGAACAAGATAGGCCTGTGTATTAAGTGAAAGCCAAAATATGCCAAATGTGATGAACTGTTTCAGTTTTGAAAACATCAGCTTATGTATGCTTTTCAACCATAAGACATTAATAATCTTCTGCAGATGATATGAAGCAACTTTTAATGATTGATTAATAGCTCTCTGATGCAAACAGTGCTAACAATGAACGTACATGTTCATTGTTGTGTAGGCAGATACAGAGATCGTGATTCAAATAAAAATTAACCTATAATTAATAAACAGGCACATGCTAACGTCAAATATTTGTGCTTCCAGCCCTTAAAGCTAGTGAACATATATAAAGCTTGTCAGTGTTTTCAATTTTATTGAGAGAGCAGGCATTCATGAAATGAGAGAAGAAGGGCAGAAGGGTAGCTTTGTCAGGGAAGGATGTGCTTTTAAAAACTTGCCCAGTAAAATCATGCAAGTAAGCAGATTTTTGTAAGCCCCAGCTGAAAAAAAAAAAAAAGTTCTGGGCTTAAAGGGAATCAGGCAATCCACCCCCAAAGAGATGTTCCATTTTGTTTCTCTAACTTTTTTTTTCCTCGCTCAAAAGTCTGTGTTGACAGAGCGGCTCTGAGTCCGTCTTCCGCAAGGCTGGCATTTGTACGCCGTCATGGTGAGAGCAGTTGGAAGAAGTGAGGGTTGGGCCAGGTGACCAAGAGGAAGCATGGGGTGGTGAGGCCCATGCCAGCGAGGGGGGCCGGCAAGACGTGAAGGATGTTTATGGGATTTTTCACATCCATTTGGAAGGAGAGGATACAGAACACAGCTGTTGGAAGGATGTATAGAATTGTAAACCTTTTAGTAATTGTGTCACTGCCAAATTATATTTTCTCTTTGATTTACTCAGTTAAGCCCTACACAGTCCAGGGGAACTCAATATGTAACAGCGTTAAAAATGACGGGAATTGCAAATTGGCAAAGATTTGTATCGTGGTTTTTGGTAACACAGTGGTTCTCAAAGTGTGGTCCCTGGTCTAACAGTACCTGCGCCCGGGAACATATTAGAAATACAGTTCCTTGGGCCTCACCACGGCCCTGCTGAATCTGGGTGTAGGACCCAGCAAGACATATTTTAACAAGCTTTCCAGATGATTATGATCCTCACTGAAGTTTGAGAATCAGTGTTAAGAGAACCGAACAGGACTCCCTAGGTAACCTGAGTTTATGGGAGGGACAAACCAAATGGGATCTTCTTCAGAAGGTTTGAGTCTTGGGACTGACATGAAGGTTCTAGACCTCCATCAGGAAGGACTCAGGTAGGGTCTTAGAACGAGGTACGCTAATTCTGAAAGGTCTTTAAGTGAAATAACAATTTGTATTTTGAGGGCTTGATTTTCCCACCTTGAAATTTTCCTCTGTTGTATCGTCTGGGTTTAAGTGGTGGTGAGCCAGGAGCAGATCTAGCCAACTTCCCAGAATGTCCTGTAGAAAAACAACAAACAGGAGGTCTCTTGCAGCTTTTTTCTTGTTAAGCCATTAATGCAAATTCCTCCACCAAAACTGCTCTCAGTTATCTTTCTAGCTCTTACTGAAACTAAAATTATGAACATAGATTGGATTCCTTACCTACCACAGTAGGTTCACTGTACACGTTTGGGTTCAATAGAGGGAGGTTTCACGAATCAGATTGTATACACTATCAATCCTCAAAATATTAGACTATCAAAGCCAATATAAAATCTGTGTATTATAAAAGTGGAGAATTTGTGACATAGATTTAAATTTACCCTCCAAGTAATAAGCAGATATCATGTCTATCTCCTAGTCAGTATATTCTCAGTGTTATCTTAGTGACTTGTGCATAAAGATGCAGGAAAATAAAGATAAGTGTGACAGCACACGGGTGACACAGAGCATGTTGGATGGCACGCGTGGGAGCAGGAGCTAGAGTCCCTGCCGTGGAGTGGAGGACCGAAGGTGCCTTGGGAAGGGGACAGTATGGCAGGGCAGGAGAGGGGCTGGGAATCAGGGAAGTGATGTTACCAATAGGTATGACCGTTTTGATGCATATGTGTTGCGCTGTGGCCCAAACACAAAAGGAAGAAAATAGGTAAATTAAAGAAAAATACAGTGGAATAAAAAGAACTATTAATATTGAAATTTCAATCCCACAGGCCTCCTCTGTGTGGTATCTCTTGAGTGTGTGTGGGGGGGTATCTAAGCGTGGGTTGGATGGTCTTCACAGTTGTTGGGCAAGCTGTGTTTTCTTTTATCATAGCACTAATTACATTGTATTATAAATATCTGCTTATTTACCTTTGTCATCCACTGGACTATAAACTCGTAGAGCACAAGGGCTCGCTAGTTCTCATCCCTTTCCCTCCCTTCCTTTTTTCATTGCCCTAGCATCTGATACAGATTAGGTAATCAATACATGTTTTTGAATGAATGAATGAATGAACAATTATAAACCGACTAACTCTGGTTGCTAAAATTGGCAATAGTCAGACAAGACATGTCTCTGGTCCCATCACAGGGCAGTATGGCTCTAGGTTCTAGATGCAACCATGAAGAAAAGGTGTCTCTGTGAACAACAGAGGCCAGTTATAGAAACCAAAAAGAGAATTTGTTCTTGAAGGGGCTCAGTTCCAGAAATGGCATCTTGTTTGGTGTGTCAGAACTTGTCAGAAAGGTGTGCGGACTCAGCTCACACAGACATGGGACCTAGTGGGAGGAGGCAAAGGGTCAAAAAAAAAAAACCCAGAAAACAAAAACAAAGACAGACATCTTCTTTTTGCCTTAGGTACCTAGTAGAGTCTATAGAAAAGCTAGGTTTAAGTGGGGAGTGCTTTAGAGGAATCACAATGGAGTTTGAGGAAAGATGCCTTCAGTCCATGGACAGACTAGACTCAGAGGGACAGTCACAAGGAATCTTACAAGTGGAAGCCTCTAAAAAAGCATTTTAGTTGAAGCTGAGTCTATGTGTGTGCTATTCACCTGTTAGTTATTCACCTAAATAACACTGGTTCTTTAATAAATAGTCCTGTTTGTGACATATTTTATTATATTACAAACAACTGGCCTAAGTATTAACATTGGCTTTGAGTAGGAATGACTTGAGTATCATAGGAAATTATTGAGTGCTTGATGAAAGAATAAATGAATCATGGCAAAGGCGTTGCGTCGTAAGTCAGTAGGAAGAGCCCAATAATCTTGTGGTGGGAGCCTGGTTTATCGCCAGTCAGTGGCCCCAAATGCCCCAGGTGACTAAGCAAGAGAAAACAAACACTAAAGCAGGGGGCTTTTGACTAGTACAAGGAGACACTTCTTCAACCACTAGTTTGATAAGACATTGAAACTGGCTACTAAGAGAGATGATGCCTACCACCTACAAATATTTTAAAGAAAAGATCTTATCAATTCTGAAGAGTTTTGTTGTTGTTTTTCTCTCCCTCGCCTGGAGATAGGGCTTAGGTATACTTCATCTAGAATCTAGACAGTTTCTCAAGACCTCTCAGAGCACTCTGTGATTCACTCCATGGCTTTTTGTCACCCACTTCCTTGCCCACAGCTTCACCTTTATTTCTTGCTTTTTCTCTTCCTCCCTTCTCATTATTGGCCATATCTCTGACCTTCCTCTTTCTTTCACATCAATACTCTTTCTTCACATGTGTCCCCAGACTCTTCTTCTTTGGCAGCTGTTTTGGGGAATGTGGCAACCGGGCCCATTCCGTTCCAATACCAGGCCCGGCCTCAGCTCGCTGATGGATCTTGTGAAATGGGTTTCAAACAGCCTGCTCAGCCTGGGGCTGGAGGACAATCCTGGATTTGGCTCTGGCAGGTGAAGCAGGCGACAAAGGAGGCAGCCTGCTCCAACCAGCTAGGGGGGACACACCCAACATGGCGACTACCCTAGAAGGGGACACTTACCAAGTCAGACAATCACTGGAGGCAAAACAGCTGCTTATTTTGTTTGCATGCATAACTATAATTCACACAGTTGAGAAATGGAAACCCAAGGGAGTCCCTGGGCAGCAAGGGACGCTGAAATCTGTGTCATTCATTCTGCATTGGTGCCTCTAGGTCTTTTCTGCTGTCACTCTCCTCTTTTAAAAATCAGATGCCAACAATGTAAATTGGTGCAGCCATGATGGAAGACAGAGGAGGATCCTTCATAGGTCCCTCAAAAAACTAAAATTAGAACTACCATATGATTTAGCAATCCTACTCTGGTTGTATTTGAAAGAAAGAAAGCACTATCTTGAAGAGATTTTTACACTCCCATGTTTATTATAGCATTATTTACAATAGTCAACACATGTAAACAACCTAAGTGTCCATCAATAGATAAATAGGTGAAGAAATTGTGATCTGCCTGTCATCTATCTATCTATCTATCTATCTATCATCTATCAACATATAGATGTAGCTATATAGTATGGTAAAATATTATTCAGTTGCAAGAAATTAAGAAATTCTCGGGGCGCCTGGGTGGCTTAGTTGGTTAAGCGTCCGACTTTCGCTTAGGTCATGATCTCGCGGTTCGTGGGTTCGAGCCCCGCGTCGGGCTCTGTGCTGACTGCCAGCTCTGAGCCTGGAGCCTGTTTCACAGTCTGTGACTCCCTCTCTCTCTGACCCTCCTCTGCTCACGCTGTCTCTCTCTCTCTCTCTCCTAGAAATAAATAAAACATTTTAAAAAAAAAAGAAATTAAGAAATTCTGCCACTTGCAGCAAGATGGATGAATCATGAGGGCATTATATGAAGTGAAATAAACCAGAGAAAGACAAATACTGCATGATTTCACTTATATGTGGAATCTAAAAAAACAAAAACAAAAACAAAAAAAAAACCTGAACTCATAGAAATAGAGTAGATTGGTGGTGGCCAGGGGTGTGGGGGTGGGGGAAATGGAGAGATGTTAGTCAAAGAGTACTAGTCAAAGAGTACAGATGTCCAGTGATAAGATAATTAAGCTCTGAGGTTCTGATGAACAGCATGATACTATAGTTAACAACACTCTACTTAAAAGTTTGCTAAGAAAGTAACTCTTCAAAGTTGCCCCCACACACACATACACAAAGGTAACTAAGTGAGGTGATAGATATGTTCACTAATCATTTTGCGGTAGTCATTTTGCACATATAGACACGTACAGGATCATCATGTTGTATACCTTCAACGTATGCAATGTTATGAGTAAGTTATATCTCAATACATCTGGGAGGAAGAAAACAATTCAGTGCCTTCCTGTTTCCTTGGACACATCAGACCTACTTTTGTCCCCGTCACTTTAGCTTTTCCTCTTGGGACAGCACCTCCTGTCCTGGTTGCCTCCAATGCCACTCCTCCCTGGCCATCATCTAGTCTCACGGTGCATGCCTCTTTCTCTACAGTGTTGCTCCTCGGGAATTTCTTTGAGAGCTGGGGGGTCTGAACCTTTTATTTTTGTGTTCCTTACACCATCGGGAACCTGGACACAGAAGTTCCCCAATAGGTGTTAAATTTGAGTTTACTGAAATTACATTGCTGTCCTATCCCCAGCTCTCATCTCCTCCCTCACTCATTATGTACTCAAAGGAGAATAGGCCACACAGTCAGGACCTGGCGGTGGCCCTGCCCCACACTTATTTTCTGTGAACTCTTAGGCAATTACTTTGCCTTTCTGAAATCTGGTCTCTGACTGCAACACAAGTAGCATGGCAGTTTTCTGTTTTATATTTCATAATATTGGTTAGAAGAATGTGGCTGGAAGGGTTTTATGAATTAAAAAATGCTCTATATTTAGAACACTTCTTATGGTAAAATCTGAGCTAATGACCGACAATCACTTAAAATACTACTTTTCTCAGAAAACTTGGGCGCTTGCATTATGACAGAGGACATCATTTCTAAAACTTAATTCTGTTCAGCGAGGAATTATTCAATGTCTATTATGTGTCTAGCAATTTCGTACACACTGTGGAGGTTTCAAAAGAGGTATAAGAAAGGAATACTTTCTGAGAAATTATGACATAATTAGAGGGTACACGTGACTCTGATGAACTGCCCACATGGGGTTTAATACCTGGCTCTAAGACATGGGAACTAGACTTCTCAGACAAGTAAAAATACAGAGCAAACAAATCGGGGCCGGCATAGAGCTACCAAGTTTTAACTTGTCTCATGGATTCAATAGTTTTGCTATTATATTTGGAATTTGTACACAACAGAGGAAAAATATGCCATCAGGAAAAATCTGTGAACAGCTAAAACTTGACTCCTTTGAGATTTATGAGAAACATAAGATGTGGACTGATTTTCTCACTTCACTTGGGGCCACTCTGTGTTTCCTTATGGACCAGGAATGGGGGTGCACCGCTGGGCAGACAGAACAGCCTGGGAGGCAGCCCCCTTGCTCTGCTACTGATTGCCTTTCGTTAAGTCTGTGTGAGACTGCACAGGGCGTTGGACTTCTCTAGCTCCTTTAGCTCTTCCTTTTTTTTTTTTGAATAGTTTATTGTCAAGTTGGTTTCCATGTAACACCCAGTGCTCATCCCCACAAGTGCCCTCCTCCATGCCCATCACCCCCCTCCCGCTCCCCTACCCCATCTGCCCTCATTTTGTTCTCAGCATTCAAGAGTCTCTCATGGTTTGCCTCCCTCCCTCTCCCCCACTGTTTTTCCCCTTCTTCTCCCCCATGGTCCTTCATTAGGTTCCTCCTAATCCTCCTGTATGTGCAAACATACGGTAGCTGTCCTTCTCTGCTTGACTTATTTTGCTCAGCATAACACCCTCAAGTTCCATCCATGTTGCTACACCTTTAACTCTTCCTAAACTGAATCTCTATGGTGCCAGTGGCTCTGGTAGCCTTGGGCCACCTGTGGCCATTTAAATTTAAATTAATTTAAATGAAATAAAATTAAAAATGTAATTCTTGAGCTGTGCTAGCCACATTTCAAATGCGTCTTGGCCACCTGTGGCAAATTGTGATAGTCCCAGACGGTGCCGATTTAGACCATACCCAACAACTGCAGTAAGTTCCATTGGATAGCGCTAGACTTGGTGGTCCCTCCAAGTGAGCCAACATTTAAAAAAGTTTAAAATCCCAGGATTTTTGTGGTTACATGTAGGTTAGTTACATGCTTAGCTTCTGAGTCACAGTGTGGCCTAACCCATAGTGAAGATACTTAATTGCCTCTTAAATTGGAATAGTGATGATAATTCTCATTTAACTCTGATGGATGGCAAGGATACCAATTACTGCCTCAGAAGTATTATGATTTTACTGGAAGTGCTATGTAGTTTGGTTACACCGAAGTCTTGTATTCAGCCTTCTGTATCTTCCTAAAACATTTTCCTCCAATACCCACCTTTTCTAATCCGTACAGGTATTGCTTTCTTCCTTTTTCTTTCTCTCTCTCTTTCTCCTTTTCCTTTTCTCTCCTTCCTTCCTTTCATTCTTTCTCTCTCTCTCTCTTTCTTTCTTTCCTTTTTCGGTCTGAGATTAATCTCTCTTAACATTTTTACAATCTTATGGGAAAAACTAATCTAAATGATAAGTAGGTTCTTTTTGCTTCTTCAATCTACCATAAAATTGCCAATGTGTTGTTAAAACCACTATTTTTATAGAACTTGTGTAAACACTGTTTTGGACTCCATCTGTTGAATCAGTCCCAGCCGCTAACAAGTATTGTTGTGAGATGTGCCATCATCGGTGATGTGGACGGGGTACAAACCGAGATGGCTTGGCAACATGCAGTGCCACATAAATTAAGCCATTGTTGTTGTCATTAAAGGAAAGCACGAATGCCATGTCAACTCTGTGCAAATGGAAATGGGGGGAAAGGACCCAGCATTTGCTTTCTGAACCTGAAGGAACAAAATCATAAAAAAAAAATACTGAAGTGATAGCCACATTTCCAAGATATGAAAACAAAATACAAGGTAGAAGTAGGAGACAGGGAGAAAGAAGACTCGGTGGTCCCTCCAAGGGACCCAATAAACTCTACTCCTGAAAGAGAGGACAGTTTCTGCACATCCACACCCATCTACTCCATGTTCTTTCCTAAACTTTCTCTTTCTCAGAGCAAGCAGAGTTAGCAAAGAGGAGCCGACAGCATTTTCTTCCATACCCTGAAGTAAACATAAAAAAACAAATAGAACGTGAATACACCTGGTTGCCATAAACACGCAGCTGTACTGGCCAACAGAATTGGCAAGGATGTTTGCCACGGACCTGTGACATAGTCCATCCCGGCTTCACAAACTCACCGACTCTGACCTCCATGTCTCTTCAGACCCTGCTTCTTGTCAGTGAGGCGCTGTTGTGGGTGTTCCCATATCGCACACGTGCTGCGCTTAGAGCAGAGCAAGTCGGGCCCCGGCAGTGGGCTTGTGTCAACATTTTTATTGCAAATTCCCATTTTCTGATCATTAAAAAGCTTTCGGCACAGAAGTAGCTTTGCGAAAGTTCAAGCTTTGAAAGGATTCATTTAATGGCTTAAAAATAACACTTGGGCCACACCCATAATTTAAAACGGTCTAGCTGACTTTGGGGCCTGGGTTTTTTCAACATGCGTAGGCTTAAAATATGAAGGGACTTGGGACTTGGAGCAGTTCCAAAGATTGGTTTTTAGTGTTCGGTGAGCTGGAATGAGGTTCCTTAATGGTAAGCTTCACTTGCAGGGATGAAACTAGCATCAATTTAGCTGGAATGTTGTCTAGGTTCAGCTGAAAAGGGTCTCTCAATCAATTTCTCACAAGGTTATGAGGAAAGAGGGGCTGGGCCTAGGACAGGCTACCTAATTTGGGGAGCTCGGTGCAAAGTGAAAATGTGGGGCCCCTTGATCAAAACTATTAGGAATTTTCAAGACAGTGACAGCAGAGTATTAAGCCAAGAGCGGGGCCCTTCCAAGTATGGGGTCCTGTGCCACCACATAGGTTCCTTGTCCACGAAGCTGGCCCTAGCGTGGCCCTCTCTAGATATTCTTTCCTTCTTTCTACTCTTTCCTCCTCCCCTCCCTCCCTTTCTTCCTCCTTCTTTCCTTCTTTCCTTCTTCCTTCCTTCCTTTCTCTCTTTCTCTACCTGCTTCCCTCCCTCTCGTTTTTCCTTTCTCCCTTCCTTCCCTTCTCTCTTTGTCTCTCCCTCCCTTTCTTCCATCTTTTCTTCCTTCTTTACCTCCCTCTTTCTCCTTTTCTTTCTCCCCCTCTCCCTCCTTTCCTTCCCTCTCTTGCCTTTCCTTCTTTCTTTCCTCCCTCCCTCCCTCCTTCCTTTTCCTTTCCTTTTTCATCTCCTCCCTTCCCTCCCTCCCTCCTTCCCTTTCTTTCTCATCTCTCTCCTTCCCTCCCTCCCTTCCTTCATTTCTTCCTTCCTACCTCTCTCTTTCTCTCTCCCCCATCTCCCTCCTTTCCTTCCCTCTCTTGTCCTTCCTTCTTTCCTTCCCTCATTCCATGTACACAAGCTATACTAAGGATTTTGTTTTTACTAAAGCACTATTAATGGGCAAAATCAGCTCAAGTTTAATATACATGTGCACACTGTTATTTCAACAGGTTCTGTCTTAATTCTTTTACAAGATACAGGTATTCCCAACTTTTTTCCTACAAGCTATTTAGGAACAACCATTAAAACACAAAGAGATGGTTTTCTAAACTGGTAAAACATTTTCTTACCTGTTTTCATGGTATTTTCAAGTGTGATTTTTAATGAGGTCATTAAACTAACTAAACCCATTTTTCCTCCTTCAGAGGTTCCTCCTTCATAGGAACTGAGGCTTCGTTGTAATAGTCAGTGATTTACATAAAGCTTACTGGTAAGATTCTTGGTAGAATCAGGATCAGAATGTCAGTCTTTAGACAACTTAATCCTTGAGCAAAAGGGTGCCAGACATCTCAAAGCTTAACACCAAAAGGAAGGAACCCTTGGGGTGCCTGGGTGGCTTAGTCGGTTAAGCGTCCGACTTTCGCTTGGGTCATGATCTCGCGGTTCGTGGGTTCCAGCCCCGCATCGGGCTCTGTGCTGACTGCCAGCTCAGAGCCTGGAGCCTGTTTCAGTCTGTGACTCCCTCTCTCTCTCTGACCCTCCCCTGCTCACACTGTCTCTCTCTCTCGCCTAGAAATAAAAAAAAAAAAAATTTAAAAAAAAAGGAAGGAACCCTTGGACCAAGAAATAATGGAAAACTCATGAAATGAGCTTGTTTTCCATAATTCTGGGATTGGACCAAACTAACTCCCTGCAAAGACTTTCAACAATCATGTGTTTATGAAACTTGTCCTGTCTCTGTCTCTGGAGATCAGTCCTACAGCCTGACTGAATCCATGTGATAGGAGGTTGAGCTATAATTGGGCCTGTTTACAATTTGGTGAACAAAAAAAGATGGAAGGGGCTAGCCATGAACTCCTGTTGAATACCAGGGAACACTTCAGGGAAAACTATATAATAGAGATTGAAGGCTTGAGGCTCATATTTGTTTACTGAAATGTTGTGGGCCCTGCACTTCTCAGTGCATTCCATGGGCCATTAATAATGTGTTACTTAGTTTAAAAAAAAAAAAGAAGCAGCAGCTCTTTTTGGTCAATTAAGTTAAGGGAAACAATGACTTTGACAAAGTTAAACAGCTTCCTAACTTCAGGACATCTCAAACCTTTAATGAGCCACTGTGATTTGTGACTTATCAAAAGAATTCAGATTTCCAAGTTTACTTGACCACAGACCACCTTCCTTCCTCCCTTCCTCCCTTCCTCCCTTCCTCCCTTCCTCCCTTCCTCCCTTCCTTCCTTCCTTTCTCTTTCTTTCTCTTTCTTTCTTTCTTTCTTTCTTTCTTTCTTTCTTTCTCTTTCTTTCTGGAATGTCAAGGGGCTAGTGTTCTGCAGAGCACACTTTGTTGTTTTGTTCTTAATTTTTTAAATGTTTATTTATTTTTGAGAGAGAGAGAGAAAGAGAGAGAGAGAGACACAGAGCATGAGCAGGAGAGAGGCAGAGAGAAAGGGAGACTCAGAATCCGAAGCAGGCTTCAGGCTCTGAGCTGTCAGCACAGAGCCCGACTTGGGGCTCGAACTCACAAGCTGCGAGATCGTGACCTGAGCCAAAGTCAGACACTTAACCAACTGAGCCACCCAGGTGTCCCTACAGAGCAAACTTTGTGAAGTGAGGTCTTCGATTAGAAAACTGGCATTATTGACAATGGTGTGGAGTGGGCTGAATTGTGGTCCTCAAAGAATATATCTACCTGAAACCCCAGAATGTGCCCTTATTGGAATGAAGGCCCAAATATAGATGAAACTAAGGTAAGGATCTTGAAAGAAAATTTTTCTGGACGTAGAGTGGGCCCTAAGTCCAAGATTAGTGTCCTTATGAGAGAAAGGAAAGGGAGATCTGAAAAACAGAGAAACACAGAAGGCCACATGAAGGCAGAAGTAGAGACTGGAGTCACATTGTCACAAGACATAAATGGCAGGAGCCATCAGAAGCTGGAAGAGACAAGGAAGGGGTCTCCACCAGAGCCTCTCAGACTCTGCAGGCCTAGGAAAGTAATACAAGACTTACTAGTAAAATAGAGCTGAGCGGTGCTTCATCTAGGTATATGGAAATAGAAGAGGCCCGACCAACTGGGAAATGCAAGCTTGCTGTCAGGCAAGAAGCTGGCCTAGAGCTCAGCAGTCGTCACTGGGACTGCTTGGTGGTGGCGGAAAGGGGTAGTGGCTTGCAAGAGAGTTAGCATAAGACTTCGGGAAGTCAAGGTGACTGAACCCTACAGAAAAGGCCAAAGCCGTCAGAAGTCCAGCAGCTGTGGAAAGGGAAATGACACGATGGGACAAAGAGTCATTGGTGGGCTCCTAACAATGTCACTCCTGTCCTAAGGGGATTCTCCCACGGGTCTCCACGTTGCCTGTGGGGTGAGAACCCTAAATGCTCTCAACTGTCTCACCCCTGCCTCCTGGCTCTCACATAAGACTGGGAAAATTTCCAAGCTTGCTTTGTGTTCTGACCCTCTAAGCATGCTCGTGGTTTGTTCTCTTTGCTCTTAGTTGAAGAGGGCATTTCTTTTCTTTGTCTCTCTGCAGCCTTTCCCCCACATTGTTGCCTTAGTCATTTATTTCTGACCTATAATTGGGCAGCATCATAAGGGCTTTCTTTGGCTCAGAGCAAGGAGGAGTTGTATTAAATAAACTAAACTAGTCTCTAATTACTTGCGTGCTTATTGTGTATTAGCAGAAGTGGCTAACATGTCAAAGAAGCTTTTGCTCAATGGCTTTCACTCTGGAGGTTTAGAGGTTATGGCGGCCCGGGAGGGCACTTGAGTTGCACTGGGTTTTGCGGCTGTTGTTAACACAGAATAATGCAAGTGGAAGGCTACAACTCATGCACACATAACGCTTCCATTCTAGAAACTCAAAACAGTGAATCTGACTGGAGCCACCCTTCTCAGGTGGCGATAGACATTATGGCCAGGACTTCCAGAAACCCACTCATCCAATTGCTTCCAGGAATTACCTGATGCTTGCTTACCTTCTGAAGGCCAGTCTAGAGTTCCCTTCCTCTGTCCCACCAGCAGGGGGCATCCTGGCAGGGACCGAAGTGGAGAGCCAAGTGAGGGTGAGAGTTCTGGACTCCTGCTTGCCTGGTCTGCCCTCTGCTCCGACCGACAAGAAAGACAATTGAAAGGGAGACTGGTGCCAAAATAACTTCTTGGTGCCATTGCAAACAGCGATGTGGCTGGAAGTGGAGAAGTGGTTCAGAGGTGGTGAAAAGGGGACTCATGGAAATCTCCCCCATGTGACTGATCCATAAATTCTGGAAACCTTGGTGATCACCCCTATTAAAAAGGCAAAAATATGGGCCACAAGGAGGTTATTCCAAGTTCATCCGGAGACACCGGGGCAGTGCTGGGAAATAAACTTCTGGCTCCTGATTCCCATTCTACAGTGCCGTTCCGGGATGAGCCGTTACCCCTAGCCTGTCACCCCACCAATAAATATAAGCAGTTGGATCCACTTGCCAAATTCCTTTGCCTGCTCCTCCTACCTTAACTAGATGTCCATCCCAAACTGGAGCCCAGGACGAGTATACCGGGCGGTGAAAGCTTTCGGGGACTTTGTGCAAGAAGGCAAGGAAGCCAAACCCAATAGGTGGTAGAAAGAGACCAGAGAAACATCTGGAAAGAATGCCAGAGTGCGTAATTATGATAACGAGTCCCAGAAAGGTCTCGGCCTAAGATTTCCAGGGACCCTCTTCTCCTTATCTGTCGTACACCCCTCCCCGCTCCAGCTGCAAGGCAGACCTCCTGGCCCTGGCATCTCCCCCGAACCAAGGGCAACTCCCAGCCCTCTGCGCCGTTAAAAACGATGACTACTTTATAAATCTTTCTAGAGTCACTTTCTTAGTTTTAATATTTATTTGCTTCCAACATGCAGGGGCCATAGACTTCCCTCTAATGATTTAAGATTGAATAATTAGCTGGCAGGCCTATCTGAAAACAGATACCCTTAAGATGTAGTCCCTTTCTCTGATAAATGGCGGGGAGAACCTGGCTCCGGGCTGTTTTTAAGCAAGACAACCCCTGTTTAGGAGGTTCAAAACACATCCTCTGCCCTCCTCAGTCAGTGCTTGTTAAAACCCTGCCACGGTGAAGCTGCCCATATTTAGATCAAACGTCCAAGTAAAAATCTGAAGGAATGGAGGCTAATTCGAGAATGTAAGATCCATTAAACTATGCAAGTATGCATGAACTGGAAAAAGTGGATCCCATACATAGCGCTATAGCCCTTAGCTGTTAGCAGGTGTGAGTCAGTCAGTTGTACAATTCATTTGTCTACCTAATTGCACTGAAGATAGGCTTTTACTTTGCCTATAACATCTCTAATGAGTAGGTTTTCAGTTCGATCTAACTAATTAATTCTTGTTAACTTCCTTTGCATTGCTGTTCTTTTAATTTAACCAGAGACAGCCCGGAGTTGCTACTAGTGTTTAGTCTCAACTAGATTACCCCTATTCATTAAGGGCTGTAATTGTTGGTCATACCCTTCCAAGCGGTCATTACAACCTCTGGCTTGCATATTGAATAACAGCAATTTCCTGACTCCAACAGCCTCTTGTGTGAGGGAGGAGAAAATGCTAATCAAGAAAGAATAAATGATTCTCGACTCCATTCAGGGCTGTGTAGATTTCTTTTGCAGCAGAAATTGTACCGAGGGGGTAAAACGGGCTTCTTGTCGGCCCCCTACCTCCACCCTGAGCGAAAACAATAAGAACCAAGTGAAGCATTCCCTGCTACTGTGATTACAGCATCCGTAAAAGTGATTATATGGCTGCTGTAATCAACTTCAATGAAAGCTGCCTGTTAGAGCTTCAATAATTACTCATTTCTGTTAACAGCTTGCTTTCAGTTTAGCACTTTGAGGCCAAGGGAGGGGGGGAAGCTAGGGGCGTTTTAATAAAGGATCCCACTCACGTGATATTTTTGGGGGGTAAGTGCTTGTGTGTGGGCAAAAAAAAAAATGCACATGTAAGTTTTTTGTCCGTTTCTCAATAGCAGCCCCCTTTCATTTTAAGCTTAGATTCTATTTAACCAGCAAAAGCACAAGTTCATACAGGGTTCAATCATGTACTGAATGTTTACTGAAGGAGACACAATAGTTTAAATAAAGTGGTGGTTTTAAATATTTTACCCATTTCTTTAAACAAATTGCCAATCCTTAAAGTCTGTGCTAAACACATTTCGAAAGCAAAATACCACAAGGATCTTTCAATAAAACCTCTGCATGGAGTGTTTCACTGACTCTCCTACACTCTCCCCTGTCCTCCCTTGCTTGAGGTGCATTTTATTATTTTTTTTCTAGGAGACGGCACGTTTGGGAACATCAAGTTGGTTCTCAGTGTCTTCAGGTATTCGTCCTAAGTGCCATCGTTGGAGGGAAGAAAGTAAAAGGAAAGATTATTCTAAGCCTAGTGCCATCGTTCGCTTCGGTGGGCAAATTCTGGAGGTTCTGGGCAAAGTGTGGTCTGGTCACAGAGAAGTGTGTCGGTCCCCCGAGAGCGTGAGCTGTCTGCCTCCAGCAGGTCACACTTTCCAGCATTTCTAAAAAACAAACAGGTTGTGTCAGTGTGACAGTCCCCAAACGAAAACAATAGAGACCTTGTTTTTATCAAGACGAAAAGAAAGTTTTTGTCTCCTCAAGTCCACCAGTTCTTTCAGTTCGGTTATTGTCCAGTAAATCTACTCTTCTCCTCTCAGTCCATCCCTTGAAAACAGTATGGAAAACCTTACGAAAAAGTTGGATCCTATTATGTTTCCCTGCTTTCGAAGTTCTGATAATTTGGAATGTCCTCAAAATCAAAACTGGTATGTAGTTTCATACCAAAACTAAACTTTTTTAAAAATTACTGTTTTCTTCACAGCAAACAACATCTAAAAGGTATCAAATTCAAATTCTGGTGCGTTCAGAAAATTGCTTAGAAAAAAAATCCACTGCAGTTTAGTGTTTATATTATTGAAATGATTAAATGATAAATGAGGGAAGTCGATTCAGTGTTTGAAAACTGCGTGATGAAAATATCATTAAAGTGCCTTAATGAAACAAAGAAAGTTGTGTTTTGTCAGTAGTAATAGTTCTGATGGCATTGATTTTACCTATTTTCTTTTTCAAATTATTTTTTACGTTTATTTATTTGAGAGAGAAAGAGAGAGCATGAGTGGGGGAGGGGCAGAGAGAGAGAGGGAATCAGAGAATCCCAGGGTTGGAGCCCACAAACTATGAGATCATAACCTGAGCCGAAACCAAGAGTTGGACACTTAAGTGATTGAGCCGCCCAAGTGCCCCAATTTTTACTCATTTTCTTTGAAGGGCTGAAAGTTCACCTATTTCAAGATTTCACTGCACTGTCATATACTGCACATAGCAAGAGGACACCTCATCTGGGAAATAAACATTCTTCACCGGTCCACATGATGATGCTTAGCCTATGAACAGATTCCATATTTCTGAGACTAACTGATTTAATAGACTAAGGAAACACGTTTTCATCCATCTTTCTTCATCGCTGTTTACTGGTCCAAATGGACTTCCATCTAAATGAGGTGTTTCTGGGTGACACGTCTCCCTCTCTTCCCTCATATCACCCTCAAGTTTTGTTTCAGAGTGAAGCATCCTCCATTGGATCACGTATCAATGCTCATAACCCAGTTGCTATTTCTGCTGAAGTCAGACTGTTTGCTGAAGATAGGGGTAGGCTTGGGTGGGGAGTGTGGGTGGGCTGGGGGCTGGGACTGTGGGTGGAGGGAGTAGAGTGGCCAGGGAGATTTTCCCAGTGGATGTTCAAGGCTGAGGTTTCAATAGCATTTCCACATCACTATCATTGGAAAGGATATGGGACTCAAAAAACCAAGTTTATAGTGCTGATCCTTTCTTTCTTCATTTCCTTCCATATTGCCAAGCCATGATTGTCTCATTGTGACTTGGATTGTTCTATCATATTCTCCATTAAACATTCTTCTGTACTTCTATGAAGAGGAAAAGATGAAGCTACATATTTGGAATTCAAATAAAAATAGGACAGTTCTCCTATACATACTTAATTTTTTTTGGAGAAACTAGAATGTAACTATTAATAGAGCTTTAAGATGATTTTTATTCACATTTATCGATGTCAAGCTACAAGTCAAACATGAAATAGAGAATTTCGATTTTTGATTAGCAGCTCTATAAAATTCACTCTGTGAAATAGAAGACAATCAGTGTCTTTTACAGGATTTGAGGGGAGTTAATTTTGACTTGTGTTTAAGACAGCCACATTCTACCAAAATCTCAAGGAGTTGCCGCCAGCATACACAAGTTAAGTGTATGCCGTACAGGCTCAGAAGCTTAACATGTGTGTTCTGCAAAATGTTGTCTTCTCTCAGTGAGAAAAGAGATAAGATGAGCCTTTGAAGTCAAAAGCAAGCAGAGATTTCCCTGGGTGGTTCTTCCAACAAGGTTTCTCTGCCATAGTTGGGTCCTTTAGTTTCTGGTTTAGCGTTTCTTCTGGTTTCTAAACTCCAGTGCATCTGTCTCCCTTTGTTTAAGTGATATAGTACTCCCCAGGTGTCTCCAATAAATAGCCATATTTGACAGGATTCAGGTCTTGCAAGCCAGGGCATCAAGGAAGACCAGTAAATGGGTGATGTTCTGACATAGTATATTCTTAGGATATGAAGGTTGGCTTTAAATCTTTCAGCAGGAGGAGATCATTAAGAAGGGTGTGTTTGGTAGGTATTGAGAGACAGTGGTATGTTAGTGCTGTAGCTTCTGGCTACCTTATCAAATTACAGCATTAGATAAGCCTCTGCCTCCAAATCACACCCTCCACCAAATACCTGGATTCCCTGGTTGTTAGGAGCTGAGCATGGGGAAGAAAGTCTACAAGGATTTTGAGAGTGAATCTACTCATAATTAGTCATTTCACTTGCAAACTGACAACACTGGAGTTAAATAGTTGGTAGAATTCTTGCTTAGAGGAGAAACAATATAGTTTTGATATCTTTTTAAATCTTTATTGTTGCCCTGAAAACTGGTGAACTACAGAATGCTCCCGGTTAGGAACACCCATCACAATGTCTTGTGCTTCTAAAACACTTTCAATAAATATTTGCTTTATTTAGTGGCATTGCTTCTTTTACATTAATCAGAATACCTACTTTTGAAAGAATTATCTTACATGCAATTATTTTTTCTACTAGAACCCTTAAACTTTTCAAGAGAAGGAAGTAGAATTTAAAATAAGTTCCCTTTGGTTTCAGATGGGCAGAAGGGTCAAGGGCCTCACCAACGTATAGAAGGAATGACAAGTCTCTCTTAGAGAGCTAGACCTTATTTTAACATTGTTTATCTAATCTTTAACATGGCACCCTTGAGCATCCAGAACTGCCCTTGTATTAATGGCCCTAACATTTTGTCCAAAAATCCCTAAAAAACCATCATGTCACACCTTCATGAAAAAAATTTATTTGGCTAACGTATCGTATTATGGGATTCTCTCAACACTTCAAGATGTTCCTTTTATAATTGCAGCTTAAGGTTGAGATTTAATGGTAAAGAACATATGAATACATCGATCTTTGATGATATAGATGGTGAAAGTGTGGCAAAGGGGACATGCTCGTATCCTACTGGGAGGTGTACAACTTCTTTGGAAGGTAATTAGGCAGAATCTATCAAAAAATTTTAAAATGTTTTTAATGTTTTATTTATTTCTGAGAGAGAGAGGTGGGGAGGAGGCAGCACAAGCAGGGGAGGGTCAGAGAGAGAGGGAGACACAGACTGAAACAGGCTCCAGGCTCCGAGCTGTCAGCACAGAGCCCAACATGGGGCTTGAACCCATGATCCGTGAGATCATGACCTGAGCCAAAGTCGGTCGTTTAACCCACTGAGCCACCCAAGCGCCCCTCAAAATTTTTTAAATGCCTCTTTTTTAACCAAAAATGCCCTCTCTAAAAATTATTCAGCAAAAATCTTTGTAGAAGTATATGAGAAAATGTGTGCAAGGATGCTTCCTGTAACATTACTTGTATTGCAAAAAAAAAAAAAAAAAAAAGGAAACAAATTGGAGACAAGCCAAGTGTTCGTTAATAGGAGAAAAGTTAAATAAATTATGGCACAGCTGTAGGACACAATGCAGCCATGAAAATGAATGAGGATGACGTGGAAAGAGGCCCACATATACCGCCAAGTAAAAAAAAGCAAGTTGGCAAACAATACATACAATCTTTTTTTGAACTAGCCATGGAATGTGCATTGACAAGGGTCTAGAAGAACACAAACGTACCTTTACAATGATACTTCGGGAGTGGGTATGAGGGGTCTGGGAAGCCAATTGTACTTTTGACTTCATATCATTTTATACTGAGCCATTGTGATTTAATTTTGGTTAATGACTAAGTGCTACTTACTATTAAAAGTGTAACTTATTTTTCAGGATTGAATGAATAAATTTGTGGGACACCTGCCATTTAAAAATCTCTAGTATCATCATCCATAGGACATTCCATTTTAAATAATGAAAATATTAGCTAATTACTCACATAAAGGACATTCAGTTTATTAGATCCTGGTTTAAAATGAGAAATGTAAGACATTGGAGGTTAAGAATAGAGCCCATCTAAAACGCCCATCTACAAAATGGGCATTTTATAATGATTTATCGATCAATCATGCAGCTAGATTGGTTCTTGGGGTTAAACAAGCAGAAATTCTCTTAGGGTAGCTTTTGAGAGAGAGTCAATTTGGGGGATGATCACAGATTATAATTTAAACTGAAATTTTAGGAATTGAGGAGTTTCTGGAGTCAGATTTCTAGCCTCTCTGTGTCAGTATGTTTTGTTTGTAAGTAAAAAAAAAATCAGTTGGGGCGCCTGGGTTGCTCAGCTGGTTGGGTGTCCAACTTTGGCTCAGGTCATGATCTCACAGTTCGTGGGTTGGAACCCCATGCCAGGCTCTGTGCTGACAGCCAGCTCAGAACCTGGAGCCTGTTTCAGATTCTGTATCTCCCTCTCTCTCTGACCCTCCCCTGTTCACGCTGTCTCTCTCTCTCTCTCTCTCTCTGTCTCTCAGAAATAAAGAAAACATTAAAAAAAAAAATCAAAATGACTTAAACAATAAAGGAGACTGAGTAGTTTCAATCTAAAAAAGAAAAAAAAAAAAGGAAAGGTAGATCTAAGATTCGCATAAGGCTTGACCCAGCAGCTTCAGATCACCACTGAAGACTCAGTGTGTTCTTGTCTCCGTGTCGCCGCTGTTCTTTCCATGGTGTCAGCTTTTGTCTGAGGTTGAACCTCTTTGATTCCAAAATGGTCACTACTGCTCTTGGAAATGCCCCTTTCTTATTTTAGCCAAGAGGAGAGAGAGGGATTCTTTACTAGCATTTATAGCTAAAGTCCTAATATACACCATGATTGCTTGGACCACATTCCTAGCTCTAGACTAATCACTGTGGCTGGGTACTGGCTTGTTGGCTTATCGTGGGTCACAGTTTCGATCTGCTAGCGTGGATGGAGTCACGTGTTCAGGATCACACGGTCGTCCAAATGAAAATGGGGTTGCTAAGGAGAGAATCAATGTGGGAGGACCACCTGGAAGTGCTCACTGTGGTCTCCCAAAGCTGATCTGCCTCTCGTGGCCCATCTGCTCTATTCTCTTGTCTCCATGGACCTGTTTCTCCTGTTTACCATATTTCAATTCCTTCATAACTTCAATTTATACTCGGCAATCATGACCTCTCTCTGCTTAGTCCCCCGACTTCCACATATAATATTGTGACTTTTCAGTTTCAGCGTCCATAGTGCTGGACAATTATTTTTATCTTTCTCAATTCATGTCTCAAAATGGAAATTCTTTTTCTTAAATTAATTTATGTATTTTTAGAGAGAGGGAGAGAGCAGAGAGCAGAGAGGGAGAGGAAGAGAATCCCCATCAGGCTTTGAGCTGACAGCAGAAAGCCAGATGCGGGGCTTGAACCTACAAATCGAGAGATCATGACCTGATCGGAAACCAAGAGTCAGACGTTTCACCAACTGAGCCACCCAGGCGCCCCTCAAAATGGAAATTCTGATTGGCCCAGTTCATCTTTTAAACCAGGCTACATGTATTGACTAGCTTGCAGGTTGGTTGTTTTGAATCAGGCATCCATCCCTGGTCTAGTGATCTGTAAATGAGGGGTGGGGTAGAGTTTGGATAGTCCAGTCACACAGTCCAACTCATCGCCACTTGAGTAAGAGGGGCCACGGACAGAGTGTTTCCTGTGGCTGGGAGTGTGAGGGAGGCACACGGACTCAAAGGTTGAGCAATAAAAGACTGTACCTCTTCTTATGGGATTTTGTTATATACATATATTTTAAAAGAAGCCGAATTTTACATGAAAAAAATATTATTTTACCCTTTGTGAGTTTCACCTATGGCTTGTATTATATTTGTGTACAAATTGGGACTTACCTTTGTCTTCTGAAAGTTGGGTTGATTTCCAGAAACAGCCAGAAGTTATTTGGAGCCATTTCTGAGTGAAGGTAATGAAGACAGGTATTATAAATTTGTCAAAACTGAGGTGTGGCTGTAAAAAAGAGAGGTAAATTATCTTTTGTGGTTCATAAACTGACCCTGAAGGCAATTCCAAGAGGAGTTTTAAAAGTGTTTTGAGCAATGACAGAACATTAAATAATTGTATTATCCTCCTGAGGTGATTGCTTCATTTGAAGGACAAAATTCAGGTTTTGGTTCAGGTTGGTGAGCATGTGTGTGTGTGTGTTTTATTACATTATGATTAATCTTCATTTCATAGAAATGAGGGAAACACAGATCTGAATCTAAGTTCAGGAAGTCGTGATACTCAGTAGGCAGGCCCTGGTACAGTGGCATTGACATCAAAGCTCTGATCCGTTCCAGTTGGACCCTCTGTGATTGGTAAACATCAACAAATAGTTGATAAATATTTTTAATACCATCCCTGACTGGGGCTTCTACCATCAACGATGAACTCTCATGCACTAAAGAGAAGGTTGATGACTATTTTGTAGGATCTTTAAACACCACAGAAAAACTCAAAGGCACGAGTAAGGTCAGGACTAATCCAGAAAAGGTATGCACAAGGTGAATCCAGGTCACTTGTGTTTGTTCTCTAGCCCCCAGTATCGTTATATTCAGTATGCTTCCAGAGGTTGTTGGTTGCTTAATATGCTTCCAGAAGATACTGGATTTCTTAAGATTTCCATTAAGAATTAAAGACATTTGAGGACAACAATTTAAACGGCATGGCTCCCACAGATGGGCAATCAGTGAATGCACTCTTTGCTGAGTTCTTCCTACAAAGACCTGGGGAGTATGCAAAGCGCAGTATTACCCCCAAGGAGCTTACCATCAGGGAGTGGAGGTGTTTCACTTCCTGTAAGCCATGTAGAGGAGAACTGGTTATTTGCCATAGTCATCTAGAATGATGCCTTCTTTCTTCCTCATGCACTGATATCCATTCCCTCATGCATTTCCTTTATTATTCATGCATTAATATCAGGCAGAAATGGGTATTGAAACATTAAGGCATTTTACCTTATAGGACCCATGTAAATGGTGAGGTATTACTGTGACATAAATCAAATCTCAGAAAAAGTAATCATAATCCAGACCCAAATCTGAATTCTGGCCCTGGCACCTACTAGCTGTGTTGCCTTGGGGGAAGCCCCTAGAATGTTTTTATCTTCTTTTCAACCTCTGTTTCCTCATCTGTGCAAAAGAGATAATATCAAATGAGATGATGCAAGCACCATCTTAGAGTGTACCTCTCCTAGCTCCGGGTAAAACATAACTAGTCAAAAAGGGCATCTCTTGCAATCTCATGTAACCCCTGTTGTTATTTGCCACCTCCATTTCTTCAGTATTCATGTAGGCCCTTGATGTGCCTTGTTAAGGTAATGGTGGCTAATACGCTCTTCCAACTCATTCTAATCCACACACATCAATTTTTACCCTTCAATATTGCCCCGAAAGTGAATTTTCACCTGCTTTTATCTATAGGAAAATATTGCAGTGCTTTTCCTCAGAAGTCAAACTTTCCGTAGGGAGGACTCTGAGTCTGGCAGGGACAGAGTTGTCCCTGGAGATCATGTGTATTGGTGGGGGGTGGGGGAGTGTGGTAGCTGCAGGACATGGACCCAAGGAACGGGTATCCCAAGTTGATAATTTATAATTGATCCAGAAGCCTCATTCTATACTTATCCTGAAGTCCTAATCTATGATCTATTGCTTAATGAAAGAAGAAATTAATTAATTAAGAATATGTGCAAGGAAGCCCAGGGGTTCAATTTTAATGTAAAATAAGTAGCTTACATCTAGTCAAGTGTTTTTAACAATGTAGTTCAACCACAGGGAAGGCACCTTGAAAAGCCAAGCCTACCTAGGCCAGAGGAACATGGGTCTGGAGTTTCTTCCTTTACCACCTGAATTGTTTTCTTTGTGGTTAGTTGAATATTATGGACACGAGGTCATGGTCTTTAGTTCAGTCACTTTTGGGGCCCTCAGCAGCATTCCATTTCATGGCCATGGTTGGAATTCTGAGCTCCAAAGATCCATTTTGCAGATCTTGCCACTAGTCACGATGCCATCATTTCTCTCTTCTAGGACCGGTCTCATTGCTTTGGTTTTATTTGTTCTCATGACTCCTTTATTTACCAACCTACGAACTCCTTGGGATTGTGTAATTACTCATTCTTTGTTTCCGCGAAGCCTAGTACAGTGGCTAGATGGTCAATGATTGTTTATTGAGTACAAGAATTAATAAAAGACAAAGGAGAAGAGACAGACAACTGTTCCCGACTCAAGGAACAAATCTGTTGCCACAATTATGTGACAACCTGTCCTGTAAATATTGACTGACTTTCCTTTTCACAGTTACGGGTTCAGGTAGGACCTCACGGATGAAGGACAACTCATTGACTTGGGGCTTGTTCCAGTGTCCCGGTTATTTCCACTCGCGGGTGAAACTTTCGGAAGCCCCTTTTCATACTGCTTCCTGTTCGTAGGGCCTCAGGTCATTCCCCCCACATAGTGACACCATCTCATTAGTTTTGCAGAAAGGTGAGATTTACAACTTCTGTAGGAGTTTTCCTGCACAGGGTAACAGGGAAGGAAGCTGTAACTGCTTGAATTAGCACAACATATTTGCTTTCCTTCTGGCTGCCATAAATTCTTAGGATGACACAGAATCAGCATTTCAGATGATTATATCTGGCTTGTAAATTGTCCTCCAAATTGTCACCTTTTTCTCCCTAACCCCATCTGCAGGACCTAGCTATAGGAATAGCTCTGACCTCTGGCCTTAGAGTCGAGGTTAATTGACACCAAGGCCACATGACTTGCTACTTATTTCAAGCTATGCGTTAGGAATTCTACTGGGTTCTTTTTTCAGAAGTATCTGATTTTTTTTTTTTTTTACTAGAAAACTTTGTATTGTCAAGACCTCTGTTATAAGACTCTACCCAAGATTCATCAAAAGATGTCAAACCCACACTTAGCTCCTTGGGAACTCAACTCTCTAATAAAGGATATGTCACTGATTACCAGCAGCAGGTAGGTCACACCTGGTCTTGGAACTCATGAAAATTCCAAGCACTGTGCTCTGAATAATAAATTATGGTATCTTGAGAACCAATATTTACTTACTAAAGTAATCCAGTTTACTGGCTAATCCAGTTATGGTAAAGAACCAAGAAGGAAATTTTATTTTTAATTTCAAGATGGAAAAGTAAATAGATTCTTAAATATCACCTTTCTGTGGACATTCAGAATCCGAGAGTGGCAGACTTTTGGCTAAATGTCTATATATTTCTTAGAGATTACCAAAAGGTGTCTTTCTGTATTAGGATACATTTGAAATATATAGGTAACTTCTCAAAACATTAGTTGATTCAATTTTGTCCTAGTGCAGAAGATGATAGATAGGAAAACTTCATAATAAGCTTTTTGGGAAGAAACAAATTGGCATTAATACTTTCCAATAAGAGATTCTGGAGAAGTCATGAAAATAAAGAGTGTTTCCCTAGTTCCTTACTGGATGCTGGGCAAATATGCCAAGCTTCTTGAAAAGTTTATAGTCAATCACGAACATCAAACTGGAAAAAACAAACAGGAAGATATGAGTGACATTCTGAACAATTCTGAAAAGCACTCAGGAAAAGTAATGTCATTCCTAAAGAAACTATCTGCTAAAGTCTGGCAAAATTTTTTTACTTCATCTGTCTCTTCAGCTCCAACAAGCATGTGATGTCCACGAGAATTCACAGATACTGCTCTTCCAACTGGGGCAGAGTTTAGAGGGCTAGCTTCCTATTTGAGTGACCCAAGTAGTCAATTCACTTCTCTGAACCTCAGTGGACTCTAGAATGTGTCTCCAAGCCTACCCTCACTCCTTCAGCTCAGGATGGGCCTTAGATAGTCATATCATCTCGCTGGATTCAAAACGTCTGAGGTAAGAAAGAGAGATGCAGAAAGGAAAAGAATAGCTAAACTCTTTTTCAGTTAAAGGAAAGAAGAAGGAAGGAAGGAAGGAAGGAAGGAAGGAAGGAAGGAGAGAGGGAGGGGGGGGGAGGGAGGAAGGAGGGAAGGAAGGAAGGGAAAGAAAATTCTGTATTTATAGACTGTCTGGGACTATACCTTGTATCTATACCCCCTGTAATGACACTGAGGAGGAAAGAGTGACCCATGGAACTGCTCAGTCTCCCACTAATGTCTTCACCTGAGCCTTCTTGTTCTTGTTCAGCAGGGATCTCCCAGGACCTATCTTGCTAGGACTGGCTTTCAAAGGACTGATCCTCCAAGGCAAAGCCATACAAGTGGGGTCCTGCTTTTTAACCCTTTGAATGCTATGCATTCAAATAAAACTATTATCCCAAAGAAAAATGTTTGTTTGTTGCAGCCTAACAGCACTTGCCTTTATTGTGACAGATAGACACTGTCTTAATCTAATTAAAATATTTAGACATCTTTTCTCAGTTTGTGGTATAGAAATTATTATTTTTTTAAAAAATTGGACAACTTTTAGTATCACTTGGATTTGTCTCTAACACAATCTTCAGTATCGGAGAGAGAAAAGCAGATAGTCATTTGCCCAAGTACCCAAGCTACCTCCTGTTAGATGCCAGGAGTATCTCCATTTATGGAATGAAGAAGCCATGAAGGCGAAAGGGGCAAGCATAGGGAATATAGTCAATGGCATTATAATAGGGATGTATGGCGACGGGGTAGCTATACTTGTGGTGAGCACAGCATAATGTATGAAGTTGTTGAATCACTGTGTTGTATACCTGAGACTAATGGACCAGTGTGTCTCAATTATACTGACTCTAAAAGAAAAATTTAAAGAGAAGAAGCAGCCAGGAGGTATGTTTTGTCATGTTTGTGCATATATACACTCTTTCTTAAGGTGACAGCAGCCATGAGGGAGGGTTTTTCCTACTGTCATTATTACAACAGGGCTGCACTATAGGTTTGGTAAACTCCACGTGTTTTGGGGTAGGATTTTGAGAGTTCAGCTGTCTGGGTTGTCTCCAAGAATGCATTCTCCCTCCTTATGATTTCCATTCTGTGAAATATGTGCTTCTTAGGAAACCATCTCCTTTCCTGGCTTCAGGGTTAGAGCACATGGCCCAGGCCCAGCCTGTGAATGTGCAACTTTGACCACTCTCAGTGATTTTGGAGGGTCCGTGTAACCGAAGCCGGTCTAATCAGAGGGATGTTAGGATTTGCTAAAACTGCTGAAATAGTGCTCCCTCTTTTTCCTGGACCAGAAAGAGGAAGTACATAGCGAGATTGGTGGTATCATTTTAGCACGACAGTAGGAGTCATCTTTAGGATGAAGTGACAGCGCAGAAGGCAGAACAGAGAAAAAGAAAGAAAGAAAGACTTGGTGACGGTGTTGAGTGACTGGATCAAGCCTCACTTGATGTTTGCTATATTTCTGGGTTTTTCACTTTATAAATCATAAATCTCTCTTTTTTGTTTAGATCAATTTGAATTGTGTTTTCTTTAACTATAATTGAATGCATTTCAACTGAGATGGTAATAAGAACGGAAAGGCAACGTGGTTATAGGGTAGGGGTGGGGACTGAGAGTCAGCTATGAATTCACCACGAGCATGGCATTAACTGGGTGTATCTCCCTCACCCAAGGGCAGATAGCCTAAGCCTTTACTCATCAGAGATAAACATGAAGTCTCTGAAACCTCCACCCTCATAAAAATGAGTATAAATATTTCTTGTTTTGTTGTACTGAGATGATTAAAGCCAATGTTTTTGTGGGAAAAATGAACTATTTGCTGTTGTGTGAGTGTGTGTGTGTGTGTGTGTGTGTGTGCGTGCGCACGCTCACGCATGCCTGTAAGTACTAATGGAGAATGGCATGGGGAACTGGCGAAAGTATGCCCTATTGCCCCACACCCCTTCCCCCCACCTCCACATTTCTCACCATGTGAAAATTCCAGCGGACAGCAGAGAGGAAGCTTGGAAGGTGACAGCATTGGCCAGAGGTTTTTAAAGATCAACTAATTGGTGGGGTGCTTGGGTGGCTCAGTCAGTTAAGTGTCCGACTTCGGTTCAGTTCATGATCTCATGGTTCATGGGTTCAAGCCCTACACTGGGCTCTGTGCTGACAGCCAACTCAGAACCTGGAGCCTGTTTCAGATTCTGTGTCTCCCTCTCTCTCTAACCCTCCTCTGCTCACGCTCTCTCTCTCTCTCTCAGAAATAAATAAAACATTAAAAAAAAATTAAAGATCAACTAATTGGGAACCAGAGATGTGCTGCAGAGTTGAGTAAAAAGTAGAGTGTGGAGTGTATGGGATTTTAGAAAATCATAATTATATTTAAAGATAAATTACCATTTTAAAAATCTCTTTTGCTGGAGAGATTTTTAAAAAGACAAGAGGGTCAAAAGTCATGTCATTTATCAGGCATCTAAAACAATGTTTCCCTTCTTCTCTGTGGACAGAGTCACCCGAGCAATTTAAACAGAAAGAAAGGCAAAGCCCGGGGCCTATGAGGATGTGAGGAATGAATGAGAGCTGTCAGAGGCATGCAGAAATGCAGAAAGCTTTGCCTTCCTCGGCATTTCTGAAATCTTGTGGGATCGTGCTCATAACCAGAATGCAAGCAGTCCTATCAGGGCATTAGAATTCAAGAGAGCTAATTTGGGGGAATTAAAAAAAATGTAGTAAGTATGGTATTGAAGGAGGGAATACTAAAGCCCAGGAGAAGGACAGGCTGCCGGAGTATCCACCATAATTAAAGCAGATTACAATTGCTCTGAGAAAAGAAGAACGCAAAGAGTAAGAATATCCAACGTGCCTGATCAAGACTGATGGGACAGAGGCTCTGTAATGGCAGTGAGGAAATTGGGAGGGAACCCTAGAGAAATTTCTCATAATACCTATTCTTTTTTTTTAAGAGGAAATGATAATTATGACAAAAACTGGAATGAATAAGCTGAAAAAAGTAGCTAAGTTGAAGAAGAGGCAGTTGTACCAATGTGGAAAGCGCACAAGACCACTAATATGAATCCAAATCAATGAGGTAATCCTCTGTTTTTCTTTTTAACTCTTTTAAAACGAGGGGCATGAAAAAATACTTTAAAAATACTGACACCTCTGTTAAAGTCACAAAACAGGAAAAAAATCTGAACAGGTACACTGACACATTTGGAAATCAACAGATCTAGATGACAGACACAGGTAGCTGTTAAAGAAGACAGGTGACGAATTGAGAACCTCTGATTTTTTTTCTCTCCCCACGGGGTGGGAAAAAGAGCATGGAGGTTTTGAATCTGTTTGATACTTTCTCTTCCTTTTAATTCTGAAGGAGGTAAATCAAAAAAGTTACCTGTACTTTCTACCCTAATGATAAAATAAAGCACGTTGATCAAGCCATTCATGAAAACTGAGGGATGTTAACAAATAAGTGAAGATGTGAAATGTTGAGAGGATGTAATGGATATCTACAAGGCAATGGAGATAAAACTGGAAGATACACCCAGAGAGGCCTAGCAATAACATCTTAATGATATTAAAAATCGTCTCATTGAATTCGACACGTTTGTCAGCATGATGGGAGCATCACTCACACAAATGGCTATGCAGCAGACAGTCCTCGGCGGGTCCCCTTGACAGTCCCGAAGAAGAAAGCACACGTGTTAATCAGCTGCCATCTCATATATGTGGAACAGCCATTGTGTACAGCATGGCACACTCTACAAAGGCGTTGGTTAACCTTTATGGGCATCAAGAAGAGTGCAATCTAGTTGCAAGCAAGGTAACACATACCTAAAAGTAGCCGACAGTGTAAACCAATAAACAATAAGGCTCAGGGGACTAGAGCACAGATGGGACCAGAACTGAGGACTCAGATATAGGAGACCACAGAATTCCAGGCAGGAGCAGAAAGACAGAATTAACCAGTACTATTTTTTTTTTTTTTTTTTTTAAAGAGGAGTTACAAGGGGGCACTTGGGTGGCTCAGTTAAATGGCCGACTTCAGCTCAGGTCATGATCTTGTGGTTCGTGGGTTTAAGCCCTGTGTTTGAGCTCTGTGCAGACAGCGTGGAGCCCGGAGCTGCTTTGGATTCTGTGTCTCCCTCTTTCTCTGCCCCTCACCCCCATTCGTGCTCTCTCTCTCAAAAATAAATTATAAAACATTTTAAAACAATTTTTTAAAAAGGAGAGGTTACAAGATAGCAATTGAGTTTATCAATCTGCCTGGAATAGAATTCAAAAGTGGGTACTGATATCTCACCAAATGTAAGAAATTAATTGAAAATGGATTATAATCCTGAAGTGAAATACAAACCAATGAAACTTTAAAAAGAAAACATGAGATAATATTGTAATATTTTCATGGTCCTGGTAGAGGGAAAGATTTCTTAAATAGATACAAACAATGCTAACCATTCAATAAAAGATAAATTGATAAGGTAAACGACTTCAGCCAGGCAAAAGTTGTCATTAGAGAGCAAAAAGACAAGCCACAGAGTGAGCAAAGATATTTGTACATCTGTATCTATCTACCTACCTATCTATATTTAAATATATGTAAAATAGCTGGTAATGAACTTGTATCCAAAATCCATAAAGAGCTTCTACAAAACAGTAAGAAAAGGCAATTGTGCAATAAAAGAAATGGTCAAAAAACTTGAACAGGCACTTCATAAAAACTGATATCCAAATGGCTAATATATATATAGAAAGGAGGATGGGGTGCTTGGGTGGCTTAGTCAGTTAAGCATCTGACTTCAGCTCAGGTCATGATTTCACAGTTTGTGAGTTCACCCCTGCGTTGGGCTCTGTGCTGACAGCTCAGAGCCTGGAGCCTGCTTCAGATTCTTTGTCTCTGTCTCTCTCTCTGCCCCTTCCTCGCTTGCGCATGCTCTCTCTCTCTCTCAAAAATAAACATTAAAAAATTTTTTTAATATATTAAAAAAAGAAAGAAGGTCAATAGGCTTTATCAGCAGAAAATGAAAATTTCAATTATAGTGAGGTACTGTTATACACACTTACCAGATTGGCTAGAATGAAAAGGGCTTACAATATCAAGTATTCCAAAGATGTGGAACAATGGGATTTTTATGTATTGCTTGCTGGTTGGAATATAAATTGTTTCAGTTAGTTTGGAAAACTATTCTTTTCTGTGAATCTGAATACTCATACACCCTATAGCTCAGAAATCCTACTTCTAGTAGTATACCTAAGATAAATAAATGTTTATGTTTATAAAAAGACATATCCAAAAATATTCTGCAGTTTTATTCATAACAGCCAAAGAAAAAGGAAACTATTTGTCCATTGATTTTAAAGAATAAATTAGTAAATTAGTTTATATGCACATGTTGGAATTTTTTTGTTAATTTTAAAAACATTGTTACTTATTATTGAGAGACAGAGCATGAGCATGGGAAGGGCAGAGGGCAAGGAGACACAGAATCCGAAGGAGGCTCCAGGCTCTGAGCTGTCAGCACAGAGCCCGATGCGGGGCTTGAACTCACAAACTGTGAGATCATGACCTGAGCCAAAGTTGGACCCTTAACCGACTGAGTCACCCAGGCGCCCTTCACATGATGGAATATTATGTGTATTGAGAAAGAACGTACAACTCTATAGTGGCATTTCATTATGTTGAGTGAAAGAATAATGCTCATTGAAGGATTCTGGACACAAAAGCATACACTTGTTGATTACATATATTTGAAGTTCAGAACAGACAAAACTAATCTATGGTGATAATGGCCAGGATAGCTGCAAACTTTGGGGAGTATAATCTGGGAAGAGACTGAAGAGAGTTTCATGTTCTGTAACTTGATTTCAATGATAGTTTCTCAGGGAGATACACATGTAAAAATTTACCAACTTGTACACTTAAAATTTGTGCAGTTTACTGTTTGCCATTCACACCTCAATTAAAAGTAGGGTAGTGGAAGATCAATTTGAAGAGGAAATTAAATGAGAAGAGCATATATAAAGTATCTCACATAATAGATAATAAATATTTCTTCTATATCCTTTCAGGACTTGGGGGTCAGATTGCGGTGTGTGGTCAAATGGTGTGTGGTCAGGATGAGGAATCTGGATTCTGTTTTTCAGGCAGTAAGAAGCCACTAAAGACTTCTTGGGAAAAACTGATGTTTTAGGAAGGTTAATTTGGTAGATATATGCAGAAAAATAAAACTAGAAAAGAGAAGGATAGAAAGGGGGCAAGGAGAGTCATTAAGTAGTAGCTCAGAGGGATGCCTTGCTGGTTCAGTTGATAGAGCATGTGACTCTTGATCTTGGGATCATGATTTCAAGCCCCATATTGGGTGTAGAGATTACTTGAAAAAAAAATGTAGCTAGGAAAACGCAAGAAGAGTACAGTCACAACTTTCCAAGCTTAGGGTGCAATAACAAATCAATTTTAATTTTTCAATAAGTTACTTGAAATCCCATTTGCATTTATTTTCAGGAAGCTTAGTATTTCAGTTTTGAGGTCCACCTGATTGTGCGTGGTCCAGGAGTTCCCTAGGGATTGTACCGTTGGAAAGACAGGACTATTCCACACTTCAGCCACAAGATGTCGCTGTTGAAGACTGGTCCTGCACTTGCAAGGATGCAGTGGGGCATGCTTGTCTTTCCTGGGTATTCAAAATAATACACTTCCAACTCAATTTCGTTTGCTTAGACTTTTCATTCTTCAAATCCTAACATTGTTGCTGGGTGACTGGATCCAGAGGGCCTTCTATACACAGGTACAGGCTGTGCTGGAACCGGTTCTCCCACCCAACCCTTAGCTATTGTGTTGAGCTCAAGTCACCAGCTGGGCCCCTTGTAACTATTGGTAGGTTTTTCTCTGGGGACATCTCTTGTCAATGAACCATCTACAGTCTAATATGAAAGCTTGAATCTCAGAGAATTAGGGAGCCTTGATTTTCTTATAAACATTGGTCATTGGCCATAGGTATAGAGTTCCATTCCCAGAACTCTATGCTATAGAATCCCAGAAGCTACCATCTTTTTTTTTTGTTAAATTTTTTTAAATGTTTTATTTACTTTTGAGAGAGAGAGAGAGACAGCATGAGCAGGGGAGGGTCAGAGAGAGAGGGAGTCACAGAATCTGAAGACAGGCTCTGAGTTAGCTGTCAGCACAGAGCCCGACGTGGGGCTCAAACCCATGAACCGTGAGATCATGACCTGAGCCAAAGTTGGACGCTTACCTGACTGAGCCACCCAGGAGCCCCGCTACCATCTTTTTCAAGCCACTTGCAGGGTTTTATCATGGGCCTTTCCCTGTGATGATAAGTTGTCACCCTTCTCTTCCCACATTTTCTTTACAAAAGTGGCTCATTTAAGTGAAGCTTCTCACAATGATGAAAACCTGTCCCCCAAGTTATTTGATGTTTTTATCTGTAAGCGAAAAGCAGCTGAAATAATTTCTAAAATTCTACTTTTCCAGGTAGGCAGGGTGTTATATAAATAGACTTTGTTAAAAAATAATAATAAAAACAAAAAAATGAAACAACCTGAACTAACCTCCTCTATGGTCATTTAGAATGTCGTAAATGACTAAAAATTGTTATGTCTCATATGCTAAAGCAATGGATAGCATATTTTAGACAAAGAAGAAATTAAACTAGGATTTATATATGGCTATTTAAAGAGGCTGAAATAAAAATACAGTAAGCAACAGGAATTAATATGTACAGATGAAATAGTGGGATAAACACTTGGAGCTGGAAAAACTGAGTTCAAAACCTGGCTCTGCAATTTATTAGCTATGTGACTTTGTGTAGTTTGTTTCTCTGAGCCTCCGTTTTCACATAGCAAACAAAATATCTTTAAAGAGTTGGTATGAGGATTTGATGAGACAATGCCTCTGAAAACATGTACCCCACAGTCCTGTATCAAAATGTCAGTAAGTGTTTGCCAACTAAAATCTGACTTGAAGTGGGAAGGGAAGCTTTATAATGGCTGGGGTTCGAGGCAGTAGTAAATCCTTATGTGTTTATCCATTTGCCTTTGTTTGTGATTTGGAAAATGAACCAAATCAGATAAAGGTGACAGTAAATTATGAGGTTGAATTTGTGAAGTAATTATTGAATAATTGTGATATATAACTTTAAAAGAACATACATTGCTCCAAACCAGTGATCATTTATTTGCTTAGGCCTACCATAGGGATATTGGGTGAGGTGGCATAAAATGCCTCAGACACAATTACTAACAGCCCTGTAATCCCTAGGCCTCAGAGGAAAGATGTCAGAGGAAGATAGAGGAAACAGAGACCTCTATCTTTTAAAAGTGTGGGCTACCAAATTTGAATCTACCTTAACACCACAAGGAAAAGGAAAATACAGACTGGTTCCAGATCAGGAATATTCTAAATGGGTATTAGAACAAATAGATCAAGAAGAGATTAAAGAATTCAGTGTACCTGTGTTGAATGATGATGACAAGGCTCGAGGCAGTGGAATATGACAAAAGTCTTCAAGTGTTTTGTTCAAGTGTTTTCTTCAACCAAACAAAAGAAGAACAAGAAAGCCCACTTGATACAAAACAGCATTACTAGGGAAGAAGAACTAGACTCTGGCTAGGTAATATTTAGACTTAAATTTAGGACATAAAATGGACTTTTTAACAGCGGAGACTTCATTTGGGAGTAAGATAATAGAAAATTGAAAAATCTGTTTTTCACAAAAAGGTGAATAAGTTCCATTTCTTAGAAAATTTTGAAATTATTTTTATGCCAAATGGAGATGGTGGTGGTGTTGTTGTTATTTTAACTGGAAACACAAATGGTTTGTTTTTTCCTCCTTAAGATATTTTGATACTGATTGAAGAGATGAGAGAGCAAAGTCTCAGAGAGCCTGAGACACTGAGGAGTGGTGTATGAACTTTGCTTTTACAGTCTCTCTAAAAAAGAAAATTGTTAGGAAGTATTTCTCTTCCTGGTCCAAAAGCGCATTCATCCTTCTTTTTTTTTTTTTTTTTTTTTTTACAAATAGTTTATTGTCAAATTAGTTTCCACATAACACCCAGTGCTCATCCCCACAAGTGTCCTCCTCCATGCCCACCCCTCCTCCCCCCCCACATCCATCAGTCCTCAGTTTTTGTCAGCATTCAAGAGTCTCTCATGGTTTGCCTCTCTCCCTTTCCCCACCATTTCCCCCTTCTTCTCCCCCTTGTTCCTCAGTTAAGTTCCTCCTAATCCTCCTATACGTGCACACATATGATATTTGTCCTTCTGTCTGACTTATTTCGCTCAGCATAACACCCTCAAGGTCCATCCATGTTGCTACACATGGCCAGATTTCATTGTTTCTCATTGCCATGTAGTATTCCATGGTATAGATAAACCACATCTTCTTGATCCATTCATCTGTTGATGGACACTTAGGCTCTTTCCATGTTTTAGCTATTGTGGAGAGTGCTGCTATGAACATTGGGGTACATGTGCTCCTATGCCTCAGCATTTCTGTATCCCTTGGGTAAATTCCTAGCAGTGCTATTGCTGGGTCCAACAATGAAGCAACAGAAAGAGAAATCAAGAAACTGATCCCATTCACAATTGCACAAAAAACCATAAAATACCTCGGAATAAACCTAACCAAGGATACAAGAGATCTGTATGATGAAAACTATAGAAAACTTATGAAGGAAATTGAAGAAGACACAAAGAAATGGAAAAACATTCCATGCTCATGGATAGGAAGAATAAATATAGTTAAGATGTCATTACTACCTAAGGCACTCTACACATTCAATGCAATTTCAATCAAAATTGCACCAGCATACTTCTCAAAACTAGAACAAACTATCCAAAAATTTGTATGGAACCACAAAAGACCCCGAATAGCTAAAGTAATCCTGAAAAATAAAACCAAAAACGGGAGGGATCACCATCCCAGACTTCAGCCTCTACTACAAAGCTGTCATCATCAAGACAGTATGGTATTGGCACAAAAACAGACACATAGACCAATGGAACAGAATTGAGAACTCAGAAGTGGACCCAAAAGTATACAGCCAACTAATCTTTGACAAAGCAGGAAAGAATATCCGATGGAAAAAAGACAGCCTTTTTAACAGATGGTGTTGGGAGAACTGGACAGCAACATGCGGATGAATGAAACTAGATCATTTTCTCACACCATGCACAAAGTGCATTCATCTTTCATTCATTGTACATGTCAACAAAGAGAAAAGAGTTTCTCTTCTTGCTTTAATTCTTGGAGTTCTCAATATGAAGTAGATGATCCTGTTAACATCCTCTCCCCTAAAGGTCTTGACCTCCACCCTACCTCAACCACTCACTCCCAAGGGTAGTCTAGACCTTATCATTACAATAGCTAAAACCCCTAGATAATCTCATTTCCAGGCATTCAGTGTATCTTCTTATCTGTGCAGCTGACTCTGACTGGTCCATCTCCAACAATTCTTTTTTTTAAAAAATATTTTATTTATTTTTGAGAGAGACAGAGACAGAGTATGAGTAGTGGAGGGGCAGAGAAAGAGCAGGAGACACAGAAGCTGAAGCGGGCTCCAGGCTCTGAACTGTCAGCACAGAGCCTGACACAGGGCTCGAACTCACAAACGGTGAGATCATGATGTGAGCCGAAGCTGGACCCAGGCACCCCTTCATTTAACAATTCTTTAACCCTATTGGGATCTCTGATTCACTGATCCTACAAGCGTTGCAGTATCCCACTTCACCTCAATGACCTCCCCTCCCTCACAGCCTAGCTTAAATGCCACGTTCCATAATCATTCCCTTCCTCATGCCCTCATCTTCGCTCCATCTCTGGCATCTCTCCTGTAGTCTCTTTTCATTGTGAGGCTAGAGTGATCTTTTTAAAACTTAAGTGAAGTAAGTCAATTCCTTGCTCAAATATTCCAGTGGATCCCTATTTTTTTTTCTTTTTTTTAAATATTTTTATTTATTTCTAGGAGAGAGAGAGAGAGAGACAGCGTGAGCAGGGGAGGGTCAGAGAGAGAGGGAGATACAGACTCTGAAATAGGCTCCAGGATCTGAGCTGGCAATCAGCACAGAGCCTGACGCGGGGCTCAAACCCACGAACCGCGAGATCATGACCCAAGCGAAAGTCAGATGCTTAACCAACTAAGCTACCCAGGCGCCCCATGATCCCTGTTTTTTCTTATCAAAAAGCCAATAGCTACAGTAGAAAAGCTAAAATTTGGTATTTTCATATCAAGCCAGGATTCTCAAATGGGAATGAATGCGTTCTGCTTGGCAGTTTTTTGGCAGAAGCAAATGAAAGTGTTGTTGAGAGGAAAGCATGCCCAGTTTAGAGCTGTGTGATTCCCACACATAAGATCACTTAAATATGAACCCACAATTAAAAAAAAAAATCTCCAAACACAGAGGAAAACCAGCTACAATGAGTGGCCATTAGCTGAAACAACAAAAATCGAGACTCTTAAAGACTTCAGATATTAAATTGGTAGGTATACAATATAAAATAAAAGTATACAAAAAGTGTATATAATGTCTCAGGAAATAAAAGAGGGTAAAGATGAGTAAATTGAAAGTTTTTGGTAAAAAAAATTATTAAAAATCCCAGAATTTAAGGATAAAAATATTGCAATTAGAAACAGATACCCATGGATAAAGAATTAGTAAACGGAAATGTAAATCTGGATAAATTATTAAGAAAGTCATCCAGAGAGGGGCACCTGGGTGGCTCAGTTAGTGTAGCATCTGACTTCGGCTCAGGTCATGATCTCACGGTTCGTGGGTTCGAGCCCCACGTTGGGCCCTGTGCTGACAGCTCAGATTCTGTGTCCCCATCTCTCTCTGCCCTTCCTCTGCTAGCTCTCTGTCTCTCTCTCAAAAATAAGTAAACATTTAAATATTAAAACAAAATTGTAGAAATAGCATGCATAAAGGGAAAGTGTAATAATAAATATTAACATTTTATTAACATAAATAATACATTTACAATAAAACATTTGACATTTATTAACATAAATAATAAACATTTAACAAATAAACAAATTAACTTTCAATTACAAGAAATAAGAAATAAGAATAAAAAGGCAAGATGGTACAATCTAAAATTATATTTATAACTAATACAAATAGGCTACATATGCTAATTAAGTGACAGACTTCGTCACATTGATTAAAAATAAAATCCATTGATATTTTATGAGATACAATCAAAGTTTAAAGATATAGAAAGGCTGAAATTAAACGCATGAAAAATAGATGGCAAATGGTAACCACAATACAAGTGGATTAGCTGTATTAGCGTCAAACAAAATCGACTTCTAGATAAAAAAATAAACATTATTTGGGAATAAGGGGATTACTCCCAGTAACAACTTTAATTTACCAAGAATGTATAGCTATCCCATGCTTGTGTTGATCTAATAATTTCTAGCCTTGAAATATGAAGAGGAATTATTGATAATTAAAGGAGAACTGGACCAGATCCCCACTGCATTGGAAGATTTTAACATACCTCCCTCAATTATTGATCAAGTCAAAGTTGACAATACATTAGTAAAGATAGAGAATAATTGAGCTCTGTCATGAACAAACATGATTATATATATGGACATTTACAAAACTCCCTCTAAAATAAGTGATACATATTATATTCAAATATATATGGGATCTTTTTAAGTGTTACCACATATTAAGACATAAAATGAGTCGCAACAAGTTTAAAAAAATTGGTATTACGCAGATCATGTTCTCTCACTGGGGCAGTTAAATTAGAGGTCGATAACAAAAAAAAATTAAAATCTTCACATTTTGGGGAAACTAAAAACACCATTCTTCTAAATTACTCACGGGTCAAATCAAACATCACAATTACAATGTAATATTCACTTATAACTGAGTTATGTTGGTAACATTACATATCAAAACATACGAGATGCAGTTGAAAACAGATCGTAAAGGCCATTTATAATCTAAAATAATTATATTTTTAAGAAGGTGAAAGTTAATGAGCTATGTAGCCAATTTAATAATTAAACCAGTTACTCTCAAACATTCAAGTTTCAGGGCAGGTAACACTCCTAAAAATTATCAAGGATTCCAAAGGGCTTTTACATATGTGATTATAACAGTCAATATTTACAGAATTAGAAATTAAATGTTTGAGACATATTTTAATTAATTTACAAATAACCATAAATCCATCATGCATTAACTTTATATTTTAGTAAAGATATTTTCCCAAATTAAAAATTTAGTGAGAAGCATGGGATTGTTTTACATTATTGCAAATCTTTTTAATGTCTGACTTAACAGAAGAGAGCTAAATTCTTGTACATGCTTCTGCATTTAATCTGCTATAATGTATGAGTTTGGCTGAGGTATATAAAGACTATCTGGCCTCACACAGACATGTATTGGGAAAAAGAGAGCATTTTAACAGCCTTTTTATATAATTGTGAAAATTTTTCTTTGATACTATGCCAAATCTCCACTAGTGGTAATCTTTTAAAGGTTAGTTGCAATGTGGAATCTGAAACCACATCAATGAATCTTTCATGGTCTGTTACGCCACAGTCTGTTGGTATGTCTTGTACTTTGAATGAATCTTTTACCCATGCGTGACTTTGTAATAACATGTATTGATAATATGGAAAATATTGGTACACTGAGTTACAAAGATCTTCTGAATGTTGACATATTTCATTATATTAATTGAAAAACTACACTTACTAATAGCATCACTGATTTCACTGGAGCCTTGAAGTATTGGGAAGCTGTCAAGCTCACCATGACAGATATGATATTAAATTCTAATTTTACTCGAAAGCCTAAATCTTAACATTGGTAATAAATATGTTCAGTTGTTTTCAGGCTCATTTCATTCATTTTTTAGAAAATGTGTGCTAAATACTCACAACACAGAGTCCTAACCACTATACAATCACGGCGAGCTAGTGGGGACTTATGTCTGCTAAATACTCAAAGCTGAGTACCCATAGTTTGTCTAGTTCTTAAAAGTGAAAATGATGTTCCATAATGAGAATGGCTAGTTGAGCCTGCAACTCCAACAATCACACAGCGCTTTTCTTTGAGATAATTACCGTACTTTAAAATGCAGCAGAGGAGCTTTATGTAAAAGTTCCAATTCAACAGAGTACCAAAAAGACATGTAATTAAGGATCAAGATTTAATAAAATTAATAATTTTTACTGTTTCATTAAAGTTATTCTTAAGTGAAATTGGCATTTATTTTTACAGTGAGGATGTATGGGTAAGGAGTATGATGACCACTGCCTTGCTTTATATAAGGTGCCAGCAATTTTATCCACTCTGGCTTTTGCACTGTCAGCTCAAGGTAACATAGGGAAAAAGTCAAATGACATCCTAACATTCATCATCAGGAAAATAGTTTTGAACTTACTTCCTGACAGTTTCCCAGGGACCCCTTAAGAAGTCTACAGAGCACATACTGAGAACCAAAAAGTTAGGCTAAGACTCAATGAACTATGGTCTAAGGGCCAAATCTTGCCCCTGTTTTTATAAATAAAGTCTTATTGGAACAGTCATGCCTAATCATGGACGTGTTGTCACTGGCTTCTCTCATGCCACAAAGGCATGAATTGAATGGTTGCAACAGAGGATGTGTGGCCCAGAAAGTATAAAATATTTACCATCTAGCCCTTTATAGAAATGTTTGCTACTCCCTGAATTAGGCTCTAAAAATAGAATAAATCCAACAAAACGATTTGAAAGACATAAAGAAGATCAGAAGTTAATGTGAAAGGAAAATGACAATGTAATACAAAGGATGAATAAAGACAAATGCTAATTCTTTGCGAAGACTAATGAAATACAAAAATCCCCAGCAAGATTGATTTTAAAAGGCGAATGAGTACTTTTATCAATACTAATAATGATAAACGAGGGCTGAGATATGACAGAGATTTAAAACCTAAGGGATAAATTTGAATAATTTTATGTTAATAATTTAAAACTATAAACAATAAATATCAAGAAAAATCTGAATTGCAAATCTGATGAAAGAAAAAATAGAGTTCACAGGTGGTTTTACAGACAAGTTCTTTTTTTCTAATTTTTTTTTCTTTTATTTCTGAGAGAGAGAGAGACAGACAGACAGACAGTGTGAGCAGGGGAGGGTCAGAGAGAGAGGGAGATACATAATCTGAAGCAGGCTCCAGGCTCTGAGCTAGATGTCAGCACAGACCCCGATGTGGGGCTTGAACCCACGAACTGTGAGGTCATGACCTGAGCCAAAGTCAGACACTTAACTGACTGAGCCACCAAGGCGCCCCAGATAAGTTCTGCAAAATAATCAAAGAACAGATTTTTTTCCAACACTAAACTTTTTTTACCAAATAAAAGAAAGGGACTATCTCTAGTTATTATTTTATAAAGTTAGCATTACCAAATTAAAAAGAAAAACAGACAAGGGTAAAAGAATGAAAGAACATTAGAGTTTAATTCTATTCATAATTATTAGTTTGACAATCATGACAAATTATTAGAAAACTGTTTGTAGTAGTTTATGAGAAAGAATCACTCATCCTGACCAAGTTTAGTTTATCCCAGGAATGCAAGGAAGGTTTGGGTTTAGAAGCTTGATGAGTATAATGACTTCAGTAATAGATTAAAGGATAAAAACCTATATGAATTTTTCAGTAGATACAAAAAAAAAAAGCATTTCATAAGTTCAACACACATTTATGATTTAAAATTCAAGCAAACTGGGGCGCTTGGGTGGCTTAGTCGGTTGAGCGTCCAACTTTCGCTTAGGTCATGATCTCGTGGTTTGTGGGTTCGAGCCCCACGTCAGGCTATGTGCTGACTGGGGGCTCAGAGCCTGGAGCCTATTTCAGAGTATGTATCTCCCTCTCTCTCTGACCCTCCCCTGCTCGCGCTGTCTCTCTCTCTCTCTCCTAGAAATAAATAAGAGTATATATAAAAAAAAAAATCCAAGCAAACTAGGAGTGAAGGAAAGGAAACTACTTCCTTTTAAGAGAAATGTGTAATAAACATCAACTCCTAACTGTCAAAAGTTACAAGCATATGCTTTAATATCACAAAGTAGACAAAGGTATTGCCAATTCTGGTCAACATTCTACTGGAGGATCTAGCCAGTACAATAATTTTTAAAAAAGTTTTAATGAAATTAAATTAAGAACAAACAGGACTGCCATTATTCTCAAATTATATCATTATCTTTTTTTATGAATCAAATTATATTATTTTCTGTGTAAAAAATGCAAAGTAATATATAAAGATATTTGGACTTAATATAAAAATTTACTAAGATGGGTATATATACAGCCAATATATAAAAAGAAGTTACATATCTATGGGGAACAAAATAAAAGATGTACTTAAAATATATATGTATTTTATGATTTTAACAAAATATATGATATCTAGGAATAAATATAACAGTTTAAAACTCATTTGGGAAAAATTTTAAACTTCAATGAAATACATAGGAGATCTAATAAATGGAGAGGTAAACCATGATCTTAGATAGGAAATCTTAATATTGCAAGAATTTTTTTTTTAATTTTTTTTAATGTTTTTTTTTATTTATTTCTAGGAGAGAGAGAGAGAGAGAGAGAGAGCATGAGCAGGGGAGGGTCAGAGAGAGAGGGAGTCACAGACTGAAACAGGCTCCAGGCTCTGAGCTGGCTGTCAGCACAGAGCCCGACGCAGGGCTCGAACCCACGAACCGCGAGATCATGACCTAGGCGAAAGTCGGACGCTTAACCGACTAAGCCACCCAGGCGCCCCAATATTGCAAGAATTTTAGTTATTCCTGGGGTACCTGGGTGGCTCGGTTGGTGGAGCATCTGACTCTTGATTTCAGCTCAGGTCATGATATTAGGGTCATCAGATCAAGTCCCATGTTGGGGGACTGTGCTGAAGGTGGAGCATGCTTAAGATTCCTTCCCTCCCTCTTTCCCTCCTCTCCCACTTGTACTTGCTCTCACAACTCTCCCTCTCTCGCTTTAAAATAAGGAATAATTTAAAATTTAAAAAATTTGGGACGCCTGGATGGCTTAGTCGGTTAAGCGTCCGACTTTCGCTTCGGTCATGATCTCGCGGTTCGTGGGTTCGAGCCCCTTGTCGGGCTCTGTGCTGACTGCCAGCTCAGAGCCTGGAGCCTGTTTCAGTCTGTGACTCCCTCTCTCTCTGACCCTCCCCTGCTCACGCTGTCTCTCTCTCTCCTAGAAATAAATAAAACATTAAAAAAAAAAATTTCTTTTTTTAAATTAAAAAAAATTTAATTTCAGGTATTCCAAATTTTAACTACAGTTTACTGCATTTTAAAAAAAATCCAAAAGGAACTTGACAAGGTGATTTTAAAATTTGTAATTAAAGGTTGCAATTAATCACCTGGGTGACTCAGTCTGTTAAGTGACTCTTGACCTTGGCTCAGGTAATGATGTCACAGTTTGTAAGTTCAAGCCCTATGTCAGGCTCTGTGCTGACGCTACAGAGCCTGCTTGGGATTCTATCTTTCCTTCTCTCTGTCCCTCCCCTACTTGTGTTTCTCTCTGCTACTCCCCCACTTGTGTGCATGCTCTCTCTCTCTCTTTCTTTTTTTTTTATTTTTATTTTTATTTTATTTTATTTATTTATTTATTTATATTTATTTCTAGGAGAGAGAGAGACAGCGTGAGCAGGGGAGGGTCAGAGAGAGAGGGAGTCAGACTGAAACAGGCTCCAGGCTCTGAGCTGGCCGTCAGCACAGAGCCCGACGCGGGGCCCCAACCCGCGAACCGCGAGATCATGACCTAAGCGAAAGTCAGACGCTTAACCGACTAAGCCACCCAGGCGCCCCTCTCTCTCTCTTTCAAAATAAATAAATAAACTTAAAAAAAAAACACATTAAAAATTTGTGAGTAAGAACAAAGGCCCAGGATTTGTCAAGACCCTTATGAGGATGACTAAACACCTAAAGGATTTTGCTCTTCCATATCTATCAAGATATACATCCATATATCAAGATATCTTTTACTATATATATTTCATTATATATAATATACTATAGTGGTAGACTATGCCACTATAGTATATAAGATATGCTATCAAGATATACATATATATGCCTTTCCATATATAAAGATATACTATAGCATACTATACTAGATATATAGAAGGGCAAAATACTAAAGGATTTAGTATCATGATATATGCCCTTCCACATATCAAAATATACAATATTCTATACAGACAATGTTTTAGCATAGGGAGAATCAAACTGAGTAATGCAACAGAAAATGGAACTCAGAGACAGATCCATACTTAGGTGGAAGCCTGACCGTTTGCCATAAAAGATTAGAATGATGAAGGTGGCATAGCAGCTCACCTGAGAAGTATGGCTCACACAGTAAGTGAGATTTAGACTGTTATTATCCATGTGGACGAAGAACGGAATGAGTCTCTTCCTCAGTTGTTCACAAAAACAAATTTCAGAGAGATTAAAGCTAAACAAGTTAAAGACAAAACTTTAAAAGTCTTAGAGGACTATATAACACAACAGTTTTGTTGCTGTAAAAACAAACTCTATGAGCTTACTATTGTTCATCCAAAGAGTGAAAAGAGAACTAGAAGATATTGGTGAATACGTATGCTATGGGCTGAATTGTGTCCTCCTTCCAGATTCATGTGCTTAACCCTAACGATCCCCCACCCCCACCCCATTGCGCTGGTATTTAGAGATGGGTAATTGGGGTTAGATGAGGTCATGGGGGTGGGGGCCCCCATGGTGGGATTAGTGTCTTCTTAAGGAGAGATACTTAAGGAGAGAGAACTTTCGTGTGCATGCTCTCTTTCTCTTTCCCTGCCCTGTGAGGACACAGTGAAAATGTAGGTGTCCGCAAGCCAGAAAGAGAGCTCTCACCAGACACCAGACAGCTGATCTCAGATTTCCCGCTTCCAGAACTGTGACAAATTATCTTCTGTATTATAAGCCAGTCTATATAATTTTTTATGACAGTCCATGCTGATTAAGACACTGTATGACCAACAAAGTATCCTGAATACATAACGAATTCTTACAAATCAGTAAGGAAAAAAAGTTAACCAAATTAAAAATGGACAAAATATTCAAACAGGCATATCACAAAGAAGAAATCCATAAAGCGAACATTATATATAACAAAGCTCAAAATCATTAGTAATACGAATTAAGACTGAGAGGAGCTATCATTTGTATCCACGAACTGGCAAAAATTAAGACTAGTATCAACCCTTACTGAGGATGAGGCACACATGGACATACCCTGACATGCGGACTAAAAATTGGCATGAGAAGTTTGGGAAACCACATTGTGATATCAAACATTCTCATACGCTAATACTCAGCAATCCCTTGACCAGGTTACCCGACAGCAGAGGAGATCAGGGAGAAGCTATGGCCGTGCTGGTGGCGGTGTTCAGTGGGGCTAGAGTGGCTGTAGTGCTGGCAAGCTGCGGGTCAGGTCAGGTGGGTGCGGTCTGATGGTGCCAGGATGTGGAAAAGACTGGGAAGCGCTATCTGAGGACACCTCTGGCACATGTGCACCAGGAAACATTTAAAGTACGTTCATAGCAGTTCTCTGGAAAGAGGATGATGAAGTAAATTGTAGTAGAGTCATGGAATAGAGCATTATATAACTTTGGAAATGGACGAAGTCTAGCTCCATGCATGGACTGTCACACATACTTGAGGGACAAAATCAAGTTTAGAAAACCAGTGTGATACCAGTACTGGTGCCATTTTTATAGAAGTCGTTACAACTCAAAGGAAAAAAATATATATTTCTAGGGATACATATATGCAATAAAGGAAACAAGAAGATAATACATATGAAACTCAGGACAATATTCTGAGACTGTCTTAGAAAGAAAATAAAATATATATTTACCGAGCATTTGCTATGTGGAAAGCATCGTGTTATCTTGCAGGATACAAAAATACCGACACAGTATCTGCCCTCAAAAACTACCTACCTTGGGCGCCGATGTATATACCTTTAAAAGATTTTGAAGTCATAACCTTTCTCCAGAAATGGAACCATTCTCCATTCCCTCTGATGCATGTGTGGTAAGGAACATCAACATACCTTCTTCCCTGGATCAGTGGCCCGCCGAAGGCCTGTGCCGGTCTTCCAACAGTGAACATTTCCATCCTTCTCTGTGACAAACTACACATTTGCTCTAGACTCTTCTGAGCAATTAGAAAGCAAAGAATTAATCTATATTTGATTAAAAATATCAATATAATTGCTGATAATAATCATGATAATAAGAACAGTAACAAAAAAGGAACCCACCTGTGAGTTATTTTGATTCACATACGGATTTAAACTAAAAATTGTCTCAGAAGCGAAGCATAGACTAATGTATTTTGGATATTTTTTAGAAAGAGTGGTGAACTGTGAATCTAACCATCTAGACAGACCTGGGAAGATACATGTGGGAAGTAAAAAGTAAATGTATAACAACTGAGCTTAAGTCTTTTTTTTCTTTTAACTGATGTTTTGCCAGTATGTTACAGGCTTCAACAGAGAATGCAAACACAAACTTTTGTTTGGACATCAAAGCGTTTTTCAACTCTTGCTTAGGTAATGAAATAAATGTGTAAAGTCACAGACAGATCCAGGGGCTGCTTTGTATAGCTGGTTGTTTTATCACAACATGAAAAAAAAAAGATAATAATGCAGATTTGAGTTTAATTCCTAGAAAAAAATTTGGAAAGTCATTAGGAGATTGATTTGCAAACAAGAAGTCACTAGCTAGTGCTCAGTGTGGCTTTTTCAGAATAAATTCCCCAGGATTAATCTGATCTCTTTAGACAGAGTGACATACCTGACAAATGACGGGCCGTGGGTGTTTGAGAAGAGGGAGCAAGGAAAAAATATCTAAGGAGATGTCAATGCCTAGGTACATTTAAAACTGGCTTCATGTTATTCTAGACCTAGTACTTTTCAAAATCATTCTCTCTGTGGTCCCCTTTGGGGCTCAGTGGCCTCATCTATAAAATAAGAAGTGGATTAGATGAGTGTTTCTCAAGCTGCATGCCATGGGCTTTTGGAGGGCCACGAAATTAACCTAGCAATTTTAAAAACATGAGGTAGAATAGGTTAAAGTGGAAACCATCAGAGTTAATTGCATGTGAAAAGGTAAGTGCTCTGATATAACTTTTGTTTCAACTGTGCATTCTTGTGTATGTGTGTTTAGTGAGATATAATACAAAGTGTATTTCTTACTGTGAGCTGCAGTCACAAATGCTCAAAAGCCACTGGACTTAATGATATCTAAGATCCCATGTGAATTTTTTCCTCCCCTCAGCAAGTATACGGCATATACCGTATGTTTGTGGTCCCTTCTAGCACTAACATTTCATATTCCTAAGAAAGATCCCAGGGCACCCAATTAACAACATATGAATGTTGAAATGATCAGTATGATAGATCAGAATTCTATCTCGCTTATTCTTATAACAATAAAGTCCAGTTGCATGACATCACATGGACATGTAACCTGCGTAAGTGTTTTGCAAACCGAAAATTAAAAACATATTGACTTCAAGTACTTGGCCTCCTAAATGCAAACCAAAAAATTCATTTGGTGCTCTTCTGACAGCAGCAACACCAAAAAACCAGTCATCTTTTCCAACACTGTGAGGGAAAGTATTGAGAACTTTGAATTAAGAGTTGGCACATAAGCCATATATTGGGTACGAATAAGAGAAATGAGAATTATTACAGTTTTGCATGACAGACACTAGAAATGCAGCCCCGCGGGAGATTCAACCACATTGGAAGTGTCTTATTGAAGAGAAGCTTAGATGGTTGTCCTTCTCACCTTCCTTCTGAAGGAGAGGAATCCATTTCCTCCCTTCTGCCCTCCTCCTGTGCTTTTCTTCCTTGTCCCCTCCCCCCCATTCCTCATTTTCTCCACCCCTCCCCATCCTTCTTCTTGGTGGCAATTGAGCCTTAGCCATTGTACGTAACATTAATATCTATGTAATATTAACTCATTAAAAAGAATATGTAACATAAATTTTGTTATTGCTGAGTCAGAAGTGAGGGCTTAGAGAGGGTAAGAGTTTACCAAAATCACAGAGCAAGCAAGAGACAGAACCCTCTGACAGATAAAGTTCTGGGAACAAAAAATGCCAATCGCTTGGATCTATTTTAAGACAGACTCTTCTGGTTCTTTTTCTTCTTTCCTTCTTCTCTACTGTACTACTTTCATTATTATGTTTTAATCTGAGAATGTGAAGTGATTGGATTTATCAAGGTTTAAGTGATCAAACTTGGCCAATAGAACTTGATGTGATGTATTGTGTTCTAGAGACATTCCCCACTACCTAAGGGGAAATTTGTTCCATCTGGGCTGGCTATCTCTTTCTCAGAGATTCAGTCTGTGAGAATTTCTGAATGGAAATTCTTAATGGAAGAAGCATCTTGTACTATTTGAGTCATAAGAATGTGAGCTCTACATGCTGTCCATGCCCAGCAACACTTGGAAATAAGAGTAGAAGACTGAAGCGAAAGACATTCATCAAGCAACACTGAAGATCCATCCTGAAATGACGTGAGAAAAAACGGGTTTCCACGCAAATCAAAAAATAACAAAGCAAAGCCCCAAGGATGAAATAATTCCTCAGTCAAAAATCACATTGGCTGAAATATGTACTGACACCTGGATTTGCAAAACAGAAATATGATACTGAAAAAGATTTAGAGTCCCCTTTCAATTAATAAATCTTGGCTACTGTTGCTAACACTCCGAGTTTTGTTTTCCAAATGCTGCGTAAAGCTGTATTTTGTGAGAATGCAAAATGACAGAGATTTAGGCTCATCCACCTCCTCCAAGCACTTCCCTGGCATCTGCTTGAACTTGGTCTTTTTAACCACACACTTGTCATATGTACCGTCCACCCAGAACCACTGGCCATGGTGGGTCCTCTGTGGTCAATACATGAGGTCCTCACCTCATGCCCGTCAGGCTGAAAAAGTGCCCTTTTGTTCAAATGCACTCCTTCTGTACAGTTTGTCGATTAGGCAGAAAATTGCAACAATTAAAACCTGCAGATACCTTGCAATGACTAAAAGTTAGAAAGAACCAGAGTAAAAAGAAAGTTAACGGGGAGAAAAATCCTGTGGCTTTTCCTCTTTGCAAATTTTGAGAACTCTTTTCTTCGCCAAAGACGCCCGTCCAGAAAGATCTCTTTGCCACGATCCAAGTACACATAGCTTTAAATAAAGTTTCACGGTGGGTCTTTGAGAATGTTGGGACTCCTGAAATGATTATCTCTTTGAGCAGGTGGTGTCCATGAACTGGTCCCGGGGACATAGTCCTCTGGTCTTTTAAGTCTGAGGTCAAACATTTCACAGACTCTGCCACACCAAGTGATTAACAAAACTAAGTTGTAGCTGGTAGACAGCTGGGTGCTTATTGCCTCGTAAGCCCTGGTGGTTTAGGCTTGTCTTTGATTATAGTTGCTGACCTTGGTCTCTACAATGGCTGGGAAATCTGCCGGACTGGACAAACTGCAAGTAGATTGCTCGGAGTTTCCTGTTTTCATTCAGATGTGTACAAATTACCTCAACATGCCCTTTTTTTCAGAAAACACTAAGGTCTGAAAGAAACTCTTGTTATATTGTTGCCACTTAGGTTTCACTGAGCCTGCATTATCTACTCACAGCTTTAATGACTTCCTGCTGAGAGAGGTTCTGTAGCAGCCTTGGCAGCAGGGCTAAGAATAGCATTAAATGCAAGGTTATCTAGGCATTACACTCACTGTAACATGCAATTAACTCTCCTCTTCCATTTTCATTACACAATTATTCATTAATGTCAATTTAATTTTATGCATTGTTCTACATGACCGAAGGCTGATTACGGGCCTTTTCACTCCAATATCCCAAGTTAACTGGTGCCAGCCGCACTCAGGGCTGCCTAATTGCAATTTAGCCCAGACAATTCCTCCCTTTTTTGCCCTCCAGTAATGGAACAACAGATCATGGCCAGGTAAAGATTTTAAGGTGGAAATAAAGCCCAAGCTACAAAACACTAAAGTTCAGAAAAGCCTTTTCCCTTTTTCAATTTAATGGAATAAAAAGACTCACTGGAAAAATTACACAGAGCAAGTTTTTTTTTTTTTTTTTTTTTTTTAAATATGAAGCTTTTGTGAGCTGTGCTTTCAGGGGTTTTAACTTAACTACCAAAGTCAAAGTCATAGTGGACCCCAGGTCTGACGACCCCACCGGGCTGCCTCCGTTTAGCAACATCATTATCACACAAAGTGCTGCTGTCCACACCTAGAAATTTTGAATGATAATGTGGAATCCGCAGGAACATTGGATAGTAGTTTCCTTGGATTTCACGGCTCTTCTTGACATTAATGAATAATCATTTGTTGGTGTTGTTCTTTCAGAATATGAACAGGTTGTAGGGTTCTGAAGTTCAATCATTTCACAGAAGCAACTGAGTGTTGTTTGAACAGCGTCCCTCAGGTGGCAGACATGAAAAGAATCTTGCTTCTCTCAAAAGCTTCCAGCTCTAGTCTTTCTACTTCAAGTCAAAATAAGTTCATTAGATATCCACCTTAAAATACTCGGAGTGATGGAGACTAAAAGTAATTCAGGTCCTCAAACATTTCGTGTCCAAGTAATTCACATTATTATTGAATCTGCACAAACAGCTCATCAGTGGCTTTTCTAGTTTTACTGGCAGACAATTGTCAAAAATTAAGATTTAAAGAACTATTAAAGAGCGAGCTTGGACTGCTCCTCGCGCTCTGTTGGTAGCTATTGTTAAATCCAGGGGAAGGTGTGGCTCTGGGATAATGGAATCTTGTAAAAGTCAGGAAATCAGTGTGCCCTCTTCCATGGTGGGTGACTAGATTCATTTCAAAGAAGGGTTCCATGCTTGCTTCTTTGCAAACCCCAGAGAGTCAGACCATATGCAAAGACAAATGCTTTTCAGCAATGCATGCACGTAGTAGAATTCCCAGGGCTAGGCCGGAGACCCCTAATAGCAACGATAAAGCCAACAAGGTACAAATGGGCATTATCGCTCCTCCCTTCTTGCCACTGTGGGTAAAGCTGTGTTAGCATTTCTACTTGAACCACCCCCCTTTCCAGGGGCTTTATAACTCAGTCATAAAAATTAGTTCCAAGCAAAAACTTGGCATGAGAAGTTTCAGCCTTAGAGTGAACTTTTTATTTTTTCACAAATTGTCAAAGGCAGAAAAAAAAAATCCCAGCCCTTTGGCTATTTTTACTTTTTTTTTTTCCAAGGCACAAAAATAGAAAACAGAAATGTACTGGTTGTGCGCTTTTTTGGAGCTCTTACAAAAACATTTATAGGCCATTATGAGGCATGAGTGTTCTTGGAGTACTCCATGTTTTCTCGACAGATGATTTTATAAGGCTAACATGATCAGGGCTTGCGAGGTGACTTTTCAAAAGTGTTCTCTGTTGTATCTCTTTCTTTTCAGTCACATGGAACAGATCTGCCTTATAAGCGGGCGTGACGGTTCTGATGTACACAATAGTGAGTCGTTGTGGTCTATTAGCTCAATAATCCATGCTCTGAAGTATCCGTCAATATAAATTTAGCCAATAGACCGCAGAGACTGGGAAGAAGCTTCTACAGTTCGCGGAGCAATTGCAGTGTGTTCTAACAATCTCTAAATATGTAGGAAAACAATTGGGCCCGCATGTGAGTTTTCAAACTCCTTTGAAAGCAGCGGGCCAAGTTCCCACTCGATGTAACTCTAGGGAAGAATTAAATAACTTTAAATAGCAGCACTCAAAACTTAATTAACATGATTCAGGGAGAGTTGTGCAAGTTTGGTGATACAAACCGCCAGTGGTAATAGAATCACACTTGTGGCTAACCGTGACTCACCCCATTGTTCAAAAATACAGATGAGGTCTCAGAGTGGCTTGTGATGTTTCGACACCGGATGGGCTATCACAACTTGGTACAGGCAGCTGACAAGTTAGGGACAATGGCAGTGAGTTTAAAATGAGGCTCACTTGAACTTGATGAGCTTGTTGTTTTGTCAAAAACATAGCAAAAGAATTTATATTATTATTCTTACTGTTACTATTATTTGTATTCAGGTTGCTTGTGTTAAGCTGCATGGAGACCATAACCACTGAACTTACCCTCCCCCCTTTGATTTTACACTTAATTTATATGTTACTAATAGCCAACTGCTGTCTAAAGCCTTTTGATTCATGCTCTGTTTGCTTTCCTTCTGTGAGGTTTATGGTCAAGGGACCTAATTTGCTGGCTTCATTATAAACTGCATTTTGGACAAAATATGAACTAATGGGGTTGAATTTAGGCCCTCAACTTTGCCTCAAAGTCAGACCATGGCTTTATAACAAAGAGGTATTTAGCGGTGTCATTGGAGCATTTAGCTTCCTGAAGTTCACATATGATTAGAAGTTAAATATCTAAAAATCCATTTATTTGCTTAATAACACTGCCAAATTGAACCCGTCTGTGGTTTCTGCATTATAAAGCCACTAAAGGACTCTTTTGAGGTACTGTGTATGTGATTACTAACTTAATAGATTTCAACCAGCACCACTCAAATCAAATCATCATTCCTCACGGATTGTGCACCTAGTATAGCAATGCCCTGCGTCAGGTACCAGGGGATGCGCCGTTTCTCATACTTTCCGTTATGATCATGCTGGTCACGTTGTCATTTAATTATTTGAGTCCAGGCCTGCCCTCCGTCCCCACTCCCCATTGTCTGATGGAATTTGGGTATATGCATATCCCAGGGCCCACAGTATGGAGCCCGTGGAGCCTATGGGAGGTGGAACCTCTACTACATGCAGTGGCTAACGCTGATTGCATGCTTCAATATGTGCCCGGTCCTATTCTAAGCACGGTATCTGAAAACCTCCTAAAATCCTGTACCCAAACTCATGTTGTCATATGCCAGCAAGTACTGTCATAGTCCCCATTATACAGATGAGAAAACAGAGGTTCACAGAGATGTCAGGCCTCTGACCAAGGTCACGTACCAATAAGGAATATGGCTGCCGTTCACACTGAGGCATCGTCAAAAAAAGCCTGGCCTCTCAACTCCATACTCTTATGCCTCTGTCCCGGCACCAAAGGACTCTCAGGCAGAGTGTTCGTTCTTAAGGACATGACAACCTGACTGAGGTGATGAGCTTTATTGTGCACACGTGGGTAACGCAGGACTACATGTGATTAAGAACTACAGATATGGCACAGATAGAAGGTGCTGGAAGCAACCACAAGGGCAGTTATCAACGGATGTTAGCCTGCTGGCCAGGGGAGGCTTCCTGAAGATGAAGGACTGTTGTTGAGATTTGGAGGATGCAAAAGCCTTGGATAGGTGACAAGGAAGTGGGACTTCCTTCCATTGTGAGGAGGGGTCGTAAGGGGGGAACAGAGTTCATCCTGGCAGGATAGTCAAACCTGGCAGGGGAACGGTAGGAGAGGTCATCTCGGGATGTAGGGGCCTTGAATGCCAGGCTGAGAAATGGGAATACAACGCAAAGACAGAACAAAATGATTTCGTTAAGTGTAGGGCTCAGAAAATCATCTCCTTTGACTTTGTTCAACAATCTAGGAAATGAAATGTGTTCACAAGTAGGGCCCTGCGGTTTCAAGCACGGGAGAAAGCCACAATGTACTCCTTGGCCGCTCAGCAGCTGGTCCCATGTCCTGCCGAGCTCTCCTGGCCTGCACAAGCTGCTGCCAGCTGAGGTCAGCTGAGTCTGATGATCAGGAGAACACGAGCACCAGTTCGACTGCATCTGGCAGGGGCCGGGGTCGGAGTGTACCCGGCTGGCAGTCTGGGATCCTGGAGACTGTATCAACATGTGCATTTTTCGGATTAAGAATTTAGCCTCCCACGTTCAGATTCAGAAGATCCGGCTAAGTTCAGTGATTCTTCCTTCGTCTCCCCCAAGAAGCATTTAGCTGATCTCAGCATCTCTCATAAAATCTGGTCCAAAAAGTATACGTGGTCTAAAAGGCCCCCTTCGATACACGGCTAATAACAAGATAGCACATCCTAAAGCCATCACCAAGGATTCAACTGGGTGAGCTCCACACTCTCGGAAGAAGATACACACGTTTAGAATTCCACTTGAGATACTCTTTTTTTGGCTGAATTCTCTCTGCCAAATTGGAGTCCCAAGCACTGCAGATTTTCAAATCAAGTTCTTTTCCCAACCTGGACCTGATTGGAGATTCTTGACATTTTAGGTGGAAGGTGTTTCACTGTCATCTTTAAGATTTTTAGAGGGTAATGGTTTTAATGCATCATATCAAAACGTTTTTATAAGTTAGTAGGATGTATATTTTTCAATGTGCTTTAAAATAATAGAATTTAGTATTAGAATGCCTGACCCTGCCACTAAGAGTCCATCCCTTCTCATTCGACAAATGAAGAGCACTCAAACCTAGAGAGGGTGAGTGACTTGCCGATCCCAAAAATAGGCATTACACCAGGATCTCCTGACTTGTCCTCCTGTGCTTTCACTAGCTCCCTGCGCTCTTTCCTGATTTATCTTTGAGGCTGTTCAGATGATTAAGGCTAATTAGAGAGAGTTCTCGTTGGTATGGATAATTAGCAGAGAGGTACCAGCTCTGAGTCAGAAATCCTAGGCTGCGGTCCAAGTTCTTACTACCTGAAAGACCTAGAGTAAATCATTTAACTTTTCTGATCCTCAATTTCCTCATCTGTAAAATGTGTATAATACCAGTACCTGATGCCCAGGGCTATTACGTGCATCAAAGAAGATACTACCTGAGAACTTGTTTGATGGATCATAAAGCACTCTGCAAATCAAGTTGTAAAAAAGGATGAAAATGTGATTTTAAAATGTGATAATGTTTATATTGACATAGTTTATATCTGTGTATAATTTCTGTCCTCCCACTACCCCCTAAAATAAAAAACAAACAAGAAATTGGTTTTAGAACAGACTGCATTCCTGCCAAATTTGTATTCTAAATTGAGTGCTCTTGGAAGGTTACAAGGCACAAGATATGGCACATTCTAAATCATTCCTGTTGAAATACATCAACATGCTAACAGTGGTTTTTACGGGGTAGGAGGAAAGTGGGAAATCCTTTTCTCTCTTTCTAAGATTCCTTTGGATTTTCTCAGTTATTGAGAATGAAAATGTATTAGTCTTATAATTAAGCGAAAAGCATTTAAAAATAAATCTTGTGGCACATTTGTAAAGGTCTCTATTTGATAACGATAATAATTGCTTCCATTTATCCATTGCTTACTATGTGGGGTATACTTGACGCATATTGCTTTATTAAATTTTTAAAAAGTCCTGCCTGCATGGTATTATTGCTCCCTTTATAGATGATAACCCGAGTGAGATTCAATCACTCGGTGGTTTTCAAGCTAATCTCACTGAGATTAAATCACTTGCCAAGACTGCACAGCGCATTACGTGAAGTCTCTCTGATGCCAGAGCCGGAGTTCTTTTTGCCGGGCCATCCTGTGCTGCCAGGTTGAGATGGAGACTCGGCTTTGAACCTTTGTGCTCCCATAAAATAAAGCAGTTCTAGCAGGTTGCCGAACCTACATGTGGCACAGTGCACAGAGGCCTGGCTTCTTTGGGGTCAGAAGAAGTGGGTTCCAGGTCTGGTTCTGCCAGGTAAGACATGGAGCTTGGCTTCACACAGGCCCCTTTCTCTCTCTGGAGCCTGCGTTTCTTCGTCATTAAATGAAGAGCTCGGATCAAATAAATGGCTCCCTCACTAGTTTTAATGGCAACCTAACCCACTTCTTCTTTTCTAATGAAATTTTAGTTGCCTCGCCCTGGTGTTAGGGCCTCCAGAAAAGGAGACTCGGCCTCAGCCCACGGCCTATGGAAGCACAGTCCCCAGGGCCTTGTCCCATGGGCCCCACCACCACTGGGGTTGGGATCATGTTTTCCTGTTCTGCACTTCACAGATCCAAGCATAAAATTTAGCTCTTTGCCTTAATTTCTACTAAAAACAACAGTGACAATGGTCATGTAAGTCTTGGTGTATGTGGGAGAATTTACTGATTATTTTGAGAAGATTCAGAGATTTACAAATAAATAGTTTAAATAAAAAAACAACAACCAGTCATTTAATGTTTGCTTATTTTTGAGAGACAGAGCATGAGTGCGGGAATCGGAACAGGGTCCAGGCTCTGAGCTGTCCACATAGAGCCCGACGCAGGGCTGGAACCCACAAACCGGGAGATCATGACCTGAGCTGAAGTCAGCCACTTAACCGACTGAGCCACCCAGGTGCCCCTACAAATAAATAGTTTAAACTTCCTATTAGATATTCATGCAACTAAAAGTGTTTTGCCTTTTTTTAAAGCTTGGGATTCAGCCTTTGGTCATACCGCCCCTTCTCCCCTCACTCATTACCTCCTGGCCCCCTCCCCCTTTGTCCCCCCTTCCCATCTGTGCCCATCCTGGATTCCTATTTCTCACACAGAGGAGATTAGCCCTGTTTTCATGGACTTCCAGACTCCAGCTTACACAGGCTACTTTCCTTCCCAAGCAGCAAACCCTATACTTTTCCTGAATAAAATATCCACCTCAAGGAATTTGTGCACCAGGTGGTGACAGTATCTTTTTTCTTTTCTTTTTAACAATACATCATTTGGCACTTATGTATAAAACTGATAAATAGTGATGCTTTCTGTTGGGGGCTGCAGAGGAAGGCCCAGCACCAGGCTTTCTGGGGCACCCCAGCGCTCAGAGTAACACAGCTGGGAAACCACTGGACCTGTAGGTGGAAACTTCTAGAAAGTATTCCCTTCTCTGCCTCTTCCCAAAGACAGTTGGCCACTTTCTCCTTGGAAACCCCACTTTGCCCCAAGGACAGGTCAGGCAGAACATCTAAAACCTGTGTGCATGTCTCTGGGTAAATATCTGCCTCACTGGCTGGACCATTAGAAAAGAGGGCATATTGGGGCGCCTGGGTGGCTTAGTCGGTTAAGCGTCCGACTTTCGCTTAGGTCATGATCTCGCAGTTCATGGGTTCGAGCCCTGCATCAGGCTCTGTGTTGACTGCCAGCTCAGAGTCTGGAGCCTATTTCAGAGTCTGTGTCTCCCTCTCTCTCTGACCCTCCCCTGCTCACGCTATCTCTCTCTCTCCTAGAAATAAATTTAAAAATTTTAAAAAAATTTAAAAAAAAAGAAAAGAGGGCATATTATTATTTATTTCTGTGTGCCAGGTGCTTGCTAAGCAGGTCATAATGACCTCTTGTGGATGAGAGTCCGTGACTGTGTGACCACTCAATAACACAGTGCCCGCCAGAAGGAGGTGAGCCAAAAGTAACCATACGGACAAGAAAGAAATCCAGTCCACTGCGCTGTGCTTGGGGCGGAGCCGTGAACAGCATCTTGCTCTCGGCCCCCTTTTCTAAGTGTGAAATATGTAGCACACAGTTGCACATGGAGGTGGGTAGTGCTACTTGAAAACTTCATTTGTAAACTTTCTATCATCAGCCCAGTTGACCATTTTATTTAGATCATCTCATGAAAGACGGTGTTTGGAGTAGTGTTGGGCATAAGTCAATGGCAGTTCCTTCCCCTTTCTGAAATGCTGAAATGGCTCACGGAGGTACCGGTGCAGCTGTTGGAGAACGTGTAATGGCATTAGGCGCTGAGTTGGAAAGGAATCTGGTGCCAGACGTTTCTGGCAGCGGCTGCAGTTCCAGCGATGCTCCCAGTGAGGAGGCGATCATTAGCGGCAGTGCTAGGGGCAAGCAACGCCTGTCAGTGGCTGATTTCCTGGAGAAGAATCCTGGGCTTGAACACAAGGAAGAAGGGAAAAGGAGTTTTACTCCTGAGTCATGATCCTCAGAGATCATTCTTGAAATTCCATTCCAATAACTGGGAGTGAAGTGTTCAAAACCCAAAGTGATTTTATCTGTAACTTACATGTTTTATGTGGCCTTGTCTTGCCTACTCCCCTCCCTTCCTCTCTCCCTCCTTTTTCTACCAGTCAGATGATGTAAACCAAAGAGAACATAGTATAGTACTCTATCCTCACTGGTTTCTGGGGAATGCTAATGTCTTTAAACTCTCATATTCTGCACATTTTTTTTGGTAGAGGGGGAAGTTTGGTCCTCTTAGGTCTGTCACTGTCCTATTTCTTTATATAATGACCTGGCAGATAAGGAGAATTACAGGGATTATATCTCTGTGTAAGTTACCGAGTTCTCTTTAAGAATCAATAGGAAATCTTCACATTTTTCAATCATATGCACATACTCTTTCTCTCTTTTTCTCCAATCTCCCTGTACATAAAGGCATATACAGAAAAGTAGGGTTGCTAAGTCTTGGAGAAGCATGGGTAATTTTTATGGATGGCCATTCCAAAGGAAATTCCATAATTAAATAATAGATTAAGATTTGCTATAAGTCAAATGCTGTATATACAGAAATGTAAAGATGTGGAAACATATAGAATAGCCCATAATGCTTACCCATTAAAGATCAGAGACTCCTCTAGTTACTCATACCTCTAAGGGTTTTTAAAAAATGTTTATTTATTTATTTTGAGAGAGAGAGACGGAGAGAGAGGGAGCGCATGAATGGGGGGAGGGGCAGAGACAGAGGGAGAAAGAGAATCCCAAGCAGGATCCTCACTGCCAGAATAGAGCCTGATGTGGGGCTTGGACCCACGAACCATGAGATCATGACCTGAGCCAAAATCAAGAGTCAGAAGCTTAACCTACTGAGCCACCCTGGTGTCTCCACACCTTTATGGGTTTTTATCAGTTATATGCTACACACACATTGTGAGATGCAGATGTGCATATTCTTGACCATTAGATACAGTTCCCATGGAGTGCTGGACAAAACCATCTTCTCTGTGTTAGATGTACCATTACAAAGGGTATTGATCAGACATCCTATTATATACTTTCCTGTTTCTTCCACCACAAACATTTTTTAAGCATCTCCATTGAGCTTTTAGTCTCCATAAATAATAACACCCCTCCTTGCTTCGTGTTTAGAACCATTTCAAAGATAGATGCACAGTCAGAAAGATGCAGATCAAAATATCAACTTTATTACTCATCAAGTTGATTAAAGAAATGGTCACATAGACTGGTTAACATAATCACCAATTTCTGAGTTAAACTCATTACTAGCCTTGTTTACTGAGATATCAGCACAGTAGAGAGAGAACGTGAATTCCTTAAGGCAGGCTGACTTCTGCTGACGATCTGCCAGGTTTGCTGTGTGAATCAAGGTTCTCCAGGGAAACAGGACCAACAGCGTGTATATATATATATGCATATCGATAAAGAGATTATCATAAGGCATTGGCTCATGCAATTATGAAGGCTGAGAAGTCCCAAGATATAGAGCTGGCAAGAAGGAGACAAGGAAAGTGGATGCGTACCTCCAGTATGAGAGCCGACAGACTTGAGGCCCCCAAAAAGCCAATGTTTCAGAAGGAGCATGAATGTTGAAAAGGACCAGTATTCCAACTCAAATTGGTAGGGGTTCTTTTTTCACTGAGCATTTTTGTTCTATTCATTTCTTCAATTGATTGTATGAGGCTCACCCATGTTAGGGAGAGCAAAACTGATTTATTCGGTCTAGAGATTCAAATGTTAATCTTGTCCTGAAATATTCTTACAGATGTCCAGGATAATGTTTGACCACACATCTGGGCACCTATGGCTCATTCAGGTTGACACATGAAATTACCCTTCACACTTGCCGACTGGAGAAGTTACCCCCTCTTCTTCCAGGAAGGCATGGATGAGGAAGAGCAGACAGAAGCCTGGAGTGCTGCACTCATGAATGTTTCTCCCCATGGGAATCTGAGGTATGGAGAAGGGTTCTTCCCCATAGAGGCAGTACTCTTAGACAGTGGCAATGCAAAAACTGAGTCTAAAAGAGTCCCTGATACCAAAAACTACATGAAAAGAATAAAGCCCTTAAAATATTTATTTTAATACAATATAGTGAAAGTTAACAGAGATGAAGGCACATGCAAAAAGGCAGGAGGGGGCACAGCAATGAGAAATTAATTTGCCTAGTGTGAGGGGCTAACATTTCTTGCAGGATATCATTTGATCCAATAAGCAAACATTGTGTCTTCCAGATATTGTGTTCCAACTAAATTTGACACATATCCATGAGTACATGTGGGTCATGGACAGTGTAAATCTTCCTACAAGACCACTGAGTTCAGTGACCAGGGTGGGATTAAAGAAATTATCCAAAGGAAGCCTTCTCAAAGTGGCAGATATACCTGTATGTTAGTGTGTAAGACAGGAATGAAAAAATTCTCTGGTTGTCACCACTGCAATACCCTAATTATTACCCAGTTGGCTCTTGATTCCTATGACACTGGGATTTCAGCTTGGGAATGATCTGAATTTCTTTTTTACTGCTCTTCCTGTTGGCCTGCTGCCAGAAGGAGGCCAAGGGGAATTACTGACAATGAAATGCCAGCCAGTTGATTTAATAAGTCTGACACTTTGAAGTCTCATGGGAACATTCTTAGAGTTGAGTTTGAAGGATCTGGATTCAACTCCTGACTCCACTCTTCTTGGCTCTGTGGCCTTGGGCATGTGTTTAAATCTCTCTGAGATTTTGTAAACTGAGGATGTTCGTATGAATACTGATAATTTATAAACTTACATTGAGGATGAAATGAGATAATGCGTGTGGTAGAGCTCTGGAAAATACAATGTTACGCAATATCAGTTATTATCTGATGAGACACTGGAGAGGCTGCAAGTTGAAACAAATTGCTGAAATATTCCACAGATCTGTTCCTTCTCCCTTTTGCCTGCTGTCTCCCCTCCTTCCCAGATTCTGAATTCTGCCCTTTCATTATATGGTCATGTCCATCCCCTGAAAGAAAGACATATCAAATGGTGACCAGGGTAGTAAAGTTCTGCATTTAGATGAGTCTCTCAGCCTAACATGCTCTCGAGGCTGAATTATAAGCCAATACCGTTGAACCAAGTAGACTCGGTTTGCTCAGCATGTGGCTTTGTCTCAGCCAGGATAATACTGCTGCCTAACTCTGGCTTCTGCAAAAATTTTATCCACTCGAGGCTAGCTCTGGGTTTCTGTGTCCATTGTTGGGGGTAAAAAAAAAGCCCATGTGATATGAGAGAAAATTAAGAACAGGAAATATCTCACCTAAGTGAAAAATAAGACTGCCAGAAACTTGAAGCAGCCAGGCTATCATAGAGTCCCCAGAAAAAAGCATCCCTTTTTAGGCCTCCCTCCTTCCTTCCCCTTCCCACCCAGCAAAGCCACATCAACTGTAAAAACAGTTTCCCTGATTATAAAGGGGGAGAAAAAATTAAAAATCAAAGAATTTGATTAAAAAGTTATAAAAATTCAATAGAATGAGGGCATTTTAAATATTCATATATGCCTCACACACATATGTAAAACCTATAGGGTTTTAGGGGCGCCTGGGTGGCCCAGTCACTTAAGGGTCCGACTTTGGCTCAGGTCATGATCTCATGGTTCGTGAGCTCAAGCCCTACGTCAGGCTCTGTGCTGAGGGCTAGCTCAGAGCCTGGAGTCTGTTTCAGATTCTGTATCTCCCTCTCTCTCTGACCCTCCCCTGCTCACACTGTCTCTCTCTCAGAAATAAAGAAAACATTAAAAAACATTTAAAACAAAAACAAAAACCTAAAGGGTTTTAGGTTCAAAGAGACTTCAAGAGTCATTTGGTTAATACACATATATGAAATCATTATGTTGTACACCTTAAAGTAATACACTGTTATATGTCAATTATATCTCAATAAAACTAGGGGAAAATGCAAAAATAATTCAACTCAATTTATTGTAACAAATATGTCTGAAGTACTTGTGCATAGCAGCATTGGGGAGACAAAGATGAAAAGACATTGTCCCACTTTCACAGAGAAACACACATAACACACACACACACACACACACACACACACTCACACCCTATATTGTAATGGGGTTGGGTGATATTTATAGCAGGAATAAAGAATAACTGTTTTGGAGAACACTGAGAGGTGAAGGCCCAGAGATGTTAGGAGTTTGAGAAATCATGGAAAGATCACAGGGCGGATGACAGTTAGGTAGGGTGCTGGAGGGTGAGTGAGCGTCTGCACAACTACTCAGGACAAGGGAGAGAAAAACCTTAGGGAAGGAAAAGAGCATGATCTAAGGGAAGAAATGACAACCATAACCCGCAATCAGAAAATGACTAGCGCTTTATTTACCAGAGGAAGGCAATGAATACTGGGGCTGGGAAAGGAAGCTGGACTTTTAAACTATGGTGGATTTAAAAAGCAGCATTAAATAGAAGTTAAGAACATGACTACTTGGGTTCAAATTATAGTTCTGCCACCTACTAGCTGTGAAAGTTTTGCCAGTTACATGACCTCTCTCTGCTTCCATTTCTGAAAAATGGAGATAGTGATATAGTATCCCTGTCTCATAGAATTACTGCAAAGATTAGATTAGGTATACACGTACAGTACTTAGAACTTAATACATATACAGTACTTAGTACTTGGTACATAGTAGGTACTCAACAATAATTATTATAAGCTCATTGCTGTGAACTAAATTGTATCCCCTTCCTTCCCCCCAAATTCTGATGTTAAAGCTCTTACCCCTAAAATGATTATATTTGGAGATAGGGCTTTTAGGGGGTAATTAAGGATAAGTCAGTTCATAGAGTGGGATCCTAATTCAGTAGGATCGGTGGCCTTATAAGAAGACAGCTTTTTGCTTATGAATGTTCATGCATTGAGGAAAGGCCATGCAAGCACTCAGAGAGAAGGCATCCATCTGTAAGTCAGGATGAAGTCCTTTCACCAGAACCTGCCCAGGCTGGCATTCTGTTCACAGACTGGCCAGCCTCCAAAACTTTGAGAAATAAATTTCTGCTGTTTAAGTCACACAGTATATGGTATTTTGTCATGGCAGCTAGAGCTGACTACTGTCCTCATAGACCAGGGACTGCAAACTCAAAAGACTCTGGAATGACACGAGTAATACAATTAAATTATATGGAGTGACAGCCAGGTCGAAAGGCAGCAGCCGGCACTTGAGTTGAGTCAATTGATTATTGTCGTGTGAGAAACTGGACTTAGCACTCCAGGACTGCCTGATGTTTTAAAGACAAGGTCGATAGTGTTTTATTTGTTGGAAGGTGGGAAATTCTAAATTTATAAACGTAGACGAAAATACTATGGAGCCATAAAGACCTAGCTCACAGGCCACTGAGCTGCTCCGTGAAAAATGCTTGAGACCAGTGCTTGGAAAAACTGGTCTGGGGAGAAGAGAGAACAGTGACAGGGAGACTGATTGGGAGGAGGGAGATGTGCCAAGATGGGAGATGAGAATGGACTGGGATTTCCAGGCACACATCAATTCAGGCTTCAAGTTAGGCCTGTAACCTTCAGCTAATAAGACTCTTTCTGAGACCCAGGTTGTTCAACAGAAAAATGGTGATGAAAATATACCAGTGTTTTATGGTTCTTGAAGAAATGAATGGAGAGTGTGCAGAGAGTGGCCAATAAGCGTTGAAAATGTTAGTTCCCTCTCTCCTCTGAGTTGGTAGATTAGAGCCTGACCAAAGGAAATAGTGGTGGTATGAAGAGAATGCATGAAGTGCATGAAATGCATGAAGTGGTGGTATGAAGAGAAGTGAAGACATGGCAAGTGTAGAATGATTAGGATTTGTTTGGGTGAGGAAGACTTAGACATTGATGACCCTGGGAGGGAAGGGGTAAGGAAGCTATTCACTATAGTTCACAGGAGGGAAGAGATGAGTTATCTGTGTTTTAGATAAACTGAACTTGAGAAATCTGTGGAATATTTGAGTTGAAAACTCCTACTGGTGTCCAAATGAGTGTTATGAGGAGAGTAGTTAGGGATAGAGATACAGTTTGGGATGATATCATCTTGCAAGGAATAGTTGAAGCCATAGGAGTGGTTGGGATTTTTCAAAGTGATCAAATAGTATAAGGAGAGAAATAGGTGCAGGGAGGTCCAGGGTGGTACAAGGAAAGAAAGGGTGATGGAAGGAAAGCCAACTTGGCACAGAGAGGAAGACCAGCGTGGGGGTGGTGATGGTGGTGTTAGTTATCCATAAGACAAAGAGCAAGTAGAGGGAAGGAACATTTTAAGAAAGAAGGCATTATTTTAGAAATATGAAGTAGAATGAAAATAAAAAAGAAAAACCTTGGTTTCTATCATTTGAAGTTTACCAGTGACCTTTAGGAGAAGAATTTGATGAAAAACTAACCTCTGATAGTCTGGCTTACAAAAATCAATGCTGGTGACACCCTGCCCACCATTTATCTCCACTTTTCTGACAGTGATGACTCCAATCCATCCAGGAAACACTACATTATATTCAAACAAAGAAGGTAGATTTGTATCTAGGATGAATTATTTCTAGAAAATATGCTGTAAATTAAACCTGGTTTTCTTGAAGCTAGAATGATGTAGAGAGGAGGATTATGCTCTTGACACAGGGCCTTGTGCCCAACATTTTATAGGCATGAACACAAACTCCATATTGAATTAATTAATTATAAATGATAACCATGTATAATATAAAGCCTCTTCAGTATACATAATTAAACAGCGTAATACAAAAACCAATCGCATAAATTATATTTAATGTGATGGAATAGCATAAATATTAAACAAAGTTATTATTTTATTTCCTGACATTCTTTCTCATTGGCAAGTGATGGGAATTGTGGTATCGTAGAATCAGAGGGAATCTTTTGGAAAGGTTTCATAGACATTTCTGAGAAGACGCTGGAGGCTACTGGGGCTCTCTTCTTTTGCTTATAATGGCTTCCGGAGAACGTGTTGAAGGCCAAGATGTTGCCTTTTGTGCTACCATCAAGAATAAAGTCTTTTGGCTTTCTTATTCTGCCATCTCACCAGGATTAACATCTCCTACTACCACCCTGAGATTATCCACTGAATTTGGACTTTGAACCACATGTAAGATACACGTTCATGCCGACTCTCACCTGGTTACTCTATTCAATGTCAAAGGAAGCTCAAAGATTTCCCTTAAATGGTAGAAAACTCTTGCAAAATTAAGTTTGATCCTTCTCTGTTTCGGGGAATCTTAACAAATACCAGAGATTTGACTGTTTTAATGGAAACTTTAGAGAAGTAGCGTCCTATGGGATTAAAAAGAAATGAGACTGACACTTTAATAAGCCCTGAGAATGTCTCGTTTATAATGCTAAATCTTTATTTGGTGTTATACTTTGGAATCTATAAAACACTTTCTATATCTTAATCTATTGTAGTCTCAAAGTGTTTTTTAGTATATAATAGCAAGGCTATTATTAACTGTCATACCTGAAGATTGAGAATCAGTAAGATTAAATGCCGTTCCCCGAGCAATAGACACTGTGAATAAAGGACAGAATGAAGCACTAGAACTCAGGTCCTGTTAGCTTCTAGGCTGGTGCTCTTCCCAAGATCCTATTCCTTCTAACAAGCAGTCCATATTTCCTTTGGTATGCTGTGCATTTATTCAGATATTGGTGTGCTTGCTCGAAATATCTTTACAAAATTTGTTTTCAGATATGTTTTTTCAGTCAGACTAGAAACTTGGTCTCAACATTACCCATCATGTGTTACCAGTTAACAGCTCCACCACCTTCCTCTCACACCCTGAGGGGTCAGCATTGCTGCCTTCTGGTGCAAACGTTTGGGAGGGGTCTGTGCGTGCACGAAGTGAACCAGACTGCCAAACTAAGACTAAGGGGCAGGGAACTCTGTGAAGTCTGTTAGGCTGCTGCCAGAACCACTTGGGGACACTTGCTTGTCACTGCCCTGTTCTCTCTGCTAATAGCTGATCACATGGGCATAGTAAGCTAGTTCCATTAAGAGAAAATGCAGCACATCAAATTGCCAGAAGTCAAGCCCTACCTACTCCTTCCTTATGAAAACAGGGCAATGCACCACAAATATTTCCACTGAAATGATTGCAATTTTATTTCCACATTTTGGCTTTTATAAAAGTATGTTTTATGTCTTTGAAAAGTTTGCTTATGTAAAATTTCTCATTCCTTTTTAATACCCATAAAAAATTTCCAGACCAACCTAAATGGCAGACAATGAAGGGATGTCATTTATATTGATGATAAACAGAAAAGGAGAAGAATGTTTATGGCAAACTTGAGTGAATCACCCAGTGAGATAGTATAAATTTTTTTCTGAATATCTCCATAAACAATATATTATCTTTTCCAAAGGGAAATGAGACTACTAGATTTTTCACATCTTTACAAGGTCATTCGTATTGTTTGAGTAATTCTTTTCTCATTGACATGATGGGCTTACCCTCTCCAGTCATCCACACTCTCCTTGACCAAGGTTATGCATATTCAAAATGGCTGACTTAACAAGAGTATATTAAGATGCTCACTAGAGATTAAAGTGAGATTTTTATTTTTGTAATGATTAAAGGTCTGCATTTAGATCCTTCCAAAGATGGTAAAAGTGAGTGAGGGTGTTTGTGTGAACATATATAAGGAAACCATCCTCTCAAAGGTGTAGAAGACTCCTTTCCAAGTGTGTGTGTGTGTGTGTGTGTGTGTGTGTGTGTTAAGGAAGGAAGGAAGGAAGGAAGGAAGGAAGGAAGGAAGGAAGGAAGGAAGGAAGGAAGGAAGGAAGGAAGGAAAGAAAGAAGGAAGGAAAGAAGGAAGGAAGGAAGTGGATATATTGAAACCTAGTTTTGCAAGGTGTAAAGGAGGATGGATAATGTTCAAGAGAGAAAAATAGTGATGGTGGTGGTGGTAGTTGTAGCAATAAGGAAACAATGAATACAGTGACTACATAAGGTGATTAAAATCTGAGATCCTCTTGGCCCTAACATCCACTATCTGATTATGAGCTCAGAAGAGACTCTTTAAGTAGACAAAGAGAAGCCCATTGGAGATGTGCTTCATGCAGAGCCCGCAGCAGTGGCTCTTCCATGTGTCAGGACATAAATCAGGCAGACCAGCTACTACCCTACTGTTGGCACACCCTCTCTCATGGTCCTAGCAGGAGATACTGACTGTGAGTCAGGTGCTGGGCCTCCAACCCTGGTACTGGGGGAGGCCTGAGAGATTCAAATAATCTGAGGACGATGCTTCCTGGAGATAAAGAGACAAAAGGGTTACTCCTGAATACCTCATCTTCCTCCCACCCCATTACTCCCACACTAATCTATGACTCTCATTATTTTCCTAGAAATCATTTTTTTAACCACCTCATAGGAATTCCTAAATGTGTTGGCTTCACAACTCCCTGAAGTCTCCTGCTACCCTCTAGGCTCCTTGAGAAATATCCAGTCTGTCTTACAGTTTCCTTCACTTCCGAAATCCTTCGGCATGATTCCCAGCTCCTATTTTACTGTAGGTTCACAAGCCTTTATCTATAACTCTTGGGACCAATGTATTTCAGAGTTCACGTCTACTCAGATTTTAGAAGAGTGATAATGCACATTCCCTACCATCCCTAATAGTACACCCAGTAACAAGAAATTAATATTCCCGTAGTGAATGCACGAGCACTCATGCTACAGAAATAAAGATCATAGAGAGTCTCGGCACAATTTGCATCAGCCTTCACTGCCACTGAATTTGTACCAAATTTATGAAAGAAAGTTTTCAGTTTTCAGAGGCTTTAGGATTTCAGAACTGTGGGCAAGGGGTTGTGAAATACACTACTGTTGTTAAGCATCATGAAGTCCAGGAGAGAGGGACAGGCACAACCGGAAATCTCGGATGAGGGAGATTGGCCTTTCCTGATGGAGGAGGCTGAACAACGGCCTCCACGGACAGCAGGTCCTCATCCTTGGATCCTGTGAGTATTATCTTGTATGGTGAAAACCGTGATGAAATTTAGGATCTGGAAATGGGGAAGTTATCCTGGATCGGCCCGGTGGTGCCTAAATGCAGTCACAGGTATCTTTTAAAGATGGAAGCAGAAGGAGATGTAGCACACACAGAAGAGAAGATGCAAATGAAGGCAGAGAAGAGAGAGATTTAAAGACGCTGGCCTTGGAGACGGAAGCAATGCAGCCACAAAGCAAAGGGTGCCGGCGGCCACCAGAAGCTGGGAGAGGCGAGGAATGACTCTCCTAGTCTCTTGGGAGATAGCAGAGCTCTCTGGACACCTTGATTTCAACCCATTGGGACTGATTTTGGACTTCTGGCCTCTAGAACTGTGAGAGAATTGATTCTGCTGTTTCAAGTCACCATGCTTATGGTAACTTGTTACAGCAGCCACCCCAAGTCCTTCAAAGGCCCTTCAAAGTGACCGAAAAAGGTCACTCTTTTTTGGATCACCTGTCTTTTCCCTCTTTGGGTGTTACTTGACCCACCTGAATCTCAGTTTCTTCATTTGTAAAATGTATCATAGAGTTGTTGTAAGAATTAACTTGAAAACATCTACATATAAAATACTTAACATACCACTGGCATCAGTGCTTAAAAATTAGTGCTTAATAAATGCTGCTTAGTTGATGACATTACAATGTTCTGAGAAGCCCTTTACACCTTTCCAGGATGCGTGAATTTACATGTAGGTTTGAGTCTATCTATATTACAGAGAGAGTTGATCAATCAAATCTCAATTTTTCCTCATCTAAAAGATTTTGCCAGCCCATTTATATTCACCAATGTCACAATGATGATGCATTTGATGTCTAAGAGTGTTAGATGTTTAAAGACATACCAATCAGTCCTGTGAGGCTAGGTTTCTATTTTTATTCCAAACATTTTTACTTTCCCAAAGGCTGAAGTCTTTGAACCTGGTGTCTTCAATCAAATCAATGCGAATTTGCCCAACAAATGCTTAAAATGTGCCCATTTGCAGAAAGGTATGTCTGTTGATATTGGGCAAAATGTCTTCTTCCAAAAGTGGGGAAGCATATACAAGTATGAAAGAAATAATCTAAAGGGTCAGTACGCTTTGAAAGGGGACAATCCATAATTGTAAAATCACCCAAACCCATAAGCAAAAAATAAATAGGACAACAAATGTATTAAGAAGCACCCACCAGGAGATATGTATAGAGAACAGAAGCTAATGGGTGGTGAAGAGTGGGGAGTCATGACTAATATTTGAGTATCTTCTATGGCCATGCATGGTACTAGGCACAGTCATATATTAATAGGTATTTGCCCTACTTAGCTCCAGTCAGAACAGACATTTTTGATAGTTTAAAGTGTTCTGCTATAGTTGTCTTCATTCGAACAGGATTGGTTTTACTACTTACAGATATTTCGGCTTATCTCTTCAAAGGTAACTATTTAAAAATTTTTTTTTATTTTTTTAAAATATTTTTATTTCTAGGGGAGAGAGAGAGAGACAGCTTGAGAAGGGGAGGGTCAGAGAGAGAGGGAGACACGGACTCTGAAACAGGCTCCAGGCTCTGAGCTGGCAGTCTGCACAGAGCCCGATGTGGGGCTTGAACCCACGAATCGCGAGATCATGACCCAAGCGAAAGTCGGACGCTTAACCGACTAAGCCACCCAGGCGCCCCTAAAAAGTTTTTTTAATGTTTTATTTATTTCTGAGAGAGAAAGAGAGACTGCAAGAGCAGGGTAGGGTCAGAGAGAGAGGGAGACACAGAATCCAAAACAGGCTCCAGGCTCTGAGGTGGCTGTCAGCACAGAGCCCCACGTGGGGCTCGAACCCACGAACTGTAACATGACCTGAGCCGAAGTCGGACACTTAACCAACTGAGCTACCCAGGCGCCCCCAAAGGTAACTATTTTTTTAGCATAGCATACATTTAGAAGACATTATTCTTTTAGGTGATGTAATTTTGTGGCCTCTAACAAACGTCTTAAAGGTTCCAGGTAACTGGGAGGTGTCTACGGCCCCACTAAAAGGCCACTCTGACGCTAAGGTCACAGAATGTGACAGGTGCCAATGTCACAGCAATAATCTAGTACCCATACTCTCATCTTCAGAGGGGGAAACCAAGGCACAGTGTTCCACCTACCCGCCTGGGGTCGCACAATTGTTATGAGCAAAGCAAGACTGGAGTGCTTGCCCTTCCACCTGGAGCTCTTTCTGTCCCACAGTAAATGCGCTCTTAGTTGTTGTTGGTGAACTCCTTTCTCTACTTCCGGTTGAAATGCTTTGAAAAGGCGGTAACACTAGGAAAGATGAAGTTGTCCAGAACTGACCTGGGTATTTGGAAATCCGAATTTAGAAGCCAGCTCAACTATGGATGAGGTATGGTCATGGGAAGATCATTTATTTTCATTTTGTTTGAGGTTTCCTGCTCCAGGAAATGGTTCTCCCTCTTCTCTTTCCCAGCACTTATCAATACTGTCATTGTGTAAGTCTTATTCCTGCTCCAGGGTGCGGTACTTTAAGGCCCAGATGGACGCTGGAGCCACACTGCCTGGGTTCAAGTCCTAGCTCCAACATGTGCTAAGAGTGCAGGCAAGTGGCTTAATCTCTTTGTGCCTCAGTTTCCTCATCTATATATATATTGAGCCTAATGATAGAAGCTATCTCAGATGTAGGATAAATGAGTTAATATGTGTAGAGCATTTAAAACAGTACCTGGCATGCATTAAGCACTATCTTTATGATTTCTCTGTCTCCTTCACCACTCTATTCCAAGTGCCAGTTGTAAGCCTGATTGGATTCCTGCCTTTCTCTCCAATTTTATTTTCCGCTATTCTCCCCCTGGCACTAAACTGTTTGCTTTTCTGACCAAGTTTCCTGAAGTTTCTGTGACCTTGTACAGAATTCCTTTACTTGAAATATCTTCTTCATAGTTTCCAAGCAAAAATGTGATAAGAAAAAGACCAAATATAAAAGGGAGTGAGAAAAGGAAAGATTCTCTTGGTCATCTTTAATAAAAGAAGTGACTGGATGCCGAAGTATTGTATAGGTGCACAATGTAAATAGTAAGACCCCCATTCATCAGTTTTCATGACTCTGTGAGGATGGATACTTAATTCTCTCACGCATAGCAGTCATCCTGGGCTTAGGAATGGCCACCATGATGCAAGTGCCACCATGCCCAGTAACTACTCATTCCAGGTAACCCAGAGACACTCCATGGGGTTCTGGGGACATGCTCTCTATGTCTTAGGAAAGTTAAAAGTTTTTCCTCTTTGTGTTCCCACTGCACTGCATCTGTAATATCTTCCATTGTGTACTGTATAGATCTATGTTCAAGGCTTTAGTGGTTTTGTGTTGCTTTTGTTTTTCTTTCTGGCACACTTTGTGGGGGCAGGGATTATGAGTTAGTCGTCTCTATATGCTGATATGCATGGATAACTGATAATCTGATGTGCTTGGCACATGGTCTTAAAACTCTTTAATTTTTGGTTTCCTGGACACCAAACTTTCCAGTTCCCTTCTAAATTCTCTGACCCTTCATTTTATTATTTTTAAATTAAATTAAATTAAATTAAATTAAATTAAATTTTATTTATTTTACTTTATCTTATTTTATCTTAATCTTGTCCCTCCTCTTCTGTGCTCAGTCCTTTGGTGCATCTTTTTTCTCTTCTTATTATTTATGCTCACCTGGGTGCTCTCACCTGATCATACAGCTTCACCTTCTCCCTATAAGTAGATATCTTCACAATCTCTCTGTCTAGACCTGATCTCATCTTTCAACCCATCTGCTGACCAGACATCTCTATTGGATGGCTCATGTGTACCTGAATGTAAGTCTACTTCTAAAACAGAACACATCCCACCTTGTCATGCAATGTGCTCTTCTAAATCTCATTCTGGATAAGTGCCCCAGCTGGAAAACTTACGACTTCTTCATCTTCCTTTCTTGGCACATCTAAGCAGTCTTTAAAAGCTAAAAATGCAGAGTTTGTATTTCACATTTTTTACTCCTCTCCAAAATCTCCATTGCCATTGTTTTATTTTATGTCTTCATCATCTCTAGTTTGACCTATAGCAACAGCCCCCTAACTCCATAACAGTGACCTTTTAGAAGAGAATGGTCCATATGTTTTTTTTTTTAAATGTTAATGTTTTATTTATTTTTGAGAGAGAGAGAGTGAGCAGGAGAGGGTTAGAGAGAGAGGGAGGGACAGAATTAGAAGCAGACTTCAGCCTCTGAGCTAGCTGTCAGCACAGAGCCCGACAAGGGGCTTGAACCCACGAACCGTGAGATCATGACCTGAGCTGAAGTCGGACGCTTAGCCAACTGAGCCACCCAGGCGCCCCAAGAATGGTCCATATGTTTTGCAGGCTGCTTCTCAGTTTGGGTTTTCTTATGTTTAAAGTCAAGTTGTACATTTTTGAAAGAAATAATAAGTAATGTACCACCCTTCTTTCTCAGTGCATCACATTAGAAGGTGCATCAGGACTCTTTGTAATGAATAGGTAATTTGGGGGAAGATATTTTGAGGTCATCTAAATATCCTATTTCCTCATCAAATTTTCACCAAGTAGTTTTATTATCCATTAATGATTCTTGTCTCAATCAATTATTGCTATATGGTTGCAAAATGGCAATTTTCTCATTTCATTATTCCCTCTACATTTTTTAGTTGACATTCTATTTTAATTCAATGATATATTTACTAACAGTATCTTCTCACAAATTCTTATTTTACTCGATGTGGTATAATCTCATTGATCATTACTTATTTTGTAGTGTCATTACTTATTTTGATGTTTCAGTTGTCCTAGATTTGGCCACTGGGAGCCCCATCAGGCTGGCTTCTGTGTCCTTTTGATATGTCCTCATAATTCTTGAGCACGTCTTTAGTTCTAGCATAAGGAGGGGGTTTATCGCCTTCATTTTTGAGGAATATTTTGACTGGTTATAAAATGATCGATTGGTAGTAACTTTCATTATTTTAAAGAGCTCGTTTATTGTTCTCTGGCATCCATTATTTTTTGTTGCTAAATCAAACCCAAGAATTATTATTGCTCTTTTGAAGGCAATGTGTCTTTTTTTCCTCCTTTTCCTGCTTTAAAATTTTTTCTCTTTGTCTTTGATTTTAGCATGTTTTACTATGTTGTTGCCAATATGTAGTTTTCTTTATATTTATCCTGATTGAGTTATTTTTTCAAGCTTAATCAGTCTGTGGTTTGATGCCTTTCAGTTTCACAGTCTCAAGTATTATTTCTTCAAATATTATTTCTCTCTCATGTTCATATTCCTTCCTTTGTGGGACTCCAATTACACATTGCCCATTTTCACTGTGTTCTACTTCACTCTTTTGCTCTTCTTCCTAACATTTATATCTTTTATTCCTGTAGTCCAGTTTGAATACTTTTTAAAAAATGTTTATTTATTTTTGAGAGAGCGTGAGTGGGGGAGGGGAAGAGAGAGAGGGAGACAGAATCCAAAGCAGGCTCCAGGCTCTGAGCTGTCAGCACAGAGCCCGATGTGGGGCTCAGACCCACACACTGGGAGATCATGACCTTAGCCAAATAATGCCCAACTGACTGAGCCATCCAAGCACCCATCCAGTTTGAATGCTCTAAACTTAACCTGTATTCTAATTTATAAACTATGTTTTCTACTCTGTCTAATCTGCTACTAAATCCATCTACTGAATTCTTCATTTCAGATACTATCTTTTCTGGTTCTAGAAATTTGACTTTCTCATATAGTTTACAAGTTTGAACTTCCAAGCTTTCCTCTGTTTCCTTGAACACAGTTATTTTAATCTCCCTGTCTAATAATTGTAATATCTGAATCATCTGTAGGTCTGTTTCTGCTTGGCTTTTGCTCAGTTGGTTCTTCTTTTTTTCTTTGTTTTAAACATGCCTCATAGTTTTTTGGTTGCTGGGAACTGTATCACATAAATATTTATAGAGAGTCTGGAAGTGTTATCTCCCTTCTAAGAGAGTTAATCTTTTCGGGCAACAGAGAGTACATGCAGATCACCTTAATCCTATTGAAGATTGATTTTAGGGCTATTCTATCTTATTTTGTCTTTACTCCTAGGATGTAGACTTTTCCATGCTCAACTGAGAGCCAGGAATGTTTGTCAGGGCCATTCCATGTTGGCAGGTTTTGAAATCCTTTTTCTGTCTCCCCCAAACACTAGGCTTCTAAAATCTCTGCTAAGTTCCATGGCCTTCTAGCTGCTGTTCCTGACAGTTTTTTTGGAGTCATACCCTGTGTGCAGTTTAGAAACTGGCCAAATCCTCAAGTGGAATTTTAATATAGATTTTTAGGCTGACTTCCCTGTGGTTTTCTTCCTTCAGGATTTTGTTCCTCAATATACAATTCTTCCAGCTGTCCTAAACTCCAAGATCTGTCTTCTCAGACCACTGGAACTGTCACTTTCTACTGGGATTCTAATCCTTCATGCTGAAAATTTGCAAATGCCCATGAGGAAAAAGCAGGGTGAATGTGGATCTCACCCAGAGCCTTTCCTTTCCCCCAAGGGATTTAGAATCCCTCGAGTTCTGTCTGTGTCGGTTGCTCTCCAATGTTTAAATTTTTTAAAATGTTTCTTATACAAGTTTTGTAGTAAGTAGTTTTAAATGGGAAGAGCTTAGTCCAAATCAAACTTGCTGCAGGCAAAATATTTCTATTTAGTAAATTACATTAAAAATCTCAGAAATGTTTTTTACGTTGTTCTTTTATTATTGATATTTAATATCATAGTGTTATGGTCAGATCATAGTTTATGGGATATATTAGTTTAGGCCAAATAAAATTGCCATTTTTGTAGGTCAGATGGAGCTAAATATTGGCACTTTAAAAAAATTCTTCAATCTACAGTTCCTTTGCAATTTGTTGATGCTTCAGAATCTAGAATATGAACTTTTTTTTTTTTTTTTTTACAATACATCACATATCCTTAGAAAATAATATGCAGCCCATATTGCTTGGAGGTCATCTTTAATTTCTCTCCCCTTATTTTTTTTTTTAAGTTTATTTATTTATTTGAGGGGACGAGGAGAGGCGGAAAGAGAGGGAGAAAGAGAGAATCCCAAGCAGGCTCTGTGCTGTTAGCACAGAGGCCGACACCAGACTCAATCTTAGGAATGATAAGATCATGACCCAGCTGAAATCAAGAGTCAGAGGCTTACTGACTGAGCCACCCAGTTGCCTCTAGTTTCTCTCTCTTGAAAACTCTTGCTGGGCTTCTTGTAATGCCCTTGAACTGCCCAGGTGGTAGGGCCATCTGATGTAAACCACATCAGTTTAAGTTTAAGGACCTATCAATACTCAAAGCCATATATCTTCCTCAGGGCTTACTATAAGGAACTAGAACTGACATTAGTATGATCAGCTACCCCCAAACCTCTCTTTTCCTGTCAATGTCAAAGTAGGAAGGGGAGGGGAAGAGGCAGTCAAAACCAAGCTTGCCCAGTGCCATATTTGAGCCCAAGGCAAAAGAAAGAATCAGCAATGTTGATTCTCTCTTTATTGGACATTTTGATATTTGGTTGATCACAGATTTCTTTTGTCTTGATTTTGACTTTAAAAATGTTACATTAAGGGGTGCCTGATTGGTTCAGTTGGTGGAGTATGCAATTCTTGATCTTGGGGTTGTAGGTTCAAGCCCCACATCAGGTGTAGAGATTACTTAAAAATAAAATCTAAAAAAAAAAAGTTACACTAAAATACTATTTACCTTGATTACTGAGGTTTTTTTTGTTTTTTTTTTGGTTTTTTGTTTTTGTTTTTGTTTTTGTTTTTTGGTTTTTTTAGTGCCTCCTTAGGTTCTGTGCCTGTGGTGAGTATCTCACTACTTCATCATGGTTTGGTGCCCAGGTGTTCAGTCTTGCAGGAAGCACAGCTCCTGCGGAGAAACTCTTGCTTCTCTTCTTTGATGCAGAATAAAGCTACAGATTCTTAACTTCTTAAAGTAATAGAAGCCAACACAACCAGTTTGAGCCAGAGAGAGACCCGGGAACCTGCCAAATACCAGTAACTGACTAGTTAAGTAAGATTTCTTATTTTAAACACCAGAAGAGTTAAGCTTCATGAAAAGGAAAAGGCAGTCATCACTAGATTAGACTTTACCCTTTCCACCCACAGTGGAGAAGGGCAGAGAAAGAGGAGACAGGGGTCCCTCCCAAATGTAGATCCCTGTGTTTCCTCTGCATTAGGAGAGAGGAGAAAAAGAGTTATATGGAAATTGAGTCAGAAGTCTTAACTGGATTGAACTTTTAATAACCAGCAGTGGCCAAAGAGTTAGGCATTTATCCAAGTTGTCATTAAAGAATGCTAAAGGGAGATTTGACAATGAAGGTGAAAAGAAGTTCTTGGAAATGTTAAAATCACTTCCTGCTTATTCCCACTGAGTTTATACCTCACAATAAGTAGTTGCATGTACATTGATAAAACATGAAGCTTACTTACTAAGGACATTATTCATATCTTTCATACTATTGCTTACTTTTGTTTTTCTCTGGCTGATCTATATCAGATTGTGAAAGAGGTCAGTTAGACTTGCAAGTACTGTTGCTGATATAGTGACTGTTTTCTGTAGTTTTGTTGGCTATTGACGTATAAATTTTCAGGCTATACTGTTAGGAAGGTATATGTTCATGATAATTATACTTTCTTGATATACTGTTTCTTCTCTCATGATTGAAATTCTCTCTTGTCTGATATTAAAACTTTTAGCATGATTTTCTTGGGGTTCATGTTAGCCTAGAATATTTTCCAATAAATTATTTTGAATTTTTCAGTGTGTTTCATATTAGGATTTATTTCTATGGTTTAATTTAATATTATTTTTGTTTACTATTTATCTTTTTGTGCCTTTCCCCTACTTTCCACTGGATAAATCAAATTTTATTTTGTCACTCCAAAGATGATGCATTCTATCTTAATTCTTGTAATGCATATCCCTAGCTTATTTATACTCCAATTTCTTTGCAGTTTCCTTCCTTCAACATCAAAAGCTTATCAATAGCTCTATCTTCCCTCTGAATGTGACAAGAATTCCAGCACTCTCTTACTTCCTCTTCTCTGTGACTGCTTTTGGCCTATGTAGGCTTTCAGATTTTTGATATGGTCTTTGATACCCTTACCTATCACTCTATTAGACTTTTAAATCTTTCCTTAATTTTGGGAAATTCTGTCATTATATCTTCCTATTTCCTCCTTTATATTCTCTCTCTCTCTCTCTTTCTCTCTCTCTCTCTGTGTCTATCCCTGTCTCTCTCTTTTTCTTATTGGGACTCCTGTTGGCCAGATTTTGAAACTTTTGCTTCAATGCGCCTTTCTTTCTTTTTTTTTTTTTTTAATGTTTTTATTTACTTGAGAGAGAGAAAGACAACATGAGCAGGGGAGGGTCAGAGAGAGAGGGAGATACAGAATCTGAAGCAGACTCTAGGCTCTGAGCTAGCTGTCAGCACAGAGCCCCATGTGGGGCTTGAACCCACGAACCATGAGATCATGACCTGGGCCGAAGTCAGACACTTAACTCACTGAGCCACCCAGGTGCCCCTTCAATGCCCCTTTCTTTGATTTCTTTCATTTTGTACCTATGTTTCATGGTTGTATCTATTCTACCCTTCAACCAAGCCAATCAGGTTTTATTTATTTAAAAAACTTTTTTTAGTGTTTATTTATTTTTGAGAGAGAAAGAGACAGAGAACAAGTGGGGGAGGGGCAGAGAGAGGGAGACACAGAACTGAAGTGGGCTCCAGGGGCTTGAACCCACGAACAGTGAGATCATGACCAGAGCTAAGCTCAACCGACTGAGTCACTAAGGCAACCCCAATTAGTTTTTAAATTCAACTATTATATTTCATATACCCAATAATTCTGATTTTCCTTTAAAATGTTTACTCCCACTTTATGATACATTATCCACCCTTTCTCTCTTGACATTTATTATACTTATTTCAAATTCTTGTTCCATCGGTTTCATTTGTTTGGCTCATTTTGGTATAGGTCATTCCAACTGTTATTTATTTTACTGATGCTTTTCAGATGTCTTATTTTTCTCTCCTGTGAGTTCTCCTTATTCTCTTTTGCTAGACCTGGCAATATGGGAGGTGGGGGCAAAAGTCTAGATCCTGGCCTCTGCTCTTTTGGGAAGTGTTTTGGTTTTTGTTTTGATTGGGGGGGGGGCGGTTTCCTTTGTTGTTGTTGTTTCTTTTAGAAGAGGGAACAACAGGGAGCAAGAACTTCTAGAGATGATTTTTCTGGGTTAACATATTCTTGTCTTTTGTTTCCACAGATTTAATCTCACAACCTACATAATGGAGGAAAGAGGGGAGACAAGGAAATGCTTATGGGGCCAGCCAGCTCACCTGTACTTGATGACATTGGCTGGGCTGATTTAGCTCCAGTGGCCCAAGATGGCTGTGGGCTTCTAGAGCTGGCTTTCTGCCCCATAATAGCCCAAGGGTGGAAAAGATCCATTTAGGGGAGCAAAAGGGAACAACTAGAAACCTCTTCCCCATCTAGTCTACCCTCTGGGGTCCCTGGCCCTCTCCTGCTCAAACTACCATTCCCCACCCCTTACACTAGACCCTCTGTTAGGATTTCTTACCATTTTTGAGATTCTTGGGTGAATGGGAGACTTAAGTTCTGAAACCCATCAACCTCTATATCCTGAGTCATTTATGTTCAGTCCAGGGAATGGAGACAACGGCCCATTATGACCAGGGCTGTGAATAAATGTTTTGTTTCTCACTGATAGGAAATTACGGCCTACAGCTCTGTCTCCATCAGAGACAAAATTTTTGCAGCAAAATGCTTATAAATGGCCTTAATACATATAGGGTTAATAAGTAAAACAAAATATAACTTTAAGATCTTTTATAGAACCCTCAGGATTTTTTTCCCTAGGTTTCTACTCAATATTAATGTTTACCTCAGGGAGAAAAAGGACCTTATGCAAAAATCTTTTATTCTCCCTTCCCCCATTTATATTAAATAACACAAAATTATTTTAATAATGTGATATGGAATCTAGAGACAAAACACTTTGGTCTACAAAAGGGAACCAATTTATTTCATAAATCACATTCTTCTGCTCCTTCCAGCAATTTCCCTTTTCCCTGGGAGGGGGATGTTATTGTGTTCTTTCTGTGGCTCTTTGTGTAATTTTAATTTATCATTAAGTAACACTTTGCTTTTTAACATAAAGAATTCAGTGTGCTTGATGGAGCAGCGCTCCATGGAAAGTTAGTTCACAGCAACAACTGTTTGGAGCAGAGGAGTTTATTAATTTATCAGAACCTTATGTTCAATTTCAGATTTCTCAGCATAGGCACCAACAATCAGCTGCACCTGTTGCCAATTAAAGTATTAATGGCACATCAATCAAAGAAAAATCACTGCGAATGGAGATTACACAAGCTCTTTACTCATGTCATTTTTTGGAAGTCATCCTTTATTTCAAAAAGAAGTGAGATCTACAAGCCATACCCTTCAATCTGCATTCTCCAGTTTTCCTCAGTGATGGTTTAGTGACTGAATGGCTTGGACGGTGCATTTTGCACTGGAGGAAACCGCTGTCTTGTATTTAAAAAGTAATAATGTTGCTGTTCTTGTGGAGAGTGGCAGGACCCTGTGAACATTTTTAGGAAGCGCGATGTAAGGCAATTATTAGGTTTACAAAAAGCAGGCAGGACGTAGTAGCGCCGTCAAAATGGGTGCAATCTTCATCGCCTGATCAGCTTTCTACATTTACTTAGAAGAAGGAATGCATGGTGCTAACAGGGGAGAGTCCAGTGGAGAAGACTCTGCTTTTTAATGCCTTATTTTAAGTCAGTAGTTTCTGGGAGATGAAGGGGGAGGAGGAGGATGACATGGGGGGAGATGAAATTGAAAGAATATAGGCTATGGAAGCACACAAATAATTCTGTGCTCTAATCTCAGTGGCTTCACTTCTGGCTGTAACCTTGCTCCTGTTAGTTAGTCATTCTGGATAATAGTTTTCATACCTATAAGGAAGCAATAAGATGACAGCTTTCTGGGGCCTCGGGAAGATTAGATGAGAGTTTATGGATGAGTCTAGCACGGTACCTGACACAGGTAGGCTCTTCCCCATTCCTTTCCACTGCCAGGATTGGGGATCACGGTGTGGACTGCATCACCACCTCCCTAGACTACTACAAAAGTCACTGTCCAGTAATTGGCCTGAGCCTGGGGACAGAACACCTTCCCTAAACCCTTCTTCCAACTCTGCAAAATGGGCATAAATGCTGACCTCACAGGATAGTCTAGAAGAGTCAGTGTGATGTGGATGCAAACACCTCACTGTGCTCAATAACACGTGGCTAGTTGTTGTTATTCATCACACAGGACTAGAATGGACAGGTCTATCAGATCGTAGGGTTTCTGGCAGATGTGACAGGCTTGGCAGGAAACACGTCAAGTCAAGGAGAGGCAAGTAAAAGCATGTAGAAGATTCTAAGGCAGGGGCTGTTTTCTCTCTAAACTAATAAATAAAATAAGATAAAATAAAATGTTACAGTGACATTTGCCCTTTGAGGCAGGGACAGAAGATGCTACGATTGGGGCGCCTGGGTGGCTTAGTCGGTTAAGCGTCTGACTTTCACTTAGGTCATGATCTCGCGGTTTGTGGGTTCAAGCCCCGCGTCGGGCTCTGTGCTGACTGCCAGCTCAGAGCCTGGAGTCTGTTTCGGTCTATGACTTCCTCTCTCTCTGACCCTCCCCTGCTCAAGCTGTTTCTCTCTCTCCTAGAAATAAATAAAAATATTAAAAAAAAAAAAAAAGAAAGAAAAAAAAAAGAAGATGCTACGATTAAATGCTAGCTGATATCATTATGGGAACTTTTAGGTGCATCTGCCTTATATCCCAACTAGAACACAAGCTTCAAGGTGCTATGTTTTCTCCTTTGTTGCGTTCTCCTTGTGTCTAGTATCATGCCTTCCTTACACATAGTAGGTGTCCAATTAATATGTGTTGATCAATGAAAGAATTTCATTTTTCAGTAACCCAGGTGCTTCTAGTTATCTCAAAAGTTTCCAGGCTCAGAATGTACTTCAAAAAAAATCCATTATAGTACAATAAATATACTAATATCATCTCAGGTATTTTTGAGGGCAAAAGGTTGGGAAAGAGAGTAAAGTAAATATAAAGGATCTTAGTGCTGAAATAGTTTGAAATTACCACTTTAAAGCATGGCTACAGTTTTACACTCTGCTGTAGTGTGTTTCAGTATAGCTATTTTTTCCCCTACCCACATTTTTCCATTTGCAGACCTAGCTTTTGCCCATTCATCGTGGTGTGATTAATTGTGAATAATGATCCTCCAGGCTCCCCTTTCCCCCCCCTCCACAGCCAAGCGGTGACCGATCGTAAAGCCTCAGCCTCAGGTAACAGAGACCGGTCCATGGAGCAGCCCCATGACCAGAACAGAGCCAAGCAAGTTGTTTGGGATGCTATGCTTATAAAGTCAGTCTTTCCTGAAGGGTCTTTAGGTCAATTGCTTCCGGAAGTTATTCTCCACTAAACAAATCCTTTCTGCGGTAGTGGCACAAGAGGCCCCTTGAGCCAAGAGAAGATGTGAAGTGACAAAAGAATAAGGAGAGTGGAAGAGTCCTGTAGGCTGAGAGTCCTTGGTTCAGCTGCTAGGGCTTTGGCTCATGGCCTTCCTTCACTTCTGGAAGCTATGTAGCATCTTTACCAGCCATAGAAGTGAATACAATTTTTCTTTTCTTTTCTTTTTTTTTTTTTTTTTTGTAGCTAATTTGAGTTGGGGGTCTTGTTTCTTGCAGCTGAAAGAGCCTAACAAATTCAGACTGTTGTTCTAAAACATTCACTTCCGAGCCCTACCACATCTCATTCCAACGTCCAGAACAGTTGCATCTTTAACTATGGGAATCCTTGCGTTACATAAACACACCCATCAACATTCCATTTCTAGCCCACTAGATGTATCCATCAGGATTTTTGACATCTTGGACCAAATAGCTCTTTGTGCAGCACAGAATATTTAACACTGTCCCTGGTCCCTACTTACTGACTGCTGGTACCCCACCACTCCCTCAGTCATAACAAAGGTGTCCAAAATGTCCCCAGACTTTGCCCAGTGTCACCAGGGATGGGTGGAAGGGGCAAAAATTGCTCCTGTGAAGAACCACTTCCATATACAGAATGTAAGCTCTATGAAAGCAAAATTTCTTTTTTTCTTTTTTTTCATATATGTCTCCCCAGGATCTAAAATAACGCTTGCCTTATAGTAGGTGCTCATAATTTATTTATTCAATAAGAAAACAAATGAGCTTGAGTAAATGGAGGACGCTATTGCAGATGCTGCTAGAATCAAAAACAAGGAAAAGGGTTGCGTCTGGATGGCTCAGTCGGTTAAGCATCCGACTTCAGTTCAGGTCATGATCTTATGGTTCAGGGTTCAAGACTCACATTGGGCTCTGTGCTGAGAGCTCAGAGCCTGGAGCCTGTTTCAGATTCTGTGTCCCTCTCTTTCTCTGCCCCTCCCCTGCTCATGCTCTGTCTATCTGTCTGTCTGTCTCTCAAAAGTAAATAAACATTAAAAACTTTTTTTGAAAAAACAAGGAAAAGAAGCAGCGTGTGGGTTTCTCAGTTGATTAAGTGACCCGCTCTTGATTTCGGCTCAGGTTACCATCTCATAGTTGAGATCAAGCCCCTCTTCCAGCTCTGAGCTGGGTGTGGAGCCTGCTTGAGATTCTCTGTCTCCTTCTGCCTCTGCCCCTGTCCCATTTGTATGTGCACTTTCTCTCTCTCTAAAAAAAGAGAAAAAGGAAAAGAAGACCAAGGAAGGCATTTGTGTCATCACCTAATTTTATGGTCCGTGGTTCAAAACCAAACCAAAGCAAACCAAAATAAAACAAAACAACAGCATGCCTAATTTGGCAAACTAAGAAACTCATGTACAGTATAGTTTCTGTTAACAAGGCAAGTAGAGAGTTGGGTCAGGGAGGAGGGAAAATCATTTCAGGAACCGTCTTTAAAGCACTGTGGGTTTCTACATTCTCTTTCTCTTTCTCTTTCTCTCTCTCTCTCTCTCTCTCTCCCTCTCATTCTCTCTCTCTCACAAGAGAACAACAGAGTTCCCAACAGTGAAGACTGATCTGGTACCTGGGCAGTTAAAACAGAACCTGGGAAAATGTCTCAGCAGGAAAAGACTGTCTATGGTAATTTTTTACTTTTATTCACTAAAAATGACACATGCTTTTTGAAATGTAGCCTGATTTCCACACCTTTACCAGGTAGTTTTCCATCAGGATTAAAATGATCAGCACATAGAAGAGCCACCCCTAAATTTTATCTTCTTCCTTTTATTGTAACTCAATAAAAAAATATGTGAGTTAGGGAATTTAGTTTTACAGTAAGTTTTCCCATATTGAGGGGCACCTGATATATGAAAATATACATACATATCCTCAGCAATTCTGATGCAACATTCATGAAACGATTGAGATGTATACAATCCAGTCACATGATGTTAGACACAAATCACATCTACTACATCCAAACAGAGCAGCCATTACCCAGACTGTAAATTGCCAGGACAACCTCTTTTCATAAGAAGAGAAATACCCCAGAGCTATTTCCAAACCATACGGCCAGGCTCTGCCTCTTTCCCCGCTCGTGTTGCGCCCAAGCACCCTAAGATCATCATTGACTGAGATCTCTGTCGCTACTTGAATTCTTAAGAATCATGACTTTCTTTTCAGTTTTATGACCAGTGCCAAACAATTAGTTTACTTTTCAGCAATGCTTCACACCAAGCAGTTTTGTTTATTTGTTCCTTGCAGGGAGTGCAGAGCTATAAAGCCTCAAGGAGAGGAGACCCTGGGTGGTCAGCCAGGCACTCCACCAGCTAAATGATTCAGTTTCTACTTCAGCCACAAGAACAGGCCAGCGAATTTCATGCCTGGATAATATTTAAATCACTTTGCAGTTGGGAGGCGGGATAATGTGGTCAAAGATACTCTGGAGTAGACCAGTTAGGGTTTGCAAATTTACTAGCTGGGGACCCTTGGGCAAGAGACAGAATTGCCCTGAGTCTGTTTACATAACAATACTCCCAAGGGGTGCCATTATGATGAACTTCATTCAAGGTCTCTCACAAATAATGAAAACCTTGAATGTTTAAGCCATGAATGCAAAGATATATAATGCAATTTTAAGGTTCAAAGGCAACAATAAAACACAATTACATATTGCAGGTTTCAAATGTTTTGAAACTTCTGGACTGATCTGGGGAAAAGAATTTTCTGATAGGCTGCAGGTAGAAGTAAACACCTAGGTTTCCTGGTTCAAGTCTTACTGGGAGGGGACTCAGAATTCAAATCTCCATGGAAGCCATCGGGTGGCCCATGAGTATCTTCCACCTGTACTTGATTCTACCCAGACTAGCCCAGAACCCATCTGTCTGTTCTTTATTACTTTACCTTTGAGGATAACAAAATGCCTCCATCTAAATGAAGCCAGCTAGTATCCTACTGAAAGCTGTAAAGCAGTGGCCAGTAAATCACCAATTAATTAATAAATAACCAATGACTGATTAATTAGCAGTCAACTGATGATGACATAATTAATAATAAATTAATGTCTAAACTACAGAAGCAAAATTTATTTTGCTAATAATATGTGTGCCAAATAAATAGGCAAGCCTTTGAAAATTCTGAAATCAAGAGATCGTCCTTACTAGGATGATCCGATGTGTCAACTGCTATTGGAAAGTCCTATTTTAAAAAGAAATACATCTTAAAACATAGACAATATCACAGTCTTTTATCTTAAGAGTACTTGAACTACCTTTCGAAGGTACTAGAAAGCTCTGATGAATGACCATCTGCTTATGATGCCACAATGAGTGCCGAACCAACAAATAAGCTTGGCCTCAGGCCTTAAGAGGATTTTAATCTCCAATATACACCACTGATGCAGATAAAGATCCTATTACACTAGGAAGAAACATTAATAGAATGAGTAACATGGAGGTTTCCAGCTGTTTGTTATTTTCACTTTTAGATGGCTGAATTTGAATAATTGTAACCCAGGTAGTTTAGCAGACTTTGTGGAACAATGATGAAGATCAAGGGTGTTAATTTTCAAATATTGATTTACTTTTCTCTACCTCTCTTCCTACATACTCTAGGCTACCATCATGTCTTGCCTGAATTACTATAACATCCTCCTAACTGGTCCCCAGTCCTGCCCCTTGTGGCAGATCATTTTCTCAAGTGGACTCAGAGAATTTTCAAGACTGGGCATGTGACTGGTTCATTTCCCTGCCTAAAACACTTCAGTGGCTGCCCAGTGCTCTTGGCTTAGTGTCAAACACTTCGGGGCTTACAAGGTACCCAGTGTGATCTAGTCTTTGCTGACCTTCCTAGCCATTTCATCCCTTGCAAAATAAGCCACAGCTTCTAACACAGCTGGTTAAGGCCTCCTTAACCGCAGGCCTCAGCTTGGGCCTTGTTCCCCTTTGGTCCTTGAGGTCAGGCAGCTGACCATTTTTATATGCTACCAAAGCTCTCAATAGTCACTCTCTTATAATACTGAATAGGAATATATTTACTTTTTTGAATCTCCTCTAGTTTGTAAGTTTCATGCGGGCAGTGCCATAGATTTCCTGTTTCCTGCCAGAGCCCTAACATTTGGTGAAAAAGTAGACACACAGGAAGCATTTTGTTGAGTTAGGGGATTCTGGTTTTCAGTGGTTTAGTTGCTCTTTGTACTGGTGTCTACACCAGTGACTCCCAGTGCAGCTCTGATAGGATTTGCCATGACGATAGAGAGATTCTGTGTCTGTCCTTGGCTAATACAGTAGCCTGTAACCATGTGTGGCCACTGAATGCTGGAAATGTGGCTGGTATCACAGGGAACTGTTTACTTATTTCTAATTATAATTAATTGAAATTTAGATAGCTCACGTGGATAGCCAGATTGGACAGCACAGTTCCAGAAGAACTTTATTGAATTCTTATGCAAACTTTTTCAGGAATGGGTCAAGAGCTGTCTTTTCCAATAGTAGCCACTAGCCACATGGGGCTATTTAAGATTTTTAAAAAATGTTTATTATTTTTGAGAGAGAGAGAGATAGAGCTTGAGAGGGAGGGGCAGAGAGAGAGGGAGACACAGAGTCTGAAGCACGCTCCAGGCTCTGAGCTATCAACATAGAGTCCAATGCAGGGCTCAAACTCACAAACCCTGAGATCATGACCAGAGCAGAACTTAACCAGCTGAGCCACCCAGGGGCCCCAGGGCTATTTAAATTTAAATTCGAATTAACCGATGAACTAAACATTAGATATTTGGTTCCTCAATCATGCTTGCCACATGTCGAGTACTCAAAAGCCAGATACGACTAGTGGCTACCACACTGGGGGTCCCAGAAGGCTCTAATGGATGGCACATGCTTGGAGAAGGGCCCCCCCTGACTGAAACAAAGATGCACATTCTCTTCAGTGGGGTGGTTTGTTAACCACCACCTTCCCATTTGGTCCTGACTATTAAGAAGACTCAGCTAGTGGGGCGCCTTGGTAGTTCAATCGGTTGTGTCCAACTTCGGCTTGGATCATGATCTCACAGTTCGTGAGTTCGAGCTTCATGTCAGGCTCTGTGCTGACATCTCAGATCCTGAAGTCTGCTTCAGATTCTGTGTCTCCCCTTCTCTCTGCTCCTCCCCTGCTTGAGATCTGTCTCTTTTTCTCTCTCAAAAATAAATAAACATTAAAAAAAATTAAAAAAAAAGAAAACTCAGCTAGAGAACTGAGATCATGGTACCACTAGATGGCCGATAAGACCTAACACTTGCTCAACTTATGTGAATAGGATATTGACTCTAGCTCCTAGGGTAACCATAAATTAGAAACACCGATGAGAGCAAAGCAGCTGACACCCACTAGGAAAGACACCCACAACTTAACTGAGCCAAGCATTCTCTTGTGAGCGAGTGTCAGGGCCAATGTCAATGCTCCCAGCTCCGGCTCTTTCTATTTCCAGACACGGCTGATAAGGTTGCAATGACCTCTTGGCCCTAGCTACTACCTGATTCCCAGAAGGCAACCTCTTCCCAGGGGATCTCTCTTTTCTCTTTATTTGCATTGCTGTGAGATTGGCCACTTCTCCTCCCCCATGATGCACTTATTGGCAGCTCCTCCAGTCTTTGTTGCCTCCAGAATGGATAACCACAAAGTGTCCCTGGAAGGCCACCCAGAAGCTTCAGCTGGCTCAGTGTGGCGCTATCCATCTGCCTAAGGCACTGGGCACACCAAGCCATAGACACCTGCGCTCCACAGTTTGCCCTGGCTCCTTCGCAGGGCCGGTCAAGGTGCAGTCCGGAACGCCCACGTTTGAAATGGCTGGGTTGGAGGTTGTCTCCTCCCCCTCAACACCCTCACGGCAGGAGGATGCCCCTCTGGGAAGGGGGCTTCAGTCAGAGCACTTCCGGAGGAGTTTGCTTCTCCTCCTGGTTTGACTTTTCTGTGTTCAGGGACACAGTGGAAAAGCCATCTGTTTCATTAGGATTCAGCCATGAAAGGGTGATCTTGGGGAATAGATATTTCATCGTGTTTTTCTGCTCTCCTCATATACGTTTAGAACTGGAACAACACGCTAATGAAAACCAAGGATTAACTACACGCCTTCAGTTGTTCCTAGGAAGCCTTTTGTTTTATTATTTTTACGTCAATTTTCTCATCAACTCTTGTGACTCTTCCCCCAGAATTAGTCGATGGTTCCTTCACTCAGCATGTCCCCACCTCATGAGCCTAATTTCTCAATCTTTGGCCACAAGAAAGCCTTTGCTTGGGTCGTTTTGCTTCGCCAGTTTACTTCTTCTCGCGCCCACGCCAGCGCAGTGCTTTAAAACCACAGCTATTAAAAAGTTCTTTTCAGAAACACTTAAATATTATCCCCTCCCCAAAAATGTCTTGTCAGATTTCTTCCTCTTGTTTGCTTCAGAAAGTGGCGCTTTGATTGTCCATTAGAGAGTTGTTTACATTTCTCCAAAAGCTCCATTTAGTTTCCTTGACAAGGTGGAATAAGTGACTGGCTGTGATGGATAGAGGCACCTGTCCTAATGGCTGCTCACACTGTGCCCACCAGTGCAGGTTACATTGATAAATTGACAACAGTTGGGACATGCTCTGCTAGCAGCAAGAATGAGGCTACGAGGACAAACACAGGCGGTTAGACAGTCTGCTTTCATATTCCTGGGAAAGGTGTGCAGCCTCCTAATCTAACACCCCAACAGCTGCGGTGAGGAATTAGTGCACGCGCAGAATTTCTTTGTTACCTTGACACTACCTCTGCTGGTTAGTCTCGAATTCTATTTACTGTAATCGACCCCGATGACTTCCAGTGTACCCGCCCGCCATCCTGGAGCAGGGTGCCCTGATGAAAACTGCATTAGAAGATTGAAATTGTACGTCATTGTATGTTGATTTGGGTTTTTGACTCCCTTGGCTGAAGAGTCTCTTTTTCCTCTGGTAAGAAAAACAACGGGGAGGACAACGAAGTGCTGCCTATTAGCTATGCGGTTGATTATCAGGAAAATGTGGGAAGTGGACTTATCAAGGCTAAGGTGTTAATTATCCGGAATAAGGAGCTCAGGAGGTTCCAGATTTGAGTAATGAAGAAGTGACTGTCTATCACTACACCCCGCTCAGCAGGAGGTCTTAGAAGGTGTTCAGTTCCGTCTCCAGCTTCCCCTTTCATTTTCTTTTTTTCCCCTCCGATGGTTTCGTGTTACCTTTAATAAGCCAAGAACTGCAGCAGCAAGGCCACAGTCGCATCTCCCCTGTTGACAGGGGCCTACACGGGCGCGTGGCTGCAGGGGCAGAGCCCTGATCAAGCCCCGATCCCACGGCCACCCTCCCCTGGCAGAGAAGTTGGGAGCTTCGGGCAAAGTGGTGGGTGGGTCTGCGGCCACCGCAGGGCCAGGAGTGGCCGCAGCGGCAGCCGCAGTCGCAGCAGCAATCTCGACAGGGCCCTCGCTTCATCCATTACATGCTTATCTTAACTGAAGACTAATCTAAAGGAACAAATGACCACCGAGAAAATGCTCCAACTTAATACAAAGTCATAAAAAAGAGAGAGAGAGACAGAGACAGAGACAGAGAATGCAGGAGCAAAAAAAGCATGGACATAATAATGCTTTCCTGAGCTTTGCTTTTAAATGGCCTAGTTACCGATTTTATGATAAGACACAGTTTGCCTTTATGATTTGCATGGGTAATGAAGCAATTAGCAGCCATCATATATAAAACATGCTAGTTCTTCATTAGATACCAAACAAAATGGCATCACACAAGATGCATAGTGTGGCCAGGCTCAAGTGACTTGCTCGTTCTGCTTACTTTGTATGGAGTTTTGTTGCAAGCCCTGCTGCCTCGCGCCCATCACATTAGAAGCCTAGACTGTGGTTAGTTTGATGTGAAATTCTGACTGGCTGGCAGTCGCCTCCACTCCCCACCCCCTGACTGCTACTAAATTTCATTTCAAGTTATAATTATTGACATTGGAAACAGCTACTCAGATCACAACAACAAAGCAACAATTATACAGGATCTGGTGTTTCTCATGCAAATTACAGCAATAAAATACAGGAAAATCCGGCCCACTTACAGACCAGTCTTTGTCTTTGGAGAACACAGTCTGAACTATTTGGTTAACTAAATTAAAATGTAAATCTTGGCTGGCTTTTCTTCTTAGATAGCGATATGAAACAGTTTCTAAAAGACAGAAAAAGCTTAAGGGACCACATTTCAAACAACTTGTCATGAATATATTTTTTTAATGAATTAGGGCTGAAAAGCTTAACTGTCTATAACAATCAAGGATTCTAAAATGCTGTTCAAAGAGGAAAAGCGTAAGCGGAGAGAGAGTCCTGTGTATGTTTGTTTATAAAGGAACTGGGCAGCTTGGAAAGAGGCGCAGTAAGGGTGTCCCTTGTGCTTTCACCACGAATGCCATCTCTCTCTTATTCCCGGTTGGAGTAACATGTATAATGAAACATATAACCTAGAGAAGGAGATTAGTGAGTATTAAAACTGAGTTCTTTTACTTTATTAGAGTTGCTTTCCTTCCTGGCTTTGTCTCTTCTTCCACGCAAAACCCAAGCCTGAGAAAAGCGTCACAGCCAGGGAGGGCGAAATTAAAAAGTCAAGCACAGTGGCATTAGCATTAAGGAGCTGTGAAGGCAGCCACTCTAGCCACGTAGAGTTCTGCAGAGAACCGGAAACGAAGATTTGAATCTGTAGGGAAATGGTATGGCTTCTGATCCATTATCATTACTACTTTTAAAAAACTAAACTAAACTAAACAAAGCACCCCTCAACCCGCATGAAAGAGGGCTGGATCCACAAGGCGGCAATCAGAGCTACAGAAGACAACATCAAAGAAAAGAAGAAAAGCAATGGCTTGTGCCTCTGGCCGGGATTCAGCTAATGCCCCATCTGCTTTGAAAGCCGTACCTTTGAGTTGGACCACAAGTAAAGTGACCCATGTGAAGCCACGACAATGGAGGATACTGACATTTAATTTATGTATTTAATTTTTTTATACAGGGTAAAGAAATTGTGTGATCACATCTCATTTATAACAAATCTGATCTTTAAAAGGCAATAATTTTACAAATGCACTTTTGCATCACGAATACTGTTATCATGAGCATGGAGCAAACGCCGTGCGGGCAGTCACTCTGACTTATAGCAGCTCGGTACAGCTGCTGCAAGATAACCAAGAATAATGGTTTTTGATAATCAGGCCACACTATTAATATAACATGAACCACAAGTGCTTTTGTACCGCAGCCCTGGTTAAACTAGCAAATCTCATTGGAATATAAAGAAGGGGTGGGGAGTCATGTTCTGTTTTCTGCTGCTTCTGCACTGAAAAATATGCCTCGTGGTGCTGTCTTAGGTGTTTCATGTCTTAGGGAACACGTAGCAGCGCCTGAAGAATGTTTCCCTTTAGAACCTCGGGTCCTTTCTGCTCACTTCCAGCTCAACAACTACCTGCTAGGTCAGAATTTAGGTCCATGAATTGTAACAGATGGATTTCAAATGGCAGCTCTGTTGGCTGGGGTAGAGCTGGTGAAGCATGCTGAGGCCCATAGCAAGCTGGGTTTATGCTGGTCTCTCACTGGTCTGTGACTGTTGAAATATTGCCGGGTGTAAAGGGGCTCGTTTTGGCCAATGTGAGCAAAGGGGAATGCTGTCCCTTCATCGTAAATGTTAATGTGAAGGAAAATATGAGGGAAGCACTTCTGGTGGTAAGAGTCAGGCAACATAATCATAACAAGTAAAACCAGGCTTAAGCATGTCACTCCAATGTTTATTCATATGGTGACATTTACTGTAACTTTCCTCTAAAAGGCAATGGTTTCCTCAGATTTTTAACAACCCAGAAACCATTATGAAGTTATCTTTGGACCCATGATGTGTATCTCTGTCATGTATTTCTCCATTTCCTAGGACAAGTGCGCTACGGTGAATTATGTTTTCAAAATCAATGTGTGGACTATTTCTGTAAATTTGAGAAGGCATGTGCTCGGTGAAGAAATGCTGAATTTCACAATGAGGAGAGAAGGTTGGAAAAGGCTAATTAAAGAAGCTGAGGCTCAGTGAGACTGAGTGCCATGTTCAATCACTTAGGAACCCCCTCCAGTGCCATGTTTCCCACAGAACTTTCCATAATAAATGCAAATCAGGAGTGGATGTCTCTGGATCTCTCCAGCTTTCACGGCAGAGATGAAAGTGAATGGCTAGAGTGTTTTGATTATGATGCTCGCTCTGGTGGTGATTGCCATATACTGTTTTGGATTGTCATTCATTCATTCATTCATTCATTCGTTCATTCATCAAATATTTATTGAGCACTTACTATGTGTCAGCCAATGGACTGGGAATGGAGAAGTAGGATGAAATAAATCTGCTTCGTGGAGATCAGAATCTGGTGAGAAAGAATAGATATGTACATGATTGATTATAAAACCTGGTCGAATGTGATAAGGGGAAGTCCATTTAGGCTGAGGTTGGGAAGATTACATTGAACAAGAGAGAATTAATGAAGATTTGGATGCATTTAATCTGAGCCTTGAAAAATCTGTAGGCTTTGCATGCATGTTTTATCTTCCCTGTATGTTGTAAATTACTTGAGATTCGTCACCATGTCTAATTTATATCTTTACATATTACTTGTTGAGCAGAATGTTTCGTCTCCAGATTACGTTAATCAATACCATCTATAGAGCACTTACTATGTTTCAGGCAGTGTTATAAACATATGTTATCTTATTTAATCCTTGTAGCACCTCCTGAAGTAGGAGGCAAATTGTCCCCATTTTACAGAGGAAACTGAGGCACTGAAAGGTTAACTAAGTTGATCAAGGTCACAGCTATGAAGCGGAGAAGGTGGCTGGAGCCAGGGCAGTCTGGTCTGACTGCAGAGACTACATTCCTTGCCCATACACTCTGCCTGTGGCCAATAAACATTGTTTGAATGTTAAATAAGCTAGCAGGAGTTTCTCAGCAGTTATAATGTGATTTCATTTACCACTGCAGAATTTCTTAAGAACACTTAGCTCAGGAAACAAAACAAAAAAATCATCAGGGTGCATAAAAATCAGTTTACGATTAAATTATTAATCTCTGCAAGAGAGTCAAGCACTTGCCCACAATATATTTGTTCTCCAGAAAGCCTTCAGGTTGTGAATTATCTAAGAGGGTCTTGACTTGTACTGATACTTTTGGAAAATAGTTTATACTGTTTGATGAATACACAACATTATTGCTCTTGGCATCAAGTCCATTCTCATCACACAGTGTAATAATACACATCCACATGGTAAACTTGGATTCTAATGTTCCTGAGTCTCCAGTACCCTTGGCGTCCTACATGAAGTGCAAAACAGCCCTTCCCTGTCAGAGGGGATCACTGACATCCGGTTCCAAGGTTAATCAATAGCTTGGTCTCGTCTGCACACATAGGACAGAGATTGTTGGGGGTCGGTGGGCCAACTGGATGGAGAATAAGCACTAACACCATACCTGTAGGTGACTGAGCCACATACAGACAGACATCCGTTCAATTGGAAAAGTAGGGAATTTAAATGTGTCTGGATGGGGCAAATACCTGCATTTTACAAGATTCCATCTCTGTTCCAATCCTTTTTCTACAATACAGCTAAACTTGTTTCCACAACAAAAAAAATAAACAAAATACGTTGTGAAAAAAGTGCATATGAAACTAACAGATACACTTATTCTTCTAAAAATTGGCAAAGAGTAAAGAAAGCTGTAGTATCCAGTTTGTTGAGGTTGCCGACAAATGGCTATTTTTGTACATCACTGCATGAATTACAAAAAAATTGCCTTCTTGGTAATTTGGAAACCTTATCTAGAGCTATAAAATTCTATGACAAAAGTACACCTAATTTAATGGCTAGTAATTCATCATAAGAAAATAATTAGCTATGAACATACAGATTGGTAGACACTGAGGCATATCTAAAATTATTTAAAATACTAAAAAAGTAGGGGTGCCTGGGTGGCTCAATCGGTTAAGTGTCCGACTTTGGCTCAGGTCATGATCACACGGTTCATGGGATGGAGCCCCGCGTCAGGCTCTGTGCTGACAGCTAGCTCAGAGCCTGGAGCCTGCCTCAGATTCTGTGTCTCCCTCTCTCTCTGACCCTCCCCTGCTCATGCTCTCTCTCTCAGAAATAAATAAAAAACATTAAATTTTTTTTAAATACTAAAAAAGTAGAATTGGCCTAAATGTTCATCAATAGGGAAATGAATAAATACATTTTAACTCATCTATAAAATAAAATACAAAAAAAAGGCAGAGTATAAAGCTGTACCTCCAATATTGTCTTGATTTAGTATAAAGAAAATGTACCACAGAGTAAAGCGATATTAATCTGTGTCATGAAATTACTGATAGTTTTGATTTTTATTCATTACACACTTTATCTATTTTTCCAAATTTTATACCATGAATATGTTTTTATATGTTTACACCACGAACATGTTTCCATATAGTGAGTAAAAAGGAAACATAAAGTGCAATTTGGAAAGCTGTGGACATACTGAAGATCCATCTAGAAGGACCTTGGCTTGTCCCTTCTGTTCCCAATGTCCCCTCTCAATTGCTGAAATCAGCAAAGCATTTTCCCTCACTTTTCCACAGTAAATTCTAGGAAAGGCAAAGCTTTCTGGTAGGATACGAGACAGCAGCCATTAGAAGAACTTGGAAAAGGAATGAGTGTTTGGAATACACCTCCAAGGGACAAATATAAGCAAGGTGATTTGGAGAACTTGTTGGAAGCTCAAGCTTTTCTTCTGGCCAGAGTTATTTCTAATTACTACATGGGTAAGTCAGTTTTTGGACTGTGGATGTAGGCATCCAACAGACTGCTTTTTACTTTGTAGGTGATAGTGACTAGCTTTAACAAGTCAACACGTTCCAAATAGATTTTGGTATGATGTTTTCAAGAGAAGAGGCAGCAAGAGGGAGCAGTGTTGAAAGTGGACATGAACATGCTTTGGACTTCCTTAGTTAAGTATTCATTTCTACACGGCTACAATGGAATGATGCTGGCAAACACTAATTACTATACCATTGGTTTGTGATGGCAACAATGCTGGCATATTCCGTGAATGCTTCTCTTTAGTTGAAACATATGAATCAAATACTTTTGATTTTTCCCGATATTGCCAAGATGCAGTGTCATTCACTTTCAGTTATATTCCCATTCAGATGATTCTGTAAAATTTAATTCCCTTGTTTTCACATTTGACATTCATTCATGTCATCGATGTTTACTGAATTCCTATTATGTAACAAGAAAGAAGATCTTTAATTCGCTCCTTAAATTTTATTTCCAGCCTCTTAGGGACTGTTTAAACCTAATACTAATTATTTTTCTCTTATTCCTCCTTCCGGTACCCAAAATGGTAAGTGGCATGTTTATTTTTTAAATTAAAGTGAATTAGAATAAATTTTTAAAATTTTCATTATATCCCTTGAGGTAATTAGAAACATAAAATAACACACCATAGAAGAAAACTTGCCTTTATATCAGTATGTGTGTGAATATGTGTTTAGTATTGGAAATAAGCCTCACAGATAATCAGTTAGACAATACATAATCAGAAAGGCAACAAAAATTTTTAATTGCCATTAAAAAATGTTAAATGTAACTGAAATAATTTTCACATAATAGGCTGGAGAAAAATGGAAATATTTTAATTTGTTCAACTTTTAGGTTTGAAAAGTAATAACAAACAATTCCTATTAACTGTACTTGTGGCTTTAATTGCATTAAAATAATTAAATAAAATTAATCTATTATTTAATTTAATATACTTACATTTATAATTTAATTAAATAAAAATAAATAACTTAATATGATTACGGACACTATGATATAATGGCACAGTCTATTAATGTAGCCCTGGCAAAGAAAAATGCCTTAGTATCACAAAAAGCTAAAATCGGAACCAAATTTCTATAATCTCAACCCCTCATTTTAAGGATAAGGAAATATGGTTGTAAACCAGTTGAGAATCTTGTCCAATATTCTCTGGCCAGTCAGTCAGTGGTGAGTCTAGCATAAAATTCAAGTTTTCAGACTTCTTTCTTGGTGACCTTACCTCAGCCTGCCTGAGGCAAATTGCTCTGCAAAAACTCTGATCTGTTTTGTAAATGGTCCGACCAACCTACCTTACAGAAAGCTCAGTGTCGAAAAAAAAAAGCAAGAAAAAGAAAAGGAAGGAATCATTGACTAGTATAGGTACATGAAAATTAATATTTACTGTAAAAAATATTAACACTAACGTCTTGTGTAGTATAAAATATATATGTAGAATTAAGATGCATAGAAAATAATGTAAGTCGTAAAAAGGACAAAGGGAGTGAAAGTACAATTATCGGCAGAAAAGGTAAAAACATGGATCATAATAAAACAAGGATGCATACTTTAATTTCTTGAGTAATCATTAAAAATAAGGATAAAATGGGATGATAAAAAATAATTTAAAAGAAAGATAAAAGTGAGCAAAAACCACATATAAAGCAGAAGGAACAAATAGAAAACAAGTACTACTAATGTAGACATCAGTAATTGTATTTAATGTAAATGGAGATAAAAACATCTCATCCAATGGTCATATTGGATGAAAAACACAAGCTGACTGTATGTTGCTTACAGAAGACACATCTTAAATATAAATACACAGGTAATTTGAAAGTAATAGGATGGACAGAGGAATAATGAAAATCTTAACAAAATAGCTGCTATATTTATTTCAATCAAAAGGGTATTTTTAGAGAAAAACAGTGGGATTTCAAAATGATAAAAGGATCAAACTTCCAAGTATAGAGAGTAATCTTCGTGAGGTCCTAAAAACATATTTTCAAAATACACAAGTCAAAACTGACAGACACAAAGCCATACCTAAATGTATCTATAACTGTGGTAAGAGAGTGTATAACACACCTCATCAATTGCTCAGGCAGAAAATAAAATATCTGAATAAAGACATAAAATATCTGAATCTAATGATACATATTATATTCAAGTGCATGTGGAATATTTACCAAAATCGACCACATCCTGGGTCATCAAGCAAGTTTCAAATTTTGGGAGACTGAGATCAGACAGAGTCTGTTCCCTGACCTGAGCAGAATTCAGTTAGAAATCAATAAAAAGTGGTATTTTTAAAATATCCAAGTTTTGGAGATCAAGAAACATATTTAAGGATCATCTATGTAAAATTAAGAAATTACTAGGGAAATTAGAAAATATTTTGAACTAAATTATAATGAAAATATTACATCAAAACTTCTAGAAATGTGTGAAGGCTGTAATCAGAGGGAAATTGATAGCTTGAAATGAATACACTAGAAAAGAAGAAAAGTTGAAAATCAATAGTGTGACAATTGATCTAAAGAAATGTGAAGTAAGAATCCAAAACAAATGAACACCAAAAAAAGTACAAGAAAGAAACTATTAAAGACAAAAGCAGAAGAAAATGAAACAAAAAGCAAAATTACAAGGGGAAAGAAATCAACAAAGCCAGAAGTTTACTATTTGACAAGACAACTAATTGATAGGCTAATCAAAAAGAGAAGATACGAATTATTAGTCTTAGAACTGAAAAATGGGATTTTTCTACAATCCTAGAGATAATGAAAGGATACTGAGAGCATAGTGTGGAAATCTTTAAGCCCCTAAACTTGAAAATTTAGATTAAATAGATAAATTTCTAGAAAAATACAAGTTTTCAAAACCAATACATTATTAAATAGAAAATGTGAATAGTTCTTATGTCTATTAAATAAACTGAATCCTTAACGAAAACCTTTCCACAAAGAAGTCTTTAAACCTAGACGACTTCACCAATGAATTCTTCCAGACAGAAGGAAAATTAAACCAATCTTAGACAAATTCTCCCAAAGAATTGAACTGAAAACACTTTCCAATTCATTTTATTTTATTTTTTTTAAATTTTTTTAAATGTTTTATTTATTTCTAGGAGAGAGATAGAGACAGCATGAGCAGGGGAGGGTCAGAGAGAGAGGGAGTCACAGACTGAAACAGGCTCCAGGCTCTGAGCTGGCAGTCAGCACAGAGCCCGACGGGGCTCGAACCCACGAACCGCGAGATCATGACCCAAGCGAAAGTCGGACGCTTAACCGACTAAGCCACCCAGGCGCCCCTCCAATTCATTTTAAAAGGCAAAGATAACCTTGATATTAAAACCTGTAGGGGCGCCTGGGTGACTCAGTTGGATGAGCATCAGCCTCTGGATTTTTGCTCAGGTCTTGGTTTTGGCTTGGGTCATGATCTAGGGGTCCTGAGATTGAGCCCCAAGCCGAGCTCTGCACTGAGTATGGAGCCTGTTTAAGATCCTCTCTATCTTTCTCTCTCTGCCCCTCCCCTGCTTCTGCCTGCTCTCTCTCTCTCTCTCAAATTAATCAATAATCAATCCTGTAAGGGACTTTAAAAGAAAGGATAAGTACAAGCCAATTTCTCATATAAATATTGCTGCAAAATCCTTAAGTGATACATTAAAAAATAGAATCTGTGATATATTAAAATAATAAATACATCATAACCAAGTCAAGTATATCCCAAGAATTCACAGCGGGCTCAATATTATAGTAAATCACCCACATTAACAGAACAAAGAAAAAATATGATCACTTCAATGGATATACAAAAATTGGATAAAATTTAATATCCATTCATGACTCTAAAATGTTTTGGGAAATTAAGAAGAGAATTTACTTACTCAGATTCAGATGCTCAATTCTTACTCAAAATCATTGACTGTATGACCTTAAGGACTGCCAGGATATTGGCTTCCCTTAAAAAATGCTGAATCACCCAGAACAACCTCTGGGAGATTATGGATCATTAGGGATTACCAGTCAGGAGTTTTTAAACAGGCTAACTAGCATCCAAATCAGTTTTTAATCCCTTAGAATTAGCTTGTACTCTCACCATTTCCCAGATTAGAGTTGGTGATTCCCCACATTATGCCTAGGAAACTTTTCAAGTTTCTTTAAAGAAATTGCCTCTCTTTATTCTCATTCTGTAAACATATCTGACAGGACATATTCTATTTACTTTGAACATTTATGTACTCTTATAAGTATACTTAATGAATTATTATGACACAAAGACAAACTTTTTCATCATTGATTAAAAAATGGAAAAAAACCACATGGGCCGTCAAGTAGAAAATATAATTCAAACTATGAAGAAAAGATAAGACATATAATGGCCTCGTGAAGGGATGAGTTCAGAATAGATAAATCACTTAAAGGTTTAGAGTTTCTGTTTTGAAAGGAGGACAATACACTTGAAGAAATTTGTTGCTTAAAGAAATATTGAGAATGGGAAAAGAGCTAGAAAAACAGAACTGCTCTTCCAAACCTGAAAGCAAGGTTCTACTAGCATTCTTTTAGTTAAAATAGATGATGAAGAATTATAATAAAGAAAACAATGCCACTATACCCACATAGGCTGATCTTTTTCTTTAACTTCACTGTCGGGTAGGGGATTTTAACTTCCTTGAAACCAAACGCTGAGTTACACATCAGCTGATGTGCAGCTATGTGTAAAGTGGGCCACTCTCTGGAAGTCTGGGCATATTTGTCCCCTGCAGTAAGCTACCAAACTTGACACGCCATAAGGAAGAACCTTTGTGAATGCAGGAGCACCTATGTAAAAATCTACAATCTGGAGGGGGGTGAAAGATACAGTCCAATGTGGGAGTCGAATTCGTGAAAACCAGACGTTAGTTTCTTTACCGCACACAGATAGGCTGGTGCCACCTAGACATGGGTGTGCATCAGGAGAAAGGGGACACACAAAAAAATTTAGGGTGGCACAGTTTAGAAAACATTGTCAAACCTTGTTGAAAATTTGCACGTATGCAGAAACTTCTTTTGGTGGTAGCCCTGTGTGAATGAGTTAATACCAGTAGAGAGGATTGAACAAAATGGATTTAGGAGAATAATTGCTTTAGCTTCCATTGTCTGCTTAAGACAAAGGTCATGAATGACAGGAATCATTAGTCATTGGCTTCCCACAAGAGCTATGTTGCCATATACATGGCTTTCTCCAAGATTGACTCTAAAGGCTGTTTACACCATGGTATGGCTTGACTCTCTAGGAGTAGATGGGTCTGTCTTCTGCAGAAGCGTACTCCCTGAACCTAATACAGTGCCTAGCACATTACAGGTGCTCACTAACTATATTTGGAATAAATGACACCTAAGATCAACAGATAGTGACAATAGTTGGATCTGTTTTTCTCTTGACACTTGTATTAATCAAAAAATAAAACTTCCGATAAAAGTATCTTTGTTCCCTGATGACTTTTTATCTTTTCTTCATAGTGAGTAAACTCTTTTTTTTTTTTTTTTTTAATGTTTTATTTATTTCTAGAGAGAGAGAGACAGCGTGAGCAGGGGAGGGTCAGAGAGAGAGGGAGTCACAGACTGAAACAGGCTCCAGGCTCTGAGCTGGCAGTCAGCACAGAGCCCGACGCGGGGCTCGAACCCACGAACCGCGAGATCATGACCCAAGCGAAAGTCGGACGCTTAACCGACTAAGCCACCCAGGCGCCCCCATAGTGAGTAAACTCTTGATGCTTGGATGTTAATCTATGGATGTCTATATCTATATATTTCTCTGTATCATCTATCTATTGAGAGAATACATATTCATAGATACATATACTTCGTGAGTACTTGTTACAGTAGTTTCTGAGAGCCAATTGGTGCCATTCATTATCTGTGTTCTGAAAACTAAGGGCTAAATAAGGACACATTACCTACTGTATCCCCCTTTTATTAAAGGAAATTAAGAGAGTGCTTCAGTCTCTGTACGTATGTGACATGACCAATGACCTTGTGATCTCGAAAGTACCCAGTACGTCTGGGGAAAACTCCATCTTCTTTAGACTACAGAGTAAAATATGTACGTTCTTTTAACAGGGCCAAGAATGCTGATTTTCCCAATAGCTTAGAATTTGTCTGAAAGAACAAGGAAAATAATGTACTAAAAAATATATTGCCCATTCGTTCACATAGCAGTACACAAATATGGAAAGAAATGTCAATGTAGTGTTCATATGGAAATCTATATTTACTCACACCATAATGACCATAAAGCAGCTTTCCTAGACTGAGAGATAAAATCCACTCAAATTTCAATTTCGCTAGAAATTGTTTGAAATAAGAATCATATACTAACTTTATGCCTGTCTTGAAAATTTTATTATTTTCTTCCATAGAGGTCAAAGACACCAAGATCATAAGTGTTAACAAAGTATATGAGATGTAAATAATCACGGTAGAGATCTACTGTTTACCAAGGTGAAATAATATTAATATATATATGATATCTTCTACAGACTATTTTTAAAGGAAACTTAGACATAATTTAGGCATGATTCTGTACTCAAGAAACTTAGTCTGGTAGAGAGAGCATGAGGGAGAAATATGTGAAAAATTATTGAACACTATAAATTTATCTGTCTGACATGTTACAATCCGTCTACTTGCCAGAAGTCAAGAAAGCGATTTCTATCATTGTCTTTTGCATGCTATGTTTTCTCAAATGGAAGGCATTTAAGCCACTCTGAAGATAACTTCCCTGGAGTTTTATGATTTTTTGTTTGTCTGTTTTGTTTCTTTGCACAGCTAATTCTTGTCTACTTGGGTCCAACAGTGGTATGACCATTCAAGTGGGATTATGCCAGCACTTACCATCATGCTTTTTCTCATTGCTTTTCCACAATGAGAGATGAACCAAATTCTGGAACCAAAGATTCCAAACGAACCTTTTGAATACATTTGTTTCATGCTTGGGGGCCTTTGTATAGTCTCTTTCTCTGTTTGGAGCTGTCTCCTCTCAATGTCTTTGCTTGAATAATTACTATTCGTTTTTAGGTGTCAGCTTAGATAATAATTTCCTGCATTTGGCACGGATCTATTTAACATTGGGCTCCTTCTTAGGTTCTTTAATAGCTTCTTGTTCTTAAGTATATTACACCTCATTACTGTATTTCACTAGGTTTTATACTTAGAATCACTCTAACTATATTGTAAGCTCATTAAGGGTAGAGAACAGGGTCCACGTCTTCTTGAGGCTTATGTGCCATCTTTGTACTGATGTGTACTCTACTACAGGTATATGTATTCTAACATATCAATATCTAATAACATATTAAGAGATCATAGAACAGGGGGTCAAGTTGATCCTGGACTCTGTAAGTAACCTGCCTGGGTTAGAATCTCAGTTTGCCACCTACTAGCAATGTGATCATTTTTTTTCCCATGCCTCAGTTGCATCATGTATACATCAAAGATGACAATAACATCAGAGGATTGTTGTAAATGTTAAGGAATTTAATAAATGTAAAGGCCTTAGCACCTAGTAGATGCTATATAAATACTTACTATTATCATAAATATTCAGTAAATAAATGAATTAATAATTAATCAATCTCAGTATTACCTTCACTTTAGTGCACACATCCCCCTCCCTCTGGTGATACCATCCATCTTTCTCTTCCCAGCTTCATATTTTCCCCTGTTTAATCACTTTATAGGATCCCAAACACCTGAGTTCTACTTGGTCACTTCTCCACTTCAATCCTTAATTGATCACAAGGTCAAGGGCAGAAAATTTGGTCACAGGAGGATTATTATTTCTCAGTGCGGGTGCATCCCTCTTTGGATGTGGCAAGTGCCCTTCCTGTGGCCACCAGTCTGCAAATAATGTCGTCGAAACAATGCAACTATTGGGGAGCTGTTGTCCCCATCACTCCACCTCAAGGAAAAGGAGCTTTGAAGTGAGCCACAGACAAAAACAAAGACCTTAGGCACAGAAAGTGTCCTTACTCTGCTGGTCGTGGTGCTCTTATTGGAAGGAATGAATAGCTTATAAAATGAACCAGCCTGGGTCAAGGCTTCCCTCTCTTAACTACTTTCTCTCATTTCTGTCTTCTCTGACTTTCCTCCCACGAGACTGGGGTGGCAGGACTAGTTCCAAAGACTTCTCTTGACCAACGAACCACTTCCACTCAAATATATAACAGATCGCAGGGTAGGTCACAGGGGAAGTGAACACTAAAAGCTGCTCAGTGGTGCTCTTATTGGAAGGAATGAATAGCTTATAAAATGAACCAGCCTGGGTCAAGGCTTCCCTCTCTTAACTACTTTCTCTCATTTCTGTCTTCTCTGACTTTCCTCCCACGAGACTGGGGTGGCAGGACTAGTTCCAAAGACTTTTCTTGACTAACGAACCACTTCCACTCAAATATATAACAGATCGCAGGGTAGGTCACAGGGGAAGTGAACACTAAAAGCTGCTCAGAGATCCTCTCCTCGTGGGTTTGCTAAGTGGGCACTGGAAGGTGTTGGCTCTCACACATGGGCCAACAGGGGTCAGTAGATGAGTGACCAGATGCGATATAGCCAGACTGCATTTACCTACGGTACTCTTGGTGATCATATTCTTCAGAAACCTGGTAGAATGGTTGGGTAGACAGAATTTAATCACTGAGAGATTCTGTTAGAGGCCATATACTTTTAGGACTCACAGCACTAAACTTCCATCAAAGGAAAAGATTTTTGAAAAAAAAAGATACAAAACGATGAGAAATTTTCAAAAGCCAACAATTTATTTAGGGTTTATACTGAACACTGCACATTATAGAACTCTTTTGTGTTATAGGGTTCTCTTTGAAACTGACAAAAAACAAAATAAAATATCACTGAAGCTACTGGTGATGGAGGTCAGTTTTAAAATTAAACTATTAGAGAAAAGAGCCACTTTACAGAGTTAGAAAAATGTTATCACTTCTAGTGAAAAATGTGGTTAATTGGGGAATAAGTTAGTAATCAAAATAAAATTAAACATAGTTGTTAAAACCTCTTATGTTAAAATTTTAAAAATTTCTATTTTAAATAATATATATCTAAGAAGAACTTCTAATAGACTTGGAAAATATTTAAAATCTAATAAAAATAAAAATACTATGTAACAAAATTTGTAGAGTACAGCTAAAGACACACAGAAGAAAAATTATTGAATGTTATTGAATTATTAGTCTACCAAGAACCTAGAGAGAACACAGTTAAACCAAAGGAAGAAGAAGGAAATTTAAAAATCAGGGCCAGAACTAATAAAGTAAAAGATACAAGAGAAAGAATTTAAAATTCTGGTGATTATCTCAAAAGTCTAAAATACAGTCAAAACTTCGATAAAAGTGCTTGAAAAGAAAAGAGGGTGGCATAAGATAGAAATAAAAATATTAAGAATATCAATTAAGGTATAACCATAAAGAGTACAAATTTGTTAAGAAAATGATGTGAGACATGTTATGTGAATACATTTGAAAATGTATTAGATGGGATAGAAGAATTTCTAGAAAACTATAATTTACCACAACTGACTCCAAAAATAACAGAAATTACGAATAGGCCTGGAAACAAGAAATAAATTGTATAAATAGTTAAAATTCTCCCACAATAAAAACACCAGATCCAAATGATTTTATTTTTTTTATTTATTTATTTTTTAAATGTTTTATTTATTTCTAGGAGAGAGAGAGAGAGACAGCGTGAGCAGGGGAGGGTCAGAGAGAGGGAGTCACAGACTGAAACAGGCTCCAGGCTCCGAGCTGGCAGTCAGCACAGAGCCCGACGCGGGGCTCGAACCCACGAACCGCGAGATCATGACCTAAGCGAAAGTCGGACGCTTAACCGACTAAGCCACCCAGGCGCCCCCAGATCCAAATGATTTTAAAGATAATCTTTTCTAAACATTCAAGGGACAGATAATCCCAATCATAAATAAACTATTCTAAGAAGAAAAAAACATAGTTCTTTCTTAATTTTATTAGGCCATTGCAACTTTAAAATCTAAACCGGACAAGAACATTGTGCGAAGAAAATATTATGAGACAATCTTATTTGTGAATATAGATTAAAAATCATAAATAAAGGGGCTACCTGTACACCACATTCATAGCAGGATTATTCACAACAGCCAAAAGATGGAAACAGCCCATGTGTCCACTGATGGATGAATAAATAAAATGTAGTATATATGCATAGAGCATATGCATACAGGTGGAATACTATTCAGCATTTAGTTTATATTTGTTAGTGTTTATTTTGAGAGAGAGAGAAAGTGTGAGAGAGAGGGGGAGGGGCAGAGAGAGAGGGAAAGAGAATCCTAAGCAGGCTTCACGCTGTCAGCACAGGGCCCAACAAGGGGCTTGATCTCACTAACCTTGAGATTCTGACCTGTGCCAAAATCAACAGTCAGACACTTAACCCATTGAGCCACCCAGGCACCCCATATTCAGCATTTAAAAGGAAGGGAATTCTGACACTAACTACAAAATGGATGAAACTATGAACTTTGAAGGCATTATGCTAAATGAAATAAGACAGTCACAAAAAGGCAAATATGCTATGATTCTACCTGTATATGGGACTCAAATTCATATGGACAGAATGTAAAATGGTGAGTATTGAGGACTGGGGGCGAGGAAGGGAAATGATAGTTATTGTTTAGTAGAGTTTCAGTTTTGCAAGATAAAAATCTCTGGAGACTGGGTGCACAGCATTGTGAATATACTTAATACTGAACTGTACACTTAAAGTTGTTAAGATAGTAAATTTTATGTTTTGTGTACTTTACCACAGTAGAAAACAAATCGAAATTATAAATCAAATGTATCCAATATAGTAAAAAAAATACATTGTGATCCAATTGAGGATGTATCAAAATTGTAAGGTTGGCTTAATATTAAGAAATCTATTGGGGCAACTCACTACATTAACAATTTTAAGGAGAAAAACCACATGAGATCACTGACCAGATGCAGAACAAGTGATGAAATTCTACTCTTCTTTGTGATAAAAAGTTATAATAATCTTCAAAATGAAAAGAAAAACCCTGCTAAAGCAGCAGTAAACATCATAATTAATGGTGAAATATTTTTAAAATTTGAGACAAGAAAGGTTAAACACTAACTTGCATTTATTTTTGTTCTTGAGTTCTGAGCCATGTTTATTACATTAGATGAATAGATTTTTAAAAGTAAATTAAAGGGGCGCCTGGGTGGCTCAGTCTGTTAAGTGTTCGGCTCAGGTCATGCGCTCACGGTTTATGGGTTCAAGCCCTGCTCTGCTGTCAGCGCAGAGCCTGCTTTGATTGATTCTCTCTTTTCCTCTCTCTCTGTCTCTCCCCTACATGTTCTCTCTATCTCCTCTTATCTCAAAATAAATAAGTAAACTTTTTTTTAAAAAAAGTAAATTAAAAATAAGGAAGAAAAAGATTTATAATCCATTAATGACATTTAAAAAAAAAAGAAAACAGGTTATGTACTAACAAAATTTAAGACTTCAAAGAGACTTCAAGGTTTTTGGATAAATAATCAATATACAGTGCATTTCTGTATCTTCCAATAACAATTAGGAAAATATTTAGAAAGAGATTCTCACAAAAATTTTGAAGAGAAGTAAAAACCTTAAAGGAAAAAGATTTAAAACTTTAAGGAGATCTAAATAGAAGAACCTGTTCATGGATAGGAAAACTTATCATTATAATGACACAATTTCTTCCTAAATTAATCTAAGAAATCAAAATTTGAATAGGAATTTTAAAATATAATCTGACAAATTATTATAAAATTAATATAAAATGTAAAGAGCTAAGATGATTTAAAATAATAAGAATAATGGGGCGCCTGGGTGGCTTAGTCTGTTAAGCGTCCGACTTTCGCTCAGGTCATGATCTCGCGGTTCGTGGGTTCGAGCCCTGCGTCGGCTCTGTGCTGACTGCCAGCTCAGAGCCTGGAGCCTGTTTCAGTCTGTGACTCCCTCTCTCTCTGACCCTCCCCTGCTCACGCTCGCTCTTCCTCTCTCCTAGAAATAAATAAAACATTAAAAAAAAATAAATAAAAAAAATAAAATAATAAGAATAAGGTGGGGCATGCTATGTTATATGTCAAGAGACATTATAATTAAAACTATAGTCATAATAATTAATATAGGGAGTGCCTGGGTAGCTCAGTAGGTTAAGCACCCAACTCTTGTTTTTAGCTCAGGTCATGATCTAATGGTTTGTGAGTTCAAGCCTCACATCAGGTTCCCTGCTGTCAGCACAGAGACTGCTTTGGGTCCTCTGTGTCCCTTTCTTTCTGTCCCTTCCCTATTTGTGCTCTTTCTCTCTCCCTCTCAAAAATAAACATTACAAGAATAATACAGTATGAGAGTGAGTCAGGAATAGACACACTGGTCTGCCATGTTAACACTAGAAAACCCTGTGGGGGAGGGGGGTAGTGAATTTCTACCTCATAACAAATATACAAATCTATTCCTGGTGAAACAGAGGCCTAAATATGAAGGCAAAACCTAACAACACTTACGATGAAATTAGAGAATATCTTTATGATCGTAGTACATATAGAACAAGGTAATTCAATAGTAACGCCATAAGGAAAAATTTGACAGCATTAAAAACTTTTGTCCAGGGGCGCCTGGGTGGCTTAGTCGGTTAAGCCTCAGCTTTAGCTTAGGTCATGATCTCGCAGTTCGTGGATTCGAGCCCCGTGTCGGGCTCTGTGCAGACTGCCAGCTCAGAGCCTGGAGCCTATTTCGGAGTCTGTATTTCCCTCTCTCTCTGACCCTCCCCTGCTCACGCTGTCTCTCTCTCTCTCCTAGAAATAAATAAAAAAATATTAAAAAAAAAAGACTTCTGTCCAACAAATACTACTCTAGCAAGAAGGAAAAGTACAGACTGGGTGAAAAATATTTGCAATCTGTAACTGACATGCATTAGTATCCACAGTACATAAAAACTTCCCACAATTCAATGAGAAAAGGACAAACATTACTAATTTAAAAATAAGTGAAAAAAAATGAGCAGGTGATATGAATAGGCAAAACAGGAAACAGTAGCCAACAACTGACAACAGACTCAGTGATTAACAAAAAGATGCTCAGTTTCCTCAGTAGCCATGAAATGCAAGCTTAATTTGCATTGGTATAAAATTTCTTATCCATCGGATTTACAAAATCTAAAAGTATGAAAATGTCAAGAGTTGGTGAGATGACAAGGTATAAGGAATAAAGGAGATAAGGAATAAGGACACCATGTTGGAGACCAGTTTGGCAATTTCAGTAAAACCAAACATGAGCGTATCATGTGACCTGAAAATTAGAGAAATTCTAGCCTGAGAGGATAGCATTCGCATACTAGAAAGCTCATGAGTGTCTTCCATAGAATGGAAACTTCATGAAGATGGGAGGCTGGTTTTATTCATTACTAGGTCCCAGAGCCTAAAACAATGTCTGGAGCTAAATGAATAAATAAACGAAGCTTTAAAATGTATCCAAAACAAATGAAATTAAAGATAAGAATGAAAGTCAGTTCCATGAACCTTAAGGACAATCTGAGCTTGTGGTTTAACCTTTCCACTTCTACATACCTTTTTGTCAGGCCCATGTAGAGTTCACTCAGCCTGCGTGTTAACTACTTTAGCATGCATTATCTTCTCTTATCCCAAAGGCCATAATTCCTGTTGTCACAGAGTAGACCGGGATGGCCTATTGCTTCATATATATATATATATATATATATATATATATATATATATATATTTAATATATATATATATATTTGAAGTATATATTCTCTACTATTACCTGGGGCGGGTGGGGGGAAGACCTTGAGAGTGTCATATCTTTGAAATATCATCCTTTCTAGATAAGATGGTGGCACGATGTGAGTAAGGTCCTTTTGCATTCAGCCAAGTGGCTCCGATGCCTTGAAAGATAGACCTGTCTCTAGTTCCTTCCTTCAGCAAAGAGCAGAGGGCTCTTGGGCAGTTCTAGACACTGGCAACAGAGGTTGACTTGAGGCATCAGAATGAGAAGTATTATGTAGATTAAATTGTATTATTTTCTTTAACATGAGCTAAAAATGGGACTGTGTACAAAAATGTTTTCACTAATCATTTTGGAGATCAAAGATTTCATTTCCTAAGAGCTCAAACTTCACATCTTTCAGCAAGGACTTACTTTGAACCCTGTTTAATGATGCTGTAGAAGACTTTTTTCTCTTGAACTACAGCTAAAAGACTTGTAAAAAAATGTTGTTTCAACACTGAAGCACTTTAAATGACTGACTCTAACCACAATGTATAAAAAGTATAATTCAGTCTTGGCAGAGTGAACTAAATAAATAGCGATGATAAGCGACCTATCTAACAATGTAGCCGTCGTGTCTTGTCATTAATACAATTATGTCAGCACAGTCAATCAGCACATTGCCTTGACTTTAAAGCTGGGGACTGAATGCATGCTTTTAAAGTTGGAGGGAGCAGAGGGAGAGAAGAGCTCTCACACTTAAGCCAGCAATGTGACTTCACAGTTATTCAGGGCTTTTTAAGAAAAACAAGGTTATACATTTACAAAATGCTTTGTGGTTGCAGTCATGCTAAAATTATTCTGATGAGTTCAGTACCATCTGTAATAACTCTCTGGCGATCCCAAACAAAACGAGGGGTGGAGGTGCAGCCTTCTTTGCACATATGAGAAACCGATTTACTGTCTGAAGTGATAATTAATGGGATTCCGTTCAGTTTCAAGTGGAGATGAATCGTACAAGAGGTGAACATGAGAGCTCAGAATGGCAATATTCTTCTGAGAGCTCTCCCAAGCATTCGGGACTGAAAAACCTCCGTCATCCTAAGCAGCAGGTGACAGCACCTGCCAGCTGAATATCCCCCATGACAGCAGGCAGAGGGACTGAGCCACAGAAAAGGCAAGGACATATGTAAGAATCCGGTGTGCGATTTCTCTTCTGTTTAGCTCCCTAAAGCTCACCCGGGCTGCAATACTGTTTGTATCATTTGTTGGAGTGACTTCAACTTCATTCACGGACACAACTGACACGCCATCAAAACAAAACAAAACAAAAAACCCCTAGCACTCCTTTGAGTTTCAGATAGTTCCTGCAGACTGGAGGAGAAGGCAAGTGCTTTTAAAATTGGGTGAGGAAGTCTGCCTACTGGAGTTTGAACGAGGAATTTTGTGTTGACACTTAAAATGGAAGGGGCGGGGCAGCACCCTGCGCCTGATTAGATCGACTTTTATCACACGAGTTCTAGAATGGGGGCCATTTCTACAAACAGTAGCCATTGCACATGGCTGGGGATAGCAGGCAGGCAGCGCCGGTTCTCCTGTGTGCCTATACCCCCGACAGCCCACCCCCATCATCCCAGGACTCCATATTGGCCCGGGTCTGCTTTATGATGTTATTTTTCACCATCTGACATATTTTAGGTTACGGGTTATTTATTTCTTTGCTTGTTAATGTCTGCCTCCCCATCTGGAAATCAAGCTTCTTGAAAGCAAGGGTTTCTGTCTTGGGTTCCCTGCGGTATATTCTCGGTGCCTAGAGCAGCGCGCCTTGTGTCATGATTGTTCGTGGAAAAATGAATGGCCGCCACCACTCTGGTCTTATAGGTGAGGTGATTAAGACCTCCGAGAATCTTGCCACAGGTCACACAGGACTAAGGGGAGGAGCTGCCTTTTAAACCAGATCTGAGGACGACTGGTCCTCTTTGCACAGGCATCACGCGGTCTTTACAGCAGAGGTTTTGACAAATACCAGCTACCAGCTTTATCAGCTTGGGGGCAGATCAAAATCAGGAAAGAAAAACTTGGTGATATTTACTGGTTTCAGGAAATTGGTTTTAATATTCTAAGTAAAAAAAAAAAAAAGTCCTCCAGCTCCTCCAGCTTAGGTAGGAAGTGAAACTGCTTGGTTGTTTCCCAAACAATTCTGAAAAACAATTCTGAGGTTTTAGAAATAATTTAATGACTTGCATGATGTTATTGAGTACAAACTAAATACTGTGGGGGTGGAGGTGACATGGAGACGACTTTCTATGATATTAAAAATTAAAATATTAATTCCCCACTTCCCTCTCCAACTAACACCATATCATTTTTCACTTCTTCCTAAACACTGGATGGCAGCTTGTTTAACTAAAACAAGGTAGAACTATGTTTATTTAAATCATGAAGTGTTTTGGGTGGAAATTAGTGAGGCATATCTCAAGGTATTTGGACACTTAACACAAGAGGTGAGGATTTAGGCTTTACTTTGGACATACCTAAAAATCGTTAACAAGTTCATGGACAAAGGAGGTTGTCCAGGAAGAGAAAAAGAGAGTTGAGATGTTTGCCAAAGACCTGAGACAGAGAGGAAGGAGAAGAGGTCCACCATTTACCAACCGATATGATTATTAGGAAGTATGCCCAGCTATCCCATGAAGGCTCATCATTTCCACTTACAGATGAAAATGAAGCTTGTAACAGCTAAAAACACCTTGCCTAGGATCACACAGTTCATACGAGGTAGAGCCAGGATTCAAATCCAGATATGTTGGTTTCAAATTTAAAGCTGCTAGAGACAATATGGTGGCCAAGGAAGTCTTCAAAATCTACTTTTTTTAGAGCTCATTGCCTGGGAGACTGCACTAAAATGGGGCATGGCATGAAGAGATCGAAATTTTGCAGTGAATTTGCTCTAATAAACATAAAAACCATGATCCTCAGTTTCCTTTTATGCAATGAGGGGATAATAATATTGACCTTATAAGTTTGGCAAGAAGATGAAAAGAAACACGATGACAGATGTGTGTGAACCATGCAGGCCCTTGATGCTCACCACACTGCAGGGCCATCAGAGTTCTCTCTTCTCTTTCCATCTATAACATCTTTTCAACATTTCTGCTTTGAGCTGAGGAGGAGAGGGGTAGCACTTGCCAAGTATATTTAATCGTGAATCTCCAACAAGGGATAGTACATATTGACAAGGATTTTAACTGAAAGGTAAAAGGAACTTCCTATTTCCCAATTTTGGAAATGGGTGAAACTGGCAGAGAGGTCCAGCCGTGCTGGCATGGGAAAAGGAGAATTTAATGAATTTAGGGGACTGAAACCCCCAAATCTTGGCAAACATGTTCTGGCAACTGTTAGAGTCTCAGGAAATGTCAGTTTTGGTAACAGTGGAAAAAAATAAAAAAGAAAAGAAAAGAAAAAAAGACACCCTAAAGAGGAACCTGAAATCTGAAAGCTTTTCCCCATGTAACTGGACTAATCCATTTGTAGACCAATTCCTATGTATGTGACATTGTACTGTTTACATATATTTTCTCTTTATCACAGCTAAATGGTTGTATACTACACCCATCTTACACAGAAGGAAACTGAGGCCTGTCAAAGTTAAGACACTTGCCCAAGCTTGCTCAGCAAAAATACACCCAGAATCTGGACTCTGTCTTTAAAGCTGCTGCATGTTAACAACTAAGCCATAAAGTGAAATGAAATTCCTCAGATGTGATTTGATCGCTCACTACCATCCCAGACAAGGAGATTATTACCATTTGTGGAAGGAGACTACATTCCCCAACCTCCCTCCCCAGGAACAGGGTGGAGCTGGGCACCTGCACAGAAAATGAGGAAGTAGGTTTCCGGAGCAGTTTACCCCATGGTGGTCAACAATGACACATACAACATTGGGGGGGCACCTCCTGAGACCCCCCATTTGAAAGAGGGTATTTTCAGAAAGATGAGGGCAAGCCTGAGCTAGGCAACTGCTTATATAACAAATGGCCTGGAATACAGAGAAAGGTTAAGGATGTAAACTGGAAAGACGGCTGACTAAGCAAAATTAACGGGGATGTGTTGACAATTTACAAACACTGGCAGTCTGCAAATATCAAGGAGAGAGATTTGCTAAAGAAGAGTAAGAAAAGGTGTAACAAAAGTAAGGCGTAATGGTATAATAATTGCTCTTCAAATTGCATTGAATAAAATTAAGCCAAGAAAAAAATTAGGCCAAATGTCAAGAAAACCTGCCACCCCAACAGAATTAATATCAGCTGGAATGTGGAGAGGGTCTTCCTGACTCTGGCTTCCAGCTGTCTTCTGTAGCAAGGCTTTGGACGTACTTTTGTCCCTGGAGAATAACCACCCCTCCCCCCCACTCCAGGTCCCTAAGTTGGGGCCTTTGGCCAGTGTGGAAGTACTCTCACACAGAGTGTTGGGGCACAGCGCCAAGTCACCTGGTGCTCCCCTCTGTTTCTTACAACTGGCTTTTTGTCTATTTCTAGACCAATTCCCTCTTTTTATCCTTGTCCTGGTTACTGGTTACTGGCTATGTCTTGCTTCCTAAGTCAAAATGCCATTTTATGAAGTTATTCAGTGATCCCTAAGTGTAGGGACTGTAGTTCTGCTCTTTCTAACAAAATTCTCGCATATCAGATACCCATTTGCCTTCTCAAGTTGACCAACTGTTATTGGATTTCCTTTTTTTTTTTTTTTAAATTTTTTATTTATTTATTATTTCTAGGAGAGAGAGAGAGAGAGACAGCGTGAGCAGGGGAGGGTCAGAGAGAGAGTGAGTCACAGACTGAAACAGGCTCCAGGCTCCAAGCTGGCAGTCAGCACAGAGCCCGACGCGGGGCTCGAACCCACGAACCGCGAACCGCGAGATCATGACCTAAGCGAAAGTCGGACCCTTAACCGACTAAGCCACCGAGGCGCCCCTGGATTTCCTTTTAAAAAAGTTTTTTTTTAATGTTTTATTTATTTTTGAGAGAGAGAGAGAGAGAGAGAGAGAGACAGCATAAGTAGGGGAGGGTCAGAGAGAGAGAGGGAGACAGGATTTGAAGCAGGCTCCAGGCTCTGAGCTAGCTGTCAGCACAGAGCCTGATGTGGGGCTCGAACCCACAAACTGTGAGATTATGACCTAAGCCAAAGCCGGACATTCAACCAACTGAGCCACCCAGGCGCCCCTGGATTTCCTTTGTCAAACTTCATCTCCCTGTTAAGAAACCCACAACTTTCATTGACTTGTGTCAGATCTCAACTATCATCTGCAGCATATGGATCTATCCCAATGGCTCCATGCTTAATGTACTGGGCCAGGCTTCTTCCTTGTATCTTTCAGCTAGGCAAGTCCTCACCCCCAAATTGGTCCCATTCTATGGTCTGGACCTACTGGCAAGACTTGGCCATGGTAATATGGTGTGGATATGTAGCCATGACTGTAGAGATTGAATGGAAGAGTTTCTTGGAAGGCCTTTTTGGTGGGGCAACACTTGAGCTGAGTCTTAAAGAATAAGTTGTCCATCAGTTTGACAATGGGAGGAGAGGGCACTGAGAGAAAGACCTTTCAAATAGAGGAAATGCAAAGGTATGGAAGTATGACATGGCTTTAAGCCTCAAGCAGTGCAGTGCAGCAGGAGGGTGACATATTGGATGAAGAATGGCAGAAACAATGTTGGAGAAGTAAGAGGGCAAACTGAGGAGGAATTTACATGCCATGTTAAAGAGTTTGGACTTTGTTTTGAAAGCAATGGGGAGACACTGAACGATTTTAATTGGATTAATTAATTTGATACACATGTATAGGTATTTTAGAGCCATAATTTAAGTAACTAGAGTGGGAGGTGGAGAGTGAGAGTGCAGACAGGCAACCAGGTGGGAGACTATTGCGATGTTCCAGGCAAGCGTTAATGAAATAATGAATTCAAGTAAATAGCAGTGGGGGAAGAGAAGAGTCAAATAAAGGACTGGGAGAAGTCTTTCTGAGGTAGAATTGATTAGACCTGGTGGCACATTAGCCAGAGAAGGTAAGGAGGAGGGAAGAATTTACAACAAGCCCCAATTTCTAGATTGGATCAAGGGACACATTTGTCTTTTAGACAAGCAGTTTGCCCCATGGTGGTCAACATGCCAGATATTGGATTTCTCTAGGGATATGGTCCTGGTAGGACCCAGGGATGACCTTCAGGGCCAGAGAGTACAGCCAAAGGGGACTGGAAAGCCAGGCAGGCACTGTGACAAAAGCATCAATCTAAAGTAGCTAGGCAGAGAGAAAAGCCAAGTACAAGGCCATAAACCCAGAACTGGAAGATTCTAAATGGAGAGTTCAAGTCAGAGAGATTCTCTGAGCTACTCTGACACCTAAATTATGGGCTGGGGAGGAGAGATGATGAATTCAATCTGGGGCATGCTGAGTGTGAAGCATTTATTGGCCAGCCTAGTGGAGATGTTCAGTGGGCAGTTGGGTTTACGGTCTGGCACAAGGGAATGAGTTATCAGCATGTAGGCTGGACCTAGTCCACGGGGATGGGCGAGGTTGCCCAGCATGAATGTAGTTTTCTGGGGATGGTTCGCTCATACTTTTGTCCTCTTTCTTGTCCCCTAAGACATTCTAATTCTCTCTCATCATTCTTCTGCCATTAGGAGTTCCCTTGACTTCTGCTTGTTACACTGATCCACTCACAGCTTCTTTGGAGCCCCTACAATCCTCCCTGAGCCTCTCTTTGCTGTTCTGATCCCTTCTATGCCTCCCCGGTGAGTCTTCAATTATCTCTCAGCTTTTCTGAGTCCCTCAAATCCCTTAAATCTCAGCTGTGAAACGCATACTATTCTTAGTAGGCATGCCCCTTTTGAAGTCAATGGGAATTTACAAACAACAACAATAAAAAATAAACACGATCCATCTGCCATAAAACATTGATGCAATTTAAGAGAAAACTAGAAGTGGTAGTTTTTAACTATAGTATCTAATCTCTCCCTCTTTTGAAAAAATAATATCTAGTAAAGACTCTAGTAAAATATCTATCATATTTTCCCTGATCATTTCTACATTTTAATTTTAATCTAAATTCTCCATTGAAAAGGGGTCTCAAGTCAACCACTTCATGTGAGGTTAAGAATCGTACACATCTCTACATGCCCCAAATCAGATTCTCTAACTAGTAACTGGAGGTAAAGAAATCAATTTCTGCATGAGTTTTGAACAGCAGAATTGCATCTGATATTGTTACAAATGGTTGTAAAAGTCACACAAAGCCAGGTTGGAATCATGAGGTTGATGAGCACTTTTGATGTATTTTTATTAAAGATACTCATCAAGTCATGTGCCACATTTGAAGAGTTGGGTGTCTGTCAATTACAATTTAAACTTGCTTTATGTGCTGTGAGATGATGGATTACTTCAACTTATATTTCTAAAAGACAGAATGGTATGTTGGAAAGGTCCTGAGATTTGGAGGCATGGGTATCTGTCTTCTAATTCATTTCTGACTTCTTTGGAAGCACTGTGTTCTGTGTGTGTGTGTGTGTGTGTGTGTGTGTATTTTGGAGAGAGAACTACCATTTCATGATCATTTAATGTCTTCAAGCCATATCCCAACCTGAATTACAGATATGATTTCCAATCCTTAACCACTATGAAGTATTATTATCCCATTTTGTAGGTAAGAAAACTGAGCCCAAAAAGTCTAAGTGGAAAATCTAATTTTCCAAGTCTACTTGGAAAATAACAGTAACGTGTGGATCCAGATTCAGACTTCATATGCTCACTAAGATTGCAGTCTCTTCTTTGTATGCCACTGCTTTTCCTATAAATGGCCTCTTTAACTAATAAGCTATGTTAAAGCATTGACATTGCTAAGCTACAGTAATCTAATCTTTAAAATGAGGATATGGGCACCTGTGTGGTCTGGTTGGTCGAGTGTCTGACTCTTGATTTCAGCTGAAGTCATGATCCCAAGGTTGTGGGATTGAGCCCTGCAGCAGGCTCTGTGCTGAGAGTGGAGCCTGCTTAAGATTTTCTCTCTCTCTCCCTCTGCCCCTCTCTTGCACACACACACTCTCTCTTTCTCCGAAATAAAAAATTAAAAAAAATGAAATGACAGTTATTTGTTTGTAATACTGTTATGGGACTCAAGGAAAGAAATGTATAATTAAGTGCCTGGCACATAGTAAGTGCTCACAAAATTGTATTTATTTTTGGTAACTGAGAATCTTAGAAATGAAGTATCTTAGTTTTTCATTAGGGGATATAGTGTAAGTAGATAACATCACAGCAACCCTTTCTTACTCCTCCATGTGAAAAGGGGTTTCTTCTTCTTAGAAGAGACACTTTTTGTCTGTCTAGAGTTTTCTAGCTGACCCTAGAGGAATGGCATCAAGTGTTCCTTCACTCTACAGTAAATAACGGTATTCAAGTTCTTTTTGTGCTCTATTTTAACTAGTGGTTCAAGAATATGTTTAGTTAACTTGTGCCCCTGTTTATTACTATGCTGCATCAGCAAAAAAATCAGTAAGGAACATTAATTATCAAATGTTCCAGTTTTGTGACCATTAAGTACCTCATTAGATTCTGTTTTGGAAACTGCATTTATGAGCATCTTTACAGAAAAGAGCACAATATGATTGGCACTGCTTAACCGTAGTGCGATCAGAAGCAAAATCACCTATTTAATGCACCTCTTTTATTATTACTGTTATGCCACAAAACAACAAAACGATAATTTTTTTTGCAAGCATAACTAAAAAAATGTATAACCTCAGCCTCCAAACACATACCTTGTTTAAGAAGAAAATTACAATCTTCATATTTAAAAGAAACCTGACTTTGTAGATGAAAAAAAAAGAAGTATCTTGAAGATCAACCTGTAATTTTTGTTTTGTATTTAAGCTCCTTGTTTGAATGGTGAAGCTTGTCTACACCTATAATCATCCCTCCTCATCGTGCTTGCTGGAATGTGGGCAAAGCTGGTTTCTGTTGACAGGTTTTATATCATATTGTCCTTATAGGCACTGATTTCTTTTTTTTAGTAGTGGTTAGCATGAAAATCTGATATGTTTCAACTGGGAAGGCAAAAAATAGAAAAAAGAAAAAAATAAATTAAAAGTATGTTTAAAATATATGATATTGCCTACCCTTTTCTCCATTAGGGAAACTATAGCTGCAAAAAAGATTAAATACAAATTTGCTTTGCTTTTAAACCTACTTAAGAAGCACCTATCCTATCTGTCCATATAAATTCCAATGGAAAACATGATGACGTGCAATTACTAATCTCAATGTACACAGCTATGCCTCAGGGACTTGGTGGTTCATATTTTACTGTTCTGTAATCAAATACAAAACTAATGAGTAAAAATATGCTTCCCCCAATAAATTTCCGGCACCTGGACAAGTGTCTGACAGGGAAATGGAGGATGCACACACAAAATTCATTCTGCAAAGCTATTAAAGTGTTATACTTGCCAACAAGTGTTCATTAAACAAGAATGAAGGATCTTTATGCCAGTTTCTTACCAAAGGCTTTTTAATATTTTAATGGAGAGTAAAGACTATTTATCTGAACTCTGATCAGTTAACGTTCAGATCTGTTATGAAGAAACAAGGAGTCCTTTATAATACCTTTCATAAAAATCCACTTTGCAATGTTTCAAATAAAGACTAAGGACTGTAAAAGATTATGCTGCATATAAACAAAATCAGTATCGTTTTGAAATTATATGGTTATCCCTGGAACTCCTTAGTACATTAGAATCATGCTGTATTTTTATTTAAAAAGTGGTTAACAAAATCCAGTGTACAAATGGAAAATGGGATTAAAGGTGGCATCTCAGCCATGTGACTTTATCCAGGCCCCAGAAGCAAGTAGCACAGTTAATGGGGCAGATGATGGGAGTGGATGGCTCTTCTGCCGTCTAAGACTTGAGAGAGGAAAGGGAATGGGAAAGGGGAAGGGAAAGGCAAGGGAAGAGGAAGGGGAAAGGAAAGAGAAAAGAAGGGAAGGGAAGGGGAGGAGAGGGGAGGGGAGGGGAGTAGAAAGGAGGGGAGGGGAGGGAGGAGAGGGGAGGGGAGTGGAAAGGAGGGGAAGGAAGGGTTAGGGCACGACGTGTTTGCACATACTAAGCTTACCCTTGTGCATGCCTAGAAGGTAATCAAAGAGATATAATAGAGCAGGAGCAAGGTCTCTTTTTTTCCCCTTAATTCCAAAAAAGAGATTTATAATACTAAGCGTAGTAATAGTAATAATAATGCTTAAGTTAGCACTTACTAGACACTAAGTGCCAAGGCCTGTTCCAAGAATTTTATTTATTTTTCTACATGGCCCTCAAAATAACCCAGTGAGAGAGATACTATTGTTAACCTTATTTTGCAGAGAAAAGTGAACCTCAGAGACATGGTGCTGCTAATTCGTGCACGAGGCGAGATACACGTCCAGGCAGTAGGCACTATAACCAGACAGTTGACCAAAAGCATTAGGAACATTGGGAACAAGGGTTAGGACATGTGATACTAAATGGTATTCCTTGCACCCGGATTACCAAAGTGGCCCAGAGTCCAAGGGAAGGGGCATGTTTTATGGAAATGAACCCCATCAAAGGCAGAGGTTGGGATTGCCGGGGCCATTGATTTCCTTGTGACCTTGCACAAGCTATTTAGCCGCTGAGTTTATGCTTGGGTAAACTAAGATAATAACGTACAACTAGGAAAAGGCTGGGAGAAATAATGGATACTTTTGGGGATACTTTGAGTTCCCCAGATAAAATATGAAAATGCTAGTGAAAGATATGACAGCACCCCTGGTAAATTCCCACCTGGACCCAAAGTGTCCGTATGCTCACGTGAAATGGATGACACATTTCGGAATTTACCTCTCAGTGTCGGAATCTGCTTGTTATATAACCTCTGCTAATGATACATAGGCATTAAGAGCACAGCGTCTAAATGTGAGAACCTCACATCTCAGGTTTGGGTTTCAAGTAAGGTCATGTAGTGGGACTATATAAAGTCACCTTTAGATAGTTATCTTTATATGTTATTTTTTTTAATGAGGAAAGAGAGAGGGGTCAGAATTCGGATTAACGAATTTGACATTCAGGCAATGAGCTATTCAGGTCACAGGGAAAACATATTTATAGGCCAGTGGCTTTAGTTTCTACAGAAGACTTGTGCCGCAGGTCACAAGGGACTAACTGTCCCTTTCCCCCAGGGTCTGTGTTCACGAAATCATTCAGCAGTTAATAGTGAGGTACAGTGAGACCCCAAACTTCACATCCTCACCACAACCATCTGAAGCCAATATGATCTCCCATAGCTCACAGGCAGATTGCTTTCAGTGTGAAAACCCACCAGGAATGTTAGCACTGATGTCTGTGAATAAATCGAAGGTTCTGATCTTCCTCCTTGTAACGAGAGGTTTCTGAATTTTAAAAACCAAGGGGATAAGTAGTGACTAACAAATGAGGAAGTCCCACGAGCAAGAAAATGCTGGTAAAGAGGGGAAAGAGTGGCTGTGATTTTTCTTTTTGGTAAACATACGCATATATACTGTGGAATGGGAAAATGGGTTTCAATTTTATTTAATTTATTTAATAAACAGACGGCATTGCTTGCTCTGTGCCAGGCACCGTTCTAAGTGCTTAACAAATACTAATTCATCGAACTTTCTTTCCTGATGCGGTACTAGGGCCTAAAAGATCATTTTTCTTCTGAAACCTGGAACAGAGATAAGGTTGTCTCTGTACATTCAAATGTCTTGCCTTATAAGGAAGCGTTTGACTGCACTAGATTAAACTCATAAAAGCTAATGAAGAGTCCTCCTTAATACACATTTCTTTTTTCCTGTTTGGACTTGAAGTGACAACATTACAGAAACACCCTGCAGGTTTTTATCTAAATAGCATCCTATAAAACAATGTCCTCTTGTCAGTCACCACTAATTCAGCACAGTCAAGCTATAAATCTGTCCAAAGGCCAGCAAAGTGCTTAACTTGGCACATCACTAATAAAATTAGGAATGCGGGTTTATTACATGAACCTTAAGTAGGTTTGGCCAAGATATTAAGATTTTTGCTTATGGCAACCATAGCTAATGTGGATTGGTATTTTCATTATAACACACCCCACAGCACTTCCCAGTACGTCTCAGGTTTCCAAATTAGAGAATAATCTTCTGCGCTCTCACCTTCACTGGTAGGTGCTGCTCCTGGAGCCCCATCTCGAAAGCTGCACACACTTTAGGGTACTCAAGAATGGTAAAGACTTTTCAATAATGCTAATTCTGCTGAATAAAATTAGAGCAAATTAATTAATACTTCTATTAACGTAACCTGATTTCACTTTGTTCAAGAACAGAAGCACTTATAGGCTTTTAACATGTGCTCAGAAATATCATTTCAGCTCAGGGCAATTTTGAGAAGTGATTTATAAGCAGTTGCAAATGCTTCTAAAATGGTGAGATTTGAGAAAGCTGAATGTATGTTAACTGAAGTTGTCCTGCGGTCTTCAGTGTTTCATTTTATCTTTTTAAATTACGAAAGAACAATAAATATATCCTCTCTCCTGAGCCAACATTTATTGTGATGGCCTATATTTGCATAGTGATTTAGTTTGCAAAGTGGGCTCCTATGCTTCCCGTGAATGGAAAGACTTTACAAGGTGGATGTTGCAGGTATTATTACCCTCATTTTCCAGACGAGGACACATAGCAAGGACCAGAGCCGAAAGCGAGAATCAGTTCCCTGCCTCATATCAAGAATATTTCCCAATATAGCGCCTTATATTTATGAATATTTACAGTTTTACAGAATGTTATCACATCCGTTTGATCCATATACCATCTAGCAATGTGCATGTAGAAGTGTGCATTCACATGCACGCTTTGTCTTTTTATTTTTTGTTTTATTATTATTTTTGTCTCAGTATGTCTATTTCCCCTGATCTACGGGCTGTTTGAATTTTCCACTGCCAATGGTACCAGCTTCCTTAGACTTTCCTTTCTCACTGGCCTCGTTCAGGTTGCCTATATTGGCTACCTGTTTTATGGTGCCTGCCTTATGAGATTTGAAATGCATCCGTGCAGGGGGAGCTGGGAGGTTCTCCTTAGTATGCCACAATCTGAAAAACCCATAGATGGGCAAAGTCACTAAAGTTCACTTCATGAAAAATACAACACACCACAGAGAGCAAGTATGATTGATGCCCACAGAGCAAACTGTTTATCAGACAAACACATTTTGCAAACTTTGACATAAATTGTTAAGTTGCCTTATCACTCAGACAATGTAAGACTCGCATCTTTGCAGGAACTTCCCCCAAACTCTTTAATGACCTCTAAAAAGCTTTATCTTATCATGATCTGATTTGCTAGAACAATAAATCATTTACACATAGTTGAAAAACGAGTATTAGAAATATGGAGTCATTTTCCAAATATAAGAAGGCTTCAGCACTTGCCTGGCTAGTGTGACTTGTGAAGGCTTGAGAAAGCACTCAATATGCTCAATACTAGAGAATTCAACATGAATCAGAGTGTTGCAGCCTATTCGGGCCTACCTGGAGGCTAATGACAAATTTGGTAAATCACACAGGCCCTTCCTTTACTTCTTTCCTGCTTTCTGTCTTATATTGCTTACGGTAGGGGTGGGAATAAAAAAAAATAAGGTTAAATTATCCAATTTCTAGGGTTTCTGATATCTGAAAATTAAAATGATATCTGAGGTGGTGGTGTACAGTTGGCATTCAGGACACTAGTGCTCAAATTGTGGCTCTGTCTTATATAATCTGATTTAATTCAACCAAATCAGTAAATAAACATTTATTGGGCACCTACTGTGAATCAGGCATTGTGCTAGGTATGAGGGATATGAGGATGATACCATTGATCTCAAGGGATCCTAAATCCTGATCAATCACAACTACTCAACACACGGCCTTCCTCATCTCTAAAATAACATAGATTGCCTAAGTAATTTTTAGGTCTTTCTAATTTTTGTGTGGTTGATGATGATGCTGGCTTTGCTGAAACTTGTCTATTTGCTCTTCAGATAGATCCCACTCTTCTTCACCCAGCTCTCTGTCCTGGGAGAGTGAGGATGGGCTATTTTGCCCTTTGGCTTTCATTGTGTCTAGTCAATGGGAAATCCCCATGGTAGAACAGAAGGAAAGAGAGAAGTCAAAATATCTGTTCTTCTGGTTCATCGATTTGTAGGGATGGCTTGAACTGGCTGTGTCAGTCACTCTGTGGAAGATCCCTGATTCTTCAAGGCAGTGTTGCTATGTGCCTCTCTCTAACAGGGTCCTGGCAATTGGTCTTTTCCATCCCTTTGGGTAAGTATGGGAAGAGTACCACTGTTACTAGCCCCAGAGCACTGACTACCCCTCTGGCTCCCTTACACCCTGACCATGGATTTTTAATTAGTAGATTGTCCTGAAGTCTACCTAATTTGAGGGTGCCATCTATTGTCTGCCAGGGCCCTGGCTGATACACTACTTTTTTTTTTTTTTTTTTTTTTTTTGGTCAGTTGAAAGTGATTTTTGAAATCTTGAGAAGTCAGTGTAAGGCAGAATTTCTAGGGAAGGGTAGGAGGATATATCAATTTCTATAGCAGTTTAGTCATTTCCTTTGACATAGGAAAGACATTCTAACATTTCATTTATTTATTATTCATTTATTTTGAGAGAGAGAGCAAGGGAGGGAGGGGCAGAGAGAGGGAGAGAGAGAATCCCAAGCAGGCTCTGTGCTGTCAGTACAGAGTCCGATGTAGGACTTGATCTCATGAACCATGAGATCATGACCTCAGCTGAAACCAAGAGTGGGATGCTTAACTGACTGAGCCATCCAGGAGTCCCCATTCTAACATATAATTTAATAAGGCTGACAAGTGGAATATGATGAGAGAATCAGGAGCCACAGTGATTTGGTGAGGCTGAACTACATTTCCCAGAATTCCCTTCCTGTGTGTTCCAGGCAATGAGGGACCACAGCTGGAGGATGCAAATGAAGTGGTGGTCACATTTATATTTTCAAAAGGTCAGGGCAGGACTGCTAGGCAGTTTTATAGTTCATGCCCTTTGTCTACTTATGATTTGGCTTACTTCACTGGTGCGGGGTAGCTGCTGGGCCTACCACTATTCTCTCTTCCTCTGGATTCTCCTTCAAGTTCCTCAGATCCTGGGACAGATGTTAAGCTCAATGAGGAGGGGAACTAACCTCTGCAAAACATGATTATCAACAAGGTTGTAGGCACTAAGAGCTGATGGGTCCCCATGAGGAGAACGGACCTGTGGGTTCCAACTTATGTTGGTGGGTTCCAGCTTGTTATTGCTTTCTATATGTTACACCCATCCTCCCTTCTCAGTTCCCTGCCTCTAGGACTTCAAACTCTAGCATAGCAGGTAAAGACATCAGCATTAAACAGCTGTTTATCTTGCTCCCTTAACAGTGTAAGAAGGAAATACTTGTAATAAATTTATTTCTCTCTCCCTCTATCCCACTGGTATATATGTATCTCTGCATATGTGTGTGTGTATTTAACATATATATATATATATATATATATATTTTTTTTTTTTATATATAAAACCTTGCAATATATATAATATCTATCAATCATCTATGTATCTATCTTTCTATGTATGTATGCCTCTATTACTCTCTCTCTCTCTCTCTCTCTCTCTACCTACCTACGTACCTACATACCTACCTATCAACCCACCTACCTATCTATCATCTATCTAACTTGTGGGTTCTATGTCTCTGACTGAATCCTGACTTCTATACTGACTAAGGCTTTTTAGTAGTCTAAGATTCAGGCATGTCTCCTCAAAGTTGGATCTGATCTTCACATTGTCAGCCAAGAACACATTAGCGAAGACTGAACCTTGACTATCATGCCAAAAGCAAAGAAACATTTCTTTCTAAAATAGCTCATTTGGCAAATGGGCATAAAACTGGGTAAGATTTTTAAACCTGGAAATTATATAAAAATAACTAAGAGAGACTAATAAACATACCTGTTGGCTTGATACACTGAACTTTACCCTGGAGATGCCACAAAAGGAAGATTGAAATTAATGGATCTGAGAAAACAAAGTTGTGAGAAACCTCTGGAGAGTCAGAAAATGTTCAGATCAGGGTGTCTGCGTGTGGGGAACTTAAGGATGAGCAGCCCAGAGTGGATAAATATTTGTATTATAGTGAAGTAATATGTTGGGGGTGAGATTCTTAGATGTACTAATTACCCATTATGAGGCAGAAAAATATTAGTACCATTTCAGCCCAGTGACAGCCAGAATGATAGGGGGACATCAAGATGGTACAGAGGTCTGTACCATGAATGGAAGGTCACAAGTATAGCTATTATTCTCCTTCTTAAAAGTGCCAAACTATAAGACAAGAAAGATCAAAACTACATATTTTTTACATATGAAATAAAATTACTGGGCCAAAGAAAATATGAATTTAAAATAACCATAGTAAACATTCTGAACTAGGTAAGATTGGTATATTGATAACATGACACAATTATAAATTATAAAGATAAGTGAACTCAAAATCTGAAGAATATGGCAGACAAAAGAACTTCACAGATATGTAAAATGGCAGACACATCTCAAAAATAAATTAATGAATTGGAGGATCAGGTCAAGAGTTTCTCTCTGGCAACAAAAGGGAGGCATAAAAGAACAGTTACAAAATAGAGGGGCTAGTAGAGGAAATACCAAGATTTGGGTAATCGAAGACCCAGAAGGAGAGGAAAAAGTAAACGAGAGAGAAAATATTTGATGAAATATCTAAGAATTTATCAGCAATAGAGATGAAATACATCTAATTACAAAGACTCATACATTACAAAACAAGAAAGATAGCAGGGGGGAAAATCCCTATACCTGTACCTATGATAGTTAAGTTTAAGAGCATCAAAGACAAAAAGTAAAGTCTAAAAGCTGCTAGAGAAGAAGAGCAGTCCAGAAGAAAGGAAAGTCTCTGAGCAGAGACAAAATGGCAAAGAAAATAGGGACTATAATGATTTGTTTCAGGCGCAGAAGATTCATGAAAACTACATGCACTCTCCTCTTTATTGTAGCTCTGTGAGTGCAGGGACCCTGTCTCCAGCTGGAGTGAAGACTGTACACTGGCAGCCTTTCCCTATGCGCTGGCTTCCTGATGCAGGTCCCCCCATGGCCTGGGGTTTGTTTGTCAGAGTCTCTTCATCGCCCAATACCTGTGGCTTGCCTGGAACAAAGCAAATGTTCCAATACATGCTTCCAATATATGTCTTCATTGTACTGGTCTAAGAGTCCATGATTGTTCTTCTCTACTGAGAATTTGATTAATTAAAGTAGCTCAACAAATTTAACCAATAAACTGGAAATTGAATAAGCCAAACACATTCCGTCAACAAATATTGATTACATGAAACACAAAGCACTAGGTCCTATGAAAATGTCAAAATGAATGAAGCCCAACCCTTGAAAGAAAAAGTAGGAACTAACGGGTTATATGCAAAAAGTGAAGGTACAGAATATCTTCAGTATCAGTTACATGAAGGGAAGGGAGAAGCCTGATTCAGGAATTTAGAGGAACGAGGTGTCGGTTTGATTTAAAGTGGTAAGGGAAGTCTTCATGGAAAGAATGGCATTTAGTCCGGGGTTCTAAAGAAATGATGATTTCAATAGATAACAAACTGCTGCTTGGACTCCAGGTGGAAGAAAGAGCAGAGAAGCACAGGAGAAAGGAGTCTGAAACCATCAAAAAGCCAAGTATGGCTGGATGGGAGGGTTCACAGGGGATACTAGAAGATAAGTCTGAAGAGACTGGCTTGGTCCAGATTGTGGAGGACTTCAAAGCAAAACCAAGGCACTGGACTAAATGTAGTGGGTATGGAGACCACTGAAATTATATGAGCCAGAGAAGAGGATGGTGAAAACCAGATGAATGAATGAAGATTAATTTTGTACCAATGAGGGGCGCCTGGGTGGCTCAGTCGGTTAAGCGTCCGACTTCGGCTCAGGTCATGATCTCGTGGTTCGTGGGTTCGAGACCTGCGTCGGGCTCTGTGCTGACACCTAGCTCAGAGTCTGGAGCCTGTCTTCAGATTCTGTGTTTCCCTCTCTCTCTGACCCTCCCTGCTCACGCTGCCTCTCTCTCTCGGAAATAAATAAAAACATTAAAGAATTAATTTTATTTTGTATCAATGAAAAATACATATTGGTTGGAGAAATCCTGGAGTCAGAAATAAGACCACACGAACTGGAGCAGAGAAATAATTAGATCGTAAACCAGGAAGATGGTAATAGACAAGGAAATGTGAAATGAGATGGTGACTACTTGGCTATTGGTCAGGTATGAGTTTGAAGAAAAGAAAGATAGATGGCTGATAAGGGTTCCTGACAAAACATCTACAGCTCCTGAAGTATAAGGCATTAATGTCCAATCCTGGTTTCAATAGATGAGAATATGTGTGTGTGTGTGTGTGTGTGTGTGTGTGTGTGTATTTTTTTTCCATTCAAGAACCAAGTCACAGTTTTTCATGAATACCTGTTCTTTGCAACTTTTTGACCAAAGTAAAAGGATTTTATCCAAAGTATCCAGATATTTTGAATTCAGCCTCTCCTCATTAGCTGACAGATAATGACTAGAAAAGCCAATCCAGTTTGATTATTTTGAGTCGATTACTTTTAATAAAGTTCAATTTAACATTTTTAAAGCATAAAAGCAACCAAAACTCACCTTGAGTTCCCAAATCTTCCCAGGCACTTAGATTTGTGAAAACTGCAAAGACAAGGCAGGGGTGGAACCTTGTTTTGCAAGTGAAAACTCACAGTGAACGATATAAAGTGAATTTACTTCAATTTAATATGGATAATCATATGCAGGTCTAGAGTCTTTATATTTTATAGCTCTTCTTAATTCCACATCTTCCTACTGCCGACAGTACAGACATAAAACATTTCATCACTGTGTTTAGGGATTTTTTTCCTTAAAAAAAGGAAAGGAAGGGGAAAAAATGTTCTTCCCTAATAGCGTATTTTATCCAAATTCCCAGCTATATTATTTACAGTGATGCTTTCTATGTCAGGGCTACAAAACTGCACTGACATGTCTAATTGAGAATAAACTGAGAAATGCACAGTGAAGGGAGCAATACAGGAAACAGAGCTGTGTTTTTTTTTTTTTTTCAGGCCCCACTTTAGAAAGATAAGTGTTACTGATGAAATGAACATTTTGCTACTAAATATTTGCCATGCTGCATTTAAGTCACATCAATGGCCAGCTCTTCGCTCTAAAGGAACAAATGTTATCACCCTCTTAGTATTAACCACATGTCTTACCGTCGTTTAAATATCACCCTAGTTAAGGTACACGTAGTGTGGTGGGGCCTGGGTGTGCTCATACACCTGCACACACATATATATACAAAGATCCTACTGTATATCACCAACCACCCTGGTTATCAAAAGTTAATGGACTCTGAAATTGATACAATTCCAATATCGCAGCTCATAAAAATCAGAGTGATATTTTATTTGTGACCTACATCATTCACATTTAAGATCCAGAGGGAATTAGGACACCCTCATGCATTTCACCTCCACAACTGCTTCATGCCTTTTTTGGATGATGTCCCTTTTAAAACTGTGTCGAGATACACATAATACCAAGTTTGCCATCTTAACCATTTTTAAGCGTACAGTCTGGTAGTGTTAAGAACATTTACATGTCGTGGAACGGATCCCGGAACTCTTTTCATTGTCTAAACTGAAACTCTATACTCATTGAACAATCTCCTTAGCCTTTGGTAACCACCATTCTACTTTCTGTCTCTATGAATTTGACTACTCTAGGTACTGCATATAAGTGGAATTGTACATTGTCTTTTCTGTGACTGGCTTATTTTGCTCAGTGTAATATCTTCAAGGTTCATCCATGCTGTAGAATGTGTCAATATTTCCCTCCTTTTTAAGGCTAACTAACATTCCCTTGCATAGCTGTACCATATTTTGTCTATCCATTCATGTGTTGATGGACACTTAAGTTGCTTCCGCCTTTTGGTTATTGTGAATAATTTACTATGAACATGGGCACACAAATACCTGTTTGAGCTCCTGTTTTCACTTCTTTTGGGTATATAGATGGAAGTGAAATTGCCAAAGCATATGGTAATTCTATTTTTAAATTTTTTAGGAAATGTAATACCATCTTCCATAGCAGTCACACCATCATCTACTTCCACCAACCGTGCACAAGGATTTCAATTTCTCCACAGCTTTGTCGGCACTTGGTATTTTTCTGTTTTTCTTTTTTCTTCTTTTTCTTTGACAGCAGCCATCTTAATGGGTGTGAGGTGATACCTCACTGGGGTTTTGATTTGTATTTCCCTAATGATTGGTGATGTTGAGCATCTTTTCATGTGCTATTGGCCTATAGGACCCTCTTGACTTACTGACCAAAACAAGCATGAAGGGAAGGATGGGAAACAAATTTCCCAAAGTTTTCAGGACCTTGGAGTGGCAATCAACAAACATTCATTGAGTATATCCTCAAGAGAAGACTCTGGGCTAGGGCTAGAGATTTTTAAAATTTAATAAAATAGAGGAGTTTGAAAGGAGTCTGCCAGTCAGAATCTGATGGCAAAGACAACATGCATATAAATGGGCCGTGACTCCCCTTGAGATCTCAGGTCCTGTGAGGAATTTCTAGCACTGGGACATCATATGCTTTGTCCTACATAATTTTTTTTAACAAATAAATAAACTCATCCTTTATATATATGATCTTCAAAAGAACACTCCAGAGCACAAACTTTTTGTGCTTTTTCCAAGCGATGAGCTTCAACAAGGATCAACATACACTATTGTAAGTCTTCTGAAAACAGTTGCCTTTGAAGAGGTGTGAATTTCCCTTACTTTCCCTAAAAGGGTGTTAACTTCAAAAGGCGACCTGGTGAGTGTTAAAAAATTAACACATTTAAGTCAGTAGCCAAAACATCACCCTCAGATCTGTGAACCTGAAATTGAACTGGTAGACTGAGCTGACTCTGATAGGGACGTCAAAAAAGTCATCACTCAGCACTAATCTGGACCAATGAAAATCTGCTCTTCCCTTAGGTGGAGGAGAGGAAAGGATTTGGAGGATGGTGATGTTAGCAGGGCATAAAAGCAGAAGGCAGCTAGTGATAAAATCTTCTAGACCTTTCTAACCCCTTAAACTTGCTTTAAAAGCTGCTTTACTGCGGAGAATGTGCACTTTAGCTGGCAATCATAAAAAGAAACCTCTTTTTATTAACAGTGGAATTGTTTATTTGTGGAGAAAATTGACTGAAATATCTTTGCTGGGCCCCTTCCCCTCCCTTCTCTCCTTGTTTCTCACCCAGTCAGGACACAAACATGGACATTTTTTCCCCCTCCAGTTCCCTGTCGCTCTGTAAGGCATCCACCAGTATGTGTCCTGGCTCCCCGCCTCTCTCTAGTCCTTGTTTGGAAATGATCCTAACTACTAGATTCTGGTCAACAGAAGTGTAGCAAATGCAGAAGTACTGCTGTCAGGCTCCACATCGGGGACTTTTAACGCTGAAAGGAACTCTGAGGGCACCCGGACCTACCCTTCTGCCTCTGGGCATGACTGCGCTTAGCTGATGCCATTACAAAGGCTTTCATGCCACATAGAGGCAAGACATCACAGTAGGGTTGTGAAATACTAGGAAACATCAGGAGCCGAAAAAGAAAGCTGATGTGTCACAGAAGTACTGCAATTTTTTAAAAAAATGAAGGTTTCTGAAAGAGTTGGAGATCAAGAGGCCATGACCCAAGCTATAGCTTTGCTAAAGCTCTAAAGCAGTAGATGGTGCATGAGTGTTTCTAAAAGGGAAAGAACTCGCTGTTGAGTAGTCTCCTTAGTCACTGCTCAGAACTCTGACAATCACACATGCGGATCCAGGCCCTGCCCTCCGGCCCCCTGCGCGCTTTACCCTGGAGATGGGTTTCTAAACTGCTATCTCTGCTCATTCACCAGGCCGTTCATTCCTCATTCCGCAGAGATTTATTAAGTGCTAACGACATGCTGGGCACTTTGCTAGGTGCTGAGAGTGGGATGAACATGACCTTTTAACTCCATGAAGGGTCTTAAAGGTTGGATGGGAAAGGCCCATCTAAGTACAAATTACAGTGCAAAGTGGTCAGTACGGCAACAGCACCATGATGGGGACAGAAGGAAACGGAGGAAGAGAGACACTCTGTCTCTTGGTGAGTTGGTGAAGAAGCTTTTTGGAGGTTTTTCTTTATCATTTTATTATCTCCCTCCTGATGTGTTTCTCCGTTAAGCATTCTCACTGGCCCACGGCCTCGTCCCTTCTCCACCTCCTCTACTGCTTGGGGTTTGGAGTCCAGGAATTCCTAGGCACAACCTAGGGATAGGAGGGATATATGCTTGGTTTTATTTAATTTGTTAGTAGGTTGATTAATATTTAGGCACTTTTCTAAGCAATAGACATGAATTATGCCAGTGTAATCCTTGCTGCCTCCTTATGAGGTAGGTCCGTTTTCCATCATCATTTTACAGATGTGGAATCTGACGCATAAGGATGTTACCTAACTCCCCAAGGCGGCGAACTAAGTGGTCAGGAGCCGAGATTTGAAGCCAGCCATGCTTTTGTGGGTGACTCAGTTGGTTAAGCATTCATTAGGCTTCAGCTCAGGTCATGATCTCCAGTTCCTGAGTTCCAGCCCCGCACCAGGCTCTGCGCTGACAGTGCAGAGTCTGTTTGGGATTCTTTCTTTCTCTCTCTCTCTCTTTCTCTCTCTGTCTGTCTCTGTCTCACTCTTTCTGCCCCTGTCCTCAAATAAGTAAACTTTTAAAAACTGATTTTAAAGGCAGACATTTGGCTGCAGAGTTAAGGTGCTCACGAGTCGTGAATGGAGTGGTAGACCTAATAAGATGAACTAGAAGGAGCAGGTGCAGTCAGACGAGAAGCAGGCCAGGCCGGGACACCGAGGACTACACACACTTAGTGTGCGGACCCAGGTGGAGATGAGAGCAAAGATGGTAGAGGTAAAGAAGGTGATGGGGGCCTAGAGGTCGTGCTGTCCTGAAAGCACAGGGAGGAGAGGGCTCCAGGAGGACATGACCCCAGGCAGCTTGTGTTCTGAAAAGAGCAGTGAAGGGGGTGGGGGTGGGAGTGAAGACCTCCCCAAGTCCCAGCCATTGCGCTCACATTGCGTGGGCTTGGGAAGGTCACTTAACCCTCTGAGCCCTTGTTTCCTCATTTTCAACAGTGATGGATTTTATGCACCGCAGAGTTTGTTATAGGGCTCAGGCTAGAATAGTTTTTTGTGACCATCTTGAATATAGAGTTCACTGTGTGAACAATATGTTTATTGTTATACCATTCCTCCCGAAACTGATTTAGTTCAAACATTCATGAAAATTGCCCTTAAGTTTCCTAATTTTTACTTTAAGTATATGAATAACTGTATATTTTATCTCCCTCATAAGTTCTATGAGACAAGCTAATATGGTATAATTAATCCATATGACTATTAATATCTTAAATTATTAATGTATGCAGCATTGATTAAAATTTTGAGTGCGTTTGTACTAAGTTTTGAGTAAAGTTCTGGTTATTCTATTCGAATCAAAAATATGTTCAACTTATGATTTCTTCATAAAGGAATTTACAATCTAGATCAGAAATCTCTCTGTAAACAAATAACTACAGTACAATGGTTCTAAACTAGGTGTGGCTTTGCCCCTCCATGTGACGCTTGGTAATGGCTGGAGATATTTCTGGTTTTTACAATTAGGGAGCAGTGGTGGTGCTAGAGGCATATTGTCGGTAGCAGTCAGGGAGGCTGCTAATCTTCCTACAATGCACAAGACAATGTCCTCTCCCTGACCTCAACAAGAAATTATTCAGCCCAAAATGTCAATAAGGCTACAGTTGAGAATGCTGCTCTCTTACAATGAAATTGGGGCTGTAATAGAGGCTTAGAAAGATGACACAAAGAAGGAAGTGCTAACACATTTCCTGAGAAAATCAGCAAGTGATTGTTGGCCTTAATAAGTACATTGGATCTTGTACAATTCATGCCAGAGATAATTCCCATTTCACCAAACTTTTTAAAAAATGTTTATCAATTTATTTTGAGAGAGAGAGTGCACAAGCAAGGGAGGGGCAGAGAGAGAGAGAAAGAGACAGAGAGAGAGAGAGAGAGAGAGAGAGAGGAGAGAGAGAGAGAGAGAGAGAAAGGATCCCAAACAGGCTCTGCATTGTGCTGTCAGCACAGAGCCTGGCACAGGGCTCAATCTCGTGGTTCCTGAATCAAAACCAAGAGTCAGAAGCTTAACTGACTGAACCGCCCAGGTGCCCATCACTGAAATTTCCATATGATGCTTGTGTGTTTTAAGCAGCTATACAAACCATTCAAAACTGTCAGTACAACATACTTGAATGGGAAATTTTCCTGAAGTACTTTTGTGCCAAGGCTTAGACTGTATTATATATTAATTCACTAGTATCTAATTGCTTTTTATCATATCAGTCAGGGACTAAGTTAAGAAAATCAAAACTACTGTAGATATTTTGAAAAGAGATAATTGGTTATTTAGATGATGGAAGAGCTGAAAAACCAAAGAAGAAATAGCAAGGCAACCCAGAGATTAGTGGGAAGCCATGGTCACCCTCAGGAGTGGAGGAAACAAGAAAAGTTGATGTTACTAGACCTGAAACTGGTGAAAAACATTTTGTGCTAGAACCATAGAGGGGCTGACTAGCAGAAGATGGAATTGGGGAGGGAGGGAGTTTGGTCAAATAGGAGCTAGAGCAGTGGAGGAAATCCAAGACAGCCAGAGATGTTACCTTAGAAGGTATTAGAGGGATAAATACCCCAACTTCTATTCTGGTCTCTCCTTCCTACCCTCAGTCCTCTTCCCGTCCCTCTGATTGGCTGAAACTACCCAATGGCTAGTTGGTAAGGGATTCTGGGAAATGTAGTTCTCTGTAACAAAGATGAAAGCAAGAGAAGGGTGGAGAATGAGTGGGAGGCTAATGTTTGGCACTCACATCATTGCTAAGAGGATAAAGGAATACCTATTCCTTAAAAAGAAAGTGACATTAAACCTTAATTCTATTTTAAGTAAATAATATTTACTCAAATATGTAATCAAAATGGCTGAGACATTTTTAGGTTGGCGGTGAATGACAAAGAAGCTCTCTGAAGTTTGCTCTGCAGCTTGTGACATCTGAGAGTTAGTTTCCTTGTAGCCAAGAAAAAAAAGGTGAATGTATAAAGCATTAGTCATTAAACAGAATCATCACTTACTTTACTAAGAGAACCCAGCCTTGTGACTATGTGTGAGAGTGTTGTTAAGTGTTCAAGTAAAATCAGATCAATGAGACATGTGTGTCTGTACACCTTTAATTAGGTATTTAATTATTTAATTATACAGTTGTCATAATTACTGTATTATACTGGAAATTGTTGATATGGAAGCAGTCTTGTCTGAGTACTTGCAGTCATGAGGTTATAGGGAAGCAAAAGTTGCCATAATATGAAAATATTCCTTAATGTTTAATGAGCACTTTCAATCAATTCTCACACAAACATCCTTACCAAAGTTGGCCCAGGATGTCTCCCTTCCAGAAAAGTTAAAACTTCTGTTGGTAGGCATTTCACTGGCTGTCAAACATTGTACCACAGAAGGAAAACAAAACACATCACATTATGGAGTGAAACAAAATCTTAAAACATTAAAGTTGACAGCAGTGATGTTGGGTATCACTCTGAATGCCAATGCCAATGACCAAAACCAATGACAAAGGAGAATCTTGTAGAAATAAACCAGTTAACAATTAAAGAAGAGAAATGGACAAGAGTAAATGGAACTTCAAATGAAGATGATTTTAGTATTTAAGGATAAGAGAGGCCTCTCAGAAAACTGAAGTTTCCTGATTATCACAAGAATTTCTATGATCCCATAGTAGGTCAAATTTGAAACAAATGTTCAATCAGGCTATCATAAAATTTGTTTGAAAAATGTCACTCCCAAAGGAAACATCTGATCCATTCTTCGCTCATTTTAAGAATTAAAGCTAGTTGGAAATATAATTGAACGGTGTTAAGATAAAATAGTGTATTTTCATATACTCTAGATTCTATGTCAATATGAAACCGTAGGAAAATACTTTTTCACTATTGCTTATGAAAAGTTGGTCCCCATTTAGTGTGGATTCCCTGTAAGTGGCTTCCTCTTGTACAAATCATCCTCAAATAGAAAAGCTGTGCTGGTCCTCTCACAGCATGAGAGCATCATTTGTTTATGTTTGTCTCCCACTCTCAACACCGAGTCCCTGGAAGTAGTCAGGGACAGTGACACAGGCAGTCACTTCAATATCACTGCAAAGTACCATCTATAGCGTTTCTAGTGCACAGATTGGTTCAAAAGCCAATTGCTATAACTTTTAAAAAGCAATCGAAATAGGAACAGATAATAGAGGAAGCAGACTCATAAAATGTTATAGCTGAAAGGGACTTTAAAGTCATCTACTGTCCATCCCCCTCATTTTACCATTGAAGAAACGGAAGAGTTGAGAGCCATAACTTGTCCAGTGTCACACCGCTAGCTTGTGGCTGAGTTGTTACTTGAAACCAGGTCTCTGGGCTCCTGTCTAGAACCTCCTTCTAAATGACACTGGAGCAATCATAGCAGGTGATGAATTCTGTGCAGCTGAAGGAGGCAATGTGTATGTCAGTGACCTAATAGGCACAGGCAGAGCTCTCTGCAACTCGCAGGTACATTATTGCAGAGCAGTGACAAACCCAGGCTCTGACGCCAGACTGCCTGGGTTTTAATGAGGCTCTGGCGCTTCCTAGCTGAGTGACCTTGGGCAGCTACCTAATCTCTCTGGGCCTTGATTTCCTCAATATTTTCTGGGCCCGTACTATGTGCCAGAAGATAATAATACCCCCTACCGCAGAGGGTCTACATTTAACTAATATTGATGTTAACTGCTTACAATATGGCCTGGTTCACAGTAACCTGTCAGCTGTTCTGATGTGAAAGGTCAAGTAATTAGCAAGTCAGTATCAGAGATCAGAGGCACGGCAGAAGGTGTATAGAAAAACCGTCTACGTTAACTGATCAACTGAGAGCCTGAGGCTGGTGAGATAATGTCAGAGGAACCTAGGTGCTATGGAGTTACTCTTGTATGGGATCTGCTCTATGTATCTACCTGTTTAAGCTGAAGATTCAATAAACCTATAATTCATGGTCTTTCTCAACTCTGACCTCTTTATTTCCCCTCCAAAGTCTTGAGTTAGAAACGAATTCAGATGTTGTTACAATGCCAAACAGATCACATTTATTAGTCTGGTTTTCTGATAGGGAGCAACTTAGACCAACTTAGAGTTGGTAGATCAGCAAAGCCTTGAAGAATTGAAGGTGTGGCCAGAAGCAGTCCTGTTTGGCTGGTGCACTTAAGCCACCACTTAAAATACAAGCTACACACACCCTGGATATATGTACACACACCAACACAGCACTTTGCATTCAGCTGCAGACAGATTTAAGTTCACGCATGCCAAATTTCATCACAAATTTCCTCGGTAAGGTTTTCGTCAAAGGGAATATATCGCTAAGGCCAGCAGAATTAAGACTTTCTATTTAATGAAACAACAACAACAACAACAACATTTGTTGAATAAATCTAGTCTGGTTTCTCTGAGATCCAGATCCCATGCTGATTTTCATCTTCTCTCAATCCTATTCCTAAACTTTCCTGAGGACTAGCTCCTTCAACCTTGCCCAGACTTCCCTTCAAGTTTCTCACAAGAAATGCCAGGCAACCAGCTAAATTACAAACAGAATCTGAAGGAAACAGACGTTCCTACAGGTATGTCTTCAATCCCTCTATCCTAGTCCCTCAGACTAGGCAGTGCTAATACCCTATTATTCTCTTCTTGAAAGTTGCAGAGAAAAATGCCCAAACTATTATAAGATCAGTCCTCCATGAGGAGTTGGGGAGGGGACGCATTCCAGAAGGCTCCTTTTAGAGGATTCTTGAGGACTGTGAAATGCTCCTTCTAAAAACTAGAGAAGAGAGGACACCAAAGACTACAATGGAACATCCAATGCAAATGGAATCAAACTGTGAAAAGCTCCGGGGAAGAAAGAAAATCCAGTTAAGCTTTTGTTTTTCTGTAAATATATCAATCATTCTTCCAATACTTATTGAAAGGCAGTGAAGGGTGGGGCTAGAGCTTGGGCTCTGGAATCAGATAGATACGGAGTCAAGTCCTGGTTCTGCCACTTCCTCAGTGTGAGAGCTTGGGTAAGTTGTCAGCTTCTCCGAACCTCTGTTTTATCGACTGTAAAATGAGGACACTAGGGTACCTATCTCATAAGATGGTGAGGATTAAGTCAGATAATGCATACCGTGTACCTAGCATTGTTTTTATACCCTGTAAGCACTAATTTGCTCTATGCATACTGAGTATTAGACACAGGCAATTAATGAAACCAAGTGTCCAGTATCTTGAAAGTACTAGCTGAGAGAATAGGAAATTGACCACACACACACACACACACACAAACACACACACCTCTCTACTTTTCTATTTACCTACCAATAGTTATATATATATATATATACATATATATGTATATATGTATATCTGTATATATATATCTGTATATTTGTATATATAGTGCCCCCTCTCTGCCCCCCAAGATTTAAAGCAATGTAAAGAGACAGAAAGGGATAGAGTTGGGTGATGTTGCTACTTTATATAAGGAGTTCAAGAAAACCTTCTATGACTATCGACAGCTTACCAAGGACCTAAAGGAAGTGGTAGAGGAAGACCTGCAGACATGTAGGAGTCAGGTGTTTGGGGCAGAGGGACCACCGCAGAGGCCCCAGGCAGGAGAACGCAGTGGCATGCTGGACGGACCACAAGGAGGCCAACGCGGGTATAGCAGATCCAAACGCAGCTGGGGCAAGAGCAAGAAGGTCATTGTAGGTTGCTTGTGAGGAGTTGCAATTTGATATTGAGTGAGGCAGAAGTCACAGGAGGGTTCTGAGCACAAAGCAACATGAACTGACTTGGGTCTTAAAAGGATCACTCGGTCTCTGAGTAGAGAATGGCCTGCAGGATGAAGGTGAGGATGCAGGGAGAGGGGTTCAGATGCAAGCAGGAGATGATGGAGGCATGGACCTAGCAGGGAATGGGAGAGGTGGTGTGTAATGGTCAGTCTGGATATACTTTGAAGGTACATCTGAAGGTCTCTACTGTTGTATCTGATGTGTCATATGAGACGAAGAGAGAAGTCAAGGATATGGCAAGTTGTTAGTATGAGTATGAAGGATACGGGGACTGTTTACTGAGAGGCACAGCACATCTTAAGGGTGAAGTGTTGTTGGAGATAACATACTTTGCTCAGTCAATACCCTTTCAATCCCATCTCTCTTTACTTTGGAGGAGAAACTAGAAAAGGTAATTCTCCAACTCCCACCCTCCGTGTGATAGAGTTCTGGCTAGTAAGATGTAGATCGATTTGCTTGACTTAACTTCCTGGAAAAATATAAAATAAAACAAGGCTCAGCTTCATGAGGAGGCTTTTTTTGTCTGCACTTTTGGCCTCTCCAGCTTCTTCCTGGAATGCAGAAAGGGGACTTGAGTTGCAGCTGCTGGTGATAATGAGAACCAAACACGCACCATGAAGATGGTGGAGCTGGAAGACAGGAGAGTGGGCTCTTGATGTCACTGTAGAGCAACAATGTCTGCCCTGGACAGAGTGACAGAAACAAGCTTGTCATGTCAAATCAAGTTTTTTGTTATTCATAGCAGAACGCATTCTTAACTGATATAAATGTATATTGACCTTCTAAATGGAGATAATGAGTAGGTAGTTTGATTTATCATCTGAAGATCAGAGGAGAGGTTAGGTTTGAAAATATATGCCAGGACATTGGCAGCATGTGGATGGCAGCTGTGGGGCTGACTGCACGTGCTCACTGGGAGAGCGGACAGAGAGCGGAGGGAGCCCTCCGAGTGGTGAGCCTGTAGTACGCTGGGGTCAGAGTCAGGAAGAGAGGAGACTCAGAAAGGGAATGGAAAAGGCATGGCCAATGAGTGAGAAGCTGATCCATGCAGTGTCCAAGTAGCCACTTGAAGAAAATCTTTCAAGGAAGGAGTGATCAGCTGTGTCAGACGTTAATGAGAACTGATGTAAAATGCATCCAAGGACATGGAAATATGGAGGTCACCGGTGACCTTGACAAGAGCATTTCCAATTCAGCCTACAGGAGCTGGGATTCTTACTGTGTATCTACTATGCTAAGAAACTGATAGGACCGATGCTTATCACAAACTAGCCAATACACTATTTCCTTTTTCAATAAAACAGACAAACCAAAACCACAACCAACCAACCAACCAACCAACCAACCATCTAAACAAACAAAAGGACAATTTTCATTGATTGAACTTCAATAATAACAATAACAACATTTTCAGTCTTCTTATCTGGTTAGAAGCCTTGTGAGAGAGACATGGAGATGAGCGTTCAGAGACTCCACTTCTTCCCCACGGCTTCTCATGGCATCATAGCCTGAATGGGTCATTGGCCTAACATGGTCTCATTTCCCTCATTCCTAGAGTAGATTGGAGTAAGCTTCCCTTCCAATTCTAACCTGCCATATTTTTAGATGAATTATTGGATGTTTTCAAATGTATAGCACTCAAAACAGCATGCAGCTTGTTGCGGGCACTCAAGAAGTCTATCTACTTACCTACTATCTATCTATCTATCTATCCATCTATCTATCTATCTATCTATCTATCTATCTATCTATCTATCTAGATATAGATGGACATATAGATATATATTTTTAAATGTTTATTTATTTTTGAGAGAGAGAGAGACAGAGCATAAACAGGGGAGAGGCAGAGAGAGAGGGAGACACAGAATCCTAAGCAGGCTCCCAGGCTCTGAGCTGTCAGCACAGAATCCAATGCGGGGCTGGAACCCATGAACCGAGATCATGACCTAAGCCGAAGTCGGACTCTTGACCAACTGAACCACCCAGATGCCCCTCAAGAAGTATATTTTAATAAAGAGTGAATGTACATGCTGAGAGACCCTGACACAAGGTTAGGTGACTTGTCGAGTCAGAGCTGCCACGTAGAGGAGCCAAGGGCTTGGTCTTCCAGCTCCAACGTTAGTGATGAATTTTGCCTAGATTTCAGGATTTAAAATACACACTCTTTCTGTCCATAAAAACACCTGTCTCTTTTTTGCCCATTTACAATGATATGGATACTAGCCAAGTAAAACAGCCAAGTCTCCTTGACTAATTGGTCTGTACTTCAGAGGCCTTCAGGAGATAAATACACCTCAAAATACTGGGACAAGTGATTCAGATACTCTAGTTATCATCTAAAATAGCTCAGTGTTTCTTTAGTTAAAAGGCAGGAACAAAGTCATTCAAAGAGTAGAGAAAATATTTTTATTTTTATTTTTGGAAGGTTTATTTGTTTGATTCCTCAAAGTAAAAATGCCCCAAATTCCCACACAAGCAGAAACAGAGCTAAGCTGCATGGTTCTGTCTTGAGTATGCAAATATCACAGCCCAGTCTTATGTCAGCTTGAAAGATAATGTCATGCAGAAAATTAAGACCATCTGATGAAATCGTGTTATGAAATGTGGCTTGAGAGAGCAGCTTTTTGTGTGGTAAGACTTGATGTATTTTCACACCAAAACTCAAATGAACAGGCAAAGGAGTCTCAATTAATGCAAAATTTGAAAATTTCAGACAAATTTACAAGGTGTTTACTGAGGAGAAAAGGGAGGGGGGCCATCTTAAATACTGTCTTCTTGTAACAGCCTCGATTTTATGTTATGCGTCTGAGGAACCGAAAGCCTCAGCTTTTCATTTAGAGTTTTGAATTTAATCTGATGGCAGTTTGGATATAATAATGATGCATTTATTGTTAATTTCCTTAAAGCCTTACTATCTAACAATGTAGACCATTATCACCCAAATACTTTCTGTGCTTGTAGGGATTTCTATATTCCACAGTGCACAGAAGCTGACTCCAAAGCAAGGCTTCAGAGGAATATATGAGAAGGAAGAATATATTTCCTTAGTAACTAGCTGGTCTTTTTTTCATCTCTGCAGACCTGTTTTCCAGAAGATGGGAAGGAGACTTGACAGGACTTTATTGGTTCATAAATTAACTTGGTAGATTTACAATCATTACTTGGAATGCCAGGAACTCTTTTTAGGAACTTGTTTGAGAGAGAGAGAGAGAGAGAGAGAGAGAGAGAAATCATGTTTAGCCCACAATATGAAATCGGCACTGCAGTTCTCCTAGAAGATAGGTTAGTTTGTTTTTCACCTATGGTCCTGATCTCATCTGCCATTGGCACAGTTATTTTTGGCCCAAGGGAATAGTGAAATAGATATTCACAGTTACTTTTCTTTCCAGTATAAATGAATAAACGACAAACCATCATGAACCATGTGATCACCGAGGTGTAGTCAGTCAAAATTGTTGGCTTCTGTGAGAGACTGTGATGAAGGAGAGAGGGTCAAGTGAGCACCTAGGCAAGAGTCTAAAATATCCATTGCTTCCTGCTAACCAGCAAATCTAATCCAGGAGAAAGAGAGGTTAATATTTGTGTGACCTTCTCCACCCAACTGCTGCCCAAAGATGTAAATAAGCCAACTTTTGGAGATAAATGGCTCCATCCTGAGCAGACCTCTGGGCTCAAGGTTCATGGGAGAGGTATTCTCCTGAGCAAGGGAAGAAGATTCTATTGACACGTGGTGGGGAGAAATTCGTGTTCATGTCTATTGGGTCAAACTCCCTGTCTGTTTATCTTGTTTCATCCATGTCCAAAAGAGAGCTACACAGAGGCGTCTAGGCCTCTCAGAAGAATGGATACAGATGGACAAATATTTAAAGTCAGTGCCCTACCCTCTGTGGAAAAACATAGGCTACTAATGAAGGAATTGTTCACTTAGCCAAAGCAAACTTGTGCCTTATATTTTGCTTGTGATCTGGGCATGCACATATAAAAAAAAAATTTTTTTTTTCAAATAAGATGGGGCTAATTATAGGAGGCAGAGAGTAGGTAAAATAGCTCCTTGTTCAGAAGCATCCACATATTTTCCTGAGATGAAGAGCAAATATTTTGTTTAAATAGCAAGCAATTTTCTATAAAAGTGCTACTGCTTGGAAATGCTCTTTATGATTTATTGCTGCCTTTTAACCTGAAAAAAATATTAATAACTGAGGAGCCCTTGTTGGTATCTTTATTATGCTTAAACCCAAATAGCCATAATATTATAACTGGTGTGGTCACATTCAATATTTTTCTTTCATGAATGCAGCATGGGCTTATTAACAGAGACCAGAAAATAAAAATAGAGGCAACCTTCCAGGCTTTAGCTTTGAAGAGTTACCCAGCAGTTAAAAGGCAGCTAAGTTTTGGAAGGAACTGGGGTGAGGCCATGCAGAGAATCTCTCCACGTTTTCCCTTTTTTCGACCAGATAGAGCACTGTCTCCGCGTATGGGTTCATGTCATCACTCAGCTGTTTCTTCTGGCAAAGCCAGAATCCAGAACAGAATCTCAGTGAAAAAGAAACCAATAAATTAGATCTCTTTGTGAGCAATTTGCCGTTAGTTGTATTCTCCTTTCCTATTAAGATTCTTTATTTACTTCACCAAGAGATTTCTGCTGACAAGTCCATCCATTTACCACTATCCTAGATAAAATGATAATAAACAAAATGTCAAAAAATGTATTCATGGGACCTTCCCCATCCCTACCTCTTCCCCTTCTTTTACATCAACCTGGTATATTAAAGAAAGGTCGGAGCTAAAAAGTTTAAAACAGAGACACAGCGGCAAAGGCTTTTAGTTTAGCTAATTGATTATACTTTACGAGGAGGTTTATGTATTAAGTATTTGTAATTATATATACTCGCATGCACACATAAATATTACACCCAAAGCTGGGACGGTCAGAAGGGCAAGTATGGTTCCGTTCCTGCCCCTGATGTTCCTGATCTGATTTGGCTACTAATCACGTCTGCAGAATGGGGAGGTGGAATGGAGGCATTCTGGGGGAAAGGAAATTTCCCATTTTATGCCTATGGATGATTCCCAGAGGAATCTTTTGTTTCAAAGTATCTTTTGAGTCCTTTGGGTGAAAGGCAAATGCTGAGCAGCTCTATCTTGCACATAACTCCAATGGAGACACCTATAATACAAAACAGAGATCCCCCGAGGGCACCGTTATACATTTATTATAAAGCAAAGATTAAAACAATTTTATGGAAATTAAAGATAATATGGAACATTTGTCTCTCTCTCAGTCAAAGAGTAACATGAAGCAGTTCGACAAACAGCTCCAGGCAGTTCCACGCGAGGTGATCGAATGGCTGGGACTAAGGGGCACGCAGGGCAGCGGCGGCAGATTGCGAGGCGTGGGTTTTTGTTTTTTTTTTTTTAACCGGGGCATCTTGCCGGTGCTTGGCAACGGTGCTGAGTGAAAAATGATACGCCTGCAAAATCAGAACAATGGGCCAGTCGAAGGGTACTTAGGTGGTTTGCCTTCTGAAATCTCTCTCAGCAGGACAGGATGCAAACAGCCGGGTGGGGACCAGGAGGGGTGCGCGGGAGAGCTTTTCGTGTTGTGTCTGTTTTGGCGTGTGTGTGTGTGTGTGTGAGAGAGAGAGAGTGTGTGTGTGTGTGTGTGTGTGTCCCCGCGCGCGCCCGTGCGTGTGTGCACGCGCACGGCTTGTTCCTACTTGATTCACATGCTCACTGGAAAAAGAATGTACAAAAGCTGAATATTTGCAAAAACTCCAAGCTGGTAGCATTTCCATTTTATATAAAATAGAATCCTGTTACCAAAAATGTGGTTGTCAGAGGAGAGTAAAACATCTGTGTTAAGCAAGAGATACTCCATTTGCACACAGGGGTCTGATCTGACCTCCAGCACACCGAATTTATGGCAAAAGGACTGCTTTTAAATTGAGTTTGTTTTATTTTGATCCTCGGTCTGGATATTTCTTTCATACCTCCCAGGCAGTAGCTCTCACGGGTAAGCTTATATTTTTGTTAATAAAAAAATGCGATTGGTGCTAATCTGGACTTCCATCATGGTCGTTCAAGCTTTCCAATGTTAATAACCACTCCCAAAGAAAGTATCATCAAAAGAGTTCAGACTGCGTGGTTTTGCGGTCAAGGCAGTGAGCCATATTCAGAAATATCTGCTTTCCTCTCCCTGGTCCGCTGCAGGATAACTATGTGACATTTATAAGTTAATTGTTTTCTTTCCATCCTGATTTCTTCAGCTGTAAAAGGCTACTCTTTGTTTACTTATTTAACATGGGTCCGGGGATGGCAGTGATTTATAGAGTGAACTAGTTAAGATATTGGGCTCATGATCTGACTGACCCAGGTAGGAATCTTTCCTCATTACTCACTAGCTGTATGACTTAGGATAGTTACCAACGATAACCTGTACGTCTATTATATATATATATATATATATATATATATATATATATACACACACACACACATATATATACACGCATATATAATGTATTTACGTATACATTACGTATACATTAGTTATTGTGAAGATTACCTTGAGACAAAGTATGTAAAGTATATTCAGACAGTGACTGGCACACGGCACTCAATAAACATACAGATTTTATAAATAATGATAATAGCTAAATGTACCTAAGCCACCACACAAATAATTAACCAAAGAGGAAGCATTATCATACAATTATTATTCATAAATAATAACAGCAACATTTATATACAGATTTTTATGAGCTCTACACAGCAATGAATTTTAATGCCAGATCACAGGCACCATACTTCACTTTTCATTTTAAACTATACGACTTTTTCATATAGTGGCATAATGTAGTACAGACGCTTGAAACACCTCCAATTTTAATTCTCCTCCTCCCCCACCGCCTCCCGCTTTGTGCTCTCTAATGAAAAGTAAAGGTTAAGGGCAATCTGTCGGAGGCTCAAGCTTACTAGACAGAGCAGGCCGGCTGATGGTGCGGGGCTCAGAGAGTGATGTGAACAGGAAAGGAGACACGGAGAAACTTATGAAACACACAGAAGGTGTCTGCACTTTCGTATTAAAAATACACTAGGGGAAGAAAACTCAGCACCAAAAATAGCAGAAAAAATATTTTCAAGCACTTCTCGTTTGCTTCCTTTCGTCCTTCCAATAGGAACGATTTTCCCTCAAATGGATGGATGTGTTAGTACAATAAATACAAAAGCCCTCTTGTTAGAATTCATTAAAAAAAAATAAATGTGAAAGAGACCTCCTTTATAATCACAAAAAGACACGGAACCCAGGGGTTCCTGGGTTCCTGGGTAATAACACACATCAAGGGGCGTTAAAGGGACAAGGCCTTCATTTTTACCTAATAACACCCACCCTGGAATGTCATTGCTTAATTACGGCTTTTCAAAAGTTTGGGTAATAAAGGAATCAGAATTTATTTTCAAGCACATATTGATGTACAGCCAGACGATATAGTTGTTTCTTATCTATTAATGAGGTTAAGACCTATGCCTTTAAGGAGATCACAAATAAATTCTTGGGTGTATTTTGCCTTTTAAATATTTTGAATATATGAATTCATCAGGATTTGAGGATTAGGTAACTGCTGTCTACACAAAAAATCTGCAAAATTTTTCATTACTTTTTTATTAGTTGGCAGCAAATACTCTAACTGAACTTTTATGAAGCTATAAACATAAAGGACCTTCTGATACTGGTATGATGATAATTCTAAATTTCCTCTTTGCAGCTGTGGTTGATCCCCTCTATTTGGTACAATCTATTTTTTTGTGACTTAACAGAAAAAAGTTGGCTCACTACTGTATTGCCTTCAAGCACTTTCTCGGGAAGTTCTTGAATTAAATCCACATGGAAACCCAATTCCCCTCTCCACCTTTCCCTTAAGGTGGTTATAAAATGTCAGTAGAAAGCAAAGCTGTTTATTTTACTTAGAGTTGGATTCTGTTAGTAAATGAGTTTCTGGTGGGGCTTATGTGCAAACCACATCTTTCAATCAGATTCTTTACATTACTAAATGTGTATTAAATTGTGCCGTAAATATTAATTTAAAATTCAGAAGTTCAGATTTCACCTAAATCCAAGTGAATAACCAGAGAGACAAACTGTTTAACAAGTTCTAGATTCACAGTCTAGCTCTACTGGGAAAACATTGCTCAACTCTGGGATGTCGTAGGCCAGAGGGACAACCTTGCCACCTTCCCAGTGGGCAAATTTCCCACCTGGAAGAGATCCGCGGGCCGACTCTACCATGACAGCTTAGGGATCTCTACAAAGAGAGCGTGGCAATTCTGGAAGGGCGGACGGCTCTCCTCCTGGAACCCAGAGATGGTATGCACTAAGACAGGCCCTGGCTGCCGAGCCATGGCTAATGCTTCAACAGTTTGGACAATTTTCAAATATGGTGAAACATGGTCGTAACCTGGGAGGTCCCAGCCAAAGAAGGTGCTGGAAGGTTGATTAATCTGAGATAATATGTGTCTCTGGGCTGGACGTTACAAGTATCTCTTATGACACCAAGTTATGTTTCCAGGGTCTGACAGGCTAGAGGCCCACACAGACCCTTAGTCCCTCCATTGGGCTCTCTCTTGCTAGAGTCTTTGAAAAGTACTGCCCAAAGCACCACAGACAAAAAGGTGTTGCTAGCAGTGCATGTGTAGGTAAAACATGAAGACAAAGACTTCTGTTGTATTTTCCTTTTCCTGTGATTTGGTTTGACTCTGGAGGTGTTTTACCTTTTCTCTTGCTACATTCAAGGTCGTTCAAAGAAAAGCACGGTGACGTCAGCAGAAACTGAGGATGGATGGTAGAGCGCACCTACTCCCCTTTCTTTTTTTCTCATTTTCCTGCAGATCTGAGCCTGTTCTTCCCACATGAAGCTGTACGTGGCTACCATTTGCTGCAGGGTTTCCTGGTGTCAATGTACAAATTCTTCAATTAAAGAGATACAAGGTACTCTTTGCTACCTGCGTTCCTGTCCTGCTTCAATTTAAGGATTCTTGAGGCCAGAATGTGGAACTCAATGGTCCTCCATCCTTTCTGGTGGGAAAAACCATTTAATTTTGTTACAGAGTCTCATGAGCCTCCATATACGTGTTTTAAAATCTGTATTATTAGTCACATCCACCTCTGCAGATCTTAATACATTTAAAACTAATAATGTATCTGTATGAAATATGATACTATTTGAGATAATCCTTGGTTTTAGCTTCACTCATCTCTGATATTATTTCTGCTGTTTCCCAGGAGCCCGAAGCCCACGTATTGGCAACCACTGAACTCTCCGAATGGATGTAGCTGCTGGACGGCATTTGTGATGGTCTTACGTGTGACAATATTAACTGAATGGGTCTTGCAGTATTGTCTGGAATGTATCTGCTAGCATCATCCTGTTGCCTCAATACACAAAACAAGGGTCTGCCGAGGCTAGAAGATAAACCCAGATGACAGCAAACGTGTAATGGATCAGCACGTCTCAGAAATACATGGGTAACCCTGTTGTGTTTATGTCATTAGCTTGTAGGTTTGTGAGGTTTTTTTTTTTTTACACTAATGATATGACCACTCAAACCCCTCCCCTGCAAAAAACAGAGGACTAAGGTCATTGTTCTGAGAAGAAAGGTAAAAACTGGTTATGCACAGTGGTATTTGTCCTTCTATGCAATGCTCCAAGGCTCACGCTTGCATTGGACTCAGACAGTAAGAATCTATAAAATGTAGTGGAAGAGGAGTAGAAGGTAGTGGGTTTTGGAGTCATATCTGGGCTTAAATAAATATTTCAGTACTTACCAGCTCAATGAGCTTGGGCGAGTAACTCAAACCCTCTCCAAGTCTAGGTTTTATATCCCTAAAGGAGCAATAATATTTATACCTATAAGTTAGTGATTATTAAATAATAAAATTATGTAAAGGCTTAGCACAATTGATGGTGCATAGTAGCACTCAGAAATTGTAGTAACATTTGTAAGTACCTTGTGACAGGCTGGAAGAAAGAGGTTCCAGGGAATAATATGTAGAGTTTAATTTCTTTGGGCTATTTCTCCCTAAAATCAGTTGGCTCTGTCTTCCCTGTGCAGGGGTCTCAGTGCCGGTCAGGTTTAAGTGCAAACGTGTGCTGTTCAGGACATGGGGACAAAGAGGAGCGCCACGGGGCTCTGATTGACCTGGCAAATGTGCCTGTAGCTGAGGGGGTGGAGAGAGTGGTGGAGGATGGTGAAGGCACTGAAAGGGGAATGGGAAGAAAAGAAAAGAGGAGAGAACATGAAAGAAAAAGAATGCTGGCAAACAGCTGAAGGACATTTAGGGAGCTGGGGAGATACTTCAGATCACTGTAGCAGGGCATTAAGTTGAAAAGGCCCAGAAGCCTGAGAATCTGCACCTGAGTTACCATCAGCAAAGTCTCTCCTATGTGCACACTGCCAGAGTGTTCACTGGTAGCTGGGGACCCACGCCTTCCTGTTTGGGCCTCCCGTTTTTATGGTGCTCTGGCATCACCACTGGACAAAAAGGAAACCACTGAGGATGGTAATAATGATGACTAATATTAGCTCGGTTCCTACCACGTGACAGGCTTGCAGACCTGCATTATTCCATTAAACCTTCATGACACTTCTGTGAAACAGGTAATATTTTATTATTGCCATTTCTTACATGAGAAGCCTGCGGCGCATGGAGATTATACGATTGGTTCATTGCAATGTGGGGAGTAATTGGCACTGCTTAGACAAACCCCAATCCTTCTGACTCCTCAACCCGAGTTCTTAACAGGGTTGATATGTACGGCTACACATGTTGTGCACCACACAATTACTGGTGTTGGCTTTTGTTCAGAACATGACGTGAATAGGGCTACTCTGGAGCTCTGTAATACAGAGGCCTCAGTTCTTAATCTCTACTCTGTAACTAAAATTGAATGCCTCTACTCTCTCCCTTTAATTGAGCAAGTAAAGCAAAGCTTTATGTCTTAATGTCTTCAATTAGAGGAGGGCTGCTTGGCCTCTATCTTTTCTTCTGTAGTTTTCACAAAAAAATGGCTATTCATGTCTATAAATGTGTTTCAGATGTAGGCAATAGTTAAAAAAGTCAAGATCACTACCAATGATCCTGCTCAAGATAAATTCATGTTAATTAAATATCCTTAAATAAACTCTAGAGTCTACCAGACTAAACCAGAATCCCTTCTAAAGTTTGGACTTCTGCATTAATTTAGGGTGGAAGGAAGAGATCTTTTTCAATGAGTCCTTAACATTGAGGACCACCATCACCAAACTGACTGCCTCTCCGATGATTGTCCAAACTGCCATGATCTGTGGAAACTAAGAGTATCCAATGTTGGCTGTCCATCCTGGTAAATGGAATCTTGCTTCGGACTAAAACAACATCTGACTTTTCTAAGTCCTCAGAGCAGGATGGGTGGTTGAACATGGAAGCTCAGGTTGAGATTTCAAGAGCCTGGCTGAAGCCTAGAAACATTAAAAAAAATCAAAATTTTATTATTCAGCCAAAGCCAAAGGACGGTGGCAGCTAGCTGGTGCAGTGACAGTCACTGGATGGACAATGAGACAGGGAACATAAGCGCCGGCGATTTCTCCACAGGACAGAAAGATTCTGAAAAGGAACCAATTTCTTTTTTTTATATAAATGTTTTTTATTTATTTCTGAGAGAGAGAGACAGCGTGAGCAGGGGAGGGTCAGAGAGAGAGGGGGAGACACAGAATGTGAAGCAGGCTCCAGGTTCTGAGCTGTCAGCACAGAGCCCAACGCAGGGCTAGAACCCACAAACTGTGAGATCCTGACCTGAGCTGAAGTGGGGCACTCAACCGACTGAGCCACCCAGGCACCCCAAGGGAACCAATTTCTTAGCTGGCCAGCTCTATTCTCGTCATCGCCATTATTATGTTTAGGATTCCTGCTGCTAGTTGATTCATCAACGATCACTTGCAGAAATGAGTCAGGCTTTTTTGCACTTATTAAACACTGATAGCAGTACACTTTCTGCCAGTGTCTTTCCTGTGTTGCTGTTTTTCCTTTCTGTCCGTAATGGCTTCCTCTTCTATCCATTTATCCTGCATTTACTTTGTTCCTTCCCTGTTATGGCTCACATGTCCTTTCTTTACACATGTGTGTCATCGGCTTCTCCAACTCCACTGCATTCCTTTCCTCCCCAAATCATAGAGACAATTATTTGCCCATTAGAGCAGAACACCAGAACACGGAGAATGGTGTAGTATTCCAAGATTCCATAAACAGCCCAAGCAATTGCTCAGTTTTACACGACCTCCACATATCATTTTAGCAAATGGAGATGCATTAAAGGGTTCCAACAGGTGTATGATTATAAAAAGAATGTCAAATTTTTGTGGAAATTAATATTGGAGTACAGGTTCTATTATTACTGCTTAGCAGCAAATGGTTTAAGTAGTATAATAATATAGCAGGCTCAGGGAGCCAATTAATCCATTAGAGGAAAATTCCATTTATTTTAAAAAAAAGTGATTTTAGCTTTAAAGAGGAATCGCAGACAACAATTCTAAGTGGAATTCATCTTAGCAAGTTACATACTGTTTTGAGGGTAATGTAAAATCCAGTTACAGAAGGCCAAAAAGGGTATCAAGAAGACATAATTGCTATTTTAATAAAACGTGCTTTTGAGGGGCATACTAAAACTTTAAATTACTGACACTAATGATTTTGGCATCTTATTGGCAGTCACAACTGGACAAAAAGTGGAAGTATGTACATGCAACACACGTTCTTGGCTGTATTTCTTCATCCTTACATACTTCAGGGCTTTATTCATGGCTAAATTGAAGCTGGATGTCAAATCTGGGCCCCTCAGAACAAAATCTTAATAATTAACTGGCAAAACTGAACATGATCACTTCTGACACACCTACACTGGTAATTATTGCTTTGAGGCCATTTACTAATGAAATTAATGTATTCATTGCCCTAACAAATTAGCATAACTCATACATAATGCCCCACATTTCAAGACCTCACTGGAAAAACAACACTTAATACTCGGAATGAGATGGCAAGGGCATTACGTGGAGACAGTATTCACTGAATTACTACATGTTAAAAACCACAATAGCTAAGTGATCGCTACGATGCAAAATGTAAACACAATGTGGGTATTAAAGCCATTAATAGTGTAGTCAAGAGCGTACAATTGATGATTATCTTTACACTTCAAATAAGCAGATATTACAATAGCAGTAACCATGTTATCTAATTAACTGGCTACTTCTAGAGCTCCGAAGTAGGAACGGAATGTTCGCAGACAGCCTCTTCTTCCCCCCACATTGATAGAGAATTTTCTTCAGCTGTTGCCACTTCTGTGCATTTCTTACTAAACTCAACTGCCCACTAATTAAATCCTGGCTGCCCCAGCACCAAGAGGGTTAAAAAACAGGAGGCAGACGTTTTTAATATCTACATGTTATTCTTTTTTTAAGTTTTAATTTTTTTAATGTTTATTTTTTTTAAAGAGAGAGTGCAAGTGGGGAAGGGGCAGAGAGAGAGAGAGAGAAAGAGGGAGACAGAATCTGAAGCAGTCTTCAGGTTCTGAGCTGTCAGCACAGAGCCGGACGCGGGGCTGGAACTCATGAGCCCTGAGATTCTGACCTGTGCTGAAGTCGGACGCTTATCTGACTGAGTCACCCAGGTGCCCCTACGTGTTATCCTTAAAGGGGAAAATGTGAAGATGACCCTTGCTAAGCTTAGTGCTTTAGTGTAAGCGGTGATTTTGCTTTTATTCCCTACATGCTTTGCACTTCACATAGCAGAGATAATTCTAAGTCCAGTTGGGTAGAAAGAAAGCAAACCAAAAAGAAAGAAACAATACAAGGAAATGGACTCTAAACTATATTTCCTTGACAAATTCTAACCTAAAGCCATCTTCCCAAGCTCACAAGTGTAGTGAAAGGTGGTGGTGGAATTTCCGTTATCCCTGCCCTAGATCCACTTACAGGGACTTGTATCCTGAGTGAACCATATGTCCAGCTGGGTGATGTTTATAGGTGCGCCATGCATACACGCACACATGGAGAGCAGTCAGCAGTTACTGTAAACTTGAGGTGTGGGTGTGACTTGTGTTTGATGGAACAATGATGTTTATTACAAAAAGGATGGCATTACAACACCCTTCGATTTGTGAGGCTTAGGCTTTATTCAGTCCATAGAAATATGCATTTCATCACAACTCAGGACATAATAACTGAGAGCACTCCTGAACTGATTACAATTGAAGGCTTGAATCTTCACAGATGGAAGTAAACTTGGGGATCATATCATTCAACTCTTTTACTTTGTAAACAAGGAAATAAACATTTTGAGCATTTAAGCAACTTGTTCAAGGTATCATAGATAGCAGTTTCTCAGCTGAAGCCTGGGTTTTCTGACTTAAGTTCCACAGCTCCTTTCACTCCACTGATGAGAAAGTGAAGGCATGAATTCTTAGGAAAGAAACTGTAGGTGTCCCCTTGCCTCACCTAATGGGAAAAATAACTGATAAGTGTATCTTAGAATCGGGGACTTCTGCAGATTTGTTTATATTTGTTTTTGCATCGCAGAGACCAACCCTTAAGGTTGCTCACAGATTCTTATGGAAATGAAATCAAACAGAAATAGAACAAAGACTAAAATGGTGAGAGTACTATATTTCTGTTATACCGCTACAGGACTGTCATTAAGTCCGTGGACTGGTTTCTATTTAATTTGCATACAAGAGGTTTTGTGCTTTTATAATTTCCATAGTTGTCTTTGAGCATGGCTATGGTCTAGTACATGTGTCTATCCCTACTCCCTTCATCTTGATTCTCTCTTTTTTTGTCCTTCCTTCCTCCCTTCCTCTTCCTTCCTTCCTTCCCTCCCTCCCTCCCTCCCTCCTTCCTTCCTTCTTTCTTTCTTCACTCCCTTCCTCACTTTTTTCTTATTTAACCTCCTTCCCTCACTTCTTCCCTCCCTCCCTCCCTCCCTCCCTCCTCCCTCCTCTCCTCCTCCTTCCCCCTTCCCTTCCTTCCTTCCTTCCTTCCTTCCTTCCTTCCTTCCTTCCTTCCTTTCCCCATGCTTCACTGAATATCCCACAAAACTGGCCAAACCAGTGACTGATGTTGATAAAAACTTCAGCCTGTTACCCTGCCCCAATGGCTCCTTTACTCCCTTATTTGCAGCACACACTGGCGAGATGGAGATTGTGAGAGTTCTGGAGACAAGCCATAGCTAACTCTGTGTTCTTTCCATTCCCTTCTGAGGCCAAAAGGAGGGATATTAATAAGGCGGCATGACAAACACTAACAGGCCCATTTAGCTATGCATCTAGGTCCTTGAGTGGTAAAGGCAGCATTTACGGGAGACAAGTGAGGAAGGCCTTGAGACAGATATGAAAACTTGAGCATAACAAATGTGCTTTTTTATGTATAGAATATGGACTTGAACCAAATGAAATGTTGGCTAAAGCTCAGTTCTAAGAATATTTTGATACTCTAAGAATATTTTGGGTTTAGTCAACGTAGAAAACATATAGATTTGATACTAGTTGAAGCTTATAGCCAATACTACTATTAATTTAAAAACAACAGTAGAAATAGCTACCAGGGTTTTGAGTGATATATGCTAGGCAATATATATTAAGAATTTTACTATCTTGTATTATCCTCAAAGAACACTAGAAGGGTGGCTTTAATTTTAGAATTGTACTCATTTTAACCCTCTGAGGGTCAGAACATTTTATTATGATGATGATTACTATGACTAGAATAGTAATAATTAACATTTTTATATGCTTCGTATGTGATAAGCCCTACTCTGCAAGTTTATGTTTGTCCTATGTAATCTTTATAACAATCCAATAAACAAGGTATCCCCATTTTACAAAGGAGAAAATGAAGGAACAGAGAGGTTAAGTGATTAAAGGACACACATCTGGTGAGTAGTGAAGCCAAGTGAACCTGTAAGTCTGACTCTATGGTCCATACTTCTAACCATAATATTCATTACCCCTCAAATAACTCACTCCTATAACACAGAGAACAGCCAAGATTTAGGGGCACATCTGTGAGATACCACATTCCTCTCCTTTCTGTTTTTTTACACACCAAGTCTGTTCTGCCTCAAAGCCCAGGGTTTCTCCTCTACCCAGAGCTCTGTCCCCCTGACTTTCCCCGAAGCTCATTCTGCAGACCTGAGTGGCCCGAGCCCCTTCTTGGAGAGTTCTTCCGGGAACACTGACTTTCAGTTTGTTGCCCAGATATTCCATATTACACTCATTTATCTCCTTAGTGTCATTTATCACCATATATATTATGTCATCATATGTTTACGTGTTTGCTGATGATTTATTGTCTGACTCCTCAACTCTTAGCTCCAGGAAGGCAAGAGCCATGACCTATTTCTTCGCCAGCGTATACTAGGGCTTCTCTCTCTTTTTCTTTTTTAATTTTTTTAATGTTTGCTTATTTTTGAGAGAGAGACAGAGTGCAAGCCGGGGAGGAGCAGAGAGAGGGAGAGACACAATTTGAGCTGTCAGCACAGATCCTGACGTGGGGCTTGAACTCACAAACCATGAGATCATGACCTGAGATGAAGTTGGATGCTTAACTGAGCCACTCAGGCTCCCAGGGCTTCTGTTAATGCTTTGCAGAGAGTAGGTGTTCAAAAGTACTTACTGAGAGAAAGAATAAGTGAATATACTTAGCCTCTGTTTTATAACTATGACTCTACCCAGTTCGTTATGTGACTATTTGTGGTATTTTAAATAGCAGCATAAGTGTAAACAAACCACTCTGCTTCAGTGTTTAGCAGGTTTTACTTTAGCATCATGGCTTGGTTTAGGTTCCTGTTATCAAAAGTTATGAGAAGAAAGGCACTTAGGACACACAACTGTACACTCTACTTTTTTATAGGCATTCACGCTGATTTTTTTTGGCCCCTAAGTGGCTTTGTCTATCTATATAGACCTTCAGAAGTTGCACTGTAATTGGAATTTTCATTTTGCTCTAAGCTGATGGCATAATATTTTGGGCACCAGCTACAGAATTGACCATCAGAAGGAGTAACTGTCACTTGGAAATTTGCTAAAGATGAATCTGGAAAGTTGATCACCTTTTCCTTAATTTCTGTGACAATCAACTATTTTTTCATTAAAAAGATGTGTCCCAGTTTTCTATTTAGAGTACGTGTCTATACCACGTTGAGAGAACATAACTTCAGCTTGCAAGTGGGCCTGGGTAGGTGTGAAGATAAATTCAATTGAGAGTTTATTTAATGCGGTTCTAATCTGGGGCAGTGCCAGTGTGGATGGAGGCATGGGGTGGTAGAGGAGATGCCTGTGACTAAGTCTTTTCTTCAGTCACATCCTAACAGTTTCTGGACTGCAAAGATGGGAGTACCAAAGAACAGGGTGGTGAGTAGGCTAAGGGGATAGGTTAGCAAACATATTTATGTTGTTTAAAATGTGGTAAAAAAAAAAAAACCACTAAATATTGTATAGGAGTTAAAGTCTGGGAGCTCTTTTATGTCAGGAATGGCCCTCCCTACCTTCACTATTACTTATTAAGCACTTATTGCATGCCAACCACTACTATGTATTAGACCTATCTTAACTTACTAAATCCTTCAGTCGGGTAATTCTTATGACCTGCATTTTATTGATGAGGAAATGGAAGCATGATGAATTAACTTGCCCAGAGCCACCTAGTAATTAAATCCCAGATCCAGGATTTGAACTCCAGTCTGACCATCACCCATATCCTTGCCTCCTACGATCCCTTATCCTTTTTGGAAGAAATTTTCCCAGAGGATCTCAGGCAGAGTGAGTTCGTAATTAAGAAAGTTTCCCATTTTGAAGGCAGGGTGGAGGCTGGCAGAGGAATGGGCCATCTTCCTTCCAGCAAACATGCCTGTCGGCAGCCCCATTAAATTTGGACAGAGAGGTAGAGAGAGTGATTTGTCCATGTGTTTAGAAAATGGTTTATAAAATCATGCCGATAGGGAAAAACTGAATTGAAAGAGAAACATAATTTTATGTGTTTCAGAACATGGTACAGAAACAGAAGGTGGAAAAGCCACTCCTAATGATCCAAACACCAAAAAGATAGGGTAAGGTGGGAACTCAGCAAAGTTCTGTAAAGTACACGTCACTGTGGTGGCCATTTGAATCTACTCTGCTTCGAATAGTGACCCTGATATATAATGCCAAAGAGTAACAGCCTAATGTTAATGCCACGCATTTACCCTGTAAGGGTGGTGGCCCTGTCCACTAGCCCCATGCTTCTAAAGGGCTGGGTTTGTCTGTCCATCACGGCACACACACACATACAGACGTGCCCACACATCCATTGAACTTTCACATTTCGCGTTTTTGGACAATGCCATAACAATGCCAAAAAATTGCTGGGGCCAAGACTGTTGTCTAGGATCTGGAATTTTAACAGCAAGGCTCTGGGAGCGATGATCTCTAAGAATTCCTTGGTGGCCTTTACTTCTATGGCCTTAAAATGCTGTTTGCGCATGTCTGCATGTGAGGGAGGTTAAGCACTAGCAGAGTCTTGCTTAGGAACAGCCTGAGCCTATCTCTACTCTCCCAAATGGCTGGGCATGGGCACTTCATGGAAATGCTCTAAGCCTCCCCTGAGGTGGGGGGAGGGGCTGCGGTGCCATCATGTGGCTGTGATTGCCCACATTTAGTGGTCCTCATAGACCTGTCAGTTCAAGATTCTCACTGCAGCAGTGACTCAAAATAGGGTCCTTTCAGGAGCTCCGTGGAGGAATGCCGCATTGTGGGGGTCAAGTGCTAAGAACCCAGGGACTGAAAAAGACCCAGATCGGTGAAACTTACAAAAAACATTACTAAGAGGCAATCCATCTTCCTGTGCGGCATGCCGGCAATAGCACAGGGCTGCTGAGCAGGGCCGCTGGAGGGGTTAGCGCTGGGACAGCCGGGGTGGGCAGTCTACCTCCCCCTTCAACCGAAGGGTGAGCTGTGTCTGGAGGGGGAACTTTGGGTGACCTCAGGAGCGACGCATGCGGCCTGGCCGAGGACACCCGTGAGAATGTTCTCTGTTATGTTTATAAACTTTACAAAGTTATGCTCACAGTTATATAACCCCTATGTGGTGCCACAGTTAATGAAGTGCTGGAAGTTAGAAAAATAGCAATGATGTTGTTCTGCCCGTGCCGGGCTTTACTATGTAAGGGTTAAACTCAGTGCTAATTTGCTGATGTGACACAGGATGCGATCTCCCTAGCACCAGCCACAGGTCAAGTCAATCTTCTATTTCAGGAAACTCGTAGCAATCGAATTAATATACAACCATATTAAAGTCATTTCAAAGAAGGAATGCTAATGAGTGACTGAAATTTGCGGCTTCATCCAAAAGCGGAGCAAGATCACCCTGTAAAAATAGCTATAATAATAATTTGTTGACTCAATAGTTTATCCTTATTTTTCGTGCATCAGTCTGTAATACCAAATGCCCATTTTGAAAACTGCCACCATTCCATCTCCTCCTCCCACAGCTGCTGCCTGCTTGCCTATTGAGGAAGAGCTCATCAGCCTTTTCCGATAGCTTTCTAATTCTTCTCTTTGTAATAATAATAATAAAAATAAATAAAACTTGGATGCTTTTCATCTTTATATCCCTCTCCCACCACACCTCCGTGGATGCACACAGTGCCTAAGTGTCGCTTTGCACACAGGAAGCACTCCACAAATGTTGGTTGAGTAAATTCAATGAATCGGCACAACCATTTTCTGATAAAAGCTTGCACTTTCACCTGAAATAGAACCTGGAGGTTCAAGTCAATGTTTAATTAAAGAACTAATCGTTGTGTTAAACCTAATGAATTGCTGTATCTGCAAATGTCATAACATGTCTCTCTTTAGAGATCGCAAAGGGGCTCTAAGGGCCAAAGAAGCGCCTGGATTGGTAAACTATTTGGAGAACTATAAAAATCTTAGTGTCAGTTGGATGAATAAAACATCATATAAAGTAATAAATGGCTGTAGCCATATCCTTCCACCAAAAATATTCCACTTCATAAGCACATTGGGAGGGAAACAATATGATTGTGATATTAAAATACATTCAAGGCAACAATATGTTCTTTTCCGTAGTTTTCTCAGAGGACGAAGTATTCACCGAAATCACTTGTTGGTATACTTAAAATGCTGAAACGATAATACTTAAAATATTTATATTATTTACTAACATTTTTTTAGAGGTAGTATTTTAAGAGTTTGAGCCTTATGATCATTTTTCTACCTTGATACTCTAGCTCGAGGCGGATTCCTCAAAACAGAAAAGGGGAAATAAACCTTTCTTTTTTTCTTTTTATAAGACATACAAGACTGGTTACAAGATGAATAAAACTCATAAAAGAAAATAAAACAACCAAATATCAAATTGAACAAGATAAGAATTATGATGTTGTTTCACCTTTTATCATCTTAGATATGAAAATTTAAAAATCCTCCATTTTCCTTTGAAAGAAAAATAAGCATATAAAATGTCAACAAGGCTTCTTTAAATTTTTAACAGACTCATAAAAAAGTAAACTGCAAAAAAACTTGAGAAACATTTTGCATATGATTTCCATAAAGTTGTTTCACTTCCGGAAAACTCAGAATAGTACTGCACATGTTCTGTACAGCACAGCGTGGGGAAGGGTGCCAATGAAGAGAATTGCAGATTTCAGAGTTCTTCTAGCAAAAATAATGTGTCTTATATCTTTAAAATTGAGTATCTCCTTCAATTTTCAAGTCATAAGTTTTGCAGAGCCCACCATCACGTCTTGAAGGAGAACGTGGCATGTTTCGTAACATTTCACATGTTAACTTCCCTGGTGTTTAGGACTGTGGCTGACCCATTAGTTGTCCGTAGGAAGGGAAGTCGTGCTCACATCAGGATAGACAACACTGCTTTATCCTGGTATACAGCAGTCAATTAATCAAGAGAGAACGGATCACTTTAAATCAAATGTAAGAGGCTGGAGGCATACTGTGCTCTTCTAGAAACCTGCACTAACCTGTTATCCCCTTTAATCTATTCCTGAAATCCTCTTCATGAAAATCTATTGCCACTTTACTGAGTAGAACAGTGGGTAAAGAAAGGTAAGTTACAAGTTTAAAAATAAAACAAGAAAAACAAAACAAAACAAAACTCCTAACCCCAGGAAACACAAAACTTCCTCCTGCTAAGCCCCCCAGATATCCTCGAGGGCTACTCAGATTTAAATACCTATTTTAACCAATAGTTTGGCTTACTGTGCTATTTATATGTGAATGACTGAAATTTTGGCGATGTATTTTGTAAATCTCATATAATTCTTCATGGGTTTAATACATGTTAAATGTGATTAATCCACCTATGAGGAAATTCTTATGTTTAGAAATAATTATCATAGTTCTCTCATCTGTGAGCAATTATTTCATTTCTGAAAGTCCAACACAGGGTTATTTCCTTGTGCAGAAAAGCAGAATTTTGCTTTGGAAACATGGCCCTCTCCTCCCAGCCCTGCCACCCATCCAGGCCATGATCATGGGTTTTGCTCACTGTAAACTATGCCTCAAAAGAGATGCATCAGAATAGTACTGCACCTTAAAGAGATGCATCGCCATCCCTTTGATGCCACAAGTGCACAACATGAATCCATTCAGAGTTCTGAGGGGAGCTGGTCAGAGCGATTACACTACTTATGTGCCTCTCTGGGAATCACTCAATTAGAAAAGGAGAAGATAATAAGGCCAAGAAACAGTATGTTTTGGTGGAAGATATGGCTACAGGAAAGAAAGGGAGGTCAAGAATAGAAGAACCTTACAGTATATTCTCCAGTAAAACAAGCACAGGACAGAAGTGGCTGTGTACGACTTGACTGCCCATCTGCCTAATGAGGACCTCGAGTATTAACGCTGTATGAACAATGCTCACCGATACTGCACATGAGCTATCCTGGACCAACAGCCAATTACTTACTCAGAGTACAATGCCTTTCATATGTGAACTCGTGGGTTATAAATCGTTTCTTTCCCATTAACAGAGCTCATCTTTGAACAAATCATGGCAAGTCAAACAGCTGTGCCTCTTGTCACAGAGGTACAACTTTTGATCCAGGACTTTCTTCCTAAACAGAATTCTATTAGAAAAAAAATTGTCTTTAGTGAGAAGGCTACTTTAAAATTATATGCACCAGAAAGATACATATAAAACAAATTAGCATCTATCCTACTTCCTCCCCCCCCACCCCCCGTGCTAGCAGGAGATGAAAATAACAGAGCCAAAAGGTTAGTGGAAAGTACACATTGTAATATTTAAAAATCTGGCTCCTATTTGATAATTGGCAATATCTTTGCATTTATATGTGTCATTTTATGGCACGAGTCTTCTAGCTAACAAAGCGTGAGAAGGTACTCCCTTCAAGGTGTCTTGAACACTGAATTCACCTGGTACTGTGACTTGGGATGCTCTTGGAATCTTCAGAAATATTCAAGGCTCAAAAACATGATGTTAGACCATCATACTGAAAAGAACCTACGTATCATGTAGCATGGTTAGATGCAAAATTAAAACAGGCAAATTAGTGTGTTCTAGGAGCATGAGCTCCAAAAATAAAGCCAAGGTATGCTCGGAGGAGGAGGAATGTGCAGGAATCGGCACTTGCTTCTAACTCCATAACCATGTAATGAGTTGCACCTTAAGGAAAACAAAAACAAGGGGACCTGCCACCTGGCATGAAGACATGTAAAGGGCACTTCCAAAGTAAGGAGGTTTCGGAGAAGGCAGGCCAACCACAAACATTTGCAGTAATAGGAAAGTATGCTTTGTCCTTTATATTTCCTTTGTATATTGATGGGGATGTGTGAACCATCCCACAGTTATTAAAAAGTGCATATAAGATCTATCGTCTTTTTCAGAAATTAGAGAGATACACGTCAACACTGGAAAACATTATGCATCTTGTAAAATACCTGTTTGTTTTGTAGGTATCTTCAAGCCACAATTGTTTTTACAATTTACGTTTCTGCTGATCTTTAGAATAAAAATGTACTTTTTGAACAGTGTTATTGTATGAATATCACTACCTATTAGTTATTTATTTATTCGTTAAACAGGGTTCAGGTTTTTTTTAGGTTTATTTGTTTTTGAGAGAGAGCGAGAATGAGCAGGGGAGGGGCAGAGAGAGAATATCAGGTAAGCTCTACACTGTCCCAACACAGAGTGTGACGTGGGACTCGAATCCACAAACTGTGGGGTCATGACCTGAGCTAAAATTCATAGTCAGGTGCTTAACTGACTGAGCCACCCAGGTGAGCCACTACTTCTTATCTAATTGCAGCTTTTAAACTGGTTAATTTATATTTTGAGCAAAATCATCGCTATGTATTGCTTTTTGACATCTGTAAATATGTATATACATCCATATGCAAATGACAAAACAAGTTGCTCCAGAACGCCGTACTATCGTAGAGCCTTCTACCCCAACAGAAAAAATCTCTCCCTCCAGAAATTCTAGAATATTAATTGTCTGAGTTCTTACCACTTCGAGCCCATAGTCTTCCGTCGGTATTGTCAGTGTGTGTGGCTGTTTGAGCTTATGGTTATAAGCTCTCAGAAGGCCTCTTTCTGACGGCCTCTACAGTTTGTAGTCCTAAACGAGTGAATAAATACATGTGGATAAAATTTTCTCCTTCTAAGGACACCAGATTAGCCTTCCCATAGTCTCCTTAACTGGACTTGAGTTTCAGCATTTGTAAACTGAGGTTTTGAAAATGAATGGTAGCCAAAATAACTGTAGCTAAAACAGAGAGCGTGGGTATAACTAAATTCGCCATTCCAAATATGAGGCACTCCCATGTGATGTCAAGACTTACTGCTAATTTATTTTTACCTATGTTTTTATAAGAAAAAAATAGAGCCTAAATGTCCAAAAACAAAAGAATCATTAGGTAGATTAGGATGTACTTATATAATTAAATACCTCATATCAACCAAAAATGCTCTTTTGAAGAATTTTTAATGACTTGGAGAGAAGTCTGTTTTATGCTTTATGGAAGAAAAAAGTAGAATATAAAAATTGAATGTGTAGCTCAATTTTGTAATAAAAGAAAGAAGAAATGGAAGGAGAAAGAGAACTGTATATCTGAAGTCTCTTTGTAGTACCATTTGGATGAGTTTGATTCTTCATTTCTGTAGTTTCTGAAATTTCTATAATAAGCATATGATAGTTTTATAACGGAAAGTTTACAGAATTGTAGGGAAGAGATAAATTTGAATAACAAAAAGAGCAAAAGCCAAAAAAAAAAAAAAAAAAAGGCAAAACGAATGAAAAAGACCCTAGGAAAAAACATCTGTTTTTATTAGGGAAACTACAAAGGAGCTAAGATATAGGACCGTATGGTGCAAAAGACTTAAAATATTAAAACTTTTTAGTTTTCCCTCTCAAAATTTTCTCTCTCTCCCAAACAGCTTCTAGTCTAAGAGGCACATTTTAGCATTCACAGGAAAACATTCTGAAATTAGAATGCTCTAAATTTTTCTCCTTTTTATCCAAAAGCTGTTAATAAGCCTTACAATACCCTCTTACAAGAGATGTTTTATAAATCTCAGTTGCCAGATATAATTCTCAATTCTTTCTTTGCCCACCTGTCTGACCGACTGCCTTCCTTCTATGGAACATGACTGAATTATCTACTATGCACTAGATAGTTGCTTAGGGCAAATGATATGGTATAAACGTGACATGGTCCCTTTCTTCAAGTTGCTAACAGTCTAGTGAGGAGCACACATTCTTAGAGAGAGGCTGTTTCAATAAAGTGTGAGGAACGCTGTGATGGGGTAGATAGACACAGGGTCCCGTGGGGGCACAGACAAGGGCACCCCCCTTCGGTGGGGTTTCCAGAGTGACACTTGAGCAGAGACCTGGGATATCCAGGTGAGTGGCAGTGAGTTGAAGAGTGTTCTGAGTGAGCAGTGAGACAGACAGAAGACAAACACAGAGCGAGAGAGGGGATGAGAAATAGAAAGAGAGATGGACAGTGAGTGACAGAGATACAGTGAGGAGACGCAGAGAGCGAGGGCTGAGGGCACTGGTAGTCAGCCTGGCTGGGGTGTAGATTTCAAGCTAAAGAAACTAAAGAGCTGGGGCCTATGAGGGAAGCAAGGATCAGGTGATGCTCACGGCCGAAGGCCCTTGGTACCACATTCCGGATTTTGAACTGACTCCTGAAGGACTGAAGTACAGAGTGAGAGTTTTAAGCATGATGTGCTTTCATCTCAGAGAGGCAGCAATGAGTCCTGTGTGGAAAATGACTTACTTCCGTCTCTAATCATCATGTATCTTCTTCAATTTGTCATTTTTGTGTTGCTTTTATTCCAACCTGAAGGAATCCTGACTCGGTTTTCCAGGTCACCCCAATCATCTTCCTTCTAGGTAGAATTAGTCATGTCTTCCTCTGTGTCTCTCATCTTCTCAGTTTGCCTGTGCATGGAATGTGGCCCATGTCATGGCTGTCCATCTGCCCTGGTGACAGTGCTCTATGGGAGAAAGGGCACAGGCTTTGGGCTTGGGCAGAACGGGCTGCAATCCTGCTCCACCATCTACTTTTGATGTGGCCTTGAAGAAATCTATCATACCCAGAAAATCTCAGTTTCCTCATCAGAATCAATACCGACCTCATACGGGTTTTTGCAAGAAATGGATGAAAAATCTATATAAAATGTTTGGCCCTGGGGTGCCTAGGTGGCTCAGTTGGTTGAGCGTCTGACTTCAGTTCAGGTCATGATCTCTCAGGTCCATGAGTTTGAGCCCTGCATCAGGCTCTGTGCTGACAGCTCAGAGCCTGGAGCCTGCTTCAGATCTGTGTCTCCCTCTTTCTCTCTGCTGCTTCCCCACTTGCACTCTGTCTCTCTCTCCCTCTCTCGAAAATAAACATTAAACAGTTTCTTAAAATGTTTGTCCCATGCTAGATGCTCAGTGCTCATAGTGTTGTCCTTCCTGTGACTGATTTATCTCCACAGTGTTTCCACACATCTGGTAAAATGTTTGCACATAATAAGTACTAAAGGCATTGGTTGCTAAATGAATGAAGATAATGTCTAATGGACTAATATCTCCCAAGTCAGATATTTTTCCTTCATTAATTTCTGGACAAACATTTGATTTTATTTAAATCTTTTACATAGTGGATCCTATGATGTACGTCCCAAATTAATCTCCAGGATCCAAAGACTTATTTCCCCGATGCTGAGGGTCCTTCCCGCCCTGCCCGCAGACAGCCCTCAGCAGCAGCCCTCCTCTGAAATCGCCTTGATGCAGAGATCCACCTCACCCAGGGGGTTATTCCCCGCCCAGTGCCAGTCTGTGTCCAATGACTAGTCCACCGTGAGGGAAAAGGGTGGTTCCCTCACCCAGCTCTAACCCTCTGCTCAGTTCAGAGCTCCCAGACGCTCGGCTCAGGCCTTGTTTGAAACTGTATTACAGCCCGACCTCACCCTCTACTCCAGTTCTACTTCCTTCCTTCCTCTCCCTTCCAAAGTGCGACCCCATATCAACTGTTGACGTGTGCTCATCGCAGAGTGTGCTCCGTCTCAGTGCAAACATATCTGTGACACCTCTGAAGTCAGATTTTCAAAATCAACCTTTTTCCATATGAAAATGCCTTTCAATCGCCTTTGAATACCATGTGTTATTTTTCGGTGATTGGCTATGTTTATTAAGCCTCCTGTAATGCAGAACTGTGTCCATGAATGTTTCATGGTACGCTCCTGGGAAACCGCAGTTTTTCAGTGAATCCCCCTACTTCTCAGTTCCCCAGGGACAAATAAAACTTTCCTAGCCAGAGTTGGAGGTAAGCAGACTCCCAGGGAACAATTTCCTCCTATATTTTAAAATCGTATAATTTATAACATGAAATTAAAAACAACATAAATTAGTAATTCAATCCCAGCATTCCAATTTAATGAACTAGAGGTTTCATTGCGTTATTGTTTTGTTCCACTGGACCAATCTTTTGGTGTATGAATAGAAAGTTCTTCTTTATTAATAAATAAGTATATAAAAAAATTAAAGGTGCCCTCTGTGCAATTATGTTGATGTCTCAAAGGAGTGTAAATTCAATAATTTAAAATATTATTTTCTTAGCATATTCACAACTACAGTAGATAAGAAAGTGAAATTTGTGTCTTTTTAGTTTAAACTCTTTTTAAGTGCAGTGTGGCAAAGCAATTGCTCCCTAGTGGCACGTGAGAAGCACTTACCGGGAAAATTGTTATTGGATTACAGTTCTGGCAGCACAAAATGTGAAAAGGGACACCTCTGACATCTAAAGAGTGGCCAAGGATCAGAGATGTGTAACACCCACATAAGATTCAAGGTCAAAGCAAGACTTCTTGTCTACCTAAAATAAAAGTGACACCTGGGATCTTAGCTATAGTTCATTCATTACTATTTCACAATACTTTATTGACTATAATTTGGGATACACAACAGATGCAAAAATCCTATTTCAAATATTTTAAAATTCTGCAGACCTGGTAAAGACATTTCCCTAAATGCTCATCCTTAATTAGACATCATGGTCTCTTTAAGAGATTTTATTTGCCCCTGAAGAATGTAGGTCGATGTGTTAAATGTCCTATGCAAGACTGATATTTCCTAGGTCAGCTTCTTAACTTTCTTTTGCTTGAATAGTCACCCCTCTCACCATTTATAGCTTTCCTGTTTGATCTCACCAGCTCTTGTTCATACTTTGGCTGAATAGACCACTTCAGCTTGTTGTATACACCTTCAGACTACTTCCACACAGACAGTAATGAGGGTAAGAATCCTATGTGTTTTGGGGCGCCTGGGTGGCTTAGTTGGTTAAGCGTCCGACTTTCGCTTCGGTCATGATCTCGCGGTTCGTGGGTTCGAGCCCCGCATCGGGCTCCGTGCTGACAGCCAGCTCAGAGCCTGGAGCCTATTTCAGAGTCTGTATCTCCCTCTCTCTCTGACCCTCCCCTGCTCACGCTCTCTCTCTCTCCTAGAAAGAAATAAAAAAAAAAATTATTAAAAAAAAAAGAATCCTATGTGTTTTATTCCCAACTATACTCTTGGCATGCAGCCTAGTTTCTGAACTACAGCAAGTACAGATTGCCCATTTGCTGACTGGATGAATACATGGGTGAATATCTGCCTTCTACCTTCATTTTTCAGGTTGACCGAGGTTTATCACTTCTAACACTATATATTCAGGCTAATAAACTTACAACAGATTCTTTTTAATCTCACAATCTAGAGGACCACCCTCCCATTCTACCCCTTTGGGGTAGTTCTGTCATGAATTAGAACTAAAATTTTATGATATGATGAACTTTGTTTTTCAATATTCAAAAACCATGAATGTTTAAGAAAAGGATGAAAGAGAACTTTCATATTTAAAATATAAGAGAATAGATATCCCAAACAATTATCCAGCTATAAAAAAATCTATATAAATAATGCTAAATTTTTAAAATGTTTAACAGAGTAAGTAAGAAGGTCGAGGAAATCCTCAGGGACCAAATATAAGTGAATTCAGAGCAATAAGGGCTTTGAAACACCCAAATAAAAACAAGATAAACCAAAATAACTTGAAAGGGGGATTCTTTGGGGATCTGAAATTCAGCCTTGATGAATTTGAGACAGGAGGCAAATCCTAGGCCAACATTACATGAAACCAGGACCACAAATGTCTTCACCCATAGGAAACTGGGTGAAGGAGAATAAACTTGTTTTACAGGGAAGCAGCAGGGAAACTTCCATCTGGGTAGAAGGAAAATTTTCTCCTGTTAATTCATAAGCCAGCCCCAGCTCAAAGTTGTAGCCCATACATTCACAGTGCATGTCTTACCAAAACTAAAAAATTCAGATCCAAAAATTATGTTAAAAGATATTCTGATTTAGAAGTTCTAAACTGGTAGTAAATACCAGCTCCTTGAAACTAAGTCTCAAGGCATTTCCCAGGTAAAAATTCTATGAAACATAAAACTAGACAAAATAGTACAAAATAAAGAAAATCTGAATATACTAGTAGCCACAGTACATTGAAATGAATGAGAAATTTCAGTTAGAAGACCAATATTGGGAATAAAAGCCAAATATTGGATGATGGAATTTAAAAAAATACCCACATATATGAAATTTACAAGAAAAATATCTAAAGACTAAAAATGCTTAAAGCACAAGGATAAAAAAGAAAAAATACAAAAGGAATTAGTATAGTGCAATAAAATAATTCAAATAATTCAGAATAGGCTTCAATATCAGGAGCATTACTAGATATTAAAAGGATCATTATGTAATTAACATACCTGGAAGATACCAGGTTCTAAATGTGTTTATTGTTATTAACACAGTCTAAGAATATATAAATAAAAATAGAACTACATAAAGAAAATGATAAATATGCTTTCACTGGGGGATATTTTAATAGAAGTTTTTCAATAATTACTAGACTAAGCAGACAAATATGAATGAGAATATAAATTTGAAAGCCACATATAGCAAACTAAGATACTTATATAAAACATCTAACAATTGAATTTGAAAATTGATCACCCACTATCCCATAAGGCAAGTCTCAACAAAATTCAAAACATTTCTAAATAAATAACAAGTCAAGGGATAAGTCATAATAGAAATTAGAAAATACTTAGTACAGAATAATAATAAAAATACTACAGGTATGAATATTAAAACTTGAGAAATGCAGCTAATGTGGTCATTAGAGGGAAAATTATAGCCTTAAAACATAATCCGAAAAATAGAAAGTTTCAAAATTAATGAGCTATATATCTAAGTTTTGGAGTTAGAAAATATAGAAAGTATCTAAGAAAATTGAATAAAAGAAAAAAGATAGGTAGAAGCAGAAAATAATAAAATATAAAACAGGGAAATTCAACAAAGAAAGTCTAAGATTCATGGTTCGAAAAGATTAATAAAAATTCATAAAAGTCAGACAAAATTAACTAGATAATGGTAAAATGTTTTTAATGTATGAAAATTAAGAGTGTCATTACAACAAAAGCTATACAGATTTAAAAGAACAAGACATTAATATGAACCACTTTCTGCCAATAAATTTGAAAATATCCACCAAAGGGATATTTTCCTAGGAATATACAACTAAATTTGAATCATGGTAAAGAAAAACAAAAAGGAAAAAATATATATAGTTCTTTGGCTATCGAAGAAATTAAAACAGATATTAAAATTTTCTCACCAAAATAATGTAAATCCCAAGTAGTTTTATAATGTAGTTATACTGAACATTCAAAGAACATGTTATTTCTGTACATAAAATCTGGCAGAGAAAGCAGAAGAAAGAACACATCCCAAATAATTTTATGAGGTTTTTTAGTGTAAACTGAAAACTAAAACTATATTAAGAACTTTTTGAGAGGCAAATCGCTACCCTTTCTCATTCACTACATGAGCATAGATGTAAAAATTTCCAAATAAAACTAACAAATAGAATTCCACCACGTATAAAAATGTGTATCAAGAGCCTCTTACGGATTTGGCTCCCTCTGTTTGAAACTATTTCTTCCCCTTCCTTTCCCCCATGGTCTTCTGTTAAGTTTCTCAAGCTTCACATATGAATGAAAAAATATAATATCTATCTTTCTCTAACTTATTTCACGTAGCATAATACCCTCCAGTTCCATACATGTTGTTGCAAATGACAAGATTTCATTCTTTCTCATTGCCAAGTAGTGTTCCATTCACCCACGAAACCAAGAGCACACTGTATACATTATATATTAGTTAACTTGACAATAAATTATATTAAATTATATAATTATAGTCATATTAACTTATATTAAAATTTTAAATTTTATATGCTCTCATAAAAGTATATCAAATCTATTGTAGGTTTATTCAGAAATACCAGTATGACTCAAATGAGAAATTCCATCAATACATACTTTATCCTATTTAGCAGCTTAAAGGGAAAAAACCCATAAATCTTCTGAAGATGCAAAAGCATTTGATAATATTCAAATTTTATTCATGAAAAGATTTCTTAGTATAAAAATGAAATGACTTTTCTTAAACGATAAAGGGTATCTGCAAAAAAAAAAAAATCTTTTTACAGTCATGGTACTTAATGGTAAAACTTTAAAATATTTTCTTTACAATAAGTTACCTGACAAGATGTCAGCCATCAACACTTCTGTTCATCACTATATTTAAGGCTCTTACCAGTCCAATAAGGCAAAAAAAGAAAATTATAGAAGACTTATAAAGAAGAAAGAAAATTAATATATACCAAGAACCTAGCTATACACAAAGATCTACAAAGAATATTCCCAGGAAGCTACTGACAAATTATTATTATTAATAATAAGGTTTACTAAATGTCACATAAAAAAGATCTAGTTACATTTCTCTATACCAGTAATAATTAAAAATATAGAAAATTAAAAGGATATTATTTATAATAACAATATGTAAAAAACATAAGGGATCCAGGAATAAATCTAACAGAAATCATACAAGAACTATTTGGAACAAAATTTTATATTTATTCAAAGAATATTAATGAAGACCAAGAAAAATTTTTAGAGGTATGCTATATTCAAGGATAGGAAAATTCAGTTTTATAAGGAGGTCAGTCCTCCCCAATTTTATCTATAGATTTGGTCTAATACCAACTAAATTTCCAAGTTTTTTTACCCATGTATTGTGATGAATATGTAATTCTGAAATTTATATGGAAAATAAGAGAACAGAAACAATCCAAGATGTTCCTAAAGAAGTTGGAGTGGTCAGCACTATCATATATCAAAAGTAATTAGAACTATAGTAATAAAGATATTATGGTATTGGTCAGAAATAGAAAAATAGTCAAGTGGATTCAATAGAGAGCCAAGATATTGACCCAACTATAAATGAAATTTGATGTATAAAAACTGTTGATTAATGCAGGAGAGAAAACATAGGCAATTCAGTAAGTTAGTATGGGACTAATCGTCATAGATACACAATCCAACCTCACAACTACACAATTCTTGGTGGCCTAACAGCTTAAATGTGGAAAGCAAAAAGCTTTTGAAAAGAAGTTTAGGGGAACATTTTTATGATGTGGGGATAGGAAAAAACTTTTTTAAAACTAAGTCCTCAAAAGAACAGATTATAAAATTAAATATTGATAAAATTCCCGTCCTTAAAATTTATAACTTTTAACCAAAAGTTAGCATAAAGAGAATAAAAAGGCAAGCCACAAAATGGGAGAAGGAATATGCAATACTTAGATGTCCAAGAAACAATATCCAGAATATAGAAAGATCAATAAAAAGATAATCAATATTCAAACGGTCAAAGGATTTGCTTTGTGTTATAATAAGAAGAAACATGCTTAGCCCGGGGCGCCTGGGTGGCTTAGTCGGTTAAGCGTCCGACTCTCACTTAGGTCATGATCTCGCGGTTCGTGGGTTCGAGCCCCGCGTCGAACTCTGTGCTGACTGCCCGCTCAGAGCCTGGAGCCTATTTCAGAGTCTGTGTCTCCCTCTCTCTCTGACCCTCCCCTACTCACGCTGTCTCTCTCTCTCTCTCCTAGAAATAAAATTTAAAAAAAATTAAAAAAAAAAAAGAAACATGCTTAGCCCTAAGGTGTACAATTTATTAGTTATTACATAAATGAAAATTAAAGCCATTTTATGATACCATTTGCTATCAAGTGGTTATTAAAGAGAGATTTTAAATAATATGAAAACCTGACAATATTAAATACCTTCAACGGAGTAAACAATAACTTGTATACACTGCTAGTAGTGTAAATTGATAAAAAAACATTTTTAAAAACAGTTTGATATTATTTTGGAAAGCAATTCAACTCCTGGGCAGTGGTTCCCAAAGTGTGATCTAAGAAATTTTTCAGCATGTTTGCAAAGTCCCCGCATTTCCAACTGCATATTTGTGTGAGAGTTGATGTTTTTCAAATACTTCAACCCAAACTACAAACCCAACAGATTGAATGAAGAGAGCAGATATGAGAAATTGGTTGTTTTCCTTTAAGCCAGACATTTAAAAATTTACAAAACATAAAAGAATATCACTGTTTTCATTAATTTATCTTCATTTTTTTAAAAATAGTTATTTTGTAAAAATGTTATTGGCATGAACTTGTAATGGGACTATTGTTATTTTTATTTTATTTTTTTTTTATTGAAGCATAATTGAGATACATTATATTAGTTTCAGGCACACAACATAATGATTTGCTATTTGTATACATTGCAAAATGATCAACACATTAAGGTTATTTACCATCTGTCACCATACAAAGTTACATTTTTTCTTGTGATGAGAGCTTTTAAGATTTACTTTATTAGCAACTTTTAAATTTGCAAAACAATATTATTGGCCATAGTTCCCATGCTGTACATCACATCCAGATGACTTATTTATTTTGTTACCGAAAATTTGTACCCATTGATCTTTTTCACTAATTTTGCCCAGCCCCCAAGCCCCTCCCCTCTGGCAACCACCCGTCTGTTCCTTGTATCTGTGAGATTTATTTTGTTTTTGTTAATTTGCTGAATTCCAGATATAAGTGAGAAGTTATGTAGTATTTGTCTTTCTCTGAATTATTTCACTTAGCAAAATACTCTCAAGATCCATCCAGTTGTTGCAAATGGCAAGATTTCATTCTTTTTTATGGCTAAATAGTATTCTATTATATATATCACATCTTCTTTATCTATCCTTCCATTGATGGTCTTTTAGATTGTTTTCATATCTTGGCTAGGTAAACAATGATGCAGTGAACATACAGGAACATGTGTCTTTTCCAATTAGTGTTTTCATTTTCTTTGACTAAATACCAGTAGTGGAATTACTAGGTCATATGATATTTCTGTTTTCAATTTTTTGAGGATCTTCCATACTGTTTTCCATTAGTGGCTATACTAACTTATATTCCCACCAACAGTGCACGAAGGTTCCTTTCTCTCCACATTGTTGCCAATACTTGTTATGCTTTTGTCTTTTTGGTAACTGCCATTCTGACAAATGTGAAGCGATATCTCGTGTTTTTTAATTAATTTTTTTATTAATTTTAGTAAAAGAGAGAGAGCATGTGCAAGTGGGGAGAAGGGAAGAGGAAAAGAGAGAGAGAATCTTAAGCAGGCTCCATACTCAGCATGGAGCCTGATGCAGGGCTCAATCCCTCGACCCTAGGATCATGAGCCGAGATGAAATCAAGAGTCCGAAACCCAACCCACCGAGCCACTCAGGTGCCCCTCATTTTGGGTTTGATTTGCATTTCCCTGATGACTAGTGATGTCGAGCATCTTGTCATGTGCCTGTTGGCCATCTGTATGTCTTCTTAGGAAAAAGTGTTTTTTCACATCCTCTGCCGATTGTTAAAACTGGAATGTTTTTGCTGTTGTTATTGAGTTACATGGTCCTTTATATATTTTACATATTTACCTCTTGTCAGGTATGTGATTTGCAAAATACTTTCTCTCATTCAACAAGTTGTTTTTTTATTTTGTTGATGCTTTTCTTAGCTGTGCAGACATGTTTAAATTTGATGGAGTCCCATTTGTTATTTTTGCTTTTGTTGCCATTGTTTTCGGAGTCACATTCAAAAAGATACCTCTAAGACCAATGTCAAGGAACTTACCCCCTACATTTACTTCTACGAGTCTTATGGTTTCTGGTCTTCCAGTCAAGTCTTTAATTTATCTTGAGTTAATTTGGAATGGGATAAGAAAGTGATTCAGTTTTTATTTTATTTTTTTTGCATGTAGCTGCTTAGTTTTTCCAGCACTGATTTATTAAAGAGACTGTCCTTTCCTCAGTGTATATTCTTGCTTCCTTTGTTGTAGTCAACTGTCCACATATACGTGGGTTTATTTCTAGGCTCTCTAATTGCTTCATTGATCTAGGTGTCTGTTTTGGTAGGCCAATACCATACTGTTTGGATTACTAGAGCTTGTAATGTAGTTTGAAGTCAGCGAGCGGGTGCCTGACATACGTAAATAGAAGCTCTTAGGCGTCCTCAACAATTTTCAAGAGTGAAAAGGGGTATGCAAACTGCTGCACTAAAAACTTTTGCAAGTATATATTAGTAGACATGCACAAAAGTGATCACAGTCACTTGTTTGCAATAGAATATGAAACACAAAAACATTCAACAACCTTGTAATACCCATTGACAAATCGATACAAAATTATAATATACTCACCCAGTGGAATACTATATATTCTGAAATAATATGCTATGCATCTAGTGTATGTATCTATATCTATATCTGTATCCCTCTATCTATATAGATATCAACATGGGTTAGGCTTCAGAAACATGTTAAATGAGAAAAGCAAATCATACACATAGTATGAACTACTGGACCTAAACAATATGTGTGACAAAGCCATGAAGAGAAATAGGGAAATACAGAACATAAATTGTAGGATACAGTGATTATCTCTAGGGAAACAGGAGTGTGTGTTTTGTGCATCCAGCTATGTGGTAGGTTACATGGACCTTTGTTTTATTTTTATTTTTTAAGCCTTGCCCAAATACTACAAATATGCTTCTGTATGTAATGTTTGATTATAACGTTTTTTAATTTAAAAAGTTATTTGAATGAAGAGGGAGAAAAAAAGGAGAAAAGGAGGGAGGGAGGAGGACCAAGGAAGGAAGGCAGTATTTTCTGATCAAATCTATTAAATTCACTTCCTCCAACATTAACTGCCTTTGCTGTGCTGAGGAGAGATAACCCTTTGGGAAAGATACCACCTGTTCAGCCCCACATGCCCTAAATTGTTGTTAAAACACCTATTTTAGGGCACTTGGGAGGCTCAGTGCATTAAGCGTCGGACTCTTGATTTCTGCTCTGGTTATGATCTCACAGTTCACGAGTTCAAGCCTCACGGGTGGGTCCGCTCTAACAGTGTAGCACCTGCGTGGAATTCTCTCTCTCCCTCTCTCTGCCCCTTCCCTGCACGTGCACTCACTCTTTCTCTCTAAAATAAATAAGTGTAAAACAAACCCCACCTATTTTAAAACCTTTTCAGATAAAAAGACACAGTTTTTTGGTTTTTTATAAAAATGTTTTATTTATTTTTGAGAGAGAGATAAAGACAGCATGAGCAAGGGAGGGTCAGAGAGAGAGGGAGACACAGAATCCAAAGACAGGCCCCAGGCTCTGAGCTAGCTGTCAGCACAGAGCCCGACGTGGGGCTCGAACCCACGAACCGTGAGATCATGACCTGAGCCAAAGTTGGACGCTTACCTGACAGAGCCACCCAGGCGCCCCTAAAAAGACACGTTTGTGATGAAAGCGACATGGAGCGGATTTCTCAGTAGGATTGGTCCAATCCCATATACAATTTAAAGAGCTGTACAACTTACCAGGATGAGGGGATATGGTCTCAGAAAAGGTTGAGAATGTTCACTTGAACCCATGGCGTTCCTTCCTCAGGACAACCTACCGCTTGGCACCTGCCATTCACTCAGTTCCTTAGTGAGGGCAGCACTTCAGCCTCTCACAGGGAGCCCAGTGACCTTGCTGCCATCTCCTGGAAATACGGCAATGGGCGCCAGGCCCGTGGAAGGGGGATGTGGGGCAGAGAGGAGTACAGAGCCCACTGCAGGACTTTTCATTATTTCCTAATTGGAGCAAGTGTGATTTACACCACTCTTTACATGGGTGTTTTGTACTCTTATAATTATAGAATTAGCTACTTTGCCACCCTTTTTGCCACTTTTTAATTGTGTGGCTGAATATAATTGGAAAAACAAAGACGTACACCTAGGGAAAGGGAAATGGGAAAATAAGGAGGAAAAAGTTTTTGAAAACGGTGTTACTTAGACTCCCGCTTGAGTGGGGACTGATCCAACAGTAACTCCAGGGACTGGCAGCGCCTCAGACAAACACTTCCTGATAAAACGTCATTGTCTTGTGTAGTAGGAATCAAAGATTTAGTGAAATGCTAGGCCCCTTCAGAGTTTGTGAAATATCAGCAGTGTCGGCTCACTCTCTCTAATCTGCTTCTTCGAATGCCCAACATACCTGCAGCACAGCGATTTATTGAAAATGTGATGTGGCAGAATAACCACACTGAAAATGAATTGTGCCTTATGGGCTTACCATGAATTACTGGGAATCTTTTTTCCACACTTTTTCAAAGAGGGCGGCGAAGGCTTTCGATTTTGGTGGTTTTTGCCCCCTTTTCCTGCGGGGAAAGTTGACAGCTCTGTGCTTTGCAAGTTAGACTCTCCGAGGGTCTGTCTGAAAAGAGAAAGAGGAGAAGAGGAGCGCTCAGCCACAGAGATTCCGACACGCTCAAGATCTGTAGATTGAAGATGGGACAGGAACACAAAGTGTCCAGGCCTTGGGAACCATGCAGAAATCTCCAGGAACAGGGTGTGGGAAAGAAAAGGTGGATGCCATGAGCAAAGGGTTTGCTAGATTAGACTAGCAAATGGACCGCCATCCATGGACAGGCATGGATGTTATGCATCTCAGTGGCGACTGTAGTGGAAGGATAAAGTACTCTTTCACAGTTTCTTAAATTCCTGGCTGGCATAAGCTTCAGGATTCTTACACAATTCAAGGACAACATAGAAGAGCCTAGAAAATTAACTGAGGTTGAATTTCTCACCAACTCTATTAAGTGAGGAAGCTAGGCAAAGGAAGAGAGGCAAGAGTGAGATTTAATCTGATTTTAGAAATCATATTTCACAGACCAAACATGTCACACAGGGTCTAAGCAGACAGGGTCTAAGTCAGGTGGGTTGGGCTTGTTCCTTGTCATAGAGCACAGAACATTAGAGTCAAATGGATACGATTATGGCCTTGGAGGCAGGCTTCGTGGTCCTGGTTTTGCCTCTTAGCTACTCAATCTGAACAAATCAGTTTCTTCATCTGTAAAAAGGGGAGTCTACCACTATGGGCTATGGCTAATAAGGTTATTGGGAATATTCCATGTAATAGCTACACACAATGTTCATCCTAATGCTTCACATATTAATGAATGCTCAATAAATATTGTCTTTCATTTTTAATTATTGTTCTGAAATTCAGTTCTTCTAACTGATGAAAGAAGGGCTAGATAAGTGACCATATTTCTGCCTGGGCTTCTGGAAAGCCTTATACAATTGAAGAATCAAGGTGCAAAAGAGAAAGTATGAAAGAAAACTTCCAGAAATAATTTCCATGGCTACCATTTACTAAGCATCTAAAGTGGACCAGATCTCTGCTAATTTCTTTCACCCATATGATCCCACCAATTCTTCTAGCAACCCTGAAAGATAAATTATGCAAATTAGGAAACTGAAAGCTTAAACAAGCTAAGTTTCTGCTGTGTCCACAGTGAGAAAATGTTTAAACCTGGTCTGAAGCATGCTTACTTTATGCTCTGAGAATTTTAGAAGAATCATCATCTTAAATTCTTCTTTTCTGATTGTAATGTTTCATTGATAGCCGTTACCCAATACTGAGTAATTTTGATATGCTTGGATTTAGACTGGGAATTTAACTTATATTCTATCATTTGTGTATCATGACAGCCCCATGTGATAGATACTGGATCTCTACTGTATAGATGAAATAAAACTAAGACTCACAGTGATACAGTGTAATGTAAGAGCTGTAGCTGAAACTGAGATCTGCCTTAATTCAGACTTTATTCTTTCCCAGTCCCATTATAATTCCCTGTCGTGTAGGACCCCGGTATTCCATTCCTAGCCATCTATCTAAGAGGAATGAAAATATACATCTACTCAGACTTTGACATTACTCACAATCTTAAGAGCAACATTGCTCACAATATTTAAAAACTGGAAACAATCTAAATGTTCATCAGCTGGTGAAGGAAGACACAAAAGCTGGTGTATCTGTACAATGGACTACCGCTTGTCCACAAAAAGGAACAAATCCCTGACACATGCTCTGACAGGGACAACCTCAGAAGCATTATGCTAAGTGAAAGAAGTCAGCACTGAAAGCCACATTCTATATGATTCCATTTATATCAACTGTCTAGGAAAGGCAAATAGAGATAGAAATTGCATTATGGTTGCTTGGGGCAGGACTTGGGAATGGGGATTAATAGTAAATAGGCATGACAGATCTCAGAGGGGTGATGAAAAAGTTCTCAAACTGACTTATCCTGATGATTATACAATTTGGCTAGCTGAACAAAAATGTTAATTTAACACTTGAAATAGGTGAATTATATGATACGTAAATATGCCTCACTAAAGTTGTTAAAAAAAAAGCATTGTGAAAAGCAGTATTTAATAGCCCTTAAAATACTTTGCACTTTGGTTCATTGTGTGTTTTGTTTCTTGTTACTCTCATTGGTTAAGGTCTTAAATATGGTGCAATATTATTTTTAATGCCTTATGAGTCATTTCAACTAGTAAATTAAAATGCTTTTGGAAGTTATATGTGTTCCTATTATAATAATTCTTGTCTACTTTATTAAAAATAACTTAATAATGTCTTATATTGCAATAATTCTAGGCTACTTCTATTCATTGTCATTTGTAGAAAATATCATTTCAAAAAAGGAGAACAGTATTCTAAAGATGCAGGTCTAAAGAAGATACTGAGGACCGTCTCCTCATGTCTAACTATATTCTACTCCACTATCAGGTTGTTGATAATTTTCAAAGGGATCACTGACAATGAAGGGGAAAGCGACAACTTTCTGTCCCCCCCCTCATACTTGTGCCTTATCCTAAATTTTCTTATTTCAATCCACGTTTTATTAATGAGGAAAGGAGAGACATGAGAGTGGAGGGGAGAGAGGGATCAAGCAAAGAATAAACAAATATGTCTTTGTGTGTGTGGGGGGGGTGCATGTTTCTTCAAATCCTAATATTGCCTTTGGTATTACAAAAAAAATCTATTCATAGATCTTTAGCTCATTTGCTTAACTGGATAGCAACTGTAATATTTCATAGGAATTCTGTAAAATCTGCTCGTGATAGCTTTGGATGGCCCTTCAAGACAGATGACCAGACTTTGTCAGGAAGAGAAGAGAGCCCATAGTAGCTGTGTGGGGGAGTACGGAAGGGAACAACATGGCACGTGAGTTGTATTTTCTTTATTATTGCAAGAGTCTGGATATCCTTTCAAGCCAATAGATTAGAACTTTTTATTTGCACAGTTCCCCAATCAGGAAGTAGGAACAGGGCTGGTAATTGAGCCTTTACGTACCAATATTGTTGGTATCTGTTCTGACCAGGCAGGGCCTCAACTGTTTGCTAAATATTTTGAACATAATCTCTAACATAAGCGTTCCAGTGATACTAGTCCTGAAGTTGTATGAGGTGGCATGGTCTTCAGTTTTCCCCTATAGCAAATGCCTAGTACACATAGTATACACTCCACAGATGGGTGTAAAAAACATTGAATGAACGACCTAGCGAGTCTGAAAAATGTTCCAGCAGAAAGTAGACACACAATTCAGGGTTGCAGGGATGACATGCTGCAGAGGCCCACCATAGTTATGTCATAAACAGTCATGAGAGTATTTTAACTTACAGAGAGAGAAATGTTGCTACTGCTTCTGAAGCTCAAATCACAGATTGAGACAGACCTTTCTTATCCCACCAGAAAGTGATGGTGTGCCATGCGCACTCTGTGGTCGGACTGTCAATTTGAAAGCATGAAAACTCTGCCTTGGTTTCTTTTCTCTGAGATATGTTATTCAGTCATTGATCAACTGGAGTTAAAGCTCAGGGAATAAGAGAATGAAATTTAATTTACCTTTGGACAAAATATTATAGTTACAGTTCAAATTATTTATCTGTAGTAAGTATTAAAGGAGCTATAAGAATCCTATTTCAACAGCTGATTAGAATAAAGTCATCTTTCCTTTTGCTTCTTGCAGAAAGTTCCTTCCAGTCTTTCTGTTTCAGGGATAACAGAGAAAATAAAGTGCAGCAAGGAAAGGTACAGATTTGTGTGTCTCTGGTAGGTGTGTTTATGCACGTGTATGTGTGTGTGTATGTGTGTGTGTGTTGGGAGGGGTAAGGAAATACCAAAGTTGGAAAAAGATTCTTGATGTTAGTCCAAAAAGAAGTGTAAATTAAATTCCATACCAACTAAGACATTTACATCCTGAGGACCAGCTGGGTAAAATTAAAGCTAGAACTCAATAGATATTAAATAACAATAATAAAATAATTGGAGGCTTTAGATTTTAATGAGGGGTCATTAGTTGCTCTTTCTATCAATATAATGGGCTATAAAGATGAGCTCTTGCCCAGTTATAGTTATTAAGAACCACTTTTTTTTTCTAAAAATATAATGCCTGAAGACACTCCATTGAGATTCCAATTTGGTTCATGACATCCTGACACCTTGGTTGAGAAAGCCAACAGGGAGATTCTGCATTTTGTCTTTTAAGACCTGACCCTGACCTGGCCTCACCAGGTCACATCTCAAAGATATGTCTCCATATCACTTTTATATAAATCTCAAAGAAAACATACCCGGATGTATGCCACTTTTTTTTTTTTTTTTGTTCTTGACATTTAACATGTGGTAAGTGGACAAAAGATTCTGGTTGAAGAAGCAGGGGGAAGACAAGCAGAAGTTTAAGTCACAAACTAGCATTTTAGGGCAAAGACACATGCTTCTATGTTGGCTGAAACACATCTGGAGAAGCACAAGAACAGATTAACGTGTTTTCGTGAGTGTGAGAACAAAAGTAAGAGGTTTGGCAAACATGTTATACAAAAAAAAAAAAAAAATTAAAGCCTAGATTATGAACTCAGAAGCAAATAATAAATGTGAGCAAAGCAAGCCAGGTAGAAAGAACAATTTTCACCTCCTCAAAGAATTATTCTCACTCCTATTTTTTCTAAAAATGCAGACTTCTCAGTCCTTTTTTTTCCATTCATCCTTTGAGAGAGAAATGGGTCCAAGAAATATTTTTTGTCTCAAGAAAAATAGAAGTGTAAGCAGGATGATGAACCATGGAGAGGGCCCAGAGCAGAGGAAACTGCCCATGTAATGGAGCAGTGGCTACCTGGCTGATTGATGCTACCCAGGGAAACAGGTAACATACTTTAGAGAGTATCATTATCAAGTGAAGTCGATGATTCAACTTCCCAAATTTTACATATTAGCTATACTTTAATTAAAAAGAAAAGCCCTTCTATGAAGGCCAATATTGCTCAGGCAAAGTAATCCCATCTGTGGGATAAATTTCACCACAGGCATCCTTGACATCTTTGAAAAATGGGACTATAAAAGAGAAAATTCAGAGTTAGGGACATGAAAGAAGGCCTATCAAAATGGAGTAGACTTATTCTGGATCACTCTAGAAGAGAGGAGTAGCCCCAGTGAGTGGAAGTTACCAAAAGGAGTATTTCACTCATGGAACTGACTTTGTAAGCCATTTTTCTTCTTTCAGGAAGTACAGTCTACAAAGTCCATTCGATGAGTGAAATTGGCTGGCTCAGGAAGTGACGAGCACCCTGTGGTGGTTAATTTTATGTATTAACTTGACTGGGTGAAAAGATGCCCAGATAGCTTGTATATCATTATTTCTGGGCGTGTCTGTGAGGTTGACTCAGGAAGACATGAGCATTTCGATCAGTGGTAAATAAAGCAGATCACCCTTATGGAGGCGGGTGGGCATCATCTAATCCCTTCAGGGCCTGAATAAATGAATGAATGAATAAAGCAAAAAGGAGGAGGAAGAGCAAACTGTTCTCTCCCTTTGAGCAGAGACATCCATCTTATCCTGTCCTCCAACATCGACCTTCTGGTTCTTGGTTTTTCTGACTCAGGCCAGGGCTTACACCATTGGCCTCAGATTGTCAATCTTTTGGAATCTGAACATAATTAGATCATGTGGTTTTCTGATTCTCCAGCTTGCAGAGAATAGATTATAGGATTTCTCCCCCTCTGTAATTGTGTAAACCAAATCCTATAATAAATATTCCTCCCCGCTATATGTGATATATGAATTTATAATATGTTCAATATATATGTTCAATATATTATATATTCAATGTATATACATATGTATATATTCATATATATTGTCTATATATACATATATCTCTGTGTCTGTTTGTATATATATAATATTGATTCCATTTCTCCAGAGAGCCCTGAATAATACACACCCTATTGTTGGCCTCAAGGGTGATGACCCTCAGAGATACTGCTGAAGAAACATTTTCTTGGTTCCCCTCTGAGAGTTCTAAGATCTCTTTTAACCAGGAAAGTCTGACTCTAGCTCTGACTCTGCAGTAAAACAAGAGAAACCATGTAGCACATATAAAGTTCAATTCCTTAAAATTTAAAATTTATTACTCAACTCTGACTTCATTTGTGTAATAATCATATCTTTACTAGTTCTGAAGTAAGACTGCCTGAATTTGAAAGAGGCTTTATCATTATTAATTTTGTAACCTTGAGCAAGTTACTTAAGTTCTGTAGAACTAAATTTACCAACCTGCAAAATGGGTTTGGTTAAGGGTACCCATTTCACAGTGTGGTCGGGTATAATAAATGATACATATAAAATGCTTAACATAATGCCTATAACATAGTAATTGCTTGATAAATCTGGAGAAGCCCATGGACAGATTAAAGTATTTCTGAAAAGGTGAGAACAAAAATAAGGAGTTTGGCAAACATGAGTCCTAAGAGACGTAAAGTACCAGCAATGGTAGTCATGAGATGTTTTGTGGTGGTGAGAGATGTAGGTTATAAATTTAAGTAACAGAGACCATGTCTGTCTTCATGGCACTTCCAGCACTAGCCAAGTAATTTGTGCTGAGATCACAGTTTTTAAATAGAGGGAGGGTCAATGGAGTTTCTTTCTAAACCTGAGTTTGGGGGAGAGTACATGGAAAATAATTATGGTTTTCTCAGGTTTCAAAATATGTAAACACTGTTGTTTGTCTGATTTGAACTACAATTTAGCAGATTCTTCATGTTCCTAATAATCTCAGTGTTGAAAACCCTTATTTTTGTGGACATCAATAAAGCATATTGTTCTGTGAAGTCTAGCTGAAAAATGTAAGCGTCTCCTTCAGACCTGATGAGCTTAATCCAGCTGGGCCCATTCACTCAGAATAAGTGGGGCTCAAGAATACATCTTCATAAAATCACATATTACAGGGATGATACCAAAAATCTGTAAAGCCCAGGAGGGCCTATCAACTGATCAAAATGGGCACCCAGCCAATCAGAAAAGATGTCAGCCATGAACGACCAGTAGAGAGAAACCAATGGGTACTAGCTGAGTATCAGCCCTGCACATCAGATGCCTCACCCTTTGGGTCATCCGCTCATAAAAAGCTATAATCTTAACTCTTAGGTTCTCAAATGTCAAAGGTCTCTTGTTTAATCATACATACTTATGTGATTATAGAGTTCTACAATAATACTTAAAAAATAATATCCCATGAATACACTAACACTATTATATTTTTATCTGAGCAGGTTATAGGGCTGAACTGATACCCTGACCAAATAGCTGTTCTAAGATCTGAAAATGTAGACTGTATTTTGCTTATGGCACCCTCACAACCCTGTCCTAGGGTTCTCCATGTTCAGGCCAAGAGGCATTTGTTTTGAAGAGCACAGTCTTTTATTTTCCCTCAGCAAGTCCAGAGTGTCCTGTACCTTTTTAAGTACTTTGTTAGGACTTAAATCAACACTCTAATTACAGGCAAGAGGAAAGAACATTAGAAACCAATGCCAAGACTGAATGGAGAAAGCTGCTTCTTCTCATGAGCAAAGTTACATAAACTGCTCAGATCTGCTGCCTTCACTAATGTTGAGGCACTTAAGGCAAATGAGGGCATCACCCCTCCCTCTGCCCCCAACATTTAGGTTATCACCATTTTAAAACATTTTGCAAAACTATCAGGAGAGCTATGGGTAACAAACAAAGGAAACGATCTGTGGTACTGGAAGAGCTAAGCTGGGCAATTCTCACTAGCAAATGATTGATTTGGGGTCATTAATAAAAATTGAGATGTTGTCAACATATGCTCTTTGTTTACTAAAACCTTCACCAACTGGGCTCAAGACCCTTGTTTCAGGCAGGACTAGACATCAGAATTAAAGGGCATTTAACATTCTCTACTTTCATGTATTTGAAAATAAAGTTAGGTTTTAGAAAATTGAATCCTTGCTAGCCAGAGTTTTCTAAAATTTCATCCTTAGACTACGTACATCAGAATCCCCTGACTGTAAAAAATGCATATTCAAAATTCTCAACCAAGATCTGCTGATCTACCAGTGACTGTATCTTACCAATTTTTGTTTCCTTAACTCCCGGCACATTATTTAACCTATAGAAAGTGTTCAATAAGTTTGTTGAATAACACGGCTTGTTAATTAATGCAATCTTGGGATTGATAAATTGGATGAGATTAAATTAACCAGAGATTTCCTTTTATCTTCTTTCCCACTGATCTTCAGTTGGCAGAACTAAAATAGTTGGAAAAATACAAGTCAAAACATTTTCCACGGTTCCCTTTAGGCTTCCAAATTTCCATCAAGTCAGTAATCTTTAAGAGATGAAGTTAGTCTTGGAGCAGTTCTATGTTGGCTAAAACTCAAAAGAACCTAAATGGTCTAGAGTTAAAGCTTAAAGCTCAGACAAATAAGAAACTGTTCAGTTCTGGTGATGAGTTGGGGGGGTGGGGGAGCGCATCTGTGGAGGAAATGCAGAAGTCAAATTGCAGGATGAGGAGGAAAGCAACCAACAAGTGTCTGTGTCACAGCCATGCCCTCAGCTGTCCTGGTAACCAGCTAGGGCTGGCCTGACCTGAAATGAGTAGATGACATCTGACACGGCATGTTTCAGGTATCAAAAACTCCTCAGAAACTCCAAAGCTTCTCTGCCACCAGCTTTTCCTACTTAAGCATGAATAATCAGAATATTATCAGAATATCTAACCAGAGATTTCTATCCTTGGTCCCACAAAACTGGACTTACCACAGGAAATGCTGGGTGAAACTCAAGTTTTGAGTGCATGTTACCTTCAGAATCTTTGCCACTCCAATGGCCAGGTTAACACCAAGAGCTCACAAGTGATGCTTGCTGTATGTGTGGACAAACAGAGGTTGGTTTGTTTAATTAAGAAGCACAAGTTGGGGCCCCTGGGTGGCTCAGTCAGTTGAGCGTCTGGCTTCAGCTCAGGTCATGATCTCGCAGTTTGTGGGTTCGAGACCCGCATCAGGCTCTGTGCTGACAGCTCAGAGCCTGGAGCCTGCTTCAGATTCTGTGTCTCCCTCTCTTTCTGCCCCTCCCTGGCTCATGCTCTGTTTCTCTCTGTCTCAAAAATAAATAAACTATAATTTTTTTTTTTTAATTAAGAAGCAGAAGATGAGTATTCGAAGAAAGTTAAGGGAGTAGAGTGGGGGCGCATTAAGAACCCTAAAACACAAGTGAGTCTGTAGTTGCTTTCATGAAGGCTACTTTTTTTTTTTTTAATGTTTTTTATTTATTTCTAGGAGAGAGAGAGAGACAGCGTGAACAGGGGAGGGTCAGAGAGAGAGGGAGTCACAGACTGAAACAGGCTCCAGGCTCTGAGCTGGCAGTCAGCACAGAGCCCGACGCGGGGCTCGAACCCACGAACCGCGAGATCATGACCTAAGCGAAAGTGGGACGCTTAACCGACTAAGCCACCCAGGCGCCCCTCATGAAGGCTACTTTATAATTTCACATATTTTATACAAGCGCTTCTTACAAATGGCATTGCTGACACCCCTGGGAGGTGGCACACAGAACTGGACCCTAATTAAGCAAACCAATACCTGTTTGAGAAAGAAGGGAATGGAAGAAGGGAGAGGAGGGAGGGGGAGGGAGAGGAGAAACAGGAAGGGAAGGGAAGGGAAAGGAAGAGAAGGGGAGGAAAGGGAGGGAGTTAGGAAGGAAGGGAAGGAAGGAAGGAAGGAAGGAAGGAAGGAAGGGAGGGAGGGAGGGAGGAGGGAGGGAGAGGGGGAGTTAGGAAGGAAGGAAGGAAGGAAGGAAGGAAGGAAGGAGTGAGGGTTAGGAAGGAAGGAAGGAAGGAAGGAAGGAAGGAAGGAAGGAAAGGAGGGAGGGAGGGAGGGAGAAATAAAGAGAGAAAGACAGAGAGGTGGGGGAAGGAGGGAGGAAGAAAGGGAGGGAAAAGAAAGAGAGAGAGAGATGACGGAGGGAGTTGGGGAAGAAAGGAAGAGAAAGAAAGAGAGAGGGAGAGAGGGAGGGAAGCGAGGGAAGGGAAGAAAGGGGATTTTTCAACTCTTGGAGGTGTGTAGACAACAAATCCCACTAAAGACAACAGTGGACTAAAAAGAAACCAATCATATGTTATCTGGAAAAAGATTATTTAATAATAGGTCCCTTCCCCTATGGAACAGCCTGTGCTGGTTTTTCTCTTCCTTTATTTCCTTTCTCTTGCAGAGCTCCACAGTTTGACTCCTACAGGTCATTATATACATGAAGAGAGCCAAGAAATGTTGACATTTGCTGTGGGCGATAATGTATTTGAAGGGATTGGAACACACCCTTGGTGGGTCCTCTCCCCCACACATGCACAGAATAGCAAGCCAAATACAAAAAGACCCAAGGCGGGTCATGTTTTGGGAGCATTGACTTAAAAGCTCTTTCGTTTTTTGAAAAAGAAAAGCCAAAATTTATCTGTTTTAGCTCTGTGTCCCATCTGATCAAAGTCCAAGAACAAGAACTGGATCATAAAATAAGTAACACACACCATCAGCAGGGGATGAGAGGGCAGGAGAGAATGGTGTCAGGAAACACGTGCAGTGATATGGCCACAGGACCATTTTCCAGTCCCTAATTCTGCCCCTTCCCTCCACTCACTGTGGGGTGGCAGATAGAGGATTGTCCCTGCACACACACCCCTCCCCCTCCCCCCCGAAGTCTTCCATGCAGCAAGGGAGCATTTCTATTTCCTCCTTAGCATCTGCCTGGTCTGGCTTGGACCTGTCTTCAGTCTGAGCAAACCCACCATCTCCTGTTGTTCTACCTTCATCTTGTACTCCATACATCTCTTGTGTAAGGAATTCCTGACCTAGATGGTTTCAAACTAGGTTTGAAGAGGAAGAAGTAGGATCTTGTCTATTTGAATAGATGCCGTCATCATCCGAAGTCTTGTATGAAGGTTCTTCTCTCAGTAGGGCTCCTAATAATTCACTACTCTCCCAAAGCCTTCTTTCTCCTTTAAAGTATTTATTACACTAACCTATTTTGACTACAGTAGATGTGATAAGTGGACTATAAAAGATTAAGCTGTTTGGGAACCATTTAAGTTCACTAGAAAATCTGGAACTGAACTTGTTTATTTTTCCCTTAAAATCTTCCTGGATGGGGCTAGCACTCTGCCTCATGAGAAAATAATATACATTTTTAAAATTGAAGTTCTTGGCATCTAATTTCTACTGTACCAGGAGTTATGCAAGCAACTGTAAGTAACATTTATTGAGCACCTACCACATGCTAGGTGCTTTCATTGCCTCTTCACTGAAACTCTCAGGGAGATATTATTCCCTCCTTACAGACAAGAAGATGGAGGTTTGGGTGAGTGGTAGGCAGAGTTATGATTATTCAGACACAGGCCCATGTCATTCATGCTGCCACAATTTGGGCCCCTAGGGAAGGGTGAATCTATTATCCAGTGTCTTTCTAACTCTACAGCTTGTACCTGTAGAGTTATTCAAAAAAATTTTTTATTAAGTTTATTTATTTATTTAGAGAGCCCAAGTTGTAGAGGGGCAGAGGAGGAGGGGGACACAGAATCTGAAGCAGGATCCACACTCTGAACTATAAGCATGGACCTCGATGCAGGGTTTGAATCCACGAACCGTGAGATCATGACCTGAACCCAAACCAAGAGTTGGATACTTAACTGACTGAGCCACCCAGGCGCCCCTCCAATGACTCCTTACATAAGCTCCATTGGTGGATTCCCATCATACAATAAAATTCCATTTTGATTTGGCCTCCTCCTGCGTCTCAAGCCCACTGCATTATTCATCAGATCCAGACCCATGCCAAACTACACAGTTTTCTAACCAGGAAAGGGCGCTTTGTAGCCCCATAGCTTTGAATGGGTATTCTTTCTACACAAACAACTTTTCTCCTAGAAAATTCCTTTTCTTTGATGAGACACCTCATGTGCTTCTCACCCTGTCAAGATGTACCCTTATCTCTTAACTACCTGCCAATTCAATAATTCCTTTATTGTATCTCCATATCCACATTTGTATCTGTATCATTCTTAAGATTATGACTCTTCCAGATCACCTTCCCAATAATAGCATCCCCAAGGCCCGGTACAGTATGAAGCATAGTAAGATCTCAATAAAATCTGTTGAATGAGTATATAATTCTATAGCACAGAGAGCAAAGAATTTTAATCAACTTTTACTGTTAAAGGAGGGTATTATATCATCCTTCATGACTGTTGATAACTTACTTTTTAAAAAAATTATTCCCACCCTATTTTTTTTTTTATTTTTGTCAATTCTGTCATCAGCCAGCAATCCTAGTTAATGCTGACTTCATTATTTTTGTTTCTGTGGCCTAAGTACACCTTCTGCCATGATTCTATTGTACCCTGTGCTCCCTTTCCAGCCTCTCCAACATCTGCCATTTCAGGTCCTCATCCTTCCTGTCCTGGCAGATGTGAACTCCCAACACTGGTGTGGCAACAATTTAAATGCTCTCCCTAACTCCCTAGTTTAACAGTGCCGGCGAAAACCAATCCAACAGAAAGAAAGGGGGAATAATAAAGGTTGTTCATGCAGATGATCTGCAGCCAGAGATATAAGAAAAGCCATTCCCAGCTGGAAACAAGTGTTCCCGGCTTTGGGTCTGTCACCTCCTGGCCCCAGGTTAACAGAGACTCCTGCTGAGCAATAAGGTTCTCCAGCCCCAAAGTGTGTCAGGGCATCACAGCCCATCTCATCTCCTTCCTGTCAGATAAAAAATTCTTTTGCCTCCAATTAAAAAGATTAATAAAGGAATAGGACACATCAGGTTCACATCAATCATTGCCCATGTGGTTCTTATTACTGTAATTAAAAGTTATCTTCCCCAAATTTCAGGACGACAGCTCCATGATCTACAATTGAAAACACATTGGAAGTTTTACATTTTCTAACTTCATTCATTTTACTTCTTAAGAAAAAAGTGGCAAAGCAATATTCTTATGGCTGATAGGCTTAGAGGTACCCCTAACAGCAATCTATCAGCAAAAATACACTTAAAAAAAAAAATTCTTGAAGCAACCTCAAAAAGGTGCATTTCTCTTTTGTATTCAAAATGAATGATTGCTTATTTGTATAATTCCTATGCTTGTCTTTTCTTCCTGTTCAGCTATCATTGCCCTTGAAATTTCTGATATGAAAGGCACTTTTAATGACAAGTTAAAAATTTACTGAAGGCTCCACTATCATGCCTGGGCTAGAACAAGACAAACTTAATGCTTGAGAATCTATATCTCCCAGGAGCCATCAGCTTTCCCCCACAAAGCACCAACATGCACTGGCCCCTGGGTCCACGTGGAAATGTGTGTGATTCTGGGGACACTGAGTCCCTTTCATACAATCTGAAGGAGTGGTGTCGGCCCTGGGTCAATACCTGGGGAATTAGAAATTCAGTTTCAGTGTGACTGAATTTTATTAAGAATCAGTCTGGTCAACCAGATACCGTGGGCTTACGTGTTTGTTAGGCTGCAGCTAGGGTGGAAATGGCCAGAGACATAGAAGGTGATTTAGAAAGTCCATCCTCTGCATGGGTATGAGGTTTTCAGGCAAAAATGCTTCTTTTAGAAGGCCAGGAGAATCTCCAGATGCCTGGCTTTTGCTATGCCACTATATATTCCTACCTATAGTTCTTCCTGGCATTCCTCCTATCCCTGACTCTCCCGTATCCCAGTTGCTAGAAGCCTTCGCTGGTTGAAATGCATTAACATTGCCTTTTCTCAAGGCTCTCAGCCTCCTGACACAGGGCTCTATCTTCTCTCTGCTACTCTTATCTGTGTCAAAGCAGGGGGCTTGTAACATTCTTTGCACATCTCACATCTGCACAGTTCAAAGCAGGAGCCTGCAGCCTCAGTGTTTTTTCTTATCTATCAAGGCTTTCCTGTGCAAACAAGGGCCTCAGAGGCTTCATCTACATGGCTCCCCAGCAGCTCAAGCGAGCCCACTTTGAGGCAGGGCTGACCACCTCTCTATTCTAGTTTCTTCCATGAAAAGTGTGTAACTTTAACTTGCAGACAATCTCCTTTTTAAAACCTTCTTGTTTTTAGCTTAGGGATACCTAAACCCACCGGAGTCCATTGCATTGCACCAAAGTCCTTGTCCACAAGAACTTAAGGACCTATTCTAAGACATTCAAATCTGTGTAGAGCCACACTCCAGACTGAAGTACTTCCTTTCCTAAAATCTTACGGTCTGTATTATTTCCATCATTCACACGGCACTAAACACAGCGCCCCTTGTACCTCGGCATTTTTGTTCAATTCTTTCTCACCTAGACTATGAGTTTCTAGAGGGTGGGAAATCTGTCTTTTCTCTCTTTGGTTCCCAGAACCTCTCATAATGTTCTCACATTGCAAGTGCTCAAAGAATGTTCATAAAGATGATACCTTATAAAGATTCCCACAGTGGGTAAAGTCAGACTGTCACAGAGTTAGACCCAGCAGGTGGAAAGTGTGCACATGGAAATGCTTGTAGTTATGGATAATTAATGCCCTTCTGCCATGCCTGCCTGTATCAGAGGCTGTCATCTTGGCCCCCCTTGGATTTTTCAAAAACTGATCATCTGTGCTCTGTGCCTTTCTTGCCTGTGCCATTGTACTCAAGCAGTGGGGCCAAGGATGGACTCAGAATTTCTTTGCCAGACAAAGAACCTCCACTTACCTAAACGGAGTAGGCATAAAAAGTGCAATGCAGATAGCACAAACAGCTGCACTTCCACGATGGGACCTTAAAGGACCAAAGTAAAAGTGTGCATGGAAACAATCAACCTCTGCAGCTTTCTAAACAAATGTCTGAGGGTGGAGCCTTTCCTGGATGCCGGTCTCTCTGCAAAACACATAGGATGTGGCCCAAACCTCAGGATGGAGAGCCAAACATTGGGATGGAGGATAAGATCTTTTCCTATAACTGGGGGGTTCCTAGTTGAGGCCCGGAACTATATGAAAGGACTGATCCACGTATTGAACGTAGAGGCAGAGGCCAAATACGCAGGAAGAGACAAAAAACATACAAGAGACTCTATAGTGCCAAAAAACCATGGAAGAGACTCAATAGTGCAAAATATCAAAAACGCTCGAAGTGGATTCTCAAAAACAGTTTGTGTTAACTTGTCACCCACTGATACCTCTATAGTTTTTTACTGAGGAACTTGCTTATATTGAAAGTTAAATTATCCAAGAGAGAGCCATACATTTCAAATATTGTAGATCTGCAAACATTTTCAATGAAATCAAATGAAAACATATCATTTGAGACCACAGATGTTTTCCACATTTTCCTTTGTTCCTCTTGGATACTTTTCTAACTTATGTTTGGTTTCATCACTTTTTAAGACCAGAAAACATTATCAGTGGGACAGCTAGAGCACCAGCCCAACAGAACACTCAGAAACAAGCAACAGAAGCACATTGTTTGGGCTGCAGATCCTTTTTTTACTTTTCCATATGTTGGTCTACATGGAGCTAGTGATAAGGCAGAGTGTCTGTCACCCCGACAGCTAGTCTGGAGGTTCTTGTAGGGAAAAAAATACAGTACAACACATTGGTTGGAAATGGAAATGGACGTTTGGATGAAATGTTTTGTAGGTAAGGGGCTTGCTTTCCAACTAGTCTGCAAAATCCTTGAGACGGAGCCATGTACCTATCATCCATAATGCATGGTTTATTTTTAGTATGCATTTACATACAAAGTTGATGCTAAGTCCTCGATGAACACTTCTTTCCAAAAAAAAAAAAAAGTTTACTGGCTGTTGCAGAGATACAATCTCCTTTTAAATGGCATCCGTCGTGCTTTGCCTTGGTGGCTGGCCATGCATTTTAAAGACAGCTTCTTCTACCCTGTTTGAAAAAGGAGTCCCACCCTCAAAAACCAAGAGCAACCTAACAATGCTTCATCCTGTCATGTCTGGCCCAAGCTATACTTCTTTTTATCCTTTTCACTCTTTGATCATCAGATAAGTGACATCTACAGCTATGTGTAACTTTCAATGTTATATATTAAAAGCAGATACATATTGAAGACAGATACATATTGAAGACATGCCATAATTCAAGATTCATAGACGGTAATTCAGATGGAGGAAACAGAAAAGATGGGGACTTTAAAAGAAACCTGTAAGAAATCCCTCCTCCCTAAGCAATAGTGATAGTAAATGAGGAGATAACTAATTATTGGCCTATTGTTATAACCCGCCACATGATGAAATGAGTTTAGTTCTAAAGTGGGCCTAGGTAGTAAAATAGGCTCAGAAATTTAACTCCAATTTGCAGAAGACCTATACTATCTGGGTTTACTATGGACCGAAGCAAAAGATTCCTGGTGGATCCACATCAGAAATTCAACACCAAGCCAAAACTACTCATGGAGAGTTCAGAGAACTGATTCTGGGTCAGCTTCAGTACACACTGTTCCTTGGAGGGGGGTTGGGGGGTGGGAAAGAGTTTTATAAGGAAGACTTCCCATGCCTGCTATGATTTCCTTGAGACTGGTTTTCCAGAGCTGAGCCAGAAGAGACCAGTCTCCAGGGTTGGAGAAAAATAGGGAGAAATGTTTCCTATAATCATACTTTGTCTTGGCCATTGAAAATAACCTCTGAGTTGTGGAGCCAGTGTTTAGAGAAATGGATGGGACGGGCTGCCTATGGTTTAGTACTTGAAGAAATGTTAAAAAATCTATGTGGTGAGTAAGCTAAGTATTCAGATGTTTGAGGTAGCTTTTCTAAACTTTACAATAGCCCAGAATTTGGTCTTAAGTTAGAACAAGAAAGCCACACAGGAACAATATTTCTTTTAAATTACTCCATGCTATGAGATTACATGGGAAGCAGATGAAGGTGGAATAATAGAGTTCAAAATATTGTATTTCAAGAACGAGAAATAGTGTTTAGCAGGCTGTTTGAACATTTCGAGAATGTCTAAAAGCCAGAAAACAAGAGCCTAGCTTAAGGATTAAACATGAGGGGAAGATTATTTGTTCAGACCCCTATTTCATGTTGCACAAAGAAATAATAAACAAGGGTGCTGGGGTTGCTACATAGAATACATTCTGCATTATGAATATAGATGCAAATGTGGGTGGTAATCATCAGTGTTTATCATTTTACCAACATGATATAGTCTGTAGCCTGGAGGCAAACTGCCTTAGAAAAATGGGCTTCTCCAGCTTCTCCATTCTTCCTGAGGGGAACCACAGAACCAAAGCTGGGCTTTTCCTTGAGCTTTCTAGTCAGAGCATCAATAACCAAGTGTCCAAAAGTGAAGGACCCCCAAAGCAAACTCATCATGGCCCAGGCAATGGGAACCTCATAATTTTGGTGAGGCTGGTTTGAGGGAGAATTTCTGTGTGCCCACGTTTCATATCCAGCTGATATGCTGTGATTCACTCATTTGCACTGGCCAGGGACAATAGTCAGCTCCTGGAATGCAAACATTTCATTTCATTCATTGAAATGAGGACTTCGGGAACTAGAAATTCTACTGGTTTCATCGCTTCCTGTATGGTAATGGTGACTGGATAGTATGGAAGGTAGAGTAATGCCAAAGGAACTAGAGACTGGTTTAGTTACTACTGTTTTTCCTCTCTCGTTCTTGTTCCTTCTTCTGTAATTCCTGAATGAAGGTTTGTCTTATGGTTCAAACAAGCCATAACTCTAACGACTGCTATCTATTGAGCACCATTATCATACATCAACCATGATGCAACTTAAACAGTACAGAGACCCTGTATGGTATTTTACAAACAAACAGCAGCAGAGAGGGGTTAAGTAATTTGCCCGAGGTCACACAGCTAATGAATGAAACCCATGTCTTTATAAATCTAAAGCTGTTGATCAGCATGCTATAGATTTTCATGAGCACTACTGATGTTAGCTCCCAAATTCTTGACTCTCAAATTTATTGTCTCATTCCTACTTCTGCTTCTCTATCCTCACAGCCGCTTTTACCTGTACACCATGTTTATCTCCTTATTCTGTTCAATGATTCTTCAAATTAAATTTGGCTTGCTTTCAGGATTATTCTCAGTGTCTTAGTTAGACAATATCCTGTGCCATGTCTAAGGGAAACTGACAGAAGAGTGGGCAGAGGGAGGGCACCCCACTGGGCTCCCATCTATCATTTTGCATTATAAGTTAGAATTATTGCTCTCAAAGTGGTATCCCTAATTCTAGTCCAGGCTCCCAAAGACCTGGAAAGTGGTAGACAATGGTAGAGGAAAATACATGATGATGACAACTCTAAAAAAAAAAGTCAACAAAAATTGAAAAGAATGTAAAAGATAAGACAAGACTGAGGTGGAGGTCAGAAAGTGCTACACAACTCTAAGAATAAAGAGAAGAGGAAGTGAGTTAGAACAAGAGAAATAAAAAACAGAAAACGTCCATATTGAAGATCAATGACAATGAAAAGAGTAAAGGGAGGTCCATTCATTACTCCTTCAAAAAACATGTACTGAGCACCTACTATCTTCTAGAATCGGGATATAAGGTAAACAGCAGACGGACTCTCTGTCCTCCAGTGGAGTCTATAGTTTTAGGGGAAAGATGGACACCAAACTATAAAGTCTCAAGAGTGTTTTAAAGCTCTGCAAAGGACTTTAGAATCTGAAAACAAAAGGGCTAGAAGTTGTTTAGGCAAGGATTAAGGAGATAAATGATAAAAGCATTGCATGAAAAATGCCTCCAAAAGATCTTAACAATGCCCTTTATCTCCTTATGTTCAGCCTCGCCTAGTTCACTAAGAAGTTCATTGAGTTTCTACTATATTCGATTGTTCTATTTAATAAACTATCTTCTGCAGAGGACTCTGGAGTTTGTTTAGGGATCATAACCTATGATAACTTAGAAAAGAAGATGATGGTGTGTCTTTGTATTTTTTCGTCATTGAAATGTCTGACATATTTGGGTGCGCAGTCAGCAAACACAGATGTGAATGAAGCAAAATAACGGAAGGAAGTAATGATGGGAAACTGAAAGTGAAAGGGGCACACAACAGATTTCACAAATGATTTGAACACCAAAGGCCAGGGCATACCAACCCTAGGGTTAGGCTCCCACAAAAATATCATATTACAGGAAACATACATTGGAGACAAATAAAAGAAGTGCACATGAGGGTAATAAAACTGAAATGTCTTGGTATGCAGCTGGGTCAGTGACTGAGCTCTACGGAAGGGAAAAGCTGAAGGTAGGGCATCAAGCGGTATTTCTCATCTGGAGCCTCAGAAGACCTACAATTACATGGATGGAAAAAAAAAAGATAAATGGAAGACGAAGCTCAGCCAACTACAGAGGCACTGGAGCCCATGTTGCGACCTGTGGAGTGATTTGGGAAGTGATGCCTACAGTCAGCAGGAGACGCTGTACATGTGCATTCGCCAAGCGAGGGCATTGGGCTGGTGCAAAGAACTTGACATGCATGACCACAATGAGCACCAATGGTGGGGTGGGGGGGAGACAGCTCATCTACCCTGACTCCTGTGGAATGCCTTTTTCTGTTTTGGGTAGTGAGGGAAAGGATGTGTACAGGGCTGTTAGCAAAATCACCGACTCTTCAGGGGTTGGGTAGTACTTTCCAGCCACTGTCTACAGGTGAATCCTCCTCCAAATGGTCTCTCCAGGCCACAGGCCTAGGTGCTTCAGCATCACAGCTCTGGATGATATTCTTTAACATAAAACACTGCCTTGTCATTCATTCCTTCCTTCACTCACCAAATATGGCTCATGTGCTGTCTGCCTGCCACATACTGTGTTTAGAGCTGGTCATGAAATAATAAGTGATACTAAGGAGAAACTGTTTTGGTGAACATTGAGTCAGGAGTGACTCAGTTCTGAAAAAGAACCCACCCCCCATCCCAGCACCATGGGCTTTCTGATGATCTCATTAAAGAATCCAAACAAAAGCTCTTTTGGTTATAAACATGTGCTCAAACCTGACTGTCCCTTAAGGGAGGCAGTATAAGTGAGATCATAAAGGAATGGCGTAGGGTGTTCTAAACTTGCACATGGCTTAAGTAGAGGTCACTTCTGACACAGCCCTAGTGACCATCTTTCACTACACCAAGCTGGCTGGTTACCATGATTTTGGTCCTGATAGATGGAGGCAGGATAAACCCTGGGGCCAGAAGTCTGAACAGAGTACATAGCTAAAAATATGTAGAGAAAAAGAGCACCATTAATGTGTCATGCAATTAATAATAAAAAAAAATAATGCTGTGATTTCTTTCTCATTCTAAAGAACTATTTACCTTCTAATTTTGTATTTGTAATGCTGTCTTCCTTTTGTGAAGATGCTCCCCCTGTCTATGCTTTAGGCTCGACAAAACCCATGTCGAGCAAATACATGTGGATTCTTCTTTCCTGGTTCTGCTGCCTCCTAGCCATGAAAATAGGGCTGGTCACTTAACTCACCTATTTATTGTTGTTTATGTGGTTATTTTATCTCATGTGTCTTTAAAGCATGCAAAAGAATACGTTCTAGGCATAGGAGTGGTGAGTTTTAGAGAAGGTTATCTATGGAAAAGTACATGGGAACTTAAAAATACTTTATTATTTAAGGCATTTTTTTTTAAAGGCAATTTTAAAAAAAATTGGGCCACTAGGCCCAATGTAGTTTGGAATTGGATTTGAGGCTTTGGCCTCAAAAGCCACCTGTGGGGCTTACATTGTTTGACTTTGGAATTCCTATTAATTAATTAATTAATTAATTAATTATGTAGTAAAGCCCCAACTCACTTTCCAATCCCAAATTTCTTCAAGTGGACACTGAATTATTTACTTCTTTCTAGATCTCATTGGATCTAGAACTGGAACACTGTATATAAGTACTTAATAAGTATTTGTGGATTTGTCAAACTGGACTGAATTCTAAGACTCTGCACTCTAATTACCCATCCATCCATCCATTTAATACATATCTAAGAAGAGGCTAACTTGTGCTGCTGTTGAAGCCCAGAATGTGAACAGATAAAAATGAGGCTGTTCTAGGGGCACTTGGGTGGCTCAGTCGGTTAAGCACCCGACTTCAGCTCAGGTCATGATCTCACGGTTCATGAGTTCAAGCCCCTCATCAGTCTCTGTGCTGACAGCTTGGAGCCTGGAGCCTGCTTCAGATTCTGTGTCTCTTGCTGTCTCTCTGTGCTTCCCCAGCTTGCTCTCTCTCTCTCAAAAAACAAATAAAAAGCAAAGCAAACAAACAAAAAAGTGAGGCTGCTCTGGTTGAAGTAGGGCTGTGGGGCCTGTAGCCCAGCCTCACTGACTTCCTCGTGGTGGCAGTGGAGGATGTGTGCAGATCGTTGTCCCCAGAAGGTCACTCTGCCAGGTACCATGCAATGTGCTGCAGACAGAACAATTAATGGTATACACTGCCTCCCTCCCAAAGCTGACACTGTTATGGGGAAGACTATGGGGTAGACAGATCAGAAGAAACTTGTCTGAAGGAGTTATGGGAAGCGACACAGAGAAGGTATCTTTTGAGGTAGGCCTTTAATGCCAGAAAACCCAGCAGGCATATAAAGCAAGAGAGCACTCCTAAGATAGGCATCAGCATCTGCAAAGGCACAGAGATCCGCTAGCTTACGAAGTATAGAAGAGGGGGTCTTCTATGGCTCTGATGGGGCTTACGTGGAGATGGAGCAGAGACAGTGACGGCCATGACATCCTGTAGGGCTCGGCTGACTTCTTAATCCTGAATTTTGTTCCTTATTCTGGATGCAGTGAGCAGCTCCTGAAGGCTTTCAGTGGGGTGACATGATCAGCCTTACCTTCCAAAACAATACACAAACAGTCCGTTGATTCTGAGCATCCCAACCTGGAATCCTATATCCCCATTCCAAAATGATTCACCACTTGGTACATGATGATTGAGGATTTCTTCAGGTTGATTCATAGAAGCCAGTATCACAGATTCATCCCCTCTGATATTAATTGAATTTAATCTTAAATGGGAAGCTTCAACAGTGTTGAGGAAAAAGAAAGTATATTTGAAATAGAACTCCCTTATTTTGAAAGTCTTCAGAAAGTGAGAAATATAACATTTGCTCTCTTTCTCTAACTGTGCATTTCTTCTAAACAATTTTCTGAGATTTCTCCATTGATTAAAGTTAGGACTTCACTGTGGGAACCTTTGAGTTTTAGCCAAACATAGATTACTCTTTGGATAATACTGTGCACAGTAAAATGGAATATGCCTACTTTTGTGTATCTAAAATGATTAAGAAGTCTGTCCTGAATGTGAAAACCAGAATAAAATGATACACATTAGGTGCAAAGCAAAGAAGTAAAGTACCACCTGGAAGGCAAAAAATATGGGTTTCAACATGGGCATATCTGTAGGTCTATCAAAAATATGATAAGGCAGGAAAAAAAAAAAACCCTGCTTCTTGCATTAAGATCCACATCTCTGAATTCTCTAGAAGGCAGGCATCAGTCAGGTGTAGGGAGATCGAGTACTTCCCAGGGCAGGTCCTCTGGGTAGAATCGGGTCCCGAAAGAGCAGAAATGTTAATTATTAACCTCAATGTGGGGCCCTGCATTAAGAGTTCATATTTGTAAATGCTTTTGATCTTCAGATAAGTTGTTTTCTGTACTCTCTCAGTAACTGCAAACTTTTTTTTTTCAATGGAGACCTGGGGCGGGCATGGTGGAGGTCATGTTTGGGGAGAAAGAGAATTAGAGCCCCTCCATACCTGGGAAAATGCTAATTCCTGTTTTTAAGAAAATAGGCTAAGAAAAAGCTAGAGGGAGTCTAGGACATCAAAGAACTCTTCTAAAACAACTTTTTGACGATTTAAATGAAAATGAGGCAGACATATATGGATTAAATTTTCCCCTTAAAGCAGCCTGAGGTTTAAAGATTAAGGGGGAGAGAGATGGACGTAAAATGTATTGGGGGGTTATTATCAGAGTCTCAACTAACCTGAAACCGAGCGCATTAACCCATGAGGTGTGCGCACACGCGCCGCGCGCACACGTGCACCACGCGCCGTGAAACCGTCCCCGCACAGCTGATGATTTATGCAGCTTGCCAGGAGAGAAGTAGGCCACGCCAGCCTTGAAAGCACTTTAGTTTAGTTGTTTTTACTCATGAAGGACATGTTGTCCTGTAATTATTCTGTCATTTCTTAAAAGGTGAAATCCTTAACAGGTTTGTGCTTTATGTGTTGCAGCGAGAGTTCTTGTCAGAGCATGCCTAACCGAGTCAGAAGCCCCATCCCACATCTCTTTCGTGAGGAACAAAGAGGAAGTGGACATTAAAAAAAATGTGTTACAGAATCTAGGAGAAAGAATATTAGGGAGGACGTAGATAAGAGACAGAAAGATTGTAAACAACATTCCTGTTTCCTCTCTGGGCTCTCAAAACACCTACAAAATGCTTTCTGTCATTAACTTTTTTTCCTTTCCCTCTCTGTCAACAAACAAGTATAATTTCGTATCTGTATGTGATAACAGAATAGGGTAGGGTAAAAATAGCTAATGTTTAACTCAGAGACAAAATGAAAAGCATACAACTCCAACCAATGTAAATGTTAAAGTTATGTTTTAATACATAGGAGAATCTGAAAGGAGATGTTGGCATTGATCAGGTTAGTTATTTGTTCTCTGTACTCCTGATAAAAATGGCAAGGTTAGTGTATTAAAAAAAAAAGTGTTAGCACCTCAAATAATCAAGAGTTTTACTGTCTCAAAAATCAAATGCAATAGGAATGCAACTTATTTTTTTTTCCACATGAAAATTAATCTTTCAGTTTGAAAGGTCTTGCACTGCAAAATGTTACAGGGCATTTCCGGGCCAAGTCAGAACAAACAGTTAGCAGGCTTATCATCAACTTAAGAATGATGTTCTAATTTCATGAATTGTAAAAAGTCTTGTCTTTAACTCCACAGGAAAGTCAGATCAATAGGTGAGACGTCTGTGCACTATATGCTTTTGTGTGCTTTGGAAAACTCTGTATATGATATTTGCAGTTACTTTCTGGTAAATTCTCAAGGGTAGTTCTCTGAAGGTTCTTAAGCCGTGATCATTAAAAATAGCTACCAATTCACTTAGACCCAGTTCATAGCAACACAACCACTAATCATTCCATCAACTACCTGCCCTCTGCCAGGGGACTTTAATAATCCAACTTTTCTTTTGTCCACTAACCTCCATGCTATTGCTCAGAAATCTCTGTTAACTTGAACTTTTGAAAACACAATCCAAAACAATCATGGAAATTAAAGATTCAGCCAGTGAACACTGGCTCACAACTACAGTGTTGTTTATGTCTAGAGTCCTTTCTGATTGTTTGTGGCATCAGTTAAGTTGGTCAGTGTTCTTCCCTAACTGGTTGTTGCATGTTTTGAAGATTATCCTTGAATGGATGCACGGTGTCCTAAATTCCCTGGGTTAAGGTGGCTACATCTCAATTAACACTGCCATTGACTTGTTTCAGGCCCCTGTCATATCTTGCCAAGAATGTTGCCAAACGCCCTGATAACGGCATGAGATCAACTGTGTTCACAAAGGATACAGGCATGTTGAAATAGATCTAGGTAGGCAAGGCTGCTTACAGGGCTCTATTATTATGACAGGTTTAGTACTTTCAAAAAAATAAAGATTCAAAGAAGACAGAAACAAAGAGAGTTTTGGTTCAAAAAAGCTGGACTAGTGTCATTGGAAAGAGATGATTCTGAAGATGACAGCATATCTGCAGTCATTGTCCTACCGCTAGCCTCAGACTCTTGTCTGGATCCCAGATGGCTGTAAGGTGAAAAACAAAAGTTAATTTCACCTCAGTCGCAACAGAACATTGGAAGGGTAGCTCTTGGCAGTATTGATTTCAACACCTTCTGCGGCCAAGGGAAGACGTGTCCTAGGTGGGGACCTCAGGTCCATCAGTGACTTTGGTGTAGTTGCCAGTGGGCAGCCACAGAAACAGCAGGCTTTGCCCTTGACTGTGCACTAGCAACCAAACAGGTCCTTTGGACACTGACAACCACAGGGAACATGACCACAAAGCCAGTATTCTCATGCATCCATTCACTGACCCCAACCAATATGTATGGGTTCCTGCTATATTCCAAGAACTAGGGGTTATGGATAAAGCAGTCAGAATAACACATCTGTTTTTCTAATCATTAAGTGCAGTGAGAAATGTGTTTTCTATCACAGCCGAGTACACACACATGCATATGCACACACACATCCATGTATACTGAAACAAATCTTCATGAAAGGATGCTGAACCTTGCCATACAGTGCACTCTGATATTTTCTAGATTCAACTTATATTTTCCATTATATTGTACCCTATATTCTTTAATTTAAAAAAATATGCTGGTTAGTCCTACCAAATTGATTTATGGACCAATAATGTATTCTGACTCACAGTATGAAAAACACTTCTCTAATTGGAATTACAACTGTTATACAAGCATTTACTGTGTGCTAGGCACTGTTCTAAGAACTTTACAAATGTTAACTTATTCATTCCTTATAACCTGACTGCATTCACTTAGCTAGTGAACGGAGGAGGCAGGACTGAGTTCCAGGAAGTCTTGCTCCAGGTCCTAAACACTTACGGAAGAAAGAAATAGTGACTATCACAAAATAACCAAAGGGACTTGGCCTTGTAGGAGACACCTTTGAGGACTCTCAGATCTATTTAGGAAAAAAAAAAATTAGTGGGAGGGGTCTTTAAATAGTCAGGAAAATAATATCTTGTGACTGTTACTGCAAACCTAGTTTTACCCTCAGGCTTTTAGGACCTGGAAGATACAAGTGGTACCTCACTCCTTCTCTGCTTCTGCTAGAGTAGAATATTTTCAATGCAAGTCTGATATTTTCATCCTCTAACTTTAGAATTTTTAGTGCATGTCCAGGACCTGCTTAATAAAATCCACGTGCCTTAGTATGGAGCACACTTTTCTTCTGCCCCACCACTGGCTACCAAACTGGAGGTGGGCCACAGTCACCCTCCCCCCTGCTATAACCAGGAGTTAGTATTTGACAATCACCAAATATACCCTGGCCCTTCCTGCCTCTCTGCTTATGTATATGCTCTTAATCTTTGCATATCTTTTTTTTTCCCTGTCCTGCCTAGAATTTTCTTCTCAACTCCATTTACTGTGATGTTAGTTTTTTTGATCAGAAGCACTGTTGTGTGGAATACCACGACAATGGGTAAAGCATTCTGTACATCCATGGATGGCAGTTGTGAGAGGAGCACTACAGGGAAAGCAAATCCATACTCAGGGGAAGTGTTTCCTCGAGTAAGAACAAACCATTGCCTCTCCCATGATAAAATCAGTCCAGTGCAATCCACCACGTAGCTGGCTGATCACTCTAGAGAATGATGCCATATCAGGGGCTCTGTGTTGGTCTCTGATGCTGGCATATTGGGCCTTCAGCAATACTTGATGACAAGCTGGTGTTGGTAAATGCAAGTCTATATTGCTGAGCCCTCCATCCCTTCCACCATGGCCACATGGTCCATGAGCCCCTTGGGCAATAACAGGGGTGGCTGGGGAAAAGAAGCTGCTGATACCCATAGGAAAGCTCATCCTATCCTCTTGATTATTAAAAACCTCCTCTGCTGAAGTAACCCATTTGTGATCATTCACATGAGACACAAATATCTTCACATTTTTATTTTGCTCATTCAGAGAAGTTTATCCACATTCCTATTCTCCAAATTTCCTTGTTGCCAGTTTCCCAGTCATGTTCCTTCCAAATCCCTAACTATCCAGGCAAACCATTGGCTACCATCTATGAATCTACACAAGCTCCTACCTCGTGTCATTTACCATCTAGTGTATCTGGGTGCCCTGCTTGAAATTCTGTCCTCTAGAAGACTTTCCCCTTATCATTGGCCTTCAAGGATGTCCCAGAAAGGGGACTATCACATTGCAGCCGGTCACTTTTGAATGGTGTGTGAATAGCCTGCAGAAACATCTGTAAACTAAGTCTGAGCTTTCTCTTCCTTGGTCACTTGTCATACAAAATATACACACATATATATTTGTGTGTCATCTACCATCTGATTTGCAAATAAATTGATGCAAAATAAAACAAAAACCATTTTGGTCAAGATGGATCTTATGAGGTAGCTAAAGCTAGTGCATAAATTAAAAATGGTGTATCATCAATCACAATCCTTAAATTCCAAAAAGTATAAGTATAGTATAATTTATCAGTGTCGCATAGCTATTTTTCCTCTACCATTGGACTAGATGGTTTCTTTGGTTGAGCGTCAGATAATATAATTTGCTTGCCAGACAAGTAGCTAGAGACCATTGCTACCAGTCTTACATGCTATCACTTTAAACACCAGAGAAACAACAGCAGAGCAAATGCTTGCCATGTGAGAGGCACGTGAGAACTGAGACCTAAAGACAGAATCGAAAATTCACACTTCTCATTTCATACTTAAATAAAGAAATAAGAAGCCAACCAGCCAGTCAACCTAGGGTAGGGTTTATCTTCCAAGTTGAAATTAAATGCTACGATAACAAAAAACAATGGTTTATTGGACACTTATTGTCTTCTAGAAACACACTAAGTATTAGGGAGATATAGCTGCACATATCTTGTCATTGTTTATATTCTACATTAAAGACAAAACAGGTATCTTTTCTCTTAAGGGGCCTGCATTCTTAGTGATATAAAAGATAATTACCAGCAGTGTTTACTGAAATTCATAGAAACATAACTCTCTCCCTTTCTCTTGCTTCTCACTTAATAGTTATAGAAAAATCTATGGTTATTATTATAAATATTAAACAGACCATTGCGACTTAAAGAGATCACTTAACCAATGTCCCCAACTAGTATAAGGTAAAGGTGGGATTTCTGTTTGGGTCTAAATCTCATCTCTAAGCTACCAAATGAAGGAAGCTCTTACAGAAAGATTGCAAATGAATAATAGTTCAATTCCTCCTCAGTGAGAACCTTATGAGTTGATGCTTTTACCTTAGTTATCCACCCACAGCTTATGTGGTATAAACAATAAAAAGTGCTGGGTTCAAATTCTGACTTCTATATTGCCTGTGACCTTGGCAAATTCATTTAACTTTGCTCATCCTCATTTGATTAAATAGTAAGTAGCTTATATCATTGGCAAGTCTTAGATATTAAAGTGTTTTGTAAATTGAAAAGGTGAATCCAAATGTAAAATGCGATCTGCATTTTTCTGTAATGTCACAAGAACTTAAAAATGGAACTTAAACTTAAATGGAACTTAAAAATAAGCAAGTAACTGGGGCACCTGGGTGGCTTAGTCGGTTGAGCGTCCGACTTTTGCTTAGGTCATGATCTCGTGGTTCGTGGGTTCGAGCCCCGCGTCGGGCTCTGTGCTGACTGCCAGCTCAGAGCCTGGAGCCTGTTTCAGTCTGTGACTCCCTCTCTCTTTGACCCTCCCCGGCTCACGCTGTCTCTCTCTCTCTCTCTCCTAGAAATAAATAAAAATATATAAAAAAAATAAGCAAGTAACTGGGGCGCCTTGGTGGCTCAGTCGGTTAGGCACCTGACTTTGGCTCAGGTCATGATCTCACAGTCTGTGAGCTTGAGCCCCGTGTTGGGCCTTGTGCTGACAGCTCAGAGCCTGGAGCCTGCTTCGGATTCTGTGTGTGTGTGTGTCTCTCTCTCTGCCGGTCCCCTGTGTGCACTCTGTCTTTCTCAAAAATAAATAAACATTAAAATAATTTTAAAAAATTAGTAACAATTTTGAAAAATCTCTGTATTTTACCCAAGAGTTATCATCCTCATTATAAAACATAAAATCAAAAGGAATCTAAATAATACTCAAAAAAAAAAATCATTAACTCCTGAAAGAATCTGATGGGGGAGTCAAAAGATCTCTATCTGAAAGGCAAGACAGTGAATACTACCTATACAGACCCAGTGAGTGTGGTTTGCCATGTCACTTAAACTCTCCAAGCCTCAATTTCCTCCTTTATAAAACTATGGGGTTGTGCTAAATAATCTTCAAGTGCCCTTACAGCCCTCGTATTTTATCAGCTGAGACCTTCAGGACCCTCTAGCTGTGACCATCTCCTTCCACTTCATTGTGACCAGACTGGAGAATCTTACACAGTCTTTCACCCAGTTGATCTGAGTGCATTTTAACCACGGAAACTCTAAAGACAGTATGCATTTGGTCTGCTTTTCTGAACTGAATGACCTCTCTGCTTTGTAAAATGTATCTTTTATTGACTTCAATACCAATCACTTAAATCCTGGAAATTAATCGAGGGAATTTGAGTCTGAATTTCCTTGGTGTTATTGGTATATGGAAAATCTTGTTACTTACATCTCACTGTTGTGTGTTACATTGTAATTTTTAAGAGATCATCGTAGCAATCTCCTGTTTCTGTTAAGTCTCTCTGAAAATCCAAATGGGTTTATTTCTTAAATTGCTAATAACCTTACCCAGTCAGACAAATTATCAAGTATATGGACTATAGTTGAACACAAACTCATTTCATTTGATGAAGGCAAGAAAAATATAAAGATTTCCATTTTGAGAGTAAAACTGCCAGGGTGAATTACTTGGAATGCAGTTCAACGTGATGAAATGCCATAAATTATACTGAAAATTTCTTTGTGTAGGTATTCAGCTCTGTATGCTTTTATTGATAAAACAGCAACTCCCCCCTACCCAATCCCCCCCCCTTTTTTTTTTTACAAGGAGTAACAATTACATTTCCCTGGAAAAGAATTTGACTTTTATTAGCTGACTACAGCACTAGTACAAAAACTCTTATTGTCTTGCACTAATTTTAGTGGAAAGTATATCCCCGGCTAATAAGGTCAGCGTGGTTATCCTCAGCATAATGTCACCTACCTTGTGTGCTTTTTGGTTTCTCCTGAAAGAGCAGTTCAAGAGAGCAAGTCAGTGCACTTAAGTTAAAAGCAGGAAGCAGGAACCAAGGTGAAAGAAAACTATTCTCAGAGACAACGTAACAAATGTACTGCTTCATAAAGATGCTTTTTCAAACAAAAGTCTGGCAGAGCTCAGGAATCCGAACAGAAGGTAATACAGAGTTCTACCAGGCTGCACTTGTAGCTCTTGAAGTATGCTGGATGATTCCCCCACACACTTTTCCCCAACTGGGCATGCGTTTTGGCAGTCAGTCTTCTGCTTATTCTGCCATTTGATTTTCAAGAACTTGCTAGAGTATTCAAAAGTTAAAAAAAAAAAAAAAAGGCAAGGTTTTTACGTTCCCTATCTTTGAGCAGAGTTTTCAATAGCGACCAGCTGCATTCCAAAGAGACCTGTTTGAAAGCTTGGATGAAACGTCTGCAAGTCAGAGAGGAAGGGGCCTCATTCCCTGTGTGTTAGTCACTCTGTAAAAGATTAATCCTAATAAGCTACTTTCTACAGGCAGGCACACCCAGGCTTTGCATTACATACCTACGATTTCTCAATATTTAGGCCAAAATGTGTACACTCAGATGCTGATAGATATCGTCTTTCCAGAAACCATTAACCACAGTATTTACTGTAATAACTTAGTGAGGTTAAGGAATGAGGCCAAGCAGGGGGTTGTTTTGAGTTGCTGGGGTAGCCCTTGCTCAAAGCAGTGTGAAAGAACACACCGATAGAACTTACGTTTCTAAAAACACAGCCTGAAGAAAACCCAGTCCAGTGTCTCTTTGTTTCATCCCTTCTTCACTGCCAGCCCTTCCTCGGTGTCTTTGCTAGGTCAGTTTTCAGCAGGTAGTGCTACTCGCTTAATTGATTTCATCAGTTAATGGCAGCCACCGTGATGGAGTTTGAAGTTTTATACTCCAGAAATCAGCATGGAGACAGGACTTCCTGATACCTCTGCCAGACCCTGGGAGGACCACCTCACACAGGGCTGCTAGGCTGAGCCGAGCCATTGCCGCAGTTCACTACCTTTGCGCCATGACACCGCCCCACACTGGCCCACGGCCGGGGAGCTGGCGGACAGGCCTGTTGCTGTGACTACATTGCTAGGAGTTCAGAGTGGATGCCTAGACATCCTTATTCCAGTGCGGTTCTGAAATTAAATTTCATTTATATTCCATGACTGCTTTGCCTTATGAAAAGGGTCTCCTTAATCTTATTTTTCTCACCTATCTCTTGGGACTTTCATGACTATTGAGATTGAGAAGACAAAAAGGTAAAGAAAAAAGAGATTTAAAACAAAAAATCGGGATAAAACAAAGAGGGATGTGAAGCAGAGGGAAGCATAAACCTAGTGGAGGATTAAATATGAAATTGAACTTAATGAATTTAAGAAATGTTAATTTTACTGAGCCATATATGTGTATATATACATATATAAGACTCTCTATATGTCACAGTGCTCGGTGATGCATATTCATCCAGCAGATGGTGACACAATCTCTCACCTTCAAAGGCTTATCTTTCAGTGGGGGAAATAGGTCAATAATTTTTGCTAACATTATTTTTTTGTCATTTGTGCCAACTTTTAAGCAAAACACATGGTAGGCTGTAAGTCTTGCGATCCTCCGTATACTGTATGATTAAGTACTATTAGTATTCCCACTTTGTAGATTAGGAATCTAAGGCTCAGAAAAATTAAGTCACCCTGCCTAAAATTATACAACCAATAAAGAGGCAATCTGGGAGTCAAGCACAGGTCTTCTAAACTCAGGGATCATGTTCACCAGGATTATGATATAGTGGCTCACCAAGGATACAATGAAGAATAAAGAAGCAGACTGGAATAAAGGCCAAAAAAAGAGGTAAGATAAAGCTGTTTGGGGGAACAGAGGAAGGCGTACTTAATTTTAAATAGCTTTATCAGGAAGGTACTGTTTGTCTATGGCTGTGTCAGCAGCTTCAAGATGTTATAAAGAGTCTTGAATGTCAGCTTAAGGTGTTTGCGTATTGTTTCAGGACCTGAGGTGCCCTCTCCCTTTTCTTCCTTCTTTCCTTCTTTCCTTCTTTCCTTCTTTCCTTCTTTCCTTCCTTCCTTCCTTCCTTCCTTCCTTCCTTCCTTCCTTCCTTCCTTCCTTCCTTCCTCCTTCCTCCTTCTCTCTCCTCTCTTTCTTCTCTCTCTCCTTCCTTCCTTCCTTCCTTCCTTCCTTCCTTCCTTCCTTCCTTCCTTTTTAATGTTTACTTATTTTTGAGAAAGTGAGGGAGAGACAGAGCATGGGCATGAGGAGGGACAGAGAGAGAGAGGGAGACACAGAACATGAAGTAGGCTCCAGGCTCTGAGCTGTCAGAAAAGATAGAGCCCGACACGGGGCTCGAACTCACGTACTATAAGATTGTGACCTAAGCTGAAGTTGGACGCTTAACCAACTGAGCCACCCAGGTGCCCCTCCCCTTTCTGATTTGGGGTAAAAGCCTCAAGCCCTGTGACCATAATCCCCGGTACATTCTCTTTTGTGGGAAGTAGCAGAGCAACAGATGTGTACTTGCACCTGAGGTGAACAGCCTGTAAAATCAAAGAACAGAAAGCAACAGAATGTGGTGTTGGGACCACATGAATTTGCAGAAGCAGCAGGAGCAGCCAGTTTGTGTGCACACAGCTTTCCTTTCTCCATGAGAATGTAAATTCTGTGAGGCCTGGGACATTCTTTACCTTGCACGTTGACGCCATGTCAGCCACTAAAATGGTGCTCTGCGAATGTGACCAGATAAGTTGATGAGCTTAAGGAACGTTAGCCTGGCTCCTCATCACAGGTCCTACCAGGGAGCATTCCCCAACTTCGCTCACTGCTCCATCTTACATCTCAGATATTCCTGCTGAGTTTATGCTTCTTTGACTGGAAATATGTTCTTCAGTCATCAGTACTTCACTGAGATTCTACTTATGATAAACTCGGGTCTTTTATAAAGAATATTTTACTTTACCCCCATTCTAAAATAATAATTAATCATATATGGAATAGACTGGTTCCATATTTAATGTTTCACTGCTGTTCCTTTTGAGTCTCATCACTTGCCCATCTCCTTCTGCCACTCATCTGGGAAAGTCGATCCGAAAGCCTGGGTGATGGGGTGCCTGGGTGGCTAAGTCAGTTGAGCGTCCAGCTCTGACTCAGGTCGTGATCTCATGGTTTGTGGGTTCGAGCCCCACGTCGGGCTCTGTGCTGACAGCTCAGAGCCTGGAGCCTGCTTCACATTCTGGGTCTCCCTCTCTTGTTGCCCCTCCCTACTCATGCTCTCTCTCTCTCTCTCAAAATGAATAAACATTAAAAAAAAATGAAAAAAAAAAGAAAGGCTGGGTGCTCTCTCTTTTAGAGGTAACAGGAGGTTCAAATCATGTAAACATCATCCACGTGAGAACTCTTAACCCACACATAGCTCCGAACTTCGCCATAAACCCCAAGCCATTTGCCCCTCTCTGCTGGCAAACCATATATCAGACCTACTTGAGAACCTGTTCTGTTTGCCCCAGAAGGCTTCATTGTAAATGTTACAAACTTTTCCATATCCTCTTGATATATGCATGGCATTATTAGTTATGACATCTGAACCATATTTTGGGCAAGGGTGGAATCTTCTATTCTGTCTTTGAGGAGTGACCACAACAACTGGTACAGTGAGCAAGGAATCTAGGCAGTGACTCCACCTCTTGCTTTGCCTCATTAAATGAAACTGCTACCTGCTGACTGGTATGTTCCTGCCTCTTGGAAGGTTTGTACCTAGAAATGTGCTTCTTCATACTGCATTTGCTGAGTCCAAGTAAACCTAAGTTGAAAGCTTTGATAATTGGCATTGAAGGACAGATATATAGGACTGGGGCCCTCTTTGAAGGGGCCCTGGGTTTTGTGACCATCTGTATGTCTCAGATTGGACAGTTTTCCTTGAGTCCAGCCATAGAATCAAGCCATAAGCCATGACTGATGCTAGTATAATGGCAACAACTCTTACTCTGTAACCATTGATTTTGAGTCTGGTATTGGTTCCCATCAAGTAGAGCTCTCAGGATACCTTGGACACTATTCAGACCATGGATGGTCATTCATATGGAGAAAGAGCACTTACCATATGGCACACTGATGTCCATGCTCCTGCGAGCAGATTTCTCACTGGGACCCAACAAAATGCTTTTGTTGCTGCTGCTAACTATACCTCTGCCACCTAAAAAGATCTTGCATACTCAAGAGTATAGGGCTAACAGCCATGGCACCCCTGCGGGACAGCTAAGTGATTAATTCAATCATTATATGAGATGGGACCTAAACTCTGATGACACTAATGTGAAACTCAAAGTGGGAAGGAATAGAAGTATAAGCAAGGTGGAGAGGACCTCCTTAAACTATATTCAGTAACTGCAAAATGAAACAAACACACAAACAAACAAAACCCTGAATATAGGGTAAGAGAACAAAAAGTGAACACAAAAGTCCATAAATTGACCCAATTAGAAACCCAAATTTACTAAAATGAATTATACTTCAAAAAGACAGAATTGATTGGTTTTTGTGCCTCTACAACATAGGTTCTGAATTAAACATCCACTGATATATCAATGGAGAAACTTCATGGCCTTAATCAATATTGGGGCTCAAATTATAGTTATACTCGGACATTCCACTAAATCAAATGTGATATCACCTGTAATCTTAGGTGAGTTGTTGAACATAATGTAAAGTACAGAGAAATAAGATACATCCTAACCACTGGAAATATTGTCTTGCTTAAATTTCCTATGGCCGTATTACCCAATGCCCTAAAATACCCCATAATGGGCACAGATACTCTGCCGCAGTGATAAATAAATTAAAAGTAAATTCTTTGGGACTTACAATCAGCTTGGGAAAAAGATCTGAAGGACATTTTCATCTCCCTGTCCCAAGTTAAAATAGTCAATATGCCCACTATAAGTTAAAATAAGGCTTTGAAGGGTTGAATCCTATTATATAAGACATATTTAGATAAGGACAACTATATTGTTTTTCTATTTAAAAATCCAAATTGGTCTGTTTTTAAGCTGAAAAGAATGAATGGCATCTCATGATAGATTACTAAAACCGTAACACTGTGGTCCTCATACACAAAAAGTTGAAACCTTGAAAACTCTGGATCATGCACAGAAGACCTCACCTCAGCCCCTGACTGTGGAACCATCAGAAGACTTTCTCCATTCCAAACACTCTCAAGCTATTTTTAGAACTGCTTTGGAATCTGTTCTCTCCATAAAGCCTCATTCTGTAATAAAACTTTTCATACCTTATTGATGTTTGTGTGGTACCATCAGTCATGATATTTGAGCTGAATTTTGACTGGAGACTGCATCTCTATCTGCAGGGTGATCACACAGCATAGTTTCAGTTGATGACTATGTGGGTTCAACATACTGCAAGCACTCTCTTTTGACTGCTAGTACTGTTTTTAATAATTCCACTGTTATATATATTTATTCTTTCAAAGGTGTTCTTTCTTTTCTTTGGATGCTTTTAGAAGCTTTTTAAAAAGTGGGTGTTCTGAAGTTTCAGTAGGATGTGTGTAGGTGCAGATTTCAGATTACTTGTACTGCTTGAATCTGATAATTCATGTTCATATAAATTTGGAACAATTTCTCTATTATCATTTCAATATTATCTCTTCTCCATTCTTCCTGTTCTCTTCTTTTGGACTTCTTCAGAATATGTGTTTGACTTTTTTTTTTTTTATTTGATCCTCAATGTCTCTTAAACCTTCTTCCATTTTATCCTTTTATCTTTCTATGCTACATTGTAAGAATATTTTCCAGAGATCTGTCTTCTTGTTTCCTAATTCTCTCTTTAGCTAGATCTAAACTTGTGTTTAAATAGATCATTAGATGTGTGTGACTGTATTTAAAATTTTTACATGTTCTATTTCCACTATTTCAATAGCTGACTTTTTTTATAGTATCTTATTCCCATTTCATGTTCTCATTGCCTTTCAAAGTAGTTATTTTAAAAACAATTATTTTAGAGTATTTAAACTTCTTATGTGAGAGTAAGTGTGAGTTGATTTTGAATAAAGATTTATCTGTGATAATTATATTAAAACTCTTGGGGAGTGCCTATCCCTTTATCATTTGTGTGTGTGTGCTTGCTTGTACAAATCATCCCAGCTTGGGCCAATGATATGTACATTTCTTAGTTTAAAGGGGTTCTTGCTCACACTGATATGAAATCATACCTGCCTAGAAGAAAGCACAAGATTATAAAGATTATAAATTCTCAAGTATGTAATTTCCTCGCCCCTACTTAGAGCTTATGTTTGTACAGAGAAGCATGCTTTTTCCCTGTATACGGGCAGTTTTCTTAAATTTATGCTGTCTGGTTTCAGATTTATAAATGGGGTCTCAGTTATTACTCTCTCCCTTACTATAGCTTCTACACATTGCCTCTTATTCCTTGGTTCCTGAATCTGGTAACCTCTTCCTACAAACACTGACGTTTCAGCACCTGCTCACAGCACTGCTTGTCAACCAATTTCCTGTCTATTTTTGAACTATGAGGTTTTCCCTGACATTCTTGTGATCTGGCCTATGCATTTAAAAGGATGTATGTTATATATCTTTTTCTAAAATTCCTAGGTGTTTCATTGTTGGGAGAGTTTTCAAGCTATCTGGTTGATAATTGCTTGAAAATGGAAGTTCTCAAAAAAAATTCCTTTCCTTTGTTCTTTAGTATGAACCTATTGTACTTTGAAACTGGTAGGCACTAGAATGTGGAACATGTCAAATTTCATAGGTGTCTGGATGCATTTGGAGTATACAAAGGAGTAGTATTTCTACACATTAACCTAGACCCTTTACGGCACAAATTTCTCTGATGCCAGATGGAAAGTGGCTGTGTTGAGTTGGTATATGTGCATATTTATCATAAATGCATATTTATTTGTGTACTTCAATGGATACATATATAGCCATAGATATTTTACTTTGGAAATCACTGCTTGTCAGCTCCTGATTCTGTCTTACCCAGCTGTGTTTCTTAATTACTTCTCCTGAGGGGTGACACTCACCAGAGTTCCCAAAGCCATCACTATATTTTTTCCTCACGACCCACGTGCAGTGGAATCTAATCACCTCAGCCCTAACCACTGTGCTTTTACACTCTGTGTGCTACTAATTAGATCAAAGGCCCAGTGCTCCTGCAATGATCACTGAGCTCCTGAGTCTCATCCTCATGTGCCCAAAGTTCCTTGACTCAGATTTTGTTTCATTTAATTTTCATTTCCTTCCACTGTCCTGAAAATTTCTATTCTGGCAAACCCTAGCCCTGAATCTGATTCCGTTATACTTTATCCTGGCATGTGGCTGGCCTTGAGAACAAAATATCTGCCCTCAGTTGTTGATATGATGATGGAGGTACTACAGCCATCATTAAACCTCTTGAAGGATTCTTCCAAATAGAGTTCACCTTCTATTCTCTACCCACTTGAGTTTCCAACTCACCTGAGGCCCTGGGGCCTCCTCTGGTGAAATCAATTATGTCATATTTTCAAAGTTGTTTGTACTAACCATGCTCCTGGGACACCACGTCTTGCAAATCTTTTCCCTATTCGTGATAGGTATCGTTAATCCTTGTAACCAAGTTCCCAGAGAAGTTACCCAGTATTTGTAGAAGGCAAATAGAAATTTTAATCCCTGGGCATGATTAAATAGATATTTATACATATTCTCTTCATTTTATGAACAGAACACGTAAACAGAAGATGCACTGCCAAAGCACTCATCTGGGCTAATAATTTTGATATTTATTTGCAAGTTTGCTTTTGCTATCAATCCTTAAAGTAGAAATATTTTTTTTTTTTTTTTATTTCTAGGAGAGAGAGAGACAGCGCGAGCAGGGGAGGGTCAGAGAGAGGGAGTCACAGACTGAAACAGGCCCCAGGCTCTGAGCTGGCAGTCAGCACAGAGCCCGACGCGGGGCTCAAACCCACGAACCAGGAGATCATGACCTAAGCGAAAGTCGGACGCTTAACCGACTAAGCCACCCAGGCGCCCCTAAAGTAGAAATATTTTTTAATATGATTATGCCTTCAATGGGTGCTCTTATTGTGAGCATTTAATTCCTATTCTCTCAACAATTAACTTAAAGTCATGATACAAACTGTAACATAAAAATTGGCCACTTGAAATGTACAACCTCAATGCACAGATATTCTCAGTATTTTAGTAATGAGACAAAACTCTTATTTTAGTTCTCAATGAATGTGGGAGGGAAAGAGAACTCATAAAATTAGTGGCGGGGGAATAGAACCAATTAGAGCAAGAACATGGTGCCAACAAGGGTTTTAAGAGAATGAGGGACGAGCTGTGAGAGAACATAGGGATGAGGAGGACAAAGTGGTAAGAAAATGCACAAGTAGCTATTCAAAGAAAGAGAGGAAACAGCCTACAGAGAAGGCCAGAATGGACTGGGAGACATTTTCAACTAACAAGACAAAGGAACGGGGCAAGCACTTCTCAAAGGGTAGAAAAGAACAAAGACCCTGCTGCAGAGAAGAGTGGTTTGCCCCATTTTCTTTCCAGGGTGGGGGATAGTGTTTGGAGGTAGAATTTGGTGGAGTCTTCTGGCAGACATTTATTCAACTGAATCTTGTAAAATTTATTTCTGGAATTTAGAATTGGAAAGTTGGATGTAACAGAATATTTAAGTAAAAAAAAAACCTATGTAAAATATACCAATAGCAAAAATATGAAGTCTTATATAACTTTTAAAACATTAATCTTATTTTTCCCCAGGAAATGATTATAATTCCATCCATAACCATAAGAAAGATTAATTTGAAATTTAAAAAACCTTCACATGCTCAAATTATTCTTAATAATCTGGAGACAGAATGTGTTTTGTGGGAGTCAGAAATAAAAATAAAGTATATGAAAGGATGCCATCAAGTAAAAAACCAGCGGAGGCCTATTTTTTAAAGTCTTAATATTGACTAAGCAGTCCACATAAAAGAACCATGTATCTTAACATATTTGTCATATTCAAACATATTAGTCATATTCAAGGCATTTTAAAATACCACCATATATATACTTCATAAATGTAATTCCGAAAAACTTTGCTAATTTTCACTTCCCTAATCTGCAAACTCCCAATTCTCACAAAGAACCCCCCAGTCTCCCCTCACTTCTCAGCAAAGATTTAATAGCTGAGAGCTCTATCATGTTCTCATATTACTGAGACTTCATTATTTTTATATGCCACACGACGGGACACTTACTAATATACTATTAAGTATTATCATAAATAATTAAAATGCAACTACACTTGACAAAATGAAAGAACAAAGTGTATTCTGTGTTGCAGTCAACTTCTGTGTGTGTTGGCCAGAAGGAACTAAGCACATATTTTAAAAATAGAAAGTCAATTACTAAGAGCAGCCTCCATTGGACTGCAGTGGGCCTACCTCTCATTAGTGTGAGTTAGTGAGGTCTTGTTCTGGCTCCTACCTGCCAATTAAATCACAGAGTCGTTATATCATTATCACTGTTGAGCTGAAAAAAATTAAAGCACCAATAAAACTTTGTCTTTGTGCCAGCATTTTCCACATGGCCATTGCTCTCCATCCCTTGTTGATTTGGTATATCGAGGTCTTTTACCATTCCTCCCTTGCCTCTCACACTGTGAGGCAAGAATTTACTGTCCTATTAATTGGTCAACATAGATTTAGAAGCACACACCATGTGGTCAGCACTATATGGACGATGTTCAGGATATATACATGTAACTAATAAATAGCCTTTGCCTTCAAGGAGTTCACAGTATAATTTGGGGAATATGATTAGCATAGAAGAAAAAAAAAAGAGTGGCCTGTGTCAGAACACATATAATTAAGTTTTAAATTGTGTGGTCTTCACCTCTGGAGCTACGTGTTAGAGGACACTGAATCCAGAAGAGCATTCCTGATTCTATGACCCTGGGTTCAGTGTTGGTCATTTGGGCTCTGGAAACATCCTACATTTGCTGTCTCAGAAGTTGCCCATTTACATGGCAATAATGGAATCCATGTAACGTCATGTACCATCTCTCACCAGACCATATGCGCCTTGAGGACAGAGGCTGGATCTTGTTCATGGCATGGTTCCCCCCCACCCCCTGCCCCGCTCTCCCCAACAGAGTGCCAGGCACAGGAAGTTGTGGGGAGGGCAGGGCCAGATGGAACTGGGAGACAAAGGTGGGGCTGCCCTCAGGACCGCTAGTGGACTTGTTGTTGTTTGGCCTCCAGCTCCAGTAACTGGGAAGCCAGCTCAGGCTTTGCAGCCGCCAAAACAGCACAAGTACATTCAGATTTTGAAGAGAGTCCTCTATCCACAGTGTATGGAAGAGGGGGTACAAATGAACGCAGGGAACTCAGATAATTTGAAATAAACATTTAGTTAAGTAAGGAGGGGCAGCCAAAATTAACATGTGTTTGTGGTGTGACTTACCCAAATTTGGGTAACAGCCAGGTTTTCTTGGCCAGTAACATGGAAGTGTGGTTATTGCTCTGTTATTATAAATTAGCTCATTATTTCTGAAGGTAAACAACTTACATTACTATCACTTTCGATAATCTTTGATAGTCAGGAATATGTGGTGTGTTAGAAGTTGGTTACATATATTGAAGCAAATTAAAGGTGATACAGAAACAGCCTAACAAGTTTTACTTGCTCTCCTAGCAGGTGGCTTGCTGAGATCCTCCAAATGGAATATTTTGTTTTCTAAGTCTACCATTAGTTGCTTCTCTTGCTGGGTGTACAGTCCAAATGGCTGCATCTTAAGTAAGAGTTTGGTGTCCCCTTTATTGGAGAATATGAAATTTTCCAGTCAATGTGCAAGTAAAGAAAATTAGTGTGAGCCTTTAGGACTCCCATGGTAAACTGGGATTACTTTGGGTTTCCAGGAGATGTGGCTCTGTTCTGCGAGTGGAGTTGGGGAGTGGGGAGCATGAAGTTTTCATAGGCTGTAGCTAATTCCCCCTGATCCTAGCAGGACAATTGTTTTCTCCTCATGTTACTCTCCTTCCTTTAAGCTTTTCAATAGCTCTCCATTGCTTTTTGGATCACTTCCAAAGCTTTAACAGGCTCTGCCAAGCCCTGTGTGGACAGGCTGCCTCCTTACCAACCACACCAACTTCATCTCACACCTTTCCTTCTAGGTGTTCAGGTATACAGGTCTTCAAGCTCCTTAAAATGGGCCCTTCTTCCTTCCACAAAGGAAGCGAGACCTCTTGTCATACGCTGCCTGGAATGTTCTCTTCCCCATTCCAATCCTCACTTCCAGCTTTGGCTGTTTAATTGATTCCTATGGTTTCTTTAAATCTTTGCTCATTGATTACTTTTTCAGGCAAGGCTCCTCTGGGATCCTTTTCCCACTACAGACTTCCCACCTCACACCAGGCAGAATGGGCTCGTTTTATCGTCGCATAACACTATATATTGTTCGCAGCACTTACACTTGTATTTTTAATTTATATATATTATTGTTTGATGGATGCCTCCCTCTCATCAAAGTGTGAGCTCTGTGAGGATAGTACGCGTGTCAATATTTGTGCAACATCGTATTCAGGGAGGTTAACACAGTTCCCAATACATACTAGAAGCTCAATAAATATTTTTGAATAAACCACTAAGTGATTGAGTACCTAACTAATAATAATATGTTCCTGCACTTTTTCTTCCTCTCTGTGATCTCATAACCATCTTCTGGAACTTGCGTTTTTCTCTGTATTTCACTTTGGGTCCCCCACTCTATAGGCTGAATTGTATGTGCTCCCACGGTCTTAGACAGTGGAAGTGAGAGAATGGTAGTCACACCGGCGGACTTACTTCCAGGAAGTCCGATATAAATCCACAGCGGGAACATTTAGGTTTCCCTTTGTGCTCTCTTGCAGCTGAGAAGAGACAATAAAACAAAAATGTAAAAGGGCCAAGAGGCCTGAAAGAGATCCGTATGTACTAGACCTTTTGGCTTATCCTCTGCCATTTAAAAGGGATGCTCTGGACATTATGAGTCTATATATTTTATTTTTCTAGATAAGGTAAGATTTAAAGAGAGTTGGCCTCAAGTAAAAAATAGGAACTGCACTAAAAACCATGGATAATTAGACTATCATAAATTCACTTAAAAGTTCATCTTTCAGGCTCTACCAGTGGGATTTCTAGAAATATAAATAGCATGCATATTCCCGGTAACTTGGGAGAAACACGCCTTGTTTCTCTGCTTTCCTGTAGTGCATGTGTGGGAATCCTACCATCTCCATAAAGAGAAATTACTGAAGGGCAGTTAGAACCTTTGCTTAATTTTGTATTCTTTTAATTTCATTCTTATAGTCCTTTGCATGAAAGTGGCCGATGTGGCAGTGGGGACCGAAGGTTGTGAGGCAGACAGTCACTGGGAAGTGGAGAAAGGCAACAGGTTGTGATGAAGTAGGAACAATGTAAGTCACGATTCGTCTCACTGTTGGCTCTGTGGGCCAGAGTTCCCGCAATTTGCTCTGGCTTCTGGTTGTCACAGGCACAGCCGTGGAAGGCGCGACCGAGGGATCCCTGTGGGAACTGACAGGGACTGACTCCAGCAGCATCAGCTGTAGGAATGCACACATGCTCTCAGGGGTGGAAGCAGCAAAGCCGTCCAGGGGCCTTCCGGGAGACTTGTTTTTAGACCTCTTTAAAGTTGCAGTAAAATGGCAGAAAGTAGTTTTGAATCCTCTTTTGAACAATTTTATTGTCTGCTCCCTTTGCCACCGGGGTGGGGGGGGTAATGTTGATAAACTGCTAAATAATCAACTTTTGTATATTTCATTTGAAAACTTTAAAATTTTAAATACTTACTTTATGGCCCTGGTAAAGCATGACAGCGACTCAGTGCTGGCCTCTCTGCACTCTTCTGGTGGGTGGATTTGAGATGCTTGGTTTAATAGCACGCTAAGGGATTGTCGCTGGCCTGAATCCCACCCTCAGCCCATGACTCACTGATTGGAGAGGGTTACTACGTCTGGAAAGCAAGTTTCACATATTTCCAGGGAAGAGGCTGGGCCCAAGATAGAAGCGGAATCTAGTCTGGTGTTGATTGGGGGATACATCATATTTACTGGGAAAGTACCACATACATGGAAGTGGATCCCACAATGGGGTGGGAAGAACCCAACAATATCATTTAATGCTTTGGAATATTCACGTATATTTTGAAGAAAGGGATTGGGTCTTATTCATCTTTGTATCTCCAATGTTTTGCACAGTGCTTGGCACATAATAGGTATTCAATAAATACTGTAAGTCTAAAATACAATTGACTTCTATATTAGTTTCCTAGGATTATTGTAAAGAAGTGCCAGAAAGTATCTGACTTGAAAAACAGAAATTTATTGTCTCCCCATTCTGGAGGCTACAAGTCTGAGATCAAGATGTCCAGTTTTCATGTTCTCTCTGAAGGAAAGAGGGAAGATTTGTTCCAAATATCTTTCCTAGCTTCCTGGTAGTTTCCTGATTTGTGACAGTGTAACACCAATTTTTACATGGTGCATTCCCAGTGTACATGTCAGTTTCCAAATTTCTCCTTTTGACAGAGGCCCCAGCCATATTAGATGAGAGGTCCACCCTATGCCAGTATGTCTTCATCTTACTTTAGTTAATTACATCTTCAATGGCTCTATTTGCAAATAAGATCACATTCTAACATATTGGAGTGTGGGATTTCAACATCTGAATTTGAGCAGCGGTGACCCAATTCAACCCGCTACATTTTATTCTGCAATACCCCTGAATCTGACTTTATCATACAAATATATGAAGAGCACTGGGGTTGGTTAGGTACTTTCTTGGATGTCAAGAGATGTGTGATATGGACTCAACTCAGCCATCAACAACTGTGTTAACATAAACATGGATTTCATTTGGGTTAATAATGAGGCTGAGATATAAGATCTTTGAGGTGCTTTCTGGCTCAAATGCTCTATGATTTTCTTAGCTATCCATTTGAAAACACACTTTTTTGTGTGTGGGGGAGAGAGTAGGGAAGAGGGACAGAGGGGAAGAGAGAGAGAGAATCCTAAGCAGGTTCCATATTCAGCATGGAGCCCAATGTGGGGCTTGATCCCATGACTCTGCGATCATTACCTGAGCTGAAATCAAAAGTTGGACGCTCAACCAAGTGACCACCCAGGTGCCCTGAAACACACCCCTTCTACGGCCTTTTCTTAGTGCTTTTTGCTTATTGTTGCACATTTATATTGGACTTTCAGAATTCTATTGCAATTGAGTCCAGTGATGTTTCTCTAAAGAATGCAAGAGTTTGGTCCTCCTGTTTCAAAGAAGCCAATGTCCAGAATTCATGAAGTCAGGGACCATGTCTGTTTCCCTTACTTCTGAATTACAATAGTTAACATAGGGCCTGGCACTCAATAATAGTAAGTACTCAGTAAATATGTGTTGGATAAACATTGAGTGAATGAATGTACTTATTGCAATTATTTCAATAAAATTTGCAAGTCATGTTCATATATGTTGAGACCTTTCTTCCTCACTGTTCATATTTACCCACAACTGCCAATCCCAGTATATCTTAGAACTAAAATATCTCATGTTGAATGTCCACAAATCAATGGCTGTCTAGAGATAAAATCATTTCAAGGTATCTTAGGGATTATATGAAATATTTGGAGCGTTCTGAAGAAATCAAGATATAAGAAATAGTCATTGTATGAAAAACAGCAGGAAATGGCATTTGTAAATATTCCATAGTACAATCTGGCAGAGGAAATCAGCACTTCTCCATGGACTTTTCTTAATAAATCTTACAGTCTATATTTCTGTATATATTTTACCCATGTATGAAAGACAGAGCATAGCAGGAAGTTGGGAATATATGAAGCATTAGTTTCTGTGTTGCCTCGATGTTTGGGTAAGACGGATCACATATGGTACTCAACAGGGGGTACATGGAAAGAGTCAAGAAGAGTTTACTCTGTGCATAGTAAAAATCATAAAAATTTTGTTGAGTTATTATTATCTAAATCCCCCAAAGAGTTGGTCTCTACCATTTTCAGGGTTGTGATATTATTTATTTTCAAGGTCTGAGATTTAAGCTCATCCTAGCAAAATGGAAGAGCATTATTTCTGAAGGAGCTGTGTGGCTAAGCCATGAGGCCTCTGTACTACCCAGTCAATCCCACCAACAACAGGACTTTCAAAGAAGGACATAACCTGCTATGAGCAATAAATAGCAAAATTTATGATGTAACTAAATTCTGAAAATATTTTAATAATTGGAGGAAGAATTTTAAGTTAGAGGACGGGAATCTAAGGAATGCTTCATGCCTCCTCCTATTCCCACCTAACCCAAGTAACCCCCTGCTAGTCAAACTGCAACAAGCCATTAACCTGGAATGGGGAAACTGTTTGAAAAATCATACAGGGTACAGAGGTGCCTTCGTCTTCCTGAACAGTAAATGGAACAGGACTCTTCCAATGACAACGTTAGAAAATTATATCTAGTTTAATTTTTCTCCTACATCCTGGTTTCATTTATGAGACTGTTCAGTTCTTCAGGGCTGCAGTCAAAATCAGGAAAGCCTTTCTGCCAAAGAAGAAAAGGTTTCCATTTGACAGAAATACTGTTCGGAGTGATTGATTTAAAAGTGCTGAACTCATATTCAGAGTCTGAAATCCAGGAACCGCCAGCTGGGCTGGGATTCAGAATTACAAGGATGGAGTGAGTTTCTGAGTTGTGATGCATTAAGCAGTGGGGGCAATTGCTTTCCTCACCTATCTCACAAGGGATGGAGGAAGGGAAACCTTTAAGAATTAAGAAAGAAATCTTAGAACTGTGGAGTTACTGCGTCTTGCTCTGCTAGAGGCAGAATCACGGTTTGCATTTAGTAGGCAAACTTTGGTGAGGAATTTAATACATCTTTGGGTAACTATGGATTGTCTGAAGGGAGAGTTAGAGAAGACACCAAAATAATAGAGGAGGAAAACCAGATAGCTAGTTTTACTAAAGCTGGGCTTTAGTAAATACATGGGTGTTGGAGAGCATAATGGACCTATTTAAAACAAGCAAAGCATTTCCAGGGTGTGAACTAAAAGGAGTTGGTCTGCTGGAAAAAATATCTTTGAATATTCCGCAAGAAATAGTAAGCATGAACAATGGCGCTAGGGGATTAAGACATATAATGTTAACTTACTCTTTTAATTTGTGTACTGTGGTTTTTAACAGATGGATTTATCAGTGGTTTGTTGTTTCTTCTTTTTTTCCCCTAACGCATGCTGAGCTATTTCCTTACATGCCATTTTAAAATAAAAATATTTTTAAAGGGGACACAATGTTAAGGAAGATGTATAAATAAGACAAGTGCTAATTACAGTGTCTAAAAAGAATGCCTTTACCCTGTAAATCGTGGCACAACTGCTTTCACAGGGAATGAGGGAGCTCCATGCTGGGGCTGCACTTTCTTTCCATCAAGTCACGGAGCATAAATCTGGGCAATAAATGATCAGAAGGTACTGTACTGTGTAACGTGTACAATGTTCATAAAAGAAATTAATGAACAAATAAATATTCTCTGATGGACGAGCTGGCAAAAATATATCTCACAAAAATGCCTTCCTCTTTGGTTGGGGAAGAATGGCAGGGAAGTGACATCTCTTTGAACAGTGTGCCTGGTCTCAAAGAGATTAATGCTCAGAAAGTGATCTTAATGCCTGCATCTGAGAGCCCAGACATAGGCCAAATCCCTGTGGCTGTCAGTGGGGGCTCTGCCTGTGGCGAGGGGTCAGGATCAAGCTATTCTCGCACCTTCTGCTCACCAAACCACCAATCCCACTTGGAATTCTCAGGGTCCTAAATATTGAATTTATCCACACAGAGAAGTTTGTGCTCTTCATTCAGAGTAGAAGTAACCCTACAAGCTTGGAAATCTGTAAACAAACAAACAAACAACTTTCTTGAACAAGTAAGTACTCAGAGAATGATAATGTCAGTTTCTGTCTTCTGAGCTTTGGTTGGATAGTATAGAAGTGTTCTGGGTGAGTTTTGCTGTGCTGACCTAACAATGAATACCACCAGAAACGCCACCCTCATGATGCCCATTTCTTCGGCAGGCGTATCTGATGGCTCTTTATCGCCTGTGACAGTGAGCCTAAATTCCGAGGTGTGGCCTTTAAGGTTCTGATCAGTGTGACTATGTTTCCTGTTCACGATCATGGGCCACGATTTCCAGACAGAAGTATTCTACTTTTTCCTTGCTTTTTGTGTCACCATGGGCTCCTCCTACCCTCATTCTTGGTTTCTTGTCCAAAGTTTGATGCATACTGCTGCTTCTTTGGCCTTATATTCACCCTGCTCTCCAAGAATGCATTCCCAGCCCCCTCTGAAAGGAGCACATTAAGCCCCCATTTCTCTGAGAAGCTTTCCCAACGGCTCCATCGCATGATTTTTCTATTCTTTAAAGTTTTGGTTTTAGAACTTGATAGCACACTGAATAAATTTTTTTGTAATTGCTTCACGTCTGCTCATACTGCCTTCCAAAGTAGGCCTAAGCCTTTTGAGGTCAGAGACAGTTTTATATGAGCCCGTTGCATTTCTTGTGAATACTGAAAGTGGTCAATTAGAAACAGTGCAGCTGAACATATTTACAACTCCTCACTTGATGCACAAAATTTGAAATAGTTTAAAAATGAATTTATAATTTAGACAATTGTCAAGAATTTTTATAATTTCCAAGTTTTATGTTTTAGCTCTTTATAACATCATTTTTTCAGCTGCTAAACAGAAACATGCTCCTTCTGTTAGTGTCATTTGATCCATGTTTCTGTTGATCTGAAATAAAATCTTAGTAAGTTGTTTGGTAACTATTATGTGGTTATTTTTTAATCTCAATATAATTATAATTTTTAAATTACACTCTACTAAAAGTGAATCCAATCATTTGTCAGCATTAATACTAATAATTAGTACTAAAGAATGTGTGCCAAATAACACAAGGTTGTTAAGAAAATACTAAGAAAGCCAAATTGCCACCACAATATGCCATGAATCATTTCAAAGTCCTTTGTGAAATTCTAGAGACAGTATGGTGTCCCCCAAATCTACATTAAAACAAATACAATTTAGAATTCTTGAAAACTGTGAAAAAATGCAGTCAAGTATAATTTAAAAAAGAAAAAAGAAAAAAAAACCTCACCTGGAGGTATGGCTTTAAGACCAATACCCCTAAATCTGTGCCAAAACTATAATGTCCATAGATGTTTGAATAAATTCTGGCATGCCACCCCCCTGATTTATAATTTTTACATTAATTATGGAAATACTGAATTCTGAAGACTTAAACACCTTTGTTTCATTATATTGTTCCCTAAAGCATAAGGCTGCCAAATAAAATACAGGATGTCCAGTTAAATTTGAATTTCAGATAAACAACTAAGGAAATACTGGTTTAATTTTCCTCTTAATATTGCATAAGGCCTTCTTATAATTAAAAAATACGATTCATTTCTTATCTGAACTTCAACTTTAACTGGGTATCCTCTATTTTAGAAACTAAAATAGATGATCTGTAGTTAAAACCCAATAAGGATGTGTGTGTGTGCGCGCGCGCGTGCGCGTGCATGCGCATATGTGTAGAAAACTAGTATGAAAGATACTTAATGATGAGTCATCAGGTACAGCCTCTTACCTAAAGCAGGAGTCTTGTTTACAAAGGCCTTCTCAGATTATTTCTGTTTTAATATAGTAATGGAGCTCATTCCACTTTGGGACAGCTCTAATGATTAGAATTTTAAAACAAAATTACCAAATCTTCCTAACATTTTCTGTTATAACAACAGAAAATAGGTCTACTCACTATTTTCAGAGGATGTCTCTAGAATATTTAAAGACAGCTATATTGTTCCATCCTCTGAGTCCTACTCTATCTCCTCTGTGCTGTTTTCTCTAGGCTGAGAAAATTACCATTTCCTTAAGTCATCTCTCATAATGACTTTCAAAGCCTTTACTAGTTCCAGTAATTAGCTATTATGATTTGACATTGTAGAGCCTTTGAAGAATATTGTTGGATAAGACTCTCTCTCTCTCTCTCTCTCTCCCTCTCTCTGTCCCTCTTCATCTCCCTCTCCTCTTCGCCACCACGGCCAGGGATCTGGGCACATACTAGATACACATCAATCATCTTTCCTAAGACCTTCATGACCCCTCCACTTAGAATCACTCTGTATTTTGTTTGTGTCCAAGTACATTTGGTACTTTTCCTTGGACACTAATTCCTATATTGAACAGATGTTTATTGAACACCTACTATAACCCAGCTGCTATTCTAGTTTCGGGAGACTAGGAAGAAATAAAGTAGACAAAGGCCCTGCTTTCATAGAGTTTACATTCAAATGGAAGAAGGCAAGAAATAACCCTGAATTGTATAGTTTATGATGATAAATAATCTGAAGACAAATAAAGCAGGATAAGGGGGATGGAGGTAGTGGTAGGTAAGTAGAGCTATTCTGTAGAAGGTGGTCAGGGAAGGCCACTTTGATCAAGTCACATTTTGCAGAAACCATGCAGATATCTAGGGTAATAATATTCAGATTTAAAAAAAAATCACAAAGATAACAACTGGAGTTGGGAGCATGCTTAGTGTGAGTGGCAAGAAAGCCAGTTCACCCAGAATGGAGAGAGCAAAGTGGGGAGGAAGGAAGAGGAGAAGGAGAAGGAATCCTGGGATTGCATTCGGGTCATTTCTGAGCAAGTCATACTTGGAACACCAAACAATAAACTCTTAGGGCGAGGACTATCAGGGGATTAGGGGCAATACTATTTGAATATGAGAGTGATATGCCTGGGACATTTCTCTCTCCATGGATTATAGCTCTGATTTGACCGGACAAAAAGCTGGGAGTTGCTTTTCTTTCCCTCAATGCCCTACTTGCTTTCCTCCTAAAGATGAAAGCCTGAATGACTACAGTGGGCTTCCTACATCTAAGGGAGATGTCCTTTGGCTGAAGCCGTATCAGCAGGTACATCTTCTGGCTGGAGCAGCCAAGGGAATTCATGCTTCAGTGTTATTGGTGATCTTTGTTTCAAGGGTACTCAGAATTCTGTCTAACATATAGTAAGTGAGAAATAAGTGTTTACTTAACCGAGCCTTCAAAACACTCAATCTGTGCTTCTTTACCTCTGTTCATTAGGTTGATACTATCTGGTAAATTCAAAAGTCTCTCATCAATTCAGTAAGCATGGCCCTATTTCACATGGTTCATTTGTTGACCATTATTCTCCCGGATGTAACACTTTCCAAAAGATTCTTCCGAGTTTTTAATTCAAATTGCATCAGGTGGTCATCACAAATGGCCAGTAGTGATGTTTTCTTTAAGCTAATTCCTTTCTTGTTGTGTTGTTATCACTGCAGATGACACTGCTATTTATAGATACCTCCACTGTATTTATTTGTTCTAGTATCTTCTGCCCTTTACCATAAGGTACACTTTGCAGAAACAAATGATGGTTTGACCCCATCTGGTATTTATTTTATGCTTGCTTGCAAAATTCAAGTTCTGAATGTCTATACAAGGTAACTGCCTTTGTCCCATTGGTGATTTTCCTTTTCTCTCCACAAGATATCTATCAATTCCTATAAATTCCAATCCCCTTAATCTCTGAACTGGAAATCTCTAGAATACCCAAAACTTTCCACTCTTGCCCCATCTACTCTTAGCTGGAATCCATTCTACAGGATTCCATTTCTTCTTTGTATATGGTTGGAATGCAGTAAATAAAGATTGAGTGACGAGTCTGTATGTGTCATACTGTCTTGCTCTATTTAAAATTTTCTCAAGCACCACTTCCTGGCAGACATCTATTTTGATGAACTATCTCTCCAAAACTATCATCAACACACTTACTCTTACTTGGCAAATATGCTTAAAGTTACAGAGAGATGGGGAGGGGGTAGAGAGATGAGAGAGTTAATTATCAGAAAACACTCCATTAAGTGAGGCCAATGAATGTCCCATTTAAATTTGAATTCACATTGTGAGTCACAAAATCTGTACTTCCTAAAAGGTTCCTGGTCTGTCCCACATGACAGATGTTCAGCAGATACATTTTAAAAAGCTACCATGTCTATAATCCACAAAGCTCTTTCTCTTTTGGTAACATTAGTAAAAGAAAAACACATTTATTCTCCTTGCTAAGCTTAAAACAACAACAGGCGAAGCAGGCTAAGGTTTCTTCCTGCCCTGCCCTGTCTTTCTCTTTCAGCCGCATTATAGTCTTACTCATGCTCTGAATCAAAATTAGGATGAACAGACAGTTACCTTCAAGTATAAATGAAGAAGGCCAAGTCGGGACTTGGGGAGGGGTGCTCACAATTGTTCCCCAGTGGCCAGTTCTTTCATTTCTGGAGACACAGTCTTCATATGTATTTATTCTTCTGCCCCATACAGATGTTCGCGAAAACCATTCTGTGGTTCTCCTCCTTACTGTGTTTCTCTCTGAATTCGACTATGGCAGTCTGGGCACGTATCCAACATCAGTAAATGAAAACCTCTTCATGCAGCCCAGCTTCAGCATTGCATACCAGCAGTTAAATGCTGTCTTTCCTGTCCCACATCCAAACGTTAGCATATACAATATCAATAAGCTATTCCTTTCATCTTCCCAACACTGTAGAGGTGTTTATATTTGTGTGGGGCATTTAGGCAATTCTAGCCAATGGGCTTGTACATGAGGCTAGGCCCCAGGCAGGGAGCAGCCTCAATTGGAAACAGGAACTGAAAGTGTTCTTGGTAAAACCCGGCCTCTGCCCAAATGTAGCTGTCTCACTCAATGCCTGACCTTCTTTAAAGAGGTCACCCTCAGAATTATGGGGCAGTTTGATAAGCTAGAATATACTAATTTATTGGCCATTAAAAAAAGAGGAAACTTTATTTGGATTACTCTGCTTTCTTGAGAACTTTTTTTTCATAATTAAAAACATCTGGAAGGCATTTTAATATATCATAAACAAGAGGAAATCCAAAGCACGTGACTTCTAAGAAAATGATGCAAATAGAACTCCTTGCCAAAATTTACTGTAATCTGTTTTTCTTTTTTTCCGGGGTGGGAGTTTGGAGGTGGGGGATTCAAGAAAGGAGGGCAAATGAGAATAACACTGAAAATTCTACAGAGAAAACAGTTATTTCAAAATTAGTCTACTGCTATTTTTGGCCAGCGTTAGAAGACATTACACATTGGCAGAGCCTCTGAAATATATTTGGTTTCTTTTTAAAAATTAGTCATTTTACTGGTAAATTTCTTTCTGAAATGGATAAATAATTAAATAAACACAAATTAAATTAGGAGATTAAAATAAGAAGTAGAACCAGAGAAGAGACATCTTCTGGGGTGAACTTGGGTAAAGAACAAGCTATTTGCTTAGTATTTTATTCTTCCTTTCCATATCCATCTTTTATTTGGATAATAGCATAATAAGGTTACATGCATCTCTACTCCATATCACCCAAAATTGACGCCTGCCTACAGTATTTCAAATGTTTTCCAGCTTGTCTTTCGTCAGATGAGGCATAAACTACCTTATGATATGAATGATGTGTTTTGAGGACTTTCCTCCTGTGTAGACCCTGGAAGTAAATGAGAAGTAATCACCAATCTCCAGAATTCAATTCTCTTAGCATTGCAGCTAACACACCACACCACACATCACACCACACACACACACACACACACACACACACACACACACACACACACCCCTCCGTAAAACAGATCTAAAAATATCAGTGTGGCCAATGGTTGCCTTATTTGGGTTCCAATTCTTGGATGTACACTTAATAATTTCATGCAAATAATTATACTTGATGCAGAATCTATTTGTAAGTATATAGTTTATAAAAATTCATTGAACTGCTGTAAGCCTGAAATTACACAAAGTATGTGAAACAGTTGTGTTTTATAGGATGCAGGAACCTCTATTTTCCTGGACAAATTCCAGAATTGGTATTGTGAAAAAGCTTGTGAACTAAAGGAAGACAAACCTGCGTTGAGATTGTGGCTTGGTACTTCATAGCAGTGACTTCTCTGAATTTTATATTCCTCACCTCTAAAACAGAAAAAGGTTGTCTATTTTTTTTTCCCTAAGAATCAAATGAGATAAAGAATCTGGCACAGTTTCTGGAAGTGAAAGCTCTTGTTATCATTATTGGTATTAATTTATCATTATCCCAAATATCCCATAAATGTCCACATTTATTATTACCTACATTTATCCCATAAATGTCGGTGGCAAGACATTTTGCCAATTTGCTTACAATTCTTCTATTTTTAAGGGGGCTGTGATTCTGCTATGCTGTGCAGCTGATTGAGTGATTAACTCACCCCTTCATTACATTTTACCACATGGGTTTGGGCTCTGGCCTCTAGGCCCCAAGGCAGACACATTGAAACCCTCAGATGTGGTTCTGATATTCCAGGAGCTCTAGGTCTATGTAGGGAAACAATTAGCTACAAAACACCCATTCATCTAGTTCCAGGCATTGCGAGAGATGCTGCAGATAAGAGTAAGTGAGACAAGCTTCCTGCTTGGCCAGAGGAGCTGGAGGCTGGGTTTGCTTCTCCAAGGACAGGTAGACATATAAACAGTTGGCCAGCTGAGAAAAAGATCATCAGTATTCACTATGCAAATTGAGGGGTGGGTCAGAGGTCAAGGCATACTTTAATGCCAATATGGGTGACTGAAATAAAATCCATAAAATGAGCACTGAAGGTCCTATTTATAAGGATCTGTAAGGGGAAAAAAAACCCTACTTATAAGTAAGCCAGGTAGGCTATAAACTCATTACAAAGTTTACATTTTCCAAATCATGGGAGGTGGCTATATGGATAGGGGTTAGAGGTGGGGGGCAAGGTATTCAAAAAGGATGAACACTGAAACCAGAGACACAGGGCTCTGTGTTCCAACTCTATAATTATCCAATATGAAGCACGGAGCAAGTTATATAGCCTCTCTTCCCTTTGACTTCATCACCTGCGATATAGGAATAATATATATTCAGGGTCATTGCGAGGATTAGTGTTAATTTATGCTAAGAATTTGGCAGATGGGTAGCACTCAATAAATGGTGTCTATTATTATTGGCCATTATTATTAATCATCACTAAGAAGGCCAAAGAACTTATTTAACTTATAATCATTCTCCTTGTAATGAAAATATAATTCATATTATTTATAGATTTACATGTTTTCTCTATATTGATAGTAGAAACATTAGCTAGTACTTGGTCATTGGCCATCTACTATAACTACAAAAGTACCTTATCTACAATGATATGTGTTGGAAATTTTGATTACTTAACTATTTTCCAAGAAATTTGTTACAGTAAATGGAGAATGTAGCTCTTTTAAAAATTTTTAAATGTTTTTTATTTATTTCTGAGAGAGAGAGAGAGACAGTGTGAGCAGGGGAGGGTCAGAGACAGAGGGAGACACAGAATCCGAAAGAGGCTCCAGGCTCTGAGCTAGCTGTCAGCACAGAGCCCGATGCGGGGCTCTTACCCACGAACCATGAGATCATGACCTGAGCCGAAGCTGGACGGTTAACTGCATGAACCACCCAGGCACCCTGAATGTAGCTCTTTTATAGATGACAGCCAACATTTTATAAAATTTATGTTAAACTAAAAAAAAAAAAAACAAAAACATTTAAAACCCCTATCTGAAGTAGATGATAATGGATTATATTTACTGTTCTTCTAAGACCTCTGTCTTTAACAGAAACACAAAGCAACAGCCTGAATAATACTCAACTACAGATTAGGTGAGCGAGAGCAGACTTTTATTACAAAGGAAATTACAAGACTAATTTGCATTGACTGGTTTAAACAATAGTCTACCACCCACACTAATCTGGGAAAATATTACCCAGAGACAGAAATGTAAGGGACTAGGCTAAGATAATGCTTTTTCTTCTTACATTCATATTTCAGAATCATTATATCTTGAAATAGGTTGTCAGATGGGTTAATGGGCCTTACTATTTCATTTTAACACTAAATACAAAAAAAAAAGTTTATGGAACCTATGCTTTGAAACAAGCTTCCATAAGCCATAATCCAATAATTGTTAGCTACACAAGAGGCATAAAGAACATTAAAACTTTCTATGGGAGAGTTGTCTTTAGTAAAACAGAGCTTTCATCATAAATATTGGTATGGGGTTATATTATAACAAAAATTCAAACAATCAACTGCAGATGAGATATTAATATCATAAAATCATATGGTGTATTGAAAGAAGGATATGGGTCAGCCAAATAATATGTACTAGTATATATAGAGAGAGTATTAATAGCTGGCTCACCAATTCTGGTTAGGCCTGGCATGTTATCTATTACCTTCAAGAGTTTCAGAAATTCCTTTTTCTCATTTTGGATCCTGGCCTATGGTGATATGCTTTAGATGGCAATATCTACTCATGTGGTTTACCAATTTGTATTGTCAACCAGTCTGTGTATACACATTTTGAAGAGCTATTTAGCTTTTGCTAGTGGAGCCATTTCCAGATCAGAGAGGAAAACAAAGGGGAAACCTCACAGTCTACTGTTAAGAAATAAACAAACAAAACAAAAGCAAACAAGCAAAAACCAAACTCCAGAATTAGAGCAAGGTAAATGTATTTAGAACAAGATAAATATGCTCAATGATCATTAACTAGAACCTTATGCACTTGAGGATGTCAGCCATCATCTAATAGATAAGTAAGGGTAAAAAATTTTTCGAGATGTTATTCACACTGCCTATGCTAAAGTATTACTGCTGTAGGAGGTCATCAGTAAATTTTAAAGCAGTGCCCGATTACTCTTCCTCTGTGCTCAGTTACTGATGCTATCTGCCAAGCTATAGTCAAACTCTGTAAATAAATAAACCAATAAAGCCCTTGGGGGAAAGTCCTTAATCTACAACACAGTGATTTTGTAGCTTGAAAAAAAAACCTTTGTAAAATAAACTTTTGCAAGATACTACTAGCAATGGTATTCATCCTTTCGCTTATAGTGTTGAAAGAACACAGGCAGTGTGGTTCATTAATTTAACAGAATAATGTTGAGCCAAACTGGATACTGGGGTTATTCTGGAGAATAAAACAGACTGGGTCTCTGTCATCATAGAGCTTAGAGTCCAGTATAATATTTCCTTAAAGTCCTTAATATCCTTCCTTTCACAACCAAGGAGGATGGTATGAACCAAGCCATCATCCAAGCATATTAACTCTGCCTAGAATTTAGAGGGTGTGTGTGGTAAGAAATAATGTTGAAGAGGTAAGAAATCTGAAGTCTTGGGCATAAATCCATCTTAGTGGTAGCCCCCAATTTCCCAATGTGTAATATTACAAATGAGATCAATTTCTAATTTCTTCCTGCATTATAATGTAAAAAATCAGAAAGTGTGGGATAATTTTTGAGAGAAAATATGTTATGTAAGTTCTAGGTGTTCTCAGTCATAAGAGTTTATTCAAAACATTTTGGTTGTATGCCCATGAGAGTTAAGAAGAAGCTCACGGTCCTGCCCACTTAAAAAAAATATCGAATGTAGTATATTCACTTAATAAAAGGCAAAGAATGTTAATGATAATTAACAGAGTCAATAAGTCTCCCTCATTGGGTCAGTTAGACAATTTCATCCTCCAGAGCTCCCCAAGTACTTATGATCTAGGCACGAACTAGAGCTCAGCATTCAGAGATGTGGCATGTTAGACAGGGACTAGGGGCCAGGTTGTGGCTGATCTTGACTGAAAATTAATGATGCAGCTTTGGTATACAAAGAACATCACCGAAATTTAACTATGATCACAGCTGTTCCTTCATAAGATTAACTTAGCAGCATTTTGCTAAGTTGGTTAGAGATAAGGGAAGAACCTGGGAGAAAAGTCTGGCAAGAAATTGGTCGGGAGACATAAAAAATAATAAAGTCTGGAGTGACCTAAGTATTAGAGGACTTGATAGTTGAATGGCTTCAAGGTATGAGGAAGAGAAACGAAGAAAATACTCCAATATTACTCTCAAGTATCAAGTTTAGGTGACTGAGAAAGTGGCATGAAAATAATGAGTGGTATGCCAAAAAATGTTCTCAGAGAGAAAAAGAGAGTGAGAGGGAAAGAAAGAGAGAATGAAAGAAAAATGGAAGGGAAGAAAGGAGGGAAGGAAGGAGGAAGGAAGAAGAAAGAGAAGAGGGAAAAAACAAAACACCAAAAACCATAGCTACAATTTGTAGCATTTGCCATTCTGTGGTGTAAATGCTCCCACCACGGCTAACCTGGAGTTGAGAATGGTTGTACACAGAGAACCCTACTAAGCTGGTAAGAGCCAGCTCCACCAGGTGACTGGAGTGAAGGGGAGGACACTGAGAAGGGAGCTGGGAGTTTTAGCCTTTGACACATTGAATTTAAAGCAATTAGCTGTCTACATGGCAATGTCCAGCAAGCATTTGGAGATGCTGGACTGTAGTTCCGTCAGAAATGTCAGTTGGAAATATCTATTGATCTATACCTCTTTGTGTATATATATGTATACATAGACACAAATTTATATTTGTATATATTTGTATATTTGTATATTTATATATAATAAACATACCACTTAAAAATATACATATACATATTGTGTAAATATGATATATACAATATTTAATATAGAATACATATTAAAGTCTATATAAATATGATATATATTTAAGGGTTGTCTGCACAGAAATAATATTAAAGGTAAATAAGATTATTTAGGTATAGAACTCCAGGTGAGAAAAAGTAGAGATAATATCTGAATCTTGGAAAATAATCATATTTGGGAAGCAAAAGGAGGCAGAAGAAGAACAGTCTGGGGAGGTAGGAGGCAAATCAGAAGAGTGTTCCATACTAGAAACCAAGAAAAAAACATTTTAAGAGGGCTTGGCTACGGTGCTGAGGGTGGTGGCAAAGGGGAAGGATACTTAAATGAAAATAAAAATCTTTGCGATGGGTCTCTTTAGGCCCCTGGGACTGCAGAGGAGGTAGTTTCAGCAGAGTTGTGGGTTGGGAGAGTTTCAGCAGTGTATGCCTTCTCATTTTTCCCAACATATTTGGCAGTGAAAGGAATGAGAAAAGATGAAAGGGTAGGATCTTTTCTTTTCTTGTTTTTTGAGCTATTATTATTTCAGTGGAAATTTAGCTGCAACATAAGGAGAAAAACAAATTTTCCTCAGTCTCACTAGTAGCAAAAATGGCTTTCCTCCAAAGTTAAAAGCTTGCAAGCCCCACCGGGGCTGACCCTTGGGCTGTCCATTATTTGCTACGCGCCTCGCTTAGACAGACCACTTGGGACAAGATTCTCGTGGACAGCTGTGACCAAGCAAACAGGAGCAATGGAATAGCAACATCAATCCCACGAAGAGGAAGAATATATATGACAAAGCATTTGCTTTATGAAAAATATGGAGGTGGGGAAAACAAGGGAGGCAATGCCAAGAACAAATATCTGAAAGAGTTACATTCTTCTAGAATGACATGTGTTGTTCAGCCAACTTAAAGCTTAACATAACAGAACTGTCCTCCGAACCCACAATTCTTTCCCAAGTTGCTCCTCAGGTTGTTTTCCTGTTGCTTGGAACAGATGATTTCCTCATTTCCACATTTCCAGAGTATACCAAAAATGTGAGGTCTAGCCATCTCACTTCCTCCTTAATGTCCTCTCTATCTTTCATTATTTTCAAGTTGCCCAGATTGCCTACATTGTGTTGTCTATATGACACATAATGAAGAACAATAAATATCTATTATGTGTCATAAATAGTACATGTGTGTTAACACAATTATTCCTCGTCTTGCATTATATCCTGATTATTTCCTATAGGTATTTGGTTCCTTACATTTGGCGACTTATAAACTTTGTCTTTTCCTTTGATAACCCTCTTTTTCCGATATGATGCATAATTATAGGCTGATTAAAAATATCAGTTGATGCTTCTTGAATTGGATTGAAATTTTTTTACGAAACAAATTTTCATGAAAATCTTTATGGGTACTACATGGGAGCTATTGTGTAGCTGAAGATAAACTATAGTATATCTTTGTTTAAAAACACTTTGTTTTTAAAAGTAGGTTCTAGATGGGGCGCCTGGGTGGCTTAGTCGGTTAAGCGTCCGGCTTTCGCTTAGGTCATGATCTCGCGGTTTGTGGGTTCGAGCCCCACGTCGGGCTCTGTGCTGACTGCCAGCTCAAAGCCTGGAGCCTGTTTCAGTCTGTGTCTCCCTCTCTCTCTGACCCTCCCCTGTTCACGCTGTCTCTCTCTATCCTAGAAATAAATAAAAATATTAAAAAAAAAAAAGTAGGTTCTAGAGAAAAGGATGGCTCCTCTAAAATGAATTTGGAAACAGCTGGAAGATAAAAGTAATTTATCAATATCATCAGTTTCAACTATAACAGGGATAAGACTTTTTGAAATAAATTAATTGACCCTCCCCTTATTCAGCCAGAGACATCCATTATCTCAGGCAGGATTTGGATTATTAAAGCAGGAATACGAAGAGGAAAACAGTCATTGTTCAAAGAAGGTTGTTGTTTATTTTTTATCAGTGTGTAGTGAGACAAAGGTCTTGTGAATCAGGATTTGTGGCAAAAGAAAGGGAGTTTCTAAATTTCAAGAGGTACTCACATATACAAATTAAACCATGGAGGTATGAAAATATGCTTTAGTATAGAGAAGAAAAAGAATTTAATGGAGGGAAAGCTCAATTTCCACTAAAAGAAAGCAAAAGGTGTAGTCCTGACAGTGGCTCTGAAAAGAATTTGAGGGAAGGAAGCAGGAATCAAAGTTCAGCGTCCTGGATTTCCCCTCAGAAGATGCAAGAGAAAAGACAAAAGGTTTGAAAAACTTCTCAGTATTTGATGTTTCAGGCAGGTGTAGCTCAGGAAAATTACAGACCTCTGAAGAAAATACCTCAGGTCAGCATGATGATAGCCACAGGAAGCCACCTAAGATGCTTCTAGGATGTCATTTAGAAATTGCTGACCTGGAAGTGTTCAGTCAGAGGGAAGTCCTGAGAAGAACCTTCACGAGACAGCTCGCATCACATCAGGCTAAGCTCTGATGAGCCCTTAGAGAAAGGGCTGTCTGACCTATTGAAACAGAAGGTGGGAGTGTGGGGGAGATCTAGAAGTTGCCTTATGAAGCTAAGAGGCATAAAAAGATAGTTGAATTGAGAAACAACAGACTTACAAAGAGACCACCAGAGTGAGATTAGGAGCAGATGAACGGAAGCTGACCAGAGATTCCGCAGAATTAGTAAGAGTCGAGGTAGGGCTGATAGAGCAGTGATAGCTGAGCTGGACATTTTCCTGAAATTTAACAGCCATAAATGTCAATGTGTTATGCCAACCCCCCCCAACCCCTCCCCCCCCACCAAAGCAATATTAACCACAATTCAGTGGGCACTAATGCTACATGCTTGGTGACTAAAGAGACCTGATTGGCTTTGTAACATAACAGACCAGCAGAGATGTGAAGGACAGCAGGCAGGCTTCCTTCCTCTTTGAAAGGAGGCAGGACACAAGCTTTTCTAAGAACCCACACACCATGTTGAGAAACACAGAAGGAATGAGAGAAATATCACTAAGAAGAATCCATACTTTGAATTAACCCAATATTTATCCAAAACACTGGGTACCAGACTGGGATTCCTTCAATTACAATTAAGTTTGTATTCTCTAACATGCAGTGAGATGGAAGGCTTGAACATTTGGATCAGTCGTGGCAAATGCATAGCAACATTTCTTTCTTGCACATTTTGAACCACAGACTATACATTTTGATATGCAAACTAATAGGAGAGTAACAAAAATGTTGGGAAATGTGGTTTTGGGGAAACCATTTTTAAACTGTCATGCTATTTTTGGCTCTTTCTACTCTTAAGTGAAAAGTAGAGACAGAAAATAATTAAAAAGAAGGCATTTTTTTCCCCTGTACGAGAAAGTAGAGAAACTAAGAAGTGAGATCTGAATACCAAGAGTAAACCAAGGCACAATCTCATAACCGAGGATTCAAGCTATTAAGGCTAATACCACTGCTAGGAAACTGAGCACAATCTACATTTTCAACATCCGAAGAATCAAAAATGAAAGGAAAAAGTTTAATTTCTGAAACAAACAAAGTAGGATTAAATCAAGTTGATTAGGGTAAGGTTTATTGACAAAGGCAGAGTATCCAGAAAGTTGTGCTCATTTAAATCTTGCTCTAAAAGTGCATCTCCTTAATAGACTGTGGATATAGACTGTGGACGTGTTAAAATTTAGTGATATATATATTATATATATATATATAACTTTAGCAAATGTTTTTCTTTATAGGAAGAAGCTTAATTGAGAAAAAAACATATAGAAGTTTATGACTACACAGTAGCTTGTAGAGTGGACTTATTTTCACATGTAAGACATCACCAATAACCTGTGGGACGTTACCCAGAGAGGAGGTATTGATAATCTCAATTATTGTACAAATTGAAGAAGCTTTGTCAATTTGAGGCTTTTTTTTACTATAAAAATCAATCTGCTTGAAACTATCTCTTTCTTTTTTGTTTTAAATGTCTGTTTTTGAGAGAGAGAGAGAGAGAGAGAGAGAAAGAGGAGGAGGAGGAGGAGGAGGAGGGGAAGAGGAAGAGAGAGGTACAGAACCTGAAGCAGACTGCAGGCTCTGAGCTGTTAGCATAGAGCTCAAAGCGGGGCTCTAACTCGCCAGCCGTGAGATCATGACCTGAGCCGAAGTCAGATGCTTAACTGACTGAGCCACCCAGGTGCCCCTGAAACTATCTCTTTCTGACTGAAACTTTTATTTTTAATAATTAAAACAAAATTTGGGGGCACCTGGTTGGTTCAGTCAGTTGAGTAACCAGCTCTTAGGTTTGGCTTAGGTCATGATCTCATGATACATGAGTTTAAGCCCCAAGCGGGGCTTTGTGCTGACATTACAAAGCCTGCCTGCAGTTTTCTCTCCTCCTCTCTGCCCCTCCCCCCACAAGATAAATAAAAACCAAATTTTGGTATAGTTACTGGAAAATGTATATTTTTTATTGCATAGTGCCTTTTAATGCTGATAAAAAAGTAATTCATATTTATTGTCATATTATTCTCCTTAAGAGAAAAGTTTCTATTTCATAGCTCTGCAGATATCAAATAATGCCACAATTTTAAATTTTAATAAGGTAAATACTAGAATAATTTGGTATGTGGATCCTCTTTAAAATATCTTCCCTGCCAGGGCGCCTGTGTGGCTGAGTCGGTTAAGCGTCCGACTTTCCCTTAGGTCATGATCTCGCGGTTCGTGGGTTCAAGCCCCGCGTCCGCTCTGTGCTGACTGCTAGCTCAGAGTCTGGAGCCTGTTTCAGTCTGTGACTCCCTCTCTCTCTGACCCTTCCCTGTTCACGCTCGCTCTCTCTCTCTCCTAGAAATAAATAAGACATTAAAAAAAAATGACATTAAAAAAAAAATCTTCCCTGCCTACCTACATTTTACCAACACTTCAAAAAAACAAAAAAACAAAAAACAAAAAAAAAAAAACAACACTGTGAAGAATTTTGAAGATTAAACCTCTCCACAGTTGGACCTATGGTGAAGAAATGTTATAATAGTTAGAGATGAACTCTGATCTATGGTTGGTAGAAGCATAATTTGGTGCAACCTTCTGTAAAGTACTTTAAAAGTATGTATAGAATGTCTACAAATGTTGATAGGATTTGAACTATAATCTTCATACCTGAGAATCTAACCTTAAAGATATAAAGGTAAGTCAATGAGAAAAATGGAAATAATCTAAATGTCCAGAGATAAGAAACATATTAAATAAAAAACAGAATTCTTTTTTCTTGCCTCAGTTTGGAGATGGCCAAATGGGCTACTGAGTTCAGTTGTCTACTAGTCAATATCACACTTGACCCAAGGGCCATTTTATGCTGACATTAATCCATTTGCTAATAGTACAGTAGGCTGGTGATTAAGAATATGTTTTCAAAGCCTATGTAAAAGAACAGCAAATTCTCACCATAAAATTTTTTGTTAGTGTGTGTGTATTTGGAAGGGACCAGAAGAAAAACAGTTCAAAATGCTAACAGAGGTTCTATTTCAGTAGTGAAATACTGTGTGGTTTTATCTTAGTTTTGTCTTTAACTTTTTAACTTTAATACATTTTCTACTGCAAAAGTTCACTAGTTTCAAAATCAGAAAAAAGTAAAAATTATTAAAACTGAAGACAAATTAAGTCCTGAAAACATCATGTCTGTTATATTTTGTAAATAAAATTCAGGTTGCCCAAATTCATCCATTCGTATACAATATTCTATTAAGTATTTTCATAAAAACAGAAGTGAAGCACAGAAACTTTCAAAAAATGATGCTAGACTACTGCCCCCAAATCATGAATATTAGGAAAATGTCATATTTTTATAGTAATCCATATTTTTCAAAGCAGTTACATGTATATGAATCATGTGCCTCTACTCTTCCCTCAACCTCTTTTCATTATAGAATCAGAGGAACTGAGTGGAAAGGAGCCCCAGTAGCCCGCCAGTGAAAACCCTGCTTAGTACAAAGGAAATGTATCATAATACCCCTGAGAGAGACTCTTCAACCATGTGACTGTTTCTAAAGCTCCAGACACCAGAAGGCATTTTCATTTTCTGAACAGTTTTAGCAGTTATAAAGTCATTCTTTTAGTGAATGAAAACAAAAGAATGCAGTGGCTACTTCTCCTTACTTCCTATAAAAAGACATAGATATTCCCAGCCCTGATCTTCTATCTGGTTTTTTAAAAAGTGTGGTCCACATACTACCTGGATGAAAACCAGAGAACCTCTTTTGAAATACTGGTTTCTGGCCCCCACCTGAGACCTCCTGAGCCAGAACACTGGAACCTAGGATTACACATTTTTCACCAACTTCTTAATTGGTTCTTGGACATCTTGGTGGGTAGAAGGCTCAGCCTGGAAGGAGTGAGCCATTCTTAGTTGCTTGTTTTGCTCTAAAGACCGCAATAGGGGCTCATACATTGAGTCCTCCATTGGCCTATATGACACATGATGTGAGGGCCACTTCATTCCAGTTATTCCCCTTGTTCAACTATCATTCATTCAACATTCATCATTTATTGTGTCAGGCACTATGTCAGGTTCTGAGAACACAAAGATGAAGTACACGTATTCTCTGCTGGTGAGGAGCTCATGGTCAGGCATAGTAGTTTGTGATCTACATAACAGAGAGTGGTCGACCTTTCCTGTTTTCAGAATTTGATTTTTTTTTTTCTTCTGTTATCTTGGTCTGGGAGGTAATATTAATTGGAAAGTTCCTCTCATAAGAGTGGATGCTAGGATTTATTTTTCTCAGAATTACACACTGGTGATTAAAACCAATCCTTGTTCTTCTTTATTTTGGGATTTGATCCCAATTAAACATCTCCACATTCTTGGTCTAGATAACTTTCTGGGCATTTACACATCTTTTTAAACTTTTCATCCAATGAATGTGTGTGTGTTTGTGTGTGTGTGTGTGTGTTCATATACATATATGTATATGTTTTCTTACTAAAGTGAAATTCACATAACATGAAATTAACCATTTTAAAGTGAAAAAACAATTCGGTGACATTTAGTGCATTCATAATGTGCAACTATCACCTCTATTTTGTTCCAAAACATTTTCATGACCCCAAAAGGAATCTCCATATCCATTAAGTAGTCACTCCCCATTCACCCTCCACTCTGTATTTTTTTTTTTTGTGGTTTATCTTAATTTTCTTTCTTTTTTTTTTTTTTTTTTTACAAATAGTTTATTGTCAAATTAGTTTCCACATAACACCCAGTGCTCATCCCCACAAGTGCCCTCCTCCATGCCCACCCCTCCTCCCCCCACATCCACCAGTCCTCAGTTTTTGTCAGCATTCAAGAGTCTCTCATGGTTTGCCTCTCTCCCTTTCCCCCACCATTTCCGCCCTTCTTCTCCCCCTTGGTCCTCTGTTAAGTTCCTCCTAATCCTCCTATACGTGCAAACATATGATATTTGTCCTTCTCTGCCTGACTTATTTCGCTCAGCATAACACCCTCAAGGTCCATCCATGTTGCTACACATGGCCAGATTTCATTGTTTCTCATTGCCATGTAGTATTCCATGGTATAGATAAACCACATCTTCTTGATCCATTCATCTGTTGATGGACACTTAGGCTCTTTCAGGTTTTAGCTATTGTGGAGAGTGCTGCTATGAACATTGGGGTCCATGTGCTCCTATGCCTCAACATTTCTGTATCCCTTGGGTAAATTCCTAGCAGTGCTATTGCTGGGTCATAGGGGAGTTCTATTGTTAGTTTCCTTAGGAACCTCCACACTGTTTTCCAGAGGGGCTGTACCAGTTTACATTCCCACCAACAGTGTAGGAGGGTGCCCGTTTCTCCACATCCTCGCCAGCATCTAGAGTTCTCTGATTTGCTCATTTTAGCCACTCTGACTGGCGTGAGGTGGTATCTCAGTGTGGTTTTGATTTGTATTTCCCTGATGAGGAGGGATGCTGAGCATCGTTTCATGTGTCTGTTGGCCATCTGGATGTCCTCTTTGGAGAAGTGTCTGTTCATATCTTCTGCCCATTTCTTCACTGGCTTGTTTGTTTTTCGGGCGTGTAGTTTGGTCCACTCTGTATTTTTGATGGTAGCTGTTCTGTTTGATTTTTTTATACCTCTTCACTCTTTGCCTATTAAGTCTTTTTTTTTTTTTAATTTTTTTTTAATGTTTTATTTATTTCTAGGAGAGAGAGAGAGACAGCGTGAGCAGGGGAGGGTCCGAGAGAGAGGGTGTCACAGACTGAAACAGGCTCCAGGCTCTGAACTGGCAGTCAGCACAGAGCCCGACGCGGGGCTCGAACCCACGAACCGCGAGATCATGACCTAAGCGAAAGTCGGAGGCTTAACCGACTAAGCCACCCAGGCGCCCCTCCTATTAAGTCTTTTTAATCCTGGGAGATTGTTTCTGGCTACATCAGAATACACTTGGGTGTATACATTTTATTCTGTTCAAGGTTCTATATTGTAGGCAGCTGGTATCATCTCATTTTATAATTTCTCTAATGAACACTTAAATTCCAGACTCATGTGATAGCTGTAACATAAAGTATTTTAATTATACATATATTTATTGTGAATGGTTAAATAATATATAAATAAAATAAAAAGTGAGTCTCCCATAAGTCCCCCACATTTACCAGGGTAACTACTAGTAATAACTTACTATGTAGCATTCCATATTATTTCTTGATTCAGTTACATGCATATACTCTTCCCCAAATTATATGATACTACTCACATTATTGTATGAGTATTATATAATAGTCAGAGTTCTACCACTTGTTCATTAATTTTATATTTTATTTATTAATTCTTCTAACAATATCTACTGTATACTTATTAGATGACAAGTTCTAGGAGATACAAGGGTGAATAAATATCTACCTCAGCCTCTGTCAGGTCATTATTTGAAATAAGTGTACATCATTCCATCATCTAGATATACTATAATTTAACACAATTAATATAACCATTCTTCTATTAGTGGACAGCAAAAATTCTTTCTACCAACATTTATTGACTATTTATCAGCTACTACAGATTAGTGCAGACTGAGGTAGGGAAAACATTCGTTTCGCATTTTTATAACTACAAATTATGTAGTGCTTAGCTTCATTTTTACAATATAAAGATAACCTGTCTTTTGTATTTGAAATAAAGTTAGGTTTTTGAGGGAGCTGTGGGTAACGTATACTCAATGATTCCAACTATGTGCCCAAGAGTATAGGGGATGAATTTATCCAGCCCTAAAAGACTGTACAGCAGAAGAAATAACCAAAATAATTAAAACCTTTCTGGCAAAAGTATCAACCATTCCAATGGACACCTGACCAGTGAGATATACTATAAAAACTGGATGTCTACCAGCTTTGTCATTATATACTTTGGTATACACTGTAAGAATATCCAGTCCTCAATTTGATTGATTCCTTCTGCACCTATTTTATGTAGTTTTCTTGTTTGTTTTGTTTTGTGGGAAATGGGCAATATTTGTGCTTTTTCATTTACATATTTGGCTATGTGGAAACCCTAGGGAATGAATCATTCTGGATAGCTGAAAATTTTAATCATTTTTGATGGAAATCTTTCTAAAATGGATTTCACACTTCCCTGCCTTCTTAAACAGAGTGGATGGAATGTAATTAATCTTTTTTTGATGACTTGGTTTTATCATTATGAACATTAATGACTGTGCTGTGCTATCCAGAGATGACATTCTCAACACCGATTGTGGTATGCGGGACGGCCTGTGGTCCCCTTAGTCTTTTTAAATATTTGTGTCTAGGCTACAGTCTTCCCTTACTGTGAAGCAGCACAGTGTAGGTACAAAGAGGTGGGCTTAGGAGGAACAAAAGCTGTGTTCAAATCCCAGCTCCTGATCCGATGGCCAGTTACTCTTTTGGTCTGATTCTTTGTAAAATGCTCACAGTAACACACCTAACAGACATGTATTAAGGATTAAATAGTGGGCCTTAGGTATAGTGGAAAATAAGCCAATGTTAGTTTCTATCAGGGTACTTACTAGTTAAAAAGCATTTTTCCTGATAATTTTGCAGTTTCCATTCTTCTGTGGGACTGAAAGCTGAATGGTAGAGTTGAAAGTTGTGCAATCAATTTTGGGTACTTAGATATACTAGTTACTTCTTAACTACTAACTGTGTAGAAACATTTCTGCCTCCATAAAATAGAGTTTTGGAGGGTAAAAGTCAAAATCTCTGGATTCTGAAATCCCTACATTATGGAGAAAATGTGTCAAATCAGTCTGCATATCCTCTTCTAGGTTATGAACTTGGTCATTTCCAGAGAAATGATCATTAAAAAATTAATCAGCTATACTTACCAAGGGCCTAACATATATTGGTTACATGTCTAGTTTCTGGAGATAAAGCAGAGGAAGGAAGGAAGGAGGGAAGGAAAGAAGGAAGGAAGGAAGGAAGGGAGGAAGGGAGGGAGGGAGGGAGGGAGGGAGGAAGGAAGGAAGGAAGGAGGAAAGGGAGGGAGGGAGATATTTCTGTCCACGTGTAGCTTCCATTTTAGTAGAGAGTAGAAAATAAAACACCTAGATACTAAAATGTATAGTGCATCATTTTATAAGTCTTCCTCAGAAAAAAAATATAGAAAGGGGATATATAAAGCCAGAGAGTCAGGGGAGAGATTCAATGTTAAATACAATAATTAATGATGATTCCATGGAGAGGATGACATTTGAAGAAAGACTTAAAGGAGACAACTATAGATATATTTTGCTGGCAGACTCTTTAAAGAAGAGGGAACAGTAAATACAAAAGGAAGCTAGAAAATATCTGTTGTATTCATGGAGTATAAGCCATCCCAGAGACTAGAACAGAACAATTATGTCAGATGGTGATGAGAGCTAAGGACAAAAATCAAGCACAAAATGATATTAGGAGTGTCTGGACTGAGGTGGTGGGTGGTATTAAGATGCAGCTTTATATAAGGTAAGATGCCTCAAGTGATAAAAGACTGAAGTTGGCAAGGAAGCAAGCCATATGAGGTGTTTGAGCAAGCCAGGCAGAAGCAATACCAAGCGGAAAGGCCCCAAGGCATTATGTGTCTGAGTGGTTCAAAGAACAGCAAGGAGACCTGTTGACTAAAAAGGAGTAACCCACAGGGGAAGTTGGAGATGATGCTAAAGGGATAACAAAAATCAGGATTATATAGTGCCTTAGGCCTTTATATATATGTTAACTCTCGCTTTGGGTAAAATGGGGAGCCACTGTACGGTTCTTAGCAGAAGGGTGACTGCTTTTGTTGTTGTTGCCACAGCTATTAAAAGGGTCATTCTAGTTATTGGATTGAGAATAGGCTGTGGATAAGGGAAAGACCAGGGACAACAATTGAAAAGCTACTGTAATAACCAGGGAAGGCATGATGATAGCTTTCATGGGGTTACTTATGAAAAAGATGCAAAGATGTAGATGTATTCTGATTATACTAAAAGCATAGTCCATAGCCCACTGCCCATGGAATATCTAAGAAAGGAGATAGAATTGAGCAACAGAAAGTACAAAGTTGAAGAAGTAAAATTATATATATATATATATATATGTGTGTGTGTGATAAGTAAACACATATATATATGTATATATAATATACACATATACATATAAAATATACACATACACACATACATACATATATACTGTTACTTCAGCCTAGAATGAGTAACAGGAACCAGAGGTATCCTTCTATGTGAAACAACTGAAAAATGGGATGGAATTCATAAAATAAAAGCTCTCGAGATATTTCACATCAATAATGAGAAACTGATTCTTGGCAGAGATAAACAAAATAAATTACACATTTGCCCTGACTTACAGTCTTGAGAGTTTCCAGGTTGTACCACAGATGGGGGAAACCTAGACAAAGCCTGATAGTTTCCATGAGTTGAGGAAACAAAACTGAGGTTCTAGAGAAGCCAAGGAAGCAGGAATTTCCAGAGAAGAGTAATAGAGAGGAGAGATCTACATAGAGAGGAAGACTCAGAGTTCCCTAGAGGGTCTTCCTCTGTGGTCAGTACTGATTGACAGAAATGCATGAAGAAATTATCTGCAGCTGAGAAAAGGAAGTGCCAGAAGAAATTAGAGGGAAGAGAGACTAAAGCTCATATAGATGGGGATAGTTTCTGTTCCCACCAAGCAAAGTAGAAAAACCTCATAATTCATGGGGCATTAGATAGAATACTCACAAGGATTTTGCCTCAGTATTAGGGCAAATTTAATTCTACACCAAACATTTCTCTGGCTCCACCTCAGAAAGCTTAAAAGCAAGTCGCAAAATTACCAAACTATTTCCAATTAACTTTACTGCACTGTCGGTCATAACTAAGGAATATTTAGCGGTATACAAGAATATCCAGTGTACAAGAAGGCAAATTTTGCACTGCCTACCATACAATCAAATGTTATGAGGTATGCTAAGAAGCAGGGAAACCCAATTCCTAATGAGGAGAAAAATAAAGTAATTAATAAATGACACAGATAATGCAATTAACAGAACAAAAGCATTAAAACAGTTATTGTAGTCATATTCTATTTGTTCAAGAAGCTTAGGGAGAAATTGAGCATGTTAACTACAAAGAAGATTTAAGAAAGATCAAAACAGAATTTCTCAGGCAGAAAGTACACCACTGGAACGAAAAACAACACTCAATTGGCTTAATAGCATATTAGACATTTTAGAAGAAAAAAAAGAGTGAACTTGAAAATATAAAAACAGAAACTATTCAAAATAAAACTCAGAGAGAAAAGTGACTAAAAAGTAAAATAAAAACATGACCAACCTTTAAGGAGATATAAAACTACTTAAAATAATGTAACCTACATGTAATTGAAATCCCAAAAGAAGGGGAGGAGGGAAGACAGGAGGTATATGAAAAAAAAAAATTGAAAAAAATAATTGCTGAAACATTTTCAAGTTTAGTTAAATCTCTAAAACTATAAATTAAAGAAACTCAATGAATCCCAAGTTTAGAAAACTCAGAGGAAACTACCCCAACCTTCATAATAAAATGGCTTAAAACTGATGACCCACAGAAAATTTTAAATGCAGTCAGAAAATAAATGACACATTTTATTCAGAGGATCAAAGATAAGAGGATTTATCCAGACTTCTTTGTAGGGAATAAAAAATGTGAGCCAGAAGACAATGAAGATACATCTTTAAAACATTACAAGAAAAAAAAATCAACCTAAAATTTTATACCCAGATGAAATATCTTTCCAAATGAAGGACTGTAAGACTTTTAAGACATACAAAAATGGAAAGAAACTATTAGCTCATCTGCATTTTAAGAAATGCTAAAGGAAGTTCTTCACATAAAGAAAAATTATACCAGAAGGAAATCTGCATTCAGAACTGAAGAAATTCTAAACTAGTAACTATATAGGTACATAAAAAATATTTTCTTATTATTTAAATTCCTTTAAGAGATAATTTACTAAAGGAAAAATTAAAAATTGTATTGTTGGTTCTCTAACACATGTAGAAGTAAAATATATGAAAATAATGGCACATAGGCTGGGTGGGGATAAAGTGAAATATACTGTTATAAGTTTCTTATGCATGAAGTGGCACAATAGCACTTAAAAATGGAGTGTGATAAGTAAACAATGATTACTATAAACTACTGAAATCACACAAAAGAGTTTTAGATGATAGGCCAAAATACTCAATTACTAGAAAAGAAATCAGATTTTTAAAAAGAGAAATAACATGGAATAATTATAAATTAGTAAAAAGATGGCAGATTTTATCCCAACCACATCAACAACTACATTAATGGTAAATAGTCTAAATGCCTCAATTAAATGGCAAACATTTTCAGATTGGGTAAAAGAGCAAGATATTGCTGGGGCCTGCAAAACATATATAGACATACACAAATTATAAGTAAAGGATGGAAAGAAATTGGTATACTATGTTAATATCAATTAAGAACAAATTTGGAGTGGCAATATTAATGAGACAAAGCATATTTTGGAGCAAAGAATAGTAGCATGGATAAAAAAGTAAATTTCATAATGAGATATGGTTGAAATCATCAAGAGGATATAATAATTTTGTTTTTTAGTTTTTATTTAGATTCCAGCTAGTTAACACACAGTATGATATTAGTTTCAGGTGTAAAATTTTGTGGTTAAATACTTAAAATACCTGGTGCTCATCAGAACAAATGCACTCCTTAATCTCCATCACCTATTTAATCCATTTCCCTATCTACCTCCCCCCTGGTAACTATCAGTTTGTTCTTTATAGTTAAGAGTCTTCTTTTTGGTTTTCCTCTCTCTTTTTCCCCCTGTGATCATTTGAAATGTCTTTCTCTAACTGACTTATTTCACTTAGCATAATACTCTCCAGCTCCATCCACATAATTGCAAATGGAAAGATTTCATTCTTTTTTTATGGCTAAGTAATATTCCATTATGTGTGTATGTATGTATGTATGTATGTGTATATATATATATGCATATCCATAAACACACACTACCTCTTCTTTATCCATTCATCAATGGATGGATATAATAATATTAAATGTTTATGCATTTAACAAAAGAACTTCAAAAATACATAACACCAAATCCATAGAAGGATAGAAGGAGCTAGAGTCAACATGACAGAGAAGTAGAGGGACTCGAAGTTCCTTTGTCCCTCAAAAACAGAAGTATTGAGGCCAGAATACTTGGAATTCCAGAAATTTGGGCTACAGAGGGACAGAAACACCCCCAGGGCCCCCCAGGGCCAAACTGGTGGCCCATGGATGCATGATAGCAAATTGGGAGAGAGAAAATGGGCAGCATAGCCATGAAGGAGAGGGATACTCTACTGTGGAGAGACAAAAGGAAGAGAAAGAGAGGCTGTGGAAGTGTAGGATGGTATTTGGACAAGAGAAAAACCATGGACCAGGAAAAAATGGAGAAAGAACCAATTTCTAACTTGATCTGGGGTTGCAGAGCTTTTTCCAGATTGGGGCTTGCCACCCTGTACACGCACCTGTAGGGGGAGAGGAGCCAGCCCAGGGCTCAGTAGGGAGCTCAGAGGCATAGTTGGAGAGAGGAATCCCCTCCCTCGAGTGCTATGCTAAGAAGGTATATAGCTGCTCCAGGGATAAAAGACCCTGCAGGTGCCTGCCAGTGAGACACCCTTTGTTGGCTGGCTGGGTGGACTGGCACTATCCTGGAACCGGCGCATGCAGAGTGGGACCCTTTAAGACATTAGGGTTTAAATCCAAGCCACGTGCTTTGGAGGCACAGGAGACTGTGGAGTCTGTTGGGCTGCTTGAGCCTGTAAGGCACTGTGAGGATGGCCTGAATAGAGTGATCTGGGACACCTGGTCTGGGAAGGAGTGGCTGGGATGCCGTTTTCTCCCCATCACCAACAAGGTTGGGCTTCAGGGAATGGACAGTGGAGGTGGGACCACCAACAACCCCACCCCTCCATGTCTCATAACTGCATATCTAATGGAGCAAGAATGACACCTACCAAAACAGATGGAACCTTCTCCATACCAGTAAAACCACTAGTTCCAAGGCACCATCAGATATTGGTCCAGTGGTTTTGTATTTTTTGATTTGATTCCTGGTCAATTCTTTTTAAATTTTTTAAAAATGTATTTATTTCTAGGAGAGAGAGAGAGACAGTGTGAGCAGGGGAGGGTCAGAGAGAGAGAGTGAGTCACAGACTCTGAAACAGGCTCCAGGCTCTGAGTTGGCAGTCAGCACAGAGCCAGATGCGGGGCTCGAACCCACGAACCGCAAGATCATGACCTAAGCGAAAGTTGGACGCTTAACCGACTAAGCCACACAGGTGCCCCGATTCTTGGTCAATTCTTAATTATATTCGTGTGTGTGTGTGTGTGTGTGTGTGTGTGTGTGTGTGTGTGTGTGTGTGTGTTTATTTCTTTTCTTCCTTTTCTTCCTTTTATTTCTTCCCTTCTCTATTCTGGTTGTTGGTTTGTTTAAGCAGACATTTTTAATCTATTATTTTTATACCTCCTCTGTATCTCTTGCTTGTTGATTTTCTTCTCTCACTCTGGATTAAGCTGTATAGTTTCTCTGATTTTCTGCCTGGTCATTTTTTTTTCCTCTTCTTTTTCCCTGCTCTTGTCATTTCTCTCTTTGTATGGGATAAGGCTTCGTCCACCACCATTCCCCCTTTAAATTTTTTTCCAGGGTTACTTCAATGAACAAATCAAAGCACAACTGGTAGAAGGTCCAAACCACCACTACTGGTAGGCAGATAAAACAACCATAGTCATGACAATAAAGAGCACACAACACACTTCAAAAACACCTCCTGAAGGGCCAGACCCTATAATGTCTATGACACCTTATGTTGTGGCAGGACATATAGCAAGCCATTAAAACACACGAAGGTCAGAAAACTAGCCAAAATGATGAAACAGAAGAATTCTCCTCAAAAGAAATTCCAGGAAGAAATGACAGAAAGAGAGTTGTTCAAAACACATAAAAACAATAGTTATGATCAAGAATTTAGAATAATAGTCATATGTTTAATAGCTGGGCTTGAGAAAAGAATAGAAGACAGCAGATAATCTATTGCTGCAGAGATCAAGGAAGTAAGAAATAGTCACAACAAATTAAGAGATGCTGTAAATCAGGTGCAAAATAAACTAGAGGCAGTGACAGCAAGGATGGAGGAAGCAGAGGGGAGAATAAGTGAAATAGAAGATAAAATTATGGAAAATGATGAAGCCATGAAAGAGATAAGAAAATACTAGACCACAAGGGGAGAATTAGAAAGCTAAGTGATTCAATAAGATGCAATAATATCCATATCATAGAATTTCCAAAAGAAGAGAGAAAGGGGAAGAAGATTTACTTGAACAAATTATAGCTGAGAGCTTCCCTAATCTGGAGAAGGAAGCAGACATTCAAATCCAGGAGGCACAGAGAACTACCTTTGGATTCAACAAGAAGAGGTTTTCACCATGGCATATCATAGTGAAATTGGCAAAATACAAAGATAAACATACAATTCTGAAAGCAGCTAGGGACAAACGGGCCTTAACGTACAAGTCTAGACGCATAAGGGCAGTAGCATACCTGTCCACTGAAACCTAGCAGGCCAGACAGGAGTGGTAGGGAATATTCAACGTGCTGAATAGGAAAAATATGCAGTCAAGAATCCTTTATTCAGCAAGGCTGCCATTCAGAATAGAAGGAGAGATAAGGACTTTCAAACAAAAACTAAAGGAGCTCATTACCACTAAACCAGTCTTACAGAGATCCTAAGGAGGACTCTGTGAGTGGAATGCTGCAGACTAAAAACAATCAGAGACATCACCACAAGCATGGAATCTACACATAACAGAATGACGCTAAATCCATATATTTCAATCACTATGAATGTAAATGGACTAAATTCTCCAATCAAAAGACATAGGATATCAGAAAGAATAAAAAAAAATCAATCTATTTGCTTTCTACAAGAGACTCATTTTAGACCTGAGGACACCTTCAGATTGAAAGTGAGGGGGTGAAGAACAATCTATCATGCTACAGAAATCAAAAGCAAGCTGGAGTAGCCATACTTATATCAGACAAACTAGACTTTAAACTAAAGGCTGTAACAAAAGATGAAGAAGGACATTATATCATAATCGTCGGGTCTATTCATCAAGAGGAGCTAACAATTATAAATGTTAATGACTCCAATTTAGACACATCCAAATATATAAATCAATCATAAACATAAGCAATCTTATTGATAAGAATATGGTGATGCAGGGGACTTTAATATTCCACTTACAGCAGTGGACAGATAATCTAGGCAGAAAATCAATAAAGAAACAATGGTCCTGAATGATACACTGGACCAGATGGACTTGAGAGACATATTCAGAACTTTTTAGTCAAAAGCAGAATGCACATTCTTCTCGAGTGCATGTGGGTCACTCTCCGAGACAGATCACATACTGGGTCACAAAACAGCTCTCAATAAATATAAAAGAATTGAGATCATATCATGCATATTTGCAGATCACAATGCTATGAAACTTGATTATCAATCACAAGAAAAATTTTAGAAAGCCTTCAAATGAACATAGGTTAAAGGACATCCTGCTAAAGAATGAATGGGTCAACCAGGCAATGAAAAAAGAAATTTTAAAATATATGGAAGCAAATAAAAATGAAAACACAACAATCCAAACCCTTTGGGATGCAGCCAAGGCAGTCCCAAGAGGAAAATACATTGTAATCCAGGCCTATTTCAAGAAACACAAAAAATCCCAAATATAAAATCTAACATAACACCTAAAGGAACTAGAAGCAGAACAGCAAGGAAACCTCAAAGCCAACAGAAGAAGGGAAATAATAAGGATTAGCAGAAATAAACAATATAGGATCCAAAAAAATAGAACAGATCAATGAATCTAAGGCTAGTTTTTTTTTTTGAAAAAAAAATTGATAAACCCCTATCCAGATTTCTCAAAAAGAAAAGATAGAGGACCCAAATAGATAAAATCACTAATAAAAGAGGAGAGATCACAACAAATACCACAGAAATACAAACTATTATTAGAGAATACTATATGCCAACAAACTGGACAATCTGGAAGAAATGGATAGATTCCTAGACACCCACACACTACCAAAACTCAAACAGGAAGAAATACAAAACTTGAATAGACTCATAGCCAGTGAAGAAATTGAATCAGTTTTCAAAATATTGCCCAACAAATAAGAGTCCTAGGCCAGATGGCTTCCCAGGGGAATTCTACCAGACACCAGACACTTGAAACAGAGCTAATAACTTTCCCTCTCAAGCTGGTCCAGAAAATAGAAATGGAAGGAAAGCTTCCAGACTCATTCTATGAAGCCATCATTACCTTGACTCCCAAACCAGAAAGAAATCCCACAAAAAAGAATTGCAGGCCAATATCTCTGATGAACGTGGATGCAAAAATTCTCAACCAGATACTAGCAAATAGAATTCAACAATATATTGAAAGAATTATTCACATGATCACATGAACCCAGGATTCATTCCTGGGCTGCAGGGCTGGTTCAATATTCACAAATCAATCAATGTGATACATCATATTAATAGAAGAATTAGAAATATATGATGTAAAAAGCATCTGACAAAATACAGCATTCTTTCTTAATAAAAACCCTCAAGAAAGTTGGGATAGAAGGAACATAACATCATAAAAGCCATACATGAAAAGCCCACAGCTAATATCACCCTTAATGGGGAAAAACTGAGAGCTTTCTCCCTGAGATCAGCAACACAACAGGTATATTCCACTCTCACTACTGTTGTTTAACATAGTGTTGAAAGTCCTAACCTCAGCAATTAGACAAAATGAAATAAATGGCATCCATACTGGCAAAAAAGAATTCAAACTCACTTTTTGCCGATGACATGATACTCTACATGGAAAACCTGAAAGACTCCACCAAAAAGCTGCCAGGACTGTTACTTGAATTCAGCAAAGTCACCAGATACAAAATCAAGGTACAGAAATCAGTTGCATTTCTATACACCAATAAAGAAAGAATAGAAAGAGAAATCAAGAAATTGATCCCATTTATAATCGCACCAAGAACCATAAAATACCTAGGAATAATCCTAACTAAAGATGTAAAATGTCTGTATGCTAAAAACTATAGAAAACTTATGAAAGAAATTGAAGAAGACACAAAGAAATGGAAAAACATTCCATGTTCATGGATTAGAAGAACAAATACTGTTAAAATGTCAGTACTACCCAAAGGAATCTAAACATTCAATGCAATCCCAATCAAAATTGCACAGGATTCTTTTCAGAGCTAGAACAAACAAACTTAAAATTTGTATGCAACCACAAAAGACCCCAAATAGCCAAAGTAATGTTGAAAAAGGAGACTTAATTTCTATATACAATGGAATACTACTTGGCAATGAGAAAGAATGAAATATTTCCATTTGAAATGACATGGATGAACTGGAGGGTATGATGATAAGTGAAATAAGTCAGTCAGAGAAAGATATATTTTCACTCATATGCGGAATTTAAGAAGCTTAACAGAAGACCATGAGGGTAAGGGAAGAGGAAATATTAGTTTTAAACAGAGAGGAAGGCAAACCATAAGAGACTCTTAAATGTAGAGAACAGACTGAGGGTTAATGGGGAGTGGGAGAGAGGGGAAAATGGATGATGGCCACTGAGGAGGACACTTGTTGGGATGAGCACTGGGTGTTGTATGAAAGTGATGAATCATGGGAATCTACTCCCGAAGCCAAAAGCACATTGTATACACTGTATGTTAGCTATCTTGACAATAAATTATATTAAAAAAAAGAACTCCAATGATAAACAGAGAAATACATAACCACAAACTGAGATTTTAACACCCTTCCTTCAATAATTAATAAACAAATAAGGAGAATGCATTGACCATCTAGATCTAGTTGATATTAACAAACACTATCTCCCAAAAGAGAAGAATATTTTTTTTCCTAGTCTACATAAGACATCTACCAATATAAGTCATATTTTAGGCAATGAAACAAGTCTCAATAAGCTCGAAAAATTCAAGGCATATTTTCTAACTACAAAGAATGTTTTCTAACTACAATGTAATTGCAATGTAATGTAAGTAGAAGTCAAAAGCAGAAAGATATCTGAAACCAATTAATAGAATTCAAAATAACTGATGGGTCAAGTAAGAAATAAAAATGGAAATTAGAAAACCTTTTAAAATCAATGAATATGAAAACAAAACATGTCCAAATTCGTGGGATGCAGGGAAAGTCACATTTCAAGGGAAAAATATCACTAAGCACCTAGGTTAGAAATAAATACATCTCTAAATTAGTAGGCTTCAGCTTAATAAAATTTTTAAGGAAGACTACTTAAATCAAAGTAAGCAGATTAAGGGGTGCCTGGGTGGCTTAGTCGGTTAAGCGTCCGACTTTCGCTTGGGTCATGATCTCGCGGTTCGTGGTTCGAGCCCCGCGTCGGGCTCTGTGCTGACTGCCGGCTCAGAGCATGGAGCCTGTTTCAGAGTCTGTGTCTCCCTCTCTCTCTGACCCTCCCCTGCTCACGCTGTCTCTCTCTCTCTCTCTCCTAGAAATAAAAAAAAAATGTATTAAAAAAAAAAAAACAAAGTAAGCAGATTAAAATAACTTACAAATCAGAGCAGAAATCAGTAAAAGTTTTTTTTCTTTTTTAATAGAGAAAATCGGGGTGATTGCATAGCTGAGACGGTTATGTCCAACTTTTGATTTTGGCTCAGGTCATGATCCCAGTGTCATGAGATTGATCCCTGTGTGGAGCTCTGTGCTGTGTGGAGCTTGCTTTAAGATTCCTTCCCTCTTTCCCTCTGCTCCTCTACCTTGCTCATGCTCATGCTCTATCTCTCTCTTTCTAAAAATAATTTTAAAAAATTTTAAATAGAGAAAACCCATGAACCGAAAAGCTAGTTGTTTCAGCAGATCATTAAAATTGATAGATCTTTAGATGATCAGAGAAAAAAGTAAAGGGAGGAGATACAAATTAGTATTATCATGAATGAGAGAGGTGACATCATTACAGATACCACAGATACTAAAAGGATCATGAGAGAATATGACAGCTTAGTATCAATAAATCTGACATTTAGATGGAATAGATAAATCTTTTCCAAGAAATCACAAACTATTGAAAAGTTCACTCCAAAAGGAATAGATAACCCTCAATGGTCCTATATATAGTAAATAAATTGTTATTTACTTAAAAACCTTCCCACAAAGAAAACTACAAGCCCAGAAGGCTTAACTGGCACTTTTAGGGAAGAAATAACACCGATTCAACACAAACTTTCATAAAACTGAAGAAAAAAAGAATACTTAGCTCATTTTGTGAAGCCAGAATTACTCCAATACTAACAGCAGATACCAGGGAAACAAAAGAAAATAAGTAAACAAGAGTACCTGAGTAGAGTTGGTTGAACATACCACTTCAGCTCAGGTCATGGTCTCAGGGCTCATGGCTCGCTGCTGGAGGCCTGTCAGTGCAGAGCCCACTTTGGACCCTTTGTCCCCTCTCTCTGCCCCTCCCCTGCTTGTACACTCCCCAAAATAGAAAACAAAAAATCAACTATAGACCAATACCTTCATGAACATAGATTCAAAACTTCTTTAAAAATTTTAGCTTTTCAATCCAACAATATGTAAAAAGCAAATATCATAACCAAGTGAGGTTTATGCCAAGGATACAAGATAGATTTAACATCTGAAAATCAATCAAATGTAATTCCCCATCTTAGCAGACTAAAAACAAACAAACACAATCATATCATCATGTCAGTAGAGGAAAGAAAGCATTAAACAAAATCCAACATCCATTTCTAATAAAAAATATCTGCAGGGGTCCCTGGGTGGCTCAGTTGGTTAAGCATCTGATGCTTGACTTTGGCTCAGGTCATGATTTCACTGTTTCTGAGTTTGAGCTCCTACTTTGGAGTCCGTGCTGACAGTGCAGAGCCTTCTCGGGATTCTTTCTCCCTCTCTCTTTGCCCCTCCACCACGTGCTCTTTATTTCTCTCCCACAAAATACATAAAAATAAACTTAAAAAAGTATATCTGCAAACTAGGAATATATGGTAACTTACTTAAATTGTTAAATGGCATCTATGAAAAACCTATATTATAATCATTGATAATGGTAGAGACTGAATGCTTTCCTCATAAGATGAGGAACAAGGAAATAATTTACACTACCCTTACTTCTATTCAAAATTGTACTGGAGGCTCTAGATGGCAAAATGAGATCAGAAAAAAGAAGAATCTAGATTGAATACAAAACAGTAAAACTGTCTTTATTTACATATAATCACAAGTGTCTATCATTAAATTTTATGGAAGCATGAGTTAATTTAGCAAAGTTGCAGGATAGAAGATCAGTATGCAAAATCAGTATATTTTTATATTATAACACACAACTGAAATTGAAATTAAAAAATCAGTATCATTTGTAAAAACAGATAAATATGAAATATTTATACATATTTATACATATATTATATATAACCTACAAACTGAAAACTTGAAAACATTGTCATACAAGACTACACAAATAAATGGAGAATGTTAATTCAGAATACTCAGTATTATTAAGATATCCATTGTCCCTCAAGTTGACCTAGAGTTATAATAGAATCCTAATCAGAACTGTAAAATGATTTTATAATGTTGACATTAGCAAGTTGATTCTAAAATTCATGTGGAAGTTAAATGAACCTAGTAAAGGTAGAACAATTTTGAAGAATAAAGTTGGAGGACTTACACGTTATCAAGAATTTTTAATAAAGATATAAAAATCAAAATATAGACAAACATATCAATGAAACAGAATAGAATTCAGAAATAGACCCACCCTTATATGGTCAATTGATTTTTGACAAAGGTACAAAGTAATTCAGTGGTGAAAAGATAGTCTTTTTAAAAAACAGAATAGAAATAATTGGCATCTATGTGTCAAAAAATAAACTTCAATCTGTACTTCATATTGTGGAACTTAACCAAAAATGGGCAACAGACTTCATAAAATCCCAAACTACAAAAGTTCTAAAATATAAGAGAAAATCTTTCTGCTCCTAGGTTGTGTAAAAATTTCTTAGATATATTAAATAATCCATAAAAATGATAAATCAAATTTAATCAAAATTAAAAATTTGTCATAGTTGAAAGAGAATAAAAAATTAGATGCAGACTGAGAAAATGGAACTCAATAACAAAGAAACAAACAATACAATAAAATATGAGCAACAGACTAAGATAGATATTTCACCAAAGAAATTATATGTTTGTCAAATAAGAACATGAAACTGTTCAACATTATTAATCACTGGGGTATAGAAACTTGGAATTAAGATAATATAATTCTAAACACCTTTCAGAATGTCTAAAATTAAAACATTGATCTACCCAGTGTTGAGGAGCATGTGAGAAAACAGAGCACTGCTGGTAGGAAGGTAAAGCCTACTGTTCACTGGAGAAGAGTTTGGTGGTTTCTTAGAAAGTTCTACATAGTGTATATATATGAACCAGCCATTCTAGCTCTATGTATTTACCTAAGGCAAGAGAAAGCACATGTGGCCGTCCATATAAAACATATATAAATGTCCATAGCAGGTTTATTCACACTTATTTCCAGATAAAAACTGGAAACAACCCAAATGTCCAGCAAGAGGGGAATGAATATCCCAATTGTGTATATCCATACAAGTTCTATTGCTGAAAAGTATTACTCAGCAGTAAAAATGAATAAGCTAGTAATGCATGCAGAAAACATGGACTAATATCAACAAAATTATGCTGTATTGAAGAATCCAGACCACTGCCCTAACCAAAAGAGTAGAAATCGTATGATTCCATTTACGTAAAATTGTAGAAAATGCAAAGTGATGTACCATGAGGAAAGCTTTTAAGGTTTGCCAGAGGACAGAGGGGTAGAAAAGAGAAACGGATGTAAGGGACTGGAGCAGGAGGAAATTTTTGAAGGTGTTGTATACGTTCATGATTTTGACTGTGGAGATCATCTTGGAGTTGTGTATACGTGTGTGCATGTGTGTCTGTGTGTATGAAAACTGGTCACATTTTACACTTTATTTTTTTTTTAATGTTTTATTTATTTCTAGGAGAGAGAGACAGCGTGAGCAGGGGAGGGTCAGAGAGAGAGGGAGTCACAGACTGAAACAGGCTCCAGGCTCTGAGCCGGCAGTCAGCACAGAGCCCGACGCGGGGCTCGAACCCACGAACTGCGAGATCATGACCCAAGCGAAAGTCGGACGCTTAACCGACTAAGCCACCGAGGCGCCCCACATTTTACACTTTAAATACATGCACTTTATTGTCAGTTATGTGTCAGTTTTATGTCAATACAGCTATTTAAAAAGTAAATTAATATAAGGATACTAATAAGAAAGTTAATTCTTAAATTTACTTGATGAGAGATATTTTAGAGCATTAAAAATCAGGCAAATAATTTTTAACATTTAAAATTTAAATTTAATAACCACTGATAAATTTCTTACTCTGTGGCAGGTATTATTCTAAGTGCTTTACAAATATTAACTTATTTAGTCCCTGTGATAATTCTATTCCTTAGATATGGCATTATCCATACTCATACACGAAGAAACTGAGCCATTAGGAGTGACATATTTGTAAATGTGAAGCTCAGAATTACTTGGCGGTCTGGCTTCAGGGGTATAATATAGCTCTGTTTAATCTTGCTTATAAGGAGAGAGTTTATTTTGACTACTTTACAAATTCAGGAAGTGTACAGGATTTACTTTCATTTTCTTACTGCCCACACTTCTTGAATAGTTTTTTTGCATACAGGTTGGATTATTTACTGCCTTTTTATAAGATAACACGTTAACACTAAGTACTGCTTTCATTAGCAAGTACTGTTCTGCCCACCAGACCTTCACTTTAAAACCTTTCTGTCTCCCTATTCCTCACTTCTTTTCCAAATTGCTTCCATTCTATAAAACGCAGTCTTTCAGATTTTGAGATAAATATAGCAATGTATCACCTATCTTCATCCCCACCCAAATCCATTTCTCCCATTGTGATATTTCTACAGCATTTATTATCTGTATGAAACCACTAAACACTTGATTGCATGTTGCTTCTAATGATTCATGTTTTAAGAATATAAATTTGGAGGGACAGCTCCTGGATGGCTCAGTTGGTTTAGTGTTGGGATCTTGATTTGGGCTCAGCTCATGATCTCACAGTCATAAGATCAGGCCCTGCCTTGGGTAGGGTGTGGAGCATGGAGCTTGCTTGAGAATCTCTCTGTATCCATCTGTTTCAGCCCCTCCCCATCTCATGCTCTCTTTCTCAAAACAAATAAATAAATAAACCTTAAAAAAAAAAAAAAAAAGAATGCTGGAGCATCTGGGAGGTTCAGTCAGTTAAGCCTCTCAGGGCATGATCTCACTGTTCATGAATGTGAGCTCCACAGACAGTGTGGAGCCTGCTTGGGATTCTCTCTCTCCCTCTCTCTCTCTAACCCTGTCTCAAGAACTCTTTCTCAAAATAAATAAATTAATTTAAGAAATGAAAAAGAATGTAAATGTTTTTGACAATTAGATCCTATGTCTTTCACATCAGAAACCAAGTCCTTATCTTCTGTCATGAATAGTAGGCAGCAATATATATATTTGACCCAGAATTGCCAGCTCCTCTGGACTTAGAGAACCAGATATGTTCCACTTGGAAATACTATCACAGTGTCTGTATAAAACCTTTGTAGAGAATAAGCAGCTCAGAATATGAGAGTTGGCAACACATCTCTCCCCCCATCGCTATCTCCAAGTTTCGTCTTGGGTATGTAACGAGAAACGTCCACTCAGGCATGAAGAATAGAGGCTAAATGAATTGCGTTTGGATTGTGAAAATGGTGCACTTTATGTGGTTAGGGCACATTCCACATTTCTTTTTCTTCCTTAACGAACGTGACATTTGTGTCAACTGGTGAAGAGTGGGGGGTCCTCTTGGTATGGATAAAAATTCATTAAGCTAGTTCAGCAGGGCACACCAGGATCCACATCTTAGCCAGTGCTTCCCTCTAAAATAGTTTTCATTAACTCTCCAAGTTCTAAAACAAGTCACTCTCATTTTTTCATTACATGTTTCATATAATTTATTGTACATAATAAATAGTTTGCAAGAGTTGGGTTTATGAATAGCTTGAAACAGGTTTTCCGTGTCCAAATCAAGCTGCCATAGTAACCATTTTTCATTTCTGCCAAACGTATGGTCTTTTCCTTTTTTTTTCCTTTCTGCCTTGAAATATGTTGTTTAAAAAAATCCCAAATTATTCAGGAAAGTTGATCAGGTTTCATTAAAATAATGACTTCATTGTTAGCAAATGCTTATTTCAATCTCTTATTAAATGACTCCTTCTTGCATTATGAGCATCAAACTGAAAATAAAAATATATAGCTTTAAATTTTGATTTAATGATATTTATCATAAAAGTAAATTAAAATACATTTCTATTCTCTTCCCACTTCCCCATAAAAGAATCTCTGCCCTTTTCAAACAATAGAACAGGGACAAGGGCATGTTAAATTTCTGCTGGATAGTTCAATGGAGAAAGTCTAGGAGGACAGTAGCCTGCTGGGTATTTTTATCCAAACACCCTCACAGAGCTTCTGATTTCTTTGACAAGAAGAATTTTTAGAAAGGTTGTTTCTACAGGTGTTTTTCCAACTTCTCATTATTATAATATTTTGGCTTTTTGAGTAACTAGCATCCAAAGTCAGAACCTTGGTCCAGTAACCAGTACCTCCTGGCTAAGTCTATAAATTCTAAAAACCAACCCAACTCAAAAGCTTGCAAAAGCTGTGCTCAACGGCCTTTATTTCAAATTCTCAAACAAAAGATTACCATCAGAAGTGACTGTGAGATACAACCCTTATAACGGCCTGGGTTATGGAGGCTGAAGGGAGTAGCTGTGTTATAGCAAACAGAGAAAGATTTGCTTTTATGAAGATTCTGTTTACATTGATGACTCATCTACTTTTAGGGATAGTTTTAAAGGATAAATTTAAAAATTTACCTTGCCTAATGATTAGTATATTGCTTAAAGAAAGAAAATGATTTATTCATTAGTCTAGGTTCAGTCTGTAGCTCAATGGCACCATGAGATGCACATGTTTTGACCACTGCTCATTAAAGTGCCTGCTTAAAGTACTTTCCGAAAACCTCACTTTTCACTATATACTCTAGATTCTTACATATCTAATCTAGGTTTGTGTCCTTCACAAGGACCTCCATTTGTTCAACATATATTTAATGAATGACTTCTCTCTGTAAGAGCATATAGGTTCCATGAAGTTACATATTCAAGGGTAAAATCTGAACCTATCACTAAGGATGTAAATAATACACATAAGAGCTGGAGCCCCACTGTGTAACACACTGAGTAAGAAGCCAAAGAGTTTGCATTACACTATCCCTATTACTCCTAGTAATGGTGTTGCTTTTACCACTACAATGACTACTACTAATTACAGTTATAAAGAAATTTTGTAAACTTCAGAAATCAGATGAAGCTAGTTTAACTTAAAAAACTGATGGTTATGAGGATCTATTGGAAAGATATAGCATATCTCATAAAATCCAAGGAAGAGATCAATGATCTGCTTTCAAAACTGTAGGATGTAGGGAACCTGAGCTTTGGGAACATGAACTGCAAAGATTTTTGAACCCTGACTCTTGATTGCTGCCACTAAAGTGAAATCACTTCCAACACCCATTCCTAAGGCTCTTGAATCCAAAAGTCTTGGAGAGCAAATCTTACTCTCTTAAGTCACTGCCCATTACAACTAGCTATGATTAAGTGGACAGAGTTAACTATTATTGGCATTGCTGTTGAGGCCCAGTTCTGATTTTCCAGAGAAGGGGAAATCGTAATAGGATAGTCAACAAAACGTACTTTCTGCAACCACAACTAGCATTCTCTGGGTTAGGCGTGCAAAGTACTTTTCATGCACCATCTCAAATAATTTCCAAGAAGCCTAGTGCAATAGATTATACTATTATTCTCATTTTAACTATAAACATTTGAGATTTAAATAGGGAAAAATCAATAAGTAATGGAGCCAAGATCTATAGTCTGCTTTTTCCGGCTACAACAGCTATACTCTATCTTTAATCTTGATGCTATCAATCCAACAGGTTTACGTGTAGACTGAGCCTGGTGCCTCTGTCCCCATAAACTTTCTGTCCTCAATTCTTCAGTTTGAGTAGGTGGGGAGTTGATTGAAAGAATTATTTAAGGAGCTAATAAATGTCATGGTAAGTAGTACTCCCAAAGTACTTACCTTCTTACCTTTTCTTGTCATGTTGTAACATGAAACGGAAGGGGAAACATGTTCCAGATATACATATGATTTTCTCATGGACTCTGTGTGATATATGGTATTTAGACATAGGTGAATTGTACCACGAGTACTAAAGTCCAGAGTGAATATATTCCAGAGCACAGTAGTTGTGTGTGTTGAGGGGTGGGAAGGTAGAGAACAAATCACCAGTTGTCATGACATTTCTACAGGGAATTCTAAACATATAACTTAGAAATAAAGTGTGAGCACATATTAGAACTACTGACAAGTCAGATACTGTCTGTAGAATAGTTCCTTTGGACACAGTCATCGTGGTAGAAATAAAATATGCATTTCTCTAATTGAAGGAACTTAAACTTCATAAAAGGGAAATACTCTCTATCTCTCTTCCAATCAGAGGAGTAGAAATACTCTGGGATCTTTTGGTGGAAGGGGAATGCTGAAGTTGGGTGAGTAAATCAAGACCAGTAATAACTTATATGTATATGTTTGTATGAGGAGAGGTAATTCTTTAGGCCTGGCACTCTGACTTTTGAAACAAAATCTAGTTCATTATTCCCACAGAGGTGGAGTGGATGGTGGGTGGCAGGGGATGGGAAGAGGGTGAAGGGAAAGCAAAATTTCAGCCACCACTGCCTATTCATATTCTCAGGTTATTACTAAGTCCTAAATTCACAAGTTTGGTACTTGCTATGTGGAAAGTCACACGGCACTTAAATACCACAATAAAATGGGTGGAAATCACCATCAGGGTTAGTATATAAAAAACTTTAATAAGGAATCATGAGCTTTTCATGTGCAGTGGACCTGTTCTTGATAATAAACCCTTCACAAAAGTGCTGCAGTTTATTGACTCTCTTTTGGGCTGACTAGAGGAAACGAGCTCTTTGACAAAATGAGAAGGTTTGGTCCTAGATGGGTGCCAGGCCTCCACTTTTGCAATGGAGTTCTGAGCAATGAGAAGATGAACAGGACCCCTGGGGTGGATGAATCAGGGGGACCCTAACAAACCTGATTGCCTTTGGCAGTTGTGATGTCTTTATAAACACTGCAAAAAAAGTGAAGGAAGAGCTAAGAATGCAAAAATATCCAAATTTACACTGATGAATGAATTAATTAGGACACAACTAATTCAAAAATCCTGCTAACAGAAATAGGAGCCAGTGGGAAAATAAATTACCTCTCTTCTATCAGAGAGGGAAACACACGCAGACCTTATCATTTTAAATTCAGTTTAAATACAGCCCAAACACAGTCCAGATTACTTTTTGTGATCACAGAGAATATGCTTTTGACTAACTCATCTGGCTTGGGTTTCCAAAAAGATTCTGGCACAATAAGGAAGACATTGTCTGAGGGGGCGCGCGGAATGTACCTAAATGGCTTAGTGCTAAATTGCTCAGGCAGGAGGTGAGGCACCCCCACCTGCCAATGCAGAGCTGAAAGGCACTGTGCGGAACTGCTGACATTCTCTCATTTTCTGCCCTGATACAGGCATCCTGCTAAGGGTAGCAGAGGAGAAGGAAGGGGCAGGGAGAGAGGAAGGGAAAGATGAGGGGAGAGAGCCAGGAAATACAGGGATAGAAACCAAGACAAAATTTGCTCTGGACAGTGGGTATTAAATCAAGGTGAGGTGATACGGGAATATTCCTCCCCTCCTCTTCAAGGTTTAGGGTGTTTAGAAAATGATTTCCATTTCAGAGAGAAGCTTTCTGAAAAGCTAAAAACATCTCCAAAAAAAATTGGCTACAACTTCTTTCACACAAAGACAAGTTTGAGAGATACGAATAGTCATGGGAGGAATATTTTATGGAACAAAATATTTATTCTTGTTTCGCTTATGAGGATATCAAGACAGAAAATAGTCTCTAGAGGAAATCATGCCCGTGAAAGATATTTTAAGATCAAAGTTTACCTGACACATAAACCAACTCACTAACAATGAAAAGCATGAAATTCTGTTTTGAAAGGCACTGATTTTTCTTTTTTCCTTTATCAATTCGGCCCTTTTGTCTTTTACAAAATATATGTGCAACTATAACAATGTGATCTTTTTCACCTGTTAAAACTTGAAACTTGTAATACGATCAGAGAATTCAAGCCCCACATAGAACGTTAGGTACTTAGTTTCCTTGACAGACTTGTGATAATTTTTTGAAACAATGAAATTTATCTCAGAGTAAATGCCATCAATCTTCCCATTTATATATACAATGCATTCTAAATTTTTGAAAAAAAAATTGTTCAATAGTATAATACCTTTTTCTGTGGCTCAGTGTCTCTTGAGCTGATGATGAGAAAATCAGAAATACATTATTCTTACTAACTTGAGCTGAATGAAAGTCTTCATTTTAAGTAACTTAATTATATACAGAAAGTATGTAATAAAATAATGACCTCTATTATAAATCATAAGTAGCAATCAAAATAATGATCAAATCAGATAATAAGTTTGATTATGTGTAGAATTTCACTTTCCTTAGGTATGTTATTACTCCCAGAACAGGATGGAAACAAAAGGACTTGGCTGGAAATAGGCTCTCTCTTGATCACATGCCTAGTACGGTTCTCTGTGCCCAGTGGGTTCTCAATAAATATTCAGTGATGATTATAATGAGTCTTCTGAAAACACTGCAACTCGCAGGTATGCACAGATCTGAGATTAAAAAAAATTTGTCAGCGTAATTGATTGTGTCGAAAGAGAAAGAATTCTACATCCAGTATCAATCACACAAACTGTGGACCCAGACAAACACAATTGCTGTATGGCTTTTTTCTTTCCATTTCATTTTTTCCTGGCTACCCCACATTCTAAATGGAGACCCACTGGACACATTTGTCACTTGATTAAATTATCCAGGGGCAAGGCAGTACAGCCATACTGTTGCCAAATGTTTCTGAAAGCTTTACCTTGCTTCCCGAATCAGGTCCTTGATTTCTGGCTATTCCCTTTAAGGGAATAGTTCTATAGAGCACAGTACTTTGGAAGGTCCTGGGATTACTGTCGCTGTGGCGGCAGACTTTAGGTCATTCTGAAGTCAGAGAACAAAGTTGCAAGTGCCATAAGTATTTATGTTATGGAAAATAATGCTGATTTAAAACAAAAAATTCTGATGTAAAACATGGCTCTGGTCATTTTCAGGTTGTGATGGTGTCTGGGGCAAGTTAATGGTAGACCAGTGGAAAAGTAGGCCAATTATTTGGTTCTATTCCCACCGCCTAACCACTTCACCATTAGGAAAGGTGAGCTTTAGGTCCCCAGAGGGACAAGGGAAGAATAGATGGTAAGAATGCTCAGGCCAGCAGGTTGGAAGTCCATCTTGACTCTTCAGTCTTCTTTACCTTTACTCTTCTCCCTGTAATGCATGGCCAAATTCTCTCTACCCTCCAAAAATACCTAAAATCCTTCTGCTTCTCTCTAGTCCACAGTCACCTTCATTTCTTATGTGGTGTATGCAGTAAACATGTAATTTGCTTTCTATGCATAGTTAATCTTTCCAATCCATTTGTCTCTCTGTGGTCTGAGTCATTTTTTAAGCATCTGGACACAGTACACTTATTTCGTATAAGGCACTATGCAAGGCACTGTGATGAGCACTTTATAGTTCTCATTTGACCTTCTTAAAAACTGAATTTGATTAATATAATGGTATTAATTTCCTGTTGTATCGGTAAAACCATGATGAGGTTAGTGGCTTAAAGCAACAGTGTTAGGGAGGTAGCCATAGTGCTACATATTGCTAGGCCCTGGAATTGCCTAATCAGTGCCATGGGTCTGGAACATTTCCTTATATGGAGGCTAGTGTCAAGCAATAGTTCAGATTCTCTTTCCTCATTAGAAGTCTTTCCCTATTCTGGGTACACAGTCAACTTCCTCATACTGCTTCAGTGTGTATCACATGAACCTGGCCAGTGCACTAGTGTATCTGCCTTTTGAGAGGGAGGAAACAGCTTTCACCTGCTATCAGGAAGGTCCTGCTGACCGTAGGAGACAAGCACACAATGCGGACCTTTATCTTGCCTTTCCTCCATCCTGTGATTCACTGTTCTTCCAAGCGCACCTTGTGAGCTGAGTTCTCCTTGGTGATCCTGAGCTCACTGGGGATCCGGTGGCCAATACCCGTGGGCTCCAACTTCTACTGGTTGGCAGTGTAATTCTCTCTGCCAACATCCACAAAGATGAATCCTCACCTGGGATCGGTAGCTGGACCCTCCTCCTCAGCAAACAAAAATTGATTCCCTTTTGGGTCTAGAGGCCAGAAATCAGAAATGAGTCTATGGAGCTCAAACAAGGTATCAGTCATAGGGCTCTTTCCTTTTAGAGGCGCTAGCGGGTGATTTGTTCCTTACCTCTTCCAGCGTTTGGTGGACATCAGCAATCTTTGGTTTGCAGTTGTATATGTTCATCCTCTGCTACATCGTCATTGCTTTCTCTGCTTCTATAGCCAAGTCTCTCCCTTCACCTCCCTCTTCTAAGAACACTTGTGATTACAGTTAGGGTCTGCCTAGATAACTCAGAATAATCTCTTCATCTTCATCTTAATTTAACTGCATCTTTTTCCATAGGAAGTAATGTTCAGTTTCCAGGAATGAGGACTTGAATGAATATCCTTGGGGTTACTATTCAGCATGGCATAATATTTCTCTCTCTTTTCACTTATGACAAAAAAGCTGGGTTAAGTAATGTGCCCAAATTTATACACGCAGGAAGTAGCAAAGCTGGTACTCAAACCCAACTCTTTCCGACTCCAAAATAAATGTTTATGTATAATGAAGAAACTAGATGTGATAAACTTGGAGAAAAAATGAAAAACAGGCAAAGAGAGATATCAGAATTATTTCCAAATATCTGAGTCATCACATGAGAAAATGGCTAATCATGATAGCTAATGCATATTTAAAGCTTGTATGTGCCAAGAGGTGTTCTAAGCTTCTTTACAAGTATTAACTCATTTAATTTTTTTAACAACTCCATGAGGAATTTTCATGATTATCAGTGGTTAAGTTAATTTTTTAAAAATTACACAGCTAGTAAGTTATAGAGCTGATATTTGAAGCTTCGGAGATTGTGGTCCTACGTCGTCCCTAGATAGACTGATCTCATCCTATAAATTCTGGCAGGAAGAACTTGAACCAATGGAAGAAAAGAGATGAAGACAAATCTTTAGTTAGATATTGGAAATACTGGGGAGAAATTATTTCTTCAGTGACTGGGAGAAAATATTTGCAAAAGGCATAGTTGATAGGGGATTGTTAGCCAAACTGTACAAAGAGTTCTTAAAATTCAACAATATGGAAACAACCTAATAAAAAATGAGCAAAAGACTTCAAAGACAGCTCATTTGGTGTCAGTGGGGAGGAAGGTATGGGTAGATAGGACAGTGAAACTATTTTGTATGCTACTATGATGAATGTATGCCATTACACGTTTTATCAAAATTCACAGAATGTATGCCACCAAGGGTGAGCTCTTATGTAAGCTGTGGACTTTAGGTGATAATGATGTGTCAATTAAGTTCATTGATTGTAAACAAATAAACAAATAATAAAAGGGACTTAAATGAGACACTGTAGAGGCAAGATTCTGAAGTTTAGTCAAAAGATTGGACATATTGTGGTAATTTGGATGAATGTGTCAGAGGTTTGTGCCTGTACAGAATGGTGGTGCCATTAGTAAAATAGAGACGTGAGAGAGAGAGAGAAAAAAGCTCAGTTTAGATAAATGGAATTTAAGCAAGACAACTGAATAATCATTTTAAGTTATGAACTAGAACTTGATGCCTTGGGCTACAGATATATAAATAGCTGACTGCTATTTATATAAGCAGCAATTTTCTGCAGCACTTAGCTTTCATTGGACATATTTCATCTTATAGGTATTATCTTATTTGATTCTGACACCAGTTTATAAAGTAGACATTCTTGTCCCATTTCATAGATGAGAAGACTTAGTCTAAAAGAAGTTAAATAATTTGCTCAAGGTCACATATCAAGAAGGTGATGGAGTGTGGAGCTATATCCATCTAATTTCAAAACCCATACTCTTAATCACTTTGTTAAATTATCATAAGAGTAAATGTGATCATCCTGGACAGATCACATCCTGCGACAGAGAGGGGTGCCAGCCTGCTTTACTTGTGCCTGAGTGAAAATGGTTGTATATTAAAGAGTGGACAACTATCTCTCAAGTAACACACATAACAAAGAAAATTCTTTTCTTAAAAATCCATTTTAATATTGAATGAGTATAAAAATGTTTTCTCCTCCAAGTGTCAAGTAGTCTATGAAGAGATATGCCCTATGTAACTTTTGCCTTTACACAGCAGACTGCCCTATGCTCTGGGGTTGGGGGAGGAAAGATCCCGGTTGAGAAACATAGGCCGGAGTAGCGCAGAGAGAGCTAGGGATACAACCTATACATGTCAATATTTATATCATAAAAAGAAGGAGGGCTTAAAAGAGGAATGGGACAGTTGTTCGAGAAGTGGGGGCCAAATTGGCACACCATGGCATATCAGAGAAAAAAAGCAAAAGGCAATTTCCATACAGTCACACGATGCAGGGAAATATCCAGAAGGTTAAGCAATTACAAAAAAAAAATGCCTTTATATTCAGCAATAAGTAATTTTTAAAGGTGCACCTTAAATGAGATGAGAGTATGACTGTACAAGGGCAGGAAACAAGTAGGTGGTCAGAAATCGGAGGGGCAACGACTGGATACTATTGATTTCTGGAGTTTGTAGGAGGTAATAAATATTCTGGTTCAAGTCAAACCTAAAGAATCAGATGTTGGAAGGTGTAGGGACCAGAGCAGCTCTAATGGGAACTGGTAAATAAAAACTAGTGAACAATTCCTGCAGAACAACCACATCAGGTGAATATATTTCAGCCCTTTTCAATCTCTGGGTTGCGTTGGCTCAAGTTAGAAATTCCAGGGAGAACGTCTGAGTGGCCTAGTTCTGGTCATGTGATCATCCTTAGCCAGAGAGGTTCAATGTCTTTAAATATAGTTTATCTACTAAGGGAAGGTTAGTTCCTCAAAGAAAATCTAGAGAGTGAATTCTGAAGGGCACAAAACTGCTGAAGAGTAGAAGAATACAGGCAATCCTTGCTTTGCACTGTACAGCATTAGCCGAAACACATGCAAACTGGCAATGATTCTTGACTTTGCACGGTTCTGTAGTACATGGCATTTGAGCTCAGACACCAAGGAATGTTACAGTGATGAACAGGCACCAGCAGCCACTAGTTTCAGTGAACAAGATAGCATGAGAAGCAATGACTGCCAGCGTAGATGACCAAAAACAATTATAAAGAATATGAGACTTCAAAGATAAATCTGTAGAACCAAAATATAGGAAAAAGGGATTTGAAAGATCACCAAACCCTTTCCTATTGTAACAAAGGAAACAGATGCCAGGAGAAGCATATTGACCTATGCAAGGCTTCCTTCTTGGAGAAACAGAAATCATATTAGCAAGAGAAGCACAAAGAAAAGGAGTGGTTTCCAGAGCTGGCTGCAACTTCACAGGGGAAGCAATCTGTGGGAAGTAAGTTTTGAGCTGGGGTTTGATGGACTATTGAAATGTCTTTCCTCAGGTATAAATTGAGGAGGGCTGGCCTAAATCTCTACTAGCCTTTTCAGCTCTGACATGCTATGATTCAGAGCAATGTGTACTAAAATTAGCAAGTCGTATACAGAGAATGGGAAGCAGGGTGGCTTGATTGGAGCAAAGAAGCATGTTAGCGAATAATGATGGCCCTGGGAGGGTCAACTGATGGATGTCTGGCCGGGGACTCAGGGTTAATACTGCCCAACATGGGTTAAGGGAATATGCTACCATGGCCGAAGTCCTGCAGTATGCCCACCATTTGCGAAGCAATGAACCCACACTTGTTAAAACAATAGCACCCGATCTGTTCCCATGGAATGTGATTGAAACATTATTGGGAAAAGTGCTCTTACAGGGCCGTAATACCTGGGATTCCCTATTGCCTTGTTAGATGAAGCAGCTATAATTTTTAATTCTGATTCTCAATAGATTATATGTGACTTCCAGCAGATGTGTGCAGTCCCTAAGGTCAGGGCCTGGGGACACACAGAATGAACATACAGACTGAAGATTGAATATAACTCATTTTAGTAACCATATGACAAACCTGCTCATAGATGCTAAACAGGGTTTGCTGAGGGTTTTATTCCCTAGTGGAAACATTTACTTTTCATATGTATAGAAGTTAGATTTTATATATATATATAAAAGAAAATTACTCTAATTCTTTTTGCTCTATTATCTATTATCTTTTCACAAACCTGTATGCTTTTTGATAAGATTACCAAATTAATGGACAAGGAAATACATTTCATTCTTTCACTGAAGTCCAGTTGTATTTTGATATCTTAATACATCAAAAAACCAACATCCTATGTTGGTTTCTCCGCCTGGCCTCTTTTTCTTCTATCCTTCTTTCCTTCCTTCCTTCCTTCCTTCCTTCCTTCCTTCCTTCCTTCCTTCCTTCCCTTCCTTCCTTCCTTCCTTCCTTCCTCCTTCTTTTCTTCTTTCCTTCTCTTTCTTTCTTTTGTATATTTTACCATTGTTGTATAATTTCATTCTTTCTTTGTTTCCTAGTGTATTTATCTCTGTCTCTCATTTTCCACCACCTGCTGTCTGCGCCACATTCACGGTGCATACTCTGAGCTATTTAAGATGCCCTGTCTTCTGCACCTCCTCTCCATCCTGGGTCACTTACACCGAGCCTCTGCTATATTTTTATAAATGGGCTGGGAATATTTACTTTGTCCAAAACTGCCAGATGGGCTCATTTCAGATCAAATGGACTCAGGAAGTTATACATGAAAGCTGGGACAGACTTGGAGTGGGTGAAGGCAGAGAGTATTTCTTATCTCGCTTGTCCACCCTCTCTGTGATACTCTTGTATCATGGACTGTGGAACACCTGCTCTCCTGTACTCACCATTTTCCACAAACAATCTATTTCCTGACTTTGACTGAAACCAAACTTTATTTTCCAGATGCTCATCAGAGTCCATCATTCTATTCATTACAAGTGTAGCGGTGAAAACATTTCCCTTCTTCTCTTCTCGGTTCTTTGTCTGGTCTAATAATTAAATTGATAGAAGACAGATTAATGGGAGAAAAACAAAGGTCGTACATATGGAAGCCCCATAAAAATATGAGACCCAAAGGGCAACCAGGTAATTGAGGCTTATATAACATCCTGAGCTAAGGGCTAGGAGTCTGGGGATACAAATGGGGAGTAAGGCCATTCACAGGAAGGCAGAGGAGATGTCTGGAAAACAAAGTTGGTCTTGTTATGCAGATAAGTTTTTTAGGTAAAAAGTTATCTCTGGTAATAGCTGTCTTCCTGATACAGGCTCTCTTTTCAATATAAATTTAGATAGTTGAGGGGGAGGTTTTCCTGAAACTGCTGGGTTTTGATTGCCTTTAGCTGAAAATAATCCTTATGCCAGAGGCATATTTTGGCATGGCAAAAATGCTCCCCTTCACTAGCCCTTCACTGATTTACTCCACTCTTTTCCCATAGTCCTCACCCATCAGCCTCTCCTTCCTTCCTCTTCCCTCCCTCCCTTCATTCCTTCCTTTTCTTTCATGACAGAGAGATCAGGGAGAGTGACAAGGGAGAGAGAGAGAGAATCTTAAGCAGGCTTCATGCTCATGAGTCTGATGCAAGATTTGCTCCCATGTCCATGAGATCATGACCTGAGATGAAATCAACAGTCGGACGCTCGACTAACTGAGCCACCCAGATGTCCCCTTTTCTTTCTTAACAGCCACATCATAGGCCTATGCAAAATTCTCCCCATTCCTAAGTGTCTATCTAGATACTTTCCCCTTTTTTTTGGACAACATAGCACATCTCTCCATCATCAACAGTTATCATTTTCAAAGATTTAAACCTCTAAACAGATTATAGCCTGACTTCAAATTTCTTCTGTTCCTAAACTCCAGTGATCCCCAAAGAGAGCCATATCTTAGATTGTATTTTTATGGAATTATCCAACTCCATACCTCAAATACTAATCTTCCCTTCTCTAATTTTCACTCCCTTCCTTTCCATTTTTCAAAGTTTCTTTTCAAATGTAAATTAGATCTTATCGTCCTTCCCCACCCCCATCCTCACTAAAACTCTCCACTGACTATTTATTGCACTTGAAGTAAAATGCAAATTTCTCACAAGACTTGCTCTAGGAATGGGTCTGGCATGCTACCCCTCCATGCTATTAACACGCTGTCTTCTCCCTCCCTAGCTATTCCTTCAACACCGGCTTTCCTTCTCTTCCAATTTTAGACACCTGGGTGACCTCAGCTCAATGTTGCCTCCTCAGAGAGGACTTCTCTGGCACACTTTTCAAAGAAACTCCCTAGCCTGTTTTACTTTATCTTATTCATAACACTCTTTGAAAAATTTTTTTTTTAAATTTACTTCTCTACTTGTTGATCCTCCAGGACAGCAAGTTGCTTGTCTATCCAGTTTTTGCAGTATCTCCTGGGGAATATTACAAAGATCAAGAAGTACTCTTTACTTTCTAAGAGTTTCCAGTCAGGAAGAGAAATTGGACAAGTAAGCAAGTAATTATAATAGTGAGCAGTCATCCTGAAGCAGTACAATACTGTTATTAAAAATATAGGTCCTGCAGCTAGGCTGTAAGGGAGTGTCTTCATAGCTTACTGGCTATGAAACTTAGGTTACTTAATTATGTGGTGTTCAGTTTCTGATCATTAAATTAGGATATCAGAAGCAGAGTACTTAGAATAGGGCCTAGAATTCAGGAATTCTAGTGGAAGGCATTATTATTTACCAAATCTTATTTTTCTCCTCATTCCAGGGCTCACAACTCTAGTTCAGCGAGTCAGTGTCTCCTTCCTGGACCACTGAAATACCCCTGGCCTTGGTCTTGCAATTTATTACCCAACCCACTGTATATATTGTTTACACACTGGTCCTTTTCCTGAAACACCCCAGTGTCTTCCCATAACCTTGGATAAAGCCCAACTCATTAATGTGGCTGACAAGGCCTTCAGTGATTAATCTCTACCTTCTTCTCTAGCCTCTGACTCTCACTGGCTACTCCCCTCTTATGCTCTAGAAATGCCAAACTTCTCACAGTCTCCTAACCACATCCTGCTATTTCTTTTCCTTATGCCTTTGCCCATGCTGTCTCTTCTGCATGGAACATCTTTTCCCTATATTAGATGTGATTTAAAATCATCCTTATTTGTCCTTCTCTGCCTGCCTTATTTCGCTCAGCATAACACCCTCTTGTTCTATCCATGTTGCTACAAAGAAGGACAAATACCATATGTTTGCACATATAGGTAGATTAGGAGGAAGTTAACAGAGGATGAAGCAGGAGAAGAAGGGGGAAAATAGTTGGGGAGAGGGAGGGAGACAAACCATGAAAGACTCTTCTTGAGTGTTGAGAACAGAGGGCTGGGGGGAGGGATTGGGGAGAGGGAAAGGGTGTTGATGGGCATGGAGGAGGGCACTAGTTGGGACGAGCACTGGGTGTTATATATAAACCAGCTTGACAATAAACTATAAATAAATACATAAATAAATAAATAAATAAATAAAATCATCCTTATTAATCCTTTAGGATTCAGGTTTGGCTTTCATACTACAAGTTTACAGTGGCTCCCAAAGGTAAAGTTGAGAGCTCTTAAATATCTGGAACATACTATTACTATGGTATTGAACACACTGGCTTATCATATATGTCTGACTCCCTGAGTTCTTTGAGGGCAGGTACTGCTTCTTGTCCATTTTTATACCCTTAGTGACAAGCCTGGCACATAGAAATTTTGTGTGTGTTATCCAATTATTGTCATAATAATTCATGTAACAACCCCAAATTTTAGTGGTTGCAATTCTGCTTCTTGCCATGATGGAGAAGCAAGGACCACACTTAAATTGCCATCATAATTATTAGAAGGTTTGACAAAACATATGAAGTAGCTTTTCAGATATGGGGCAACAGACAGTGGAGAAATGTGATCCCCAAGAAAAGGGACCCAATAGAGATGAGCCCTACAATTGCCCTAGATTTTTATGGGGGTTCAATTCCTGACCCAAGGATGCAGAGAAGGAAACTAAACAGAGCCCAGAAAATCAGTTAATGGAGATGAGAGCACTGGCAGAGGAGGATGTTGAAACAACTATTATACAATGTTATGACAACAAAGGTAGAGAAGTGAAAAATATAAGATAGAAACAATTAAAACTTCTAAAATTAAAACATACAAATCAGAAATGGAAATTTTACTTGGTGAGATTAACAATAAATTAGACACTGCAGATGAAATGACATGTTTAGTAATTTCTGAGTTATGCTGATAGAAGAAAGCAAAGAGTGAAAAAAAGACTAAAAAAAGAGAGAGAACAGAGCCTCAGTAATCTACACACATGATAACGTAGTTTAAATACATGTCATTAGGTCCTACAGGGGGAACATAAAAAGATTTGAAGAAATAATGGCCAAAACTTTCTCCAAATGGCTGATAACTATAAAGCTAGATTCTAAAAAAACCTCAATGTAAGTCCAAAGCAGAATAAATATATGCATGTACACACAGAGCAAGGGAGAATTATATTGAGGAAAGTACTGCTAAGGAGAGTGCTAGAAATAGAGAAAAAAGATACATTACATACAGTACAAAGATATGAAACTAAAGACTTCTTGCAAGAGATATGAAAGCTGGAAGAAAATGGAATGGCATCTTTAAATTGATGAAACCACTTTCAACTTAGAATTCTGTACATATGAAAATGTCTTTGATGAAAAGGGCAAAATAAAATAAAAACAGAGAGAAATTAAAACTTGACAAAGAAAACAAATGCTTAAAAGATGGGCCAAAACCTTAAGAGACACCTCACGAAAGAAGCTATTCTGATGGAAAATAAGCATGTGAAAAGATGCCCACTTGGTATGTCATTAGGAATACCCAAATTAAAACAATGCCAATACCTATAAGAATGGCTCAAATCTAGAACAGTGACAACCCCAAATGCTGACTAGGATGTGGAGCAAAAAGAACTCTCATTGTTTGCTGCTGAGAATACAAAATGGTACAGCCATTTTAAAAGACAGTTCAGCAGTTTCTCACAAAACTGAACACCCTCTTATCATATAATACAGCAACTGAACTCCTTCGTATTTCTCCGAAGGGGTTGAAACGTTATGTTCACACAAAAACTTGTACACAGATCATTACAGCAGATTTATTCATAACTGACAAAACTTGGAAGCAACTAAGATGTCCTTCAGCATGTGAATGGATAAATAAATTAGTACACCTAGACAATGGATTATTATTTAGTTCTAAAAAGAAATGAGCTATCAAGCCATAAGGAGACATGAAGTAACTCTAAATGTTGTTAAGTGAAAGAAGCCAATCTGTAAAGACTATACAGTGTGTGATTACAATTATATGACATTCTGGAAAAGGAACAATTATGGAGACAGTAAAAAATAAGTGGTTTCCAGGTATTGTCCAAACCCACAACAAGAGAAAACTCTATTGTAAAATATGGATTTAGGGTGATTATGATGTGTAAGTGCAGGTTCATCAGTTATAACCAACGTACCACTTTGTTGGGGGATATAGATAATGGGGTAGGATATGCATGCATAGGGGCTAGAGAGTTTTAGGAAATCTCTGCACTTTCCTCTCAATTTTGTTGACTTAAACTGCCTAAGAAAATAATGTCTTAATAAAATTTAAATTTAAATTTAAAATAAATTGGAGAGTATTTGTCCCCTGCAGACATGAACTCTAAGTAATGCTAAACAAAGTTCAACAAAAACATGTTATCAAAGAAAATGATACCAAATGGAAAGTTGGATCTCACAAAGGAATGAATGATACGAAGAACTGTAAGTATGGGAATAAACATAACATGCCTTCTTATGTTTTAAAATCCTTTAAAAGATAATTTTAAAAGACTGCTTAAAGGAAACATAAGTAGTAATGTATTGTGGGGTTTATAACATACTGTTTTAGTATTATTACATTATTATAATATATATTATAATTATTAAATGCAATTAAATAATAATATAATATTAATATATATAATATATAATAAATAATTTAATTATATTTAATTAATTTTTAATTAAATATTTTAATTTAAAAAATAATTTATATAATAATATATATAAATATATATATATATATAATATATATAATATATATAATATATATAAAATAATAATATAAGTATTAAATATAATTATATAATTACATTATTATAAATATATATTATATATTTATTATAAATATATTATAAATTATAATTATATATTATAATTATTATAAATATATTATAATCCTATTATATATTAAATACATATTAAATATATTTTATTCACAAAAAGAAGGGTGATTCATCTTCTTCCTAAGTGCCTAGGATTTTCCTGGTTTAAGCACTAAAAATCTTATATCCTAGGAAACTCCCTAGACATGGCAAATAGGTATGGTTAGCTATCCTAAATGGAAAAGCAATTGTGATATGTAAAATATATTTCGGAAGCCCTAGATCAATCACTAAGATACCCCAAAGTAGTACAACTCATAAGGCAAGAGCAGAGGTAAAATGGAATTCAAAAATACTTAATTCACAAAATGCATGAGAAGAGTATAGAAGAAACAAAGAACAGCTGTCACAAATAGAAACAAAAAAGAGCAAGTTGATAATTTAAACTTGACCATATCAATAATTCTATTAAATGTAAATGGTCTGAACCTTCCAGATAAAAGGCAGAAATAGTCAGACTAGATAGTGAAAGACCCAATTCTCTGCTGTTAACAAGAAACTCATTTTAAATATAAAAACACAGGAGGGTTAAAAGGAAAAAGAAGGAAAAATTGTACCATAATAACTCAAAGCATATAACAACTGAAGTGGCTCTAAGTAATACCTCGTAGAATAGATTTTGGAACAAGGTCTAGTGCCTGGAGTTTCATGTTAAAGGAACAGATCCATCAAGGAGACAAAAAAAAATCCTAAGTACATATGTTCCTGATAAAAGGGTTTCAAAGACCATAGAGCAAAATATAAATAAATTGGAAGGACAAATATTCATAAAGTAACTGACACAAAGTCAGTAAGAATATAGAAGAGCTGAGCTACTCTAAACAACTTGGCATAATTGACAGTTATGGAATGCTCCAACTAACACAAGCGGAATACACGTTTTTCCAAGTGTATGCAAACATTTACCTAGTCCATATAGGATGTCAAAAATAAATTTCAGTAAACTTAAAATAAAATTGAAATTATACAGGTATGTTATCTAATCATAAAAATTAAATTACAAACAACAGAAATTTATTTGTAAATTCCTCAAATATTTGACAATAAAGTAATATGCTTCTAAATAACCCATGGAAGAAGGGGCTCCTGGGTGGCTCAGTCAGTTAAGCATCCAACTTCAGCTCAGGTCATGATCTCATGGTTTGTGGGTTTGAGCCCTGCATCAGGCTTTGTGCTGACAGCTCAGAGCCTGCTTTTCTGTGTCTTCCTCTCTCTGTCCCTCTCTTGCTTGTTCTCTCTCTCTCTCTTTCTCTCAAAAATGAATAAACATAAAAAAATTAAATAACCCATGGAAGAATGAAGAAATCACGAGGAAAATTAGAAAATATATTGAAATGAACAAACATTAAAAAACTATATCCAGCACATGGGTGCAGCTAAACTTGACTGAAGCAAATTTTATGCCTTCAATTGCTTATGTTGGGAAAGATAAAAATTCTGAACTGAATGATCTAACCTCCCACATTAAGAAACTAAAGAAGGAAGAGTGTATTAAACTCGGAAAAAGGAAGGCAATAATAAAGAGAAGAAGTTGATAAAATAGAGAGTAGAGTGAATTAATAAAACCACTGAAAAAGTCAACAAAATTGATACATGTCTAACTAAACTAATGAAGATATAAAGAGAGAAGAGACAGACTACCAATATCCAAAATACAATAAAGGACATCATTATAAATCCTTAGGGAATATGCTGATAATTAGAGATTATGAAGATGCTGTATCAATAAATAGGACAACTTAGATTAAATGGATAAATTCTTTGAAGGACATGAATTACAAAAACTGACTAAACAAATCCCATTGCAATTGGCTGTACAGCAATTACTCTCATGAAATCATTTTTTGACATAGTCACGCAGACATCCCTGCTACTGAGTGCAACAGGCCTTTCAGTATCCACTTCTCTATTTGATAGTATTGAGCACTTCTTGAAATGGCTTCTTCCTTTTTTTGGTGACACAATGCTATCTTTTGATTTATTCTTACCTCTATTCTTCTTTTTTTTCAATTTGAAGTTTATTTATTATTTTGAGAGAAAGACAGAGAACAAGTGGGGAGGGGCAGAGGGAGAGAGAGAATCCCAAGCAGGCTCTGCGCTGCCAGCCTTAGCCTAATATGGGGCTTGAACTCACAAACCATGAGATCATGACCTGAGCTGAAACCGAGGGTCTGGCACTTAACTAACTGAGCCACCCACTTGTCACCCTCTATGGCTATAGAGGAAGATACTAGCTACAAAAATATTTGATGGGTTTTAACACACACACACACACACACACACACACACACACACACACAAATGAAAAGAAGGAAAAAGAAAAAGGAACACTTGTTTATATTAGCATTACTAGTAGCTGTAGGATGAAATTAAGCCAAATGAATGCAGGCAGCTTCTCTAGGGGGAAAAGAAAATCTCAATAGTCAGATCCATTGGTCTGTGGTCTCCTTAGAGAAAGAGTAATAAGCCCCAACATTTAGGCATTTGACACTAAAAATATCTAGCACTCGAAACAGAAACTGGGCAAGATGGGAAAACCTCTTATGGGCTAAAACTTCTAGCATTTTACAAATGTTTCTTCTTTCCAATTCTCAGATGGCACTAATTTCTGTGATGTGTCCCCAAAAAGCTCACTTTGATAGGTCAGAGTTATTAGGGCCAAATACCTGAAATCTGCCACAAATCTCCTCATTCCTCAGGTCTAGAACTTGGATACAGCTTTGTGTCTAGAGAGGTTGTCATAGTCCATGAACACAGACGAAGCATCTTCAAACCAGCATATATTGCTGTAAGGACAGAAGACTTGTCATTCTCCAGACATGGGGAAGAGCATTTCATGTGATTCAAGGGGAGCCCTGTCGCCAAATTGAGCATTTGGGAGCCACAGGGTGCAATTACTCAAAAAAGTTTGAGTGATTGATCACAAGAAACTTTCATGTTAAGAGTCTGTTATTTAAAAAAGAAATTAACTTAGTTCAAATATTGAATTTGCCTGCTTTTTGCTTTACATAGGCAGCTATTAAGAAGTATTTGATACTAAGTGCTGAGAATTATGGCATGTGCCAAAACGATTTTAGAATCAGGACCTAAGTTGTGATCTAATTAAACAATAAGACCTGACAAAACAGTCACTACTGATATGTTAATGACTTCCTGGGGCAGTTCAACTTCCAGGTCAAGGCAGAACAAGGGCACAGTCACCTGCCTTTGGCTGAAGCTTTTTTTTTTCCCCCTTAAGAAGAAGAATGTCTCTACTGTTTTGCTCTTTCTCTCTTTCCCTCTCTATCTGCTATAAAATCATAACCTAAAACAGTGACCAGAAAGTCTGATTCAGGAGTCTCAAAACAGCAAGACTAAAATTAAAAAAAAAAAAAAAAGTTCTTAACAATCATAAAAATATGCAAGAAAGAAATAGCACACCACAGCCCACAGTCCTACCAAATAGAGGCATAAAGTAAGGCAAAGGAGCTCGACAGCGTGAAAACACACATTGCTACCATGAATGATGCAGAGGAAAAGGCAGAGGCAGCAGATAGACTCAAACCCCAACTCCCACATGTGGAAACATCTGTTCGGCTTGTGGCCACACCTGTTGCCCTGTTTAGAACACAGGGACAGATCGAAATGCTGGCGAGATGCTTATCATCATCGCCTACTTCGTGTAGACTTCCTGAAGGTCTTCGAGGCTCTGTACATTTTAGTGTTGGTACCTTTTTCAAGTACAACTTTGAGTCTGGAAGACAGTTAAGTTTCTTACGGGCTATTTTTACTGAAAAATAATTCTGTTCTTTAAAAACAACAACAACAACACATTGAATTGAAAGTGATTTAAGAAAAGTCATGGAAAAGTTTACAACAGAGGCTGCTACGTTCTCAAGGCCACTTTTGAATTCTTGTTTCCTAAACAAAGGAAACGTTTGTAAGATTTAGACTAATTATGTTATTTGAGGTGACAAATGTAATTGTCTCTGCACGAGTTCATATGTGAGGTCATCTGCAAATGGTATGCTAGCTGTCTTCGCACTATAAATCCTGCCTTTTTGCCAGATAAAATATAAGGTGCCCAGTTAAATTTGAATTTGAGGTAAAGAATACATAATTATTTTTAATAAATGTTTAATTATTAAATAATTATGCCTCCAGTAATGGTTGGGATATTTTTTCCTTGCTTAATCCAAAGCCCCTATTTCCCCACTATTTTGTTTTTCAATACTTTGCATCATTATATCTTCAAAAGAAAAGGAAATATAAAAGCATTATGCATGTGACACAAACTAAAGTAACCAAAAAAATTAAAATGTCTTTGAGGAAAATGAAGACTTTCTCTGCAAGGGTCTTTATCTGTCAGGTATCCTCACGATGCTGACAGAGTTGTACAATCTTTCCAGAAGCCTGTTAGGCGCAGGGGCCTGAACTCATCTCTCCAGATTGGACTGTCAGCTTCCTTGGGCTTGAGGTGGAGACCATCACTTGGATGATTCTAGTGCACAATTACTGTTGGTCATGATCTTCAAAAAAATTTGTCTGCCTATGATGTGTACAGTATTGTTAATTACTAAAAATTCCCTCTCAAATTTTTCCCATAATTATGATTACACCTTAGAATATGGCCATGGGAGTCTAATTTAGACAGGTAAAACTGATTCACTCATTTAATCATCCTGGTAAGGATTTATTCACCTTCTCGTCCTCTAAAGCACTGAGCTTTCTTTTTAAGTTTTTAATTCAGCAAACATTATCCTACCTGCCTGCTTCCTTTGGGATTTCTGCATGGTTTACTCTAATTACTCCTGATGCCAGACCTTGTGTGCTATGAACAACTTCAAAGAAAAAAACTAGAAAAGGAACAGTGTAGTGTTTCTTGCTTTCTTTTTTTTTTTTTTACATATATATATATATATATATATATATATATATTTAAGACACTATCAAGGAGACAAGGTAGCATTTTGTTCTCACAATGTGATGGACAAATCATACAGATAATCTATTAGGATGATGGATGGTATAAATTTTAATGGGGAACACCAACCATAGTGAATTTCTTCTAGAATGTCTTTGAAACTTAACTCCCTCTGTTTGGTCCAAATTTAATAGTGAAACCTCTTAAGTTTAACATTTCTCTGGATATAAACATTTTGATAATTTTAATTCTTTTCATTGCAAGAATCAGTGAAATCTTAATTTGGAACAATTGTTTCAGGAAGAAGTTCCTGAAAATGAATCCCATTTCCTGCCTCAAGGTTAAATAGTATCTTACCTTCAATGTCTGTTTATCTTCCTTCCCTATTTACTTCCCTAGTCTCTGTATTTCTGTTTTTATCCCATACGGTTGAATTAACCCAAAGAAGTTGTTTTTGTTTTGTTCTGCCTTGTTTTGCCATAGACTCTGTATTTTCTTAAGACCTATTTTGTTCACAAGACACTTATTGGGGCTCCTGGGTGGCTCAGTCAGTTGAGCGCCAGACTTCGGCTCAGGTCACAATCTCACGGTTCATGGGTTCAAGCCTCACATCGGGCTCTGTGCTGACAGCTCAAAGCCTGGAGCCTGCTTCGGATTCTGTGTCTCCCTCTCTCTCTCTGCCCCTCCCCTGCTCTTGCTGGTGGGTTCTCCCAAATATAAATAAACACTAAAAAAAAAAGAAAGAAAGGGATTTCCTATATGTCTACTATGTGCCAGGACCCACATCCTCTGGCTTTTGTAAGCCATGATTCTTATCGTCAAAAAGCTCACTGTCTGCTATTGATCAGACAAGTGAAAAAACAATCAAGGCAAAAGACATGCTGAATGCTTTGCTAGATAAATGTATAAAGTGCTTTGAGAGTGAGAAGATGGAACAACTAATCGTAACTCCCATTTTGTAATTCTACTCAATGTAGAATTTTCATAGAATTATAAAGCTAGAAAGTATCCTTCCTATGGTTAAAATTAAACAGACCTAGTTTCAACATCAGGCTGTTACTTCCCAGCCACGTGACATTTCCAAAATTGCTTAACCTCCCTGAACTGCCGTTACTTCTTCTATAAAATACGGATATTAATACATACAAGGGTACTGGCTGTAAGAATTAAATTAAGGAGCAAGCTCCTGGTCACCGCCACTATCCCACTGCTACCACCGGCTGACATTCATTCTTGAGCTGTGGCAAACACCTTATGCATATTATTCAATTAACCCTCACAACAGCCCTCTGAGGTTTATATTACTCCTGCTCCCATTTTACAGGTAAGGAAATTAAAGTGCCCAAGGTCACATCGCTAGTTCTTTGAACTCTGGCAAACTTCAGGGTCTCACCTAGAAGCACAATACTGGATTAATTCAGGGGGCTGCTATTCTTTTCATTTTTATAATTATTGCTATGACTGTCATAATTGAAGAAAAATCCATCATCGCTTAGTTGAAACCTCTTCTTTTATAGATGAAGGATCAGAATAGAGAGGTTAAGACCCTGGAGGAAGTCAGTAAAAAATATTAAGACTTAAAACTTCTGTGGATGTACAGTACATCATATTACCACCTGTTTTATTAATGAATGTTGATTGTTAAATTGCAAAAATATTGGATGTTTATATACATATTATGTAATATATGTGTAATACATAATGTATATGTTATAAAATATCACAGATGATTTCTGTGATCATGAAATGATCCTGACCTAGGTACGTGAACAAAGGGTCCTTTCCTGAGTTCAGGGAACTCAGGATCACATTTCCCCCATTTGTGTATCACAAAATTATACTGCCTTCAGATACTGAAGGGACTTTGGAGCTCACCTTGACCTAACCCTACATACTACAGAAGTGGAAAGTGTGGTCCAACAAACCAAATAGCTGATGGGTGTTCAGAATGTCCTTTAAACAAGAAAATTAAAATCAAACTACCTCATTTCCTAAACTGCTTATAAAGCAATTATTTTTTAGGCTTTACAATTGGACTCACCTAACAATTTAATTCTCTTATTGTTCTACCCAATGTTTATATCAAAGAAACTGAGAAATAAATGTAAATTTCTGTGTCATTTAGTAAAGGGAGAAAGTATCTTAAAACAAATTCCTCTTTCACTAGACAAATAATATTTCCCCAGAAATAACATTGCATCTACTGAAAAAAAGACAAAGATGCCAGATTACAATACCCTATATTTTCATTTATCTGTTTATGTTCCATTAGTATTATAATTGGGTCTCTACAATGTAACTTATACTGTGCTGGTCACTATATTTATAAGGTTTAATTAAATTCTCACAAACAAGTCTGCAAGGTAGGCAATCTTATTTGCACTTTGCAGATAAGGAATCTGAATATTAACCAAAAGATTAAATAATTTGCATAAAGTCTACATGTTATTTGTGGCAGTCAGAACCACAGCTTAGGTTTCACAGACTCTAAAGCTGCTGTCCCCTTCTATCATGTTAGGTAGCCTCTAAAAAGACCACGGGCTGGAGTCCTATCTGAAAGAGCAAAAGGAACAAAAAAAAAAACACCCAAAACCAAAACCAAAATGTAACTAGAAAACTGAACAGGGTCTGGCCGGGCAGATCTATAAATCCTCTTGCTCAGTGACTGTGGACATTAGCACCCATCAGTTGGTTTGGGGAGAATTTGCAGCATTCAAAGCGGGAAGGCTGGAAAAAGTACTTCCCAAGGGCAATGACAGGTCCTTCGAATCCACATTCCTTAGGAAGAGACCTTCACTGTAGTCAGTCCTATAGTACCTGCATCACATCTTCCACCTTCTGAGTCAGTAACGCAATATTCGTATACATCTGACACCACCCCCCATACCACGTCTCCTACTTCTGCTGTTCATCTTGGCCTTTGGTTGGTGAGGCAAATCACATTGTTCTTCGCTGTAATTTTTGAGAAACAAAGCCCGTTCGGCATCATATATGTGTCAAGCATATTCTAAGAGATGTTATAAAATTTCACATTTGAGCCAACTGTAGGAAGAGTGTTTCAGGTCAACATAAAAATGTATAGGTTGCCTCAGGGATGGTGTCCTGGTTAGCCAGGATGAAGGAGGCCCATCCATGTTGATACAATGTTTGTGAAAATGATGCAAATGAATTTCATGCTGTCTAAAAATATTTTTAAACTTGAAAGCGGAGAGAGAAAAAAATTCACCCTGAGTCACTGATTCTATATTTTGTAGAACAGAATTAAATTGTCTAAAATATCACATAAGGAAGATCACCTGGGGACTCCCATTCACATGACGACTTTTTAAATCCTCCACCCAATGCCACAAATTTTTTAAACTCCAGAAATTCGGTGGAGATGCCAAAGGGTCTTTAAGCAAAGAAGAAGTAGAAATCAATGCTAGAATTATGATTTTCAACAGGGTATTGACAGCTATAATAAAGTTATTGCAACTGGACCTGGGAATGTAAAGTCAGTTAATGGACTTTATTTAGACCACATCAGATAAGGGCATTAGTAATAACTGTTATCTTGATGGATAACCTTAAATTCAAGAAAATGTTTCCCCAAACACGAGTTGTTGTGAATTCCTTTCCCTTTTATCTTATAGTAGGCAGAAGATTGCAACCTCCTATTATGAAATAGCATCATAAAATGCAGAGCACAGCCACCCTGACTAAAACCACCTTTCTCCTCTGCTGATACAGACAAACTAGCAGTAAATGCTTTTTGAGCTCCTGGCGTGCAGATAAATTCCTACGGATGTCCCCAATTGGACTGGGAGATTGAGAGACTCAAGGGAGAGAATAGCTGAGGCCAGGAGAATTTAACATGGCAATTAGCAACCCTTTGGCTTTGCTAGACCCCACAGCCCAGGACAGGATGCAAGCAACCAAAAAACTCTCCAGCAGAGTAGATGATAAATTGGTTGGGTCCCAGGGGTTGCTGGACACAGTTATTATCCAATGGCAGGCCTGGATGGTGTGCAAGTCTTTGCAGTAAGGTCAGAAAATGAAACACAGGGCTCTAAATTCCCAAGGAGAGTGCCTTTGCTTACATCTCAATTGGAGTGCCCTTTCCCCTCATTTTGGAAGGCTCTGGGTAACATCATATAATCCATATTACCTTATCTAAACAAATAACTTCCAAAACATCAAGTATGTAAAGCACTGTAACCATTACCACCAGTGAGTCTCTTCTTAAAAAGTTAGAAAAGTAAAAGATAAAACTTAAATTAAAAATATTTAAAGCCTTTCAGATTTGTTTTTCTCTATAAGCAGAGGGAGGATATGTGGAGGAAGAGGAATCTTAATCCTCTTTTTCTATCAATGCCAATAGCTGCTTTGAGGCATCGTTTTAACCGGCACATTATGATTCATACAACTTCAGCACTGTACTGAATTTCACATTTTAGAGCTCTTCATTTTCTGGAGCCTTTGTTTCCTCATCAAAAATAAATGATGCTGATATTATTATCTATTTCAAATGTTGCTGTGAAGATTAAGTGAGTTAATATATGTAAAATGCTGTCAGGGTGCCTGTCCCTGAGTTACGTGTTGGTGATGATGATGGGTTTCAAATGTCATCCTAGCTAGATTTTATAATCTCTGGAACAAGGGCCATACATGCCTTTTTAATAGTGAAAACCCCAGAAACTAAGAACACTGCCTGAAGTGCAATTAATATTTATTGATTGACTGAATGAATGGCTACGTGAGTTTTTTAATGCCGAATTCCACACTTGTGTTACTATTGATTTAACTTAATTATGAGGATTATTAGGAGTCATTAAAAAGAAAGTGGGAAATGGATTTAGTAAAATCCATATCATAAGGATACATTTATTAAAGGACTACTACGGGTAGGGCACAATCCTAGGAATATCAATTTTCAATGGATATAAAAAAAGAATCAAAATACAGAGGTAGCTTAGTATAAAGATAATTTTCTAACTGGCAAAATAAATGAATGGCATGTGAGAATCTCACAGACATTTCAATTCTATTTTTTGCACATTTCTAATATTCCTTAAAATGCCCATATCAAGGATCACTCCTTCTTTCCTTTTCCTGCCTTCTTTCTTTCTCTCTCTCTTCCTCTTTCACTTCCTCCTTTCTTCCTTCCTTCTCCCTCAACCCCTATTCTCTTTCTCTCTCTCCCTCCCTCCCTCCCTCTCTCAATGTCTTTAAAGGCTGCATCCTCAGAAGAAGAAAAGGGGAAAAAAGCCTTGGAAAGAATTTCCTATGAAACTGGCCCTTGGGATTTTCCATTTAGATCCCATTTTAACTGAAACTGAGTCAATCCTATATGTGGGTTCTGCAGCTTTGACCAGATAACATTCTTGGTTGGCTTGGGTCTTAGGACTGAAGGAGGCATCTTTCCCTCTCCAGTTAGTTCCTCTGATCTTCAGAGGCTGACAATGACATTTGGTGGGTTGCTTAGGAATGCCAATATTAAAATTGAAGAGTATTTCATTTCTTGAGCTTTCTGTCTTTTATAATACTTTGTCCTCACTCCCTTTATCTTTCACTGGCATTTCGAGACACAAAGCCACCAATCTGGGAAACATTTAGGAAGGTGAAGGGAGCCACGGATGGGTGAACACTGTTTGGCCCAAATGTAATCGTCAGGTGTCTACATTTAGAGCTCTCTTGAACTTGTAAAATCTCAGCTCAGTGCACCAGTTCAGAAGAAAGGGCCTGAAAATGAATCACATGGCCTGCCCTGATGCTACACATTGAAGTTTAATGACCAACAGTCTCTTCTGCCCTGGCAAATGCCATTTGGCTAACCTTGTGGTTCACAGAACCAATGAGTTTGCAGTTGCTTTTGGCTGTTTTCTGTTTGCTTTTGTGTTTGCTTTGTTCTGTCATGAATACTGGATTCTATCACTGTCCAATTTACTCAACACAGTTATTAATTCCCATTTCAGGCTAGGCACCCAGGGACCACAATCTAAAACCACAAGGTCCCTCCTGGTGACCCCACATATACAGTAGCTGCCCCCCCTCCTATGCCTTCACCCTCTATGTCCCTTATCCTGAAGAGCACATCCTGCCCAAAGGGTTATATCTTTATTTGTATATTGTTTGTCTTTTTCCGCTGTACAGTAAGTATGCTGAGGATGGTGCCTGGCACAGCAGGGACACAGAAAATATCTGAATTAATTAATGAATAGAAGGAACACGTTAACAACCATTACATTTTTAGGTGCGAATGGTGGGCACAGAGGTGTCTGTTTTGTGATAAATCATTGAGGTGCACATTTTTGTGATTTGTGGGGGTTTCCTGTTTACATCATCTTTCAAGAAAGTTAAAAAAAAAATTCCCCAGCTTCTTTTAAGCTTAAAATCACATTAAATTATTTATGTGCTGGCTACTCCAACTGGTTCCTAATTGCCAATGTCAAAAATCATTGCTTGAATAAAATCTCTGCATTTTCTGTCAAAGCTTAATCTAGGTAGCAAACTGTATAACCCAAAGTACTATTGAGTGGCAACTCTGTTTGTGCCTTACCAAGTGAAAGTTTAAAGGGCATAAAATTCTTTAGTATATGGCAATTCCCCATAGGCCAGGGGGTATCAAAAACATCAGACCAAGTAACCTAACTTCTCAGGTCCTGATTGTACATACAGAGCTGTCAATTTGGGAGACAGCCACTTGGGTGAGGGAATTGGAGCCTTAACTGTGGTTCACGGAGGAAGGTGGGTAGACCAAATACTTAGTAAGATAGAACTTGTTCCAGACTGGAAGTGGGTACAAAACTATATCCAGATTCATTGTAAAAAGTCACAGATGCAATGAAAAATTCCAATTTGGCTTCAGTATTTAAAATAAATTCATTTGATGAGTGTGTTCTGCTTTTTAGAACCATAAATCTGTTTCATAGATAAAATGTGGCTGGCAAGGATGGTGGGGATTCAGCATGGAGAATGAGATGGTACATGCATTTGGCATTTTTATCATTGCGACTCCCCTCTCCCATGTGTCCCAGCAAGAGACGACCTCCCCCTACAGGGGACATCACCCACACGTTGGTGAGCCGGTGCCAGGATTTAATGGCTGGGACTCCTGTTCTATTTGATAAACAGGTTAGGGTCAGTAGCATTAAATAAATATTTTCATTGCTTATGAAAGCCAATATTTTAGAAACCAAAGAAAATAATTATGTCCTACTTAAGGGAGGTTTATTTCAAATCCTAGCTAGGGCCCCACTGCGGCCACTGCTTACATTTTTCAAAATTGATTTTCCACCACATAAACAGTTAGTCTGAAGTTACGTGTGACACTTCCTCCGGTAACAAAGATACAGTGTCTTCGAAACATTTCCTGGTTCTTCTCATTTTTCCTTCTTTCTGTAATGCTCGTTTCTTTAACACATTCCTTCCAGGAGAATTTGTTCCAGGGTTTACCACACTAAGGACTTCCCAGTGCAACCCAGGGGCCTGGGAAATCAGGAGGCTTTAGAAGCAGAATTGTAGTCACTCCTTGGAAAGGAAGGTTCTGCTTGCATTCGCCTCCCCTCAATAAATGTTACTCATTCTCGCGTACAAAGCGCGAAGGCCTTCACTAATCACTTTCCGATGTATTGCTCCCCAAGGCAAACTTGGAAAGGATAAGTTGGTCTTTTGAGTTTACCCCAGCTCCCTTCCTCTCTCCATTAGGAACACTTACTATCTGTTTCTTCCCTGAGGCCCCAGACACTAGCTGCCCCTGCCGGCAAATCTCCCCAGGCTCTCCCCTATGGCGTGATATCAGGGCACAGATCTATCCGGTACGTTCACCTGCCTCTTTCTTCAGCCATGAGATCTGTGCTTCCTGTTTCCCTATGGTAGCTATGAAAGGAACTAAGTAAAGGTGTTACTATCTGACAAACGACCTATAGCTGTTTTTGGAGGCAGAAATCAATAGACTTACAGAGGACCCCGATTGCCTTCAACGCTCCTTATTAGGATCTGAGTGGCAAATCTCATAGTTCATAAACCTTGGTTTTCTCACCTATAAAATGGGGTGGACAATACATCTCCTGCACTGTCATGAGGCTCAAAGTAGGTGAAGGAGGTGACTGCTTGCCCGCTGTAAGTTTTGCAACCATACAATATTGTTTTAATTAATGGATGGGGGTGGGGATTTAATCCTTCTTGACTCTCAGTTGTGAAAGCTGTCACCTGCTCCACAACCGTGCCGTGCTCTTCATGAAGAGTGGAGGATGGTTTGTTTTCATGAGTTAAGAAACAAATAACTCCGCTTCTCAATTTGAACTCCACACCCAACCCCTTGCCCTCAATGTTTCCATTCATAAATGCTTTAGCTGCACCGAACCTTCAGTGTGAAAACTCTCTGAGAAACACCACCCACCCTGGGCAGGTGGCTTACCGTGGAGAACGAGTGTACACACAATGATAGCATTTATAACCCGAGAGTAAGAACCTGGCCTCTGTTCCAGGCCTGCAGCCCCACTAAATAAATTCAGGGCAAGCGGCACTTGAGAGGGATGGAATATACCTCTGACTCATTAGGGTTCTCTGGCAAGAGAAGTCAACTGTAACTGAATATTGCCTGGCAAGGTGTGGCATCTAGGTGGAGCTAGTTGCCAAGGGATCCGGCTCCATACAAAGTTCTCGAGGGTGGGGGGAGGGGATCAGAGGGAGCCTATCCTTCAGGATCTGTGCCTTTACTTTCCAAATGTTTCCAAAAGGTACATTTTGCAGTGCTGGAGAAGAGCAGAGAAAGGAGAAATATTGTAAAAGCCAACCACTGAAAAGCACACGCATTGCCCAGTCTTTACATTAGTACCGCTAACTAGCACACCAAATATCACGTTAGGTGGTAAGAGAGATTCTGAGACAAGCCTTCATTCTATGAGGCTCAGGTCCGTGAAGAAGGCTATGTGTCCAAAGCTGCAGGATTCTAATGTTAGCGGGTTTGCTGGTTTCCCCTCATATAGAATTGACTCAGGGCTTCAATTAAAAATGGAATCTCAAAGAGAAATCCTCAAGGGCCAAATTCAGTAGGAAAAATACTTTCAATGATTTTTATTGGCTTGAGCCATTGCTGCTGCTACTCCCAGCCACGTCTCGATAAGGTTTTCGTTTCAAAATAAATCTAAATGCCTCAAATATCTAGGTTAAAACTTCTTTCCACGGGTTAAATTTAAATCATACTTGGATAACCGCACTATTTACACGTATCACGAACGGAAATTCACAGGAATAGAGGACCCCGCATGTCCCGCATGTCAATAAAATGATTGCTTACCATTGTATTTAACGAATTGGTTACACTCAGCCTAATATTGCATCAATCTGTTGCTGTTTTGTGATGGTTAAGCACCGGAGAATGAAAATACTGTGGGTAAACCTCTCTCCCTCGTCCCAAGGATTCTCGGAAGACTTCCTAGCCAGCTCCTTGAATTACTGTGGTTCCTAGGAAACTTTATTTGAGAGGCATGTGAGCAGGACAGCTGCCTCTGTTTTTCCAGCATTACGGTGGCTTCAGAGCAAGAGCTCATGGGCTCATTTGAAAATTCTTTTACTGTTTTCATCCTCGCTTGTGGCATCACATTATATTTTGGTGTATAGAAAGCGCAGTGTGTGAGGAGGATAATATCATATCAAAAAGAACCCTGGAGATAGCTGTAAAGTATACCAGTTAGCAACTCGGCAGAGAACCTTCCATCAAACAACCTGAAGTGAGGTTGCTTTGTTCATTAAACTGACCTACATGAACCATTATTGCTATTTGGCTCTGAATTATTAAAAATCAGTAGCAAGATTTAGCACACCTCTAACTCCAGGCTCTCCTGTTCTTCAAGATAAAAACAGTCTCTCTTTGTGCTGGTTAGAAAACATATGTGAACGTACTAGCACTCAGCTTCTCGTGATAACCTTGTTAGTGTCTATATAACTGCATGTAACCACTCAGCATGACATCCTTTTCCATTTCTCTTTATGAATAATTTTGTTATACCTCATCCATTTTCTAGTGCTCTTTATTACAGCATGCTACTACATTTATTAGAGTTCCCATCAGAGAATTCTTCTTGTTATCCTTAATAGTGCCATGTACTGCCCTCTCTTGACTGTAAACCTGGCACTGTTCAAAGCACATTTATTAGTTTATAACCCTTACATTTTAAATTCCTGCCAAGAACTTCCTAGGTGAAGAATAAGTTTGTAATAAATATTCACATACCCACACACACGCATGTGCACGCACACACACAAACACCACCACCACCACTCAGAATTATAGCACCGAGGACCTGCGTCTTAGCCCACAAACATCAGAAAACTCGTGGGTTAATAACTTCTTCATTTATACCTGTTATGACCAGGCACTGCGGCAAGCTCTAAGCAGCAGGTACTTCCATTTGCTTCTAGAACACATACTTGGATTTGAAGCTCTGAGTTAAATTGGGGGGTGAGGGCCTGTTGGTTTTAGTGCAACAACATTGCTGTCCTGGGTTTCACTGTGTGGACTACCTCACCCTGACTAGAAGCAGAAACAGGCTGAGAGTAAACAGAAGCCTCAGGTTTTTTTGTTTGTTTGATTTTGGGTTTTTTTTTTTTTTTTTTTTTTTTTTTGATGATTTCTCAGCAGTCTAATCCAACTTCCTTCTGAGGTTGGCCAGATTAGACATTAGTTGCTTGACACTGGCAAACTGCCAATTTGGGGCCTCTTATGAGATTACCTTCGAAATAGCCATCCATATGCAGAGATCATGGAAAACGAGTGGGTAGCACATCCCTTTGTTGCTTCTGTAGTCGTCTGATGTGAGGAAAAGTTTCTTCTCCCCAGAAGGAGAGTGTTTATCTTCTATTCTTCAGAGGGAGGAGTGAAGAGTTTAGAAAAGGAAGGCCATTGCCGATCAGAGCAAGAGTGAACACGAGAAGGAGAGTTGGGGTGGAGGGGGAACCATTACTACCTAGAGGAAAAAAAAAAACCTTTCAGAAATGGAATGTGCCAAATGTATCTTCACATATAACCATAAAAATCACTAAAAGCTTTCGCCCCTTTGGCTTCATATGGATTTACTTCTTCTTTTACCAAACAATAAAATACATTGTTACAGGAAGATGTAGGTGTACAAATGCCAAATATCTTATACTTTCTGGAGTTCAAAAAGCCCTTATTATGCAGCTGGCTCCTCCAGAGTCTTCACAGATAGCAAGAAACAGCCATTGGCAATAAGGGGACCAGGTCACGTGGGGGAAATCCAGGGGGCTTCATTTGTAATGATATTCTGCTTTGATTCCCAGAGATGTGTGTTCTCCACCACCAAGTCCAGGAACTGCTATACGTATCGAGAGCAGTCCCTGGACAGACAAGAGGCATGTCCTCTCCACCTCCTGTTTATAGTAGCTGTTGTTATTATTATTCTACACTAAACTTCCTTTTGCTGCCTTGGTTAACCCCTTGCTGCTCTTGGTATCGAGAATATGCTGGTCATTTGCTTTCTGGGAAGATTTATGCCTAGTAGCCTTTGTTAATGTTACAACCATTTCATACTCACCACAGAGGTAGCAGATTTAAAGACAAAATATCCAGAGGTGGGAGGAGCTTGAAATTGGATATATCCTAGTTGGATATTTTTGTGCATTTATACAATGACTGTCAGAATGGTGGCAGTCCCCTCCCTCCTTGGCCATCCACAAAACATCAACATTTCATTCCCTTTTCCCCTTCCCCTATCCATCTGCTTCCTGATATTAACTTCTCCACAACTGTATCTGTAAATACGAATTGCATGCTCTGTTTCATTTTCAGCAAAATGGAGGTGGTTTCTTAATTGTCTAGTTAAGAGAATTGCCTGCCAATCTCTGTAGGTCTTAACACGTAAATTCACGTATGTTCAAGGATGAAGCTTCAGTGATGTGTTAGAAGAAAGCTTGATATTGATATTTGAAGGGCAAGAAGAACTGGATTATGAGATCTTAGTGTAATGAGACCTCTCTATATTATCTAAAGGACAGACCAAGTGAAATGGGCCCAAGACATGCAAATATTAGCTGCAGAAGGAAGAGGGGTATGAGAGGGAGGAAATCTAAGAAAATCGGAAACCTTCCAGGAGATCCCTTATGCTGGTGAGAAGGCAGAAGAAGAGGAGGCATAAATGTCAAGAAGATGAAAAGCTTAGCCTTAAGAAAGATGAGTAGCCAAGGGGGACCAGAGGCTTGGACTTAACACCTGGGATCAAAAGCCAGCAAAAGGAGAACTAGTCAGTGACTCAGCATGAAGTAAGGAGGCCAAGTACAGGCGGTTTTGTTTTCATAGGTGTCATTAGCGTAGGGACTGTTGGTAAGGGTACAAAACAGTGACAAAGATGAGGGGAAATAGTCCACTTTTAAACCCAATGAAAATCTCAGCCAATTACCACTAAAAAATTGGTCAATATATATTGAAGATGAGATTAATTGCTATTTGATTACAATTGATTTGTACATAACACAAATTTTGCAATAGACTCACAAAACTGCCCCCAGACGCACATGGATTCCTGCTTCGATAAACACAAGATGCCTAAGTCGTGTTCCATCTGGAGTCTCTCCATGGGCAGTTTTTGCTGAGACTTACGCACCCTTTCTCTTATTTTTGAAGCCCTCCTCTAATCAGAAGATTATGGTTTTCTTACCCTTACCCTATTTTGCTCCCATATCACCTCCTTAGTTTCTTGAAAGTGTTTCTCATTGAGCAAACCATTGTTCTTCCCCTTGGTGAAAATAAGTGTTTGTAATGTGGATTCCATTTTTGGTTCAATAGTTAAGATTCTTCCTGAATGATCATTTCTTTTGATCTTCACTGCTCAGTGTTGGATGTGCCCAGAGAATCTGGATCCTATGACAAATGTGCAAATGTAGATTTACTATTTATCTTTGTGAGAGAGACTGTTTACCCCAACTTCTTGAGCCAATGTGGGAACAAGTTAAGAAATGCTATGGTTCGATAAAATTCCGAATTCCTGTGATGACTGTAATTTTTTTTCTATAACTACTTGCATGTGTCACTGGTGGGAGGTAATTAGAATGGGTCCAAGAAGGTGGCTTCTTAATATTCTTACACTATGCTTTTTATAGTCATTATTCAGCTTCTTAATCTCTCCTATCACTACACTCTATCACTGCCATATTCTTCACATCGGGATTTACCTGGCCTTTGCTCACCAAGAATCTTGGGCTGTCAAGTACTAATTCTTGTAATATTTTATCTACCTGGCAAATGCTATTCATTTACATCTCCAGATTTATAGTTTGTATTATTTTCCCCCAAGTTATGAAAAAACACTCATTTCCTTAAAAGAAACCTAAATTTATTATATTCTAAATTCTTGTCTTTAAATTTTGTCAGTTACACTTATCAGCAATCATCTAATTCCTAGATATTAGTATATGTATGTAACCATCATATACTAAAGTCTAATTTTTGGCTTTACTGAATGTACTGATATTATTTTCCTTTAGCGTTTAACATTCTGGAAATTGTAATGCATCAGAGCAATTCAAGTATTGACAGTAAATAGGGTAACATTACACTTTCCATGTTGGATTTACTTCTATGAACCTTTAACTAAGATTTCTAGTGAAGATTGCACTCTTTGATCACCCAGAACCAATAGATGGCTATGGAAAAATTCATGAATCTTAAGGATGGCCAATATTCTAGTATCGATGCCACAGCTTGCAATATATAGCTATATTATTCATATGGAAGTTTGCATGATTAAATGGAAGTATATTGATAAGTAAACTTTTCTTCATAGATTTCTTGTTATGAAAGTCTTTTATGTTACCTGAATCAAATAAAATAGTCCAAACAGAAACAGGTTGTTTGCTTAATGGTCTGTGAAACTAGGACTGATGATTGCACTTGTAATTTCTGGCACTGAGGCTCTCAAACATTTAATAAAATCATCACATTGCTAAAATTTCTCCTCCTCTTGTCTCTGCACCCTGTTCTGGCTCAGAGATTTAATTTCAATAATGCAGTCAATAGTGTGATGAGGAGATTGTGGGTTTCTTTTCAGAAATGCATTACACAGAGAAATACAGAGAACCCCTTTCTCAGCTTGTACGAAAGAGATTGGTAAGCAAGGACATCCATTTTGACTTCCCTGAACTCTGTTCAAATATCCCTCCACTCTGTAACTCACTGCTTCCCAGATCTTATGGTTTGTTTGTTCCTATCTTAAAAAAATTCAAGAGACCAAACCAAATTTCTATATACATACTTTATCAATGATGTTACCTCATGTTCTCTCAATAGATGAAAACATATGCACGGAATATAAATTTATAAGAATGAGGTCAAATAAGCATTATTTCTAAAGATCATTAACTGATATCTCAGTGCATATGTTCCATTTGAGGTTTATTGTCATGATAGTGAATGAGAAACTCATGTTTCAAGGTTTTTTTTTTTATATTTTTTACTCATTTGGAAGGATGCTGGAAGATCCAAATAAATCTTAATTGCTTTTAGCTCACAGAAAGAGTTTATTCTATGAATGGACTTGTCAGCTTTATACCTTCCCTGTATTCATCTGTGCTTGGATTACGGGTACTGTCTTCAATCAGTGTTATTTCTTTGCCGGAAAATTTGTGAACCACTCGTCCATTTTAGAAGGGTTTTTTAGTTAAAATCCGATAACACGATCTATAAATTCACATGCCTAGCCCTACAGAAACCGGAATATAGCACAATCTGGGCAAAGGAGTCTAAGGTGACTATTTCATCATTTCACCTTACAGAACCGCTAGCCTTCTTCCAATGCCACTTAAACGACACATGGTCCTCTCAAAGTATTTTGAAGTATTTTCTTCTCGTACTCCAATGGATCCTCTTGCACACAGGCTTATAGCTACACAACCAAGTCTGGAGATTCCTGTCTTAATGGATACATCTGAAGCTCAGGCTCATACCTTCGTTTCTGCTGCTGCTGCTTCTTTTCCACTTTTTTTTTTTTTTAAGTGATCTTAATGTGAAGGTCTCCTTTAATCTTTTTAGAATGATGGTATAAGAAGCTATTTGTGAGCTCTGGGTATGTGGACAAGGTTTGTCTACTGGAGGCCTGTCCTTTAGGACAATTGCTCAGAGAGCTCAAATTCTTTAGAGGTCTCATACTTTTTCTCTTCTATTTTTAAATAATTTCTCTGGATGATCTTATAAATCCTGAAGATACCAGAAATATTACCACCCAAACTTCTCTGCTGAGCTAAATTCATATATGTAATAACTACCTCCTGGATATCTCCACATGAAAATCCAACTTTTTCAAAACGGAATTTACATTTTTGATTACCGGTTTTACCATCCACCCTTTACCCAAGTAAGAAACCTTGACCTTTCCTTCTTTGCTTGCCTCATTTGTGTCAATAGGTTCCTCTCATTCTAGCCTTACAATCCCTCCAAGCTGCCACCACTTCCTTGCCTTAGTTAATACTTTCATTATTTCGACCTAAATTATCAGACATTTCCTATTTCCTCCAGTCTTTTTAACTTCCAACAAATCCTCATACCATTGCTAGATTGATCTTTTTAAGAGACAAAATCTATCTCACTCCATTTTGGGAACTCTACATTAATGGATTCCCTTTGCTCATAACATAAAAGAGTTTGCTTTTTACGGGCACAAAGACTTTCCATGATCAGGCAGTACTACCCTCATCTCCTGCTTACTCCTTGAGACTATTCTTTCACACCAGGGACTCTGATCTTTTCACACTGTTTGAAAATACAGACAGTGCTGTGGTTTTCCATAAATCTAATCATTTTAGACTGTCCCTCTGTCTGTACATCCCCCAACTTCGATTTATGCTGATCTGGAACACTCCCACTAATGTGAAAACTTAAATTTTTCATCTCCAAATTCTGCAGGCAGAATTGCCATTATTCTCCACCAAGCATCCACCTTTCACTTTATTTCAACTGATTTACTTATTTTCTCTTCCAGTGTATGGTAAGTACGATCTTAGCAGGAACCATTTCTTATCTATGTTAATAGAATCTAGCACAAAATCCAGTATGTAGCAGCAAAAAATTTCATTATCAGTGTGTATCGGGAGCTGGTCTAGGTGCTAAGGATTCAGGAGTGTACAAAAAGAATTCTTGCAGTACACATTAAATTACAAAGGATGTTGTCATATTTTATAACCTATGTAACAATATCGTATAGTTCACATTACATGGATTTAAGAGAATTGTCCCAAGTGGTAAAAATCACTTTGGAATCACCAAGCTGACCATAGGCTGAAAATTAACTCTGCATCCTAACAAGAAAATTTATATCTTATAATCAGATCACAAGCTCTTATTCCCTGAATGCAATTTATATGGCATTAAATTTTTAAAGTAAAAATGGAAAGATTTATATAAAAGGAAGTGCATTACCTTTTATATGTCTTTTTTTTGATAATGTCTATTAAGCCACATCTTTTGAGCATAATTTATCTATAAATAATACCTGCTGAGTAGTCAGTATTCAATAGTTATTTGTGAATATAACTAAATAATGATAACTAATTAATTTGGGTCAAGAATTAACATGATTCTTATAAGTTCCCTTTAAGGAGTAAAGCTAGATTAAAAGTTCAATGAGCTGGACTAATATGAATTTCACCATATACGATTCACATAACGCTCTATGTTCTACTTTAATCTTTACATATTACTGATCCATAGGCCTGATGCTTCTGTCTTTGACAACTTCAAAATTTTGCCACATATAAGAATTATAAATTACTATGTGCCAGATCCTATATGAAGTATTTTCTTCCTCTATTTTATTGTGACATAATTGACATAATGTATGAAGTGCTTTGCATAAACTATCTTACTGAGTCTTTACAATGACTCCATGAACTAGGTTCTATTATTCTTTCCATTTTACAGATAAGGAAACTGAGATTCCATGATGCTTAATAATCCGCCTGTTATCACAGTGCTAATACATAACAGAGCAAAAATTTGAACTCCGGAATTTTGGCCTTGAAATGTCCTGGCTTTAACCTCTGGTTCCCTGCATTTCCTGCAGGGCACTGATGCTGAAGGACAGGACTCAACGGTTAATAAAATCACCAAATCCTCTCTGCAAACATATCTGTTATCTACTGGGATTAAGGGATATGCACAAATTACACACAGTAAAGGTGGGGAATGGAGAAGAGAAGAGGTGCAAAATGTGACCTTAATGTGGAAGCTACTGGTCTTCAACCTCAAAGAGTTTCAAATACGTATGTGCCATTGACTCACAAAGAATCCAGAGGAAATAGTACCACACTAATGTTAAAACTGTTTATGAGAAAAACACATGAAAGCTACTTTCTGCCTCTGCTTCATGTCAGTTTCAAATCTGTGCTGGCATGGTCAGTGTTACAGTGTCCTGAGGGTGTCTGGAAGCAGTAGAGTAGGCTGGACGGAAGGACCAGAAATGCCTCACTGCAAGTTGAGATGAGTAGACTTAGGATAAACTGATCTATCAGGATCTGGTTACCAAGCATGATCCTGATAACTAAGACTTAGGCAATCAGCTTTTGAAAGAGTATTGAATTTGGATTTGGTGAGTTGAGGACAGAATGAGAAAAAACAGATATCCAGTGATGGATCGGGAAGGATGATGACAGGGAGATGGATGAAAGGAGAGCCAGGAACAAACTTTACCTATGTGTTCTATTCTGTGTGGCTACTTCCACGATGTAGCAACTTGTGAACTCCTAAAGGCAGGTCCACCTCACAAGTGGGTTCTACAAGAAGAGCAAGAAAATGTGCCTTGGAGGCAGACCTGTACTCAAATCTAGGTTCCACTTCTTACTATTCTGCAAGCACATCTCATCTGATCCTTGGCTTTTTCTCCTTTTAAATGGGAATAAGAATATCTCTCAGAATTACTGTAAGGATCAAACGGTAGAGTTTCAATTCTTCTTCTCACTTAGTAATTTCACTACAAAAGCGAACGTGCCACCTATGAATAGATTCACACATGCACACTCACACCCCCCTCATGGCTTAAAGGAGAATAAAGGGAAACAGCCACAATTCAAATGTGGAAAATGGAAAGATTATGCTCTGACCCTGTTTCTTCCCAAATGTGATGCTAAAATTTACAGCAACCTTTAAAAAAGAGATTGTTATTCAACAGTCAGAGCTCAAAAAGCAGCTTCTTACAAAAGTCAGACTACCAAGGGTCTGCTAGGAAAGCACCCTGTCTACCCACCAAGCTGATTCTTATCTTTGGGAAAAGTTGTTTAGAAGAACCTTCAGATTTTCTTTAGAGTCAACCATACATAATCCTAAATGATAAGACCTTTTGGGAAATAAGATCTGAGACTAATATCTCCTGGAGACTCAAGTTAACTGAGATCAAAACCATGATTTTTGCTGGACATGCGACCCTCAGTCCAGAGTACATCCTCTCTCCCACTTAAGGGTTCAGCTTTGTCTGCATCTTCCCTTCCTCAAGTATGGCAGCATTTCAGAGTCCTGTGTCTTGGCCCTACACTGTGCCTAAGCAAAAAGATAAATGTGGAATATCCTACTTATAGTCGCTCTCTGACTATACATGATACATAATGACTATAATAATTATGTTTTATGTTAACCTCTACATACCTTGAAACACTGCTTCATTATCAGTGAGTATGTCTGGACAAGAATTTAGAGAATTTAGCCAGCTCTCTAAGATAAGATTAAATAGAAACACATAGTTCTTTTATGTGCCTAGCACTATTTAAATGTTTGCCATATGTTAACTATTTCAGTGCTCCTCCAAACCTTATAAGGTGGCAACTATTAGTAACCTCGTTGTGCAAATGAGGCATTTTCAGACACAGAGAGGTGAAATAATATGCCCAAAGTGAAATGGCTAGTAACTTCAGAGGCTGCTATGTGTTCTAATCTACTCTGACATACGGTACTGTTCTTCAGGGCACTTAGAATACTTTCTTCCTGCAAAACAAAGTAGCTTCTTCCTCCCAGGGACAAAATTTTCCTAGTACAATGAAATTCTTGTTCTGTTCCACCCTGTTCCCAACTCCTTGAAGATGGACAAACAACTTTCTTACAATATGGAGAAGTATTACTGCAAAATTTACTGCTAGGTTGAGACCTTGCATGCCACACTAAATTTTTATGACAGTTATAAACACCTAAAAAATCTAAGTCTATCATGGGACTGCTTATAAATCCTAATAATAACTCAGACCAAGCAGCATCATAAAAGAGTAGAGTGGCTAAAGTCGAGTAAGCAAGAACAAAGGTTTGGATGATTTCTTCAGTTTGATGTGTGCCTCTTCTTGCCTTTCTCTGCAAGATATTAAGAGAGAGGTTGGGGGAGGGATAAGGAGGGTAGAAGAAAAGGGAAGCTTCCCATAGGAGCCCCACTAGATCTAATTTTCTGAACTCCACTTTTCTTTTAAGTAAAATGGTATTCAATACATTGTAACGCCCTTTGAAATTCCATCTTACTAAATCCGCTCAGGATTTAGGAGGCCAATTTAATAAGTGATTGTAGAATTCCCGCCATCTGAGTGCTGCCTCAGGAGTTATTCCCCTGTTGTGTGTTTCTTTTTAAGTATTGGAAGGCCTGGGGAAATACTAAACAGAATTATAAAGATGAATTATACAAGCTATGACTTTAAAGTAATGAGACTAATTCTATAAGCCACACCTGAAAATCAATGCTATTGCCATAATCATACTTGTACTTTTAGTCAAAAAAGCACAACATACAATCAGAGTCATTAGGGAGCAAAAAAATGATTAGAAGAATACACATCAAACTCAGAATAATGGTTACCTCTGGGATTAAAGAAACTCTAGCTTATGCTATAACGTTCTAATTTTTAAGCACAGTATGTTCATATATATATATATATATACACACACACACACACACACACACATATAGTCTAGTCTATATACACTAACATAGTCTAGTCGAAAAGTACTTTGAATAATTCAAAAAATTTGTCATTCAACATTTTTTTCATGAATTTTCAAAGAATGAGATTTCCTGCTTTCAGGAAGTAACCATTCCAAGGCTTCAATTCTGAGGCAGTACTGTGTTCTCAGATTACTTCCATTTTAGGGTTGGCATAATGATTGTTACTAATAAGAAACAGAATAAGGTTGCCATGAGTGGGATCTCACTGATTTATTTGATATAGGAATCAAACCCTGTCACATTTCTAATTAGACTTCATTAATATATTCAGTCAATCTCTTCAATATACTTAAGAATCTCACAAGAAAGAAAGAAGGAAGGAAGGAAGGAAGGAAGGAAGGAAGGAAAGAAGGAAGGAAGGAAGGAGAGAAAGAAAGAAAGAAAGAAAGAAAGAAAGAAAGAAAGAAAGAAAGAACGAACGAATCCCACCATTCACTGAATTTCTTTTAGTTGACTTATGACATTATCACCCACTAGGCCTAGTGATTGGGTTCCATATACACTTCTCAGATATCTAAGAAGAAAATTCACTTTCTCTCCCCCAAAGAAGAACAAAAAGGGAGGAGAAATCATTGAGTCCTAAACTTGAATTTGTCATCATGAGCAAGTGCCAACGGATGGTGGTGGAAGAACTGTATCTTCAGGCAAAAATGATGTGTTCATTGGCAGGGCCCTTGGAGGAAGTTGGATATATACCCTAGAATGCCTAACATTAATATATTTATATCTTGGTAAAGACTCAGGAAAAAGTATATTTTAATTTTACTCTTGGCAAAAATATTGGTCAACACGAAATTAAGTGAAAACAATACTCCTCCTTGTCTCCTTCCCCCCCCACCCCAAATCTCGACCTCCTATAAAGCCTTTAAAAACAAAATAACATGACTTTATGTGTTTTTCCTACTAACATTTGATTGGTATTTATAATGCAGTATAGAAAGATTTTTTTTTGGAAAAAGTTTTAAGAGGGGAAAGTGGCAAGTTGTAACAACATACCAATGTGCTTAGTGCTGAGATTGCATAGGGTGCCCACTGACACCATGATGCTCTTGCCAGCAGGGAACAGCACGGAAACAATAGAGCTTCCTGCTCTCTAGAATGACTCCAATGTGGAAAAATAGTTTTTCAGAAAAATTATGAGGGAAAAGAAATAAACATGTAGCCCTTCTCATTTGGTGTAGGTGTGGATCCATATATATATTCACACATACAATTAATGACAGTAAAACACAAGTACAATAGATCATAATCACTGAGGAGAACTTATCAAGCCTTCTTATAAAGGCTACTGACAGTATGAAGTGGAAGACAAATCCCTGTGGAGGGACCTGGGATAAGATTCTTGACTCTTTCTTTATGAAATAGTGAAATTAACTGGGAACATCTCCTTTGACTGCATCCTGAAGCCTAGTGATATTCATACATTTGCACTCCAACCCAGGGAATTAAGGTAAAAATACTAGCTTCAATCCATCCCCCAACCTGATCCTATTTGACCAGAAAGCCTTGCAATACTCTGCATACAGCGATAGTATGTGTGCATTAGCAAATGAAACATCATGGGAAAATGGACTCCTTAGAAAATTCAAATGGATGTACTTGTAAATATCAGAATTTAAATTGAAAACTTTCAACCAAGGGATTTTAAGAAAATTAAGAGGTAAAAGTTTATAATTAATAAACATCAGAGGCATAAGAAAAGATGCACAGACAATATTGAGGTGTCTCTTGTGGTGAAGCACTGTGATGTCGTATCCACTCTGAGAACGATTTCTGTAAAGACTGATCAGCTTCTAATCATCACCTTCTGACTGATATGTGTACATAGACAGACAGGGTATAGGGTTTAGAATCTAGCCTAGAATCACATGCAGCTTTCTTTACAAGTTATATGTCCCTGGTTGAGTCATCTAACCTCTCTGGGTCTTATTTTCTTTAAATGCAAAATGGAAGCAATAAGTCTTCCTTCACATAATTGTGTGATATAAACATAATATATTATTCATCTGGAACAAAGTTGGTCCTCAATAATTGGCAGATAACTTTTTAATTCTATTATCAGTAAAATGAATGCCATTTTAACAAGAGCTTTACCTTCTCCTGGGAGTAAATCACATGCAGCACTAACAAGAACAGAAAGGACACGGCATCTATTCAGCTCCTAGTATATGCCAGGAATTTCATTTTGCACTTTATATACGTTATCTCATGAAATTGTCCCAGTAATCTTAAGCAGTAGGTATTCTTAGCTATGTCTGAAGATGAGATGACTGGGACTGAATTAGATTAGGCATCCTCCTTAAAGTCACATAGCTATAAATGTCAAAGTATCACAGAGTGAGGATTTCTGGAATGCTGCTTATTCGTCATTGCCTTGCTAATTGAGTCCTTGTATCTTTCCAAATTCATTTTTAACCATGATATAGCATCAGGTGTAATATCTCTGATCATAAAATTCCAGTTCTCACTAAAGTTGTCTTCTGGCAAGCTTTGCAAAGAGCTGCAAATACTGCTTAGCAGTTTTGAGACGATGTCCAGAAATTTCAGTAATGCAGAGCTTGGGATTTCAACCTCGGTGTTCCACAGATCTTCTCTATAAGAGCTTATTTTTCTTCATCTTGGTGAAAAAGAAGACCTTGCATTTTCAAGGTTCAAAATAGACCCTCCTAGTTCCTGTATTTCCTTCAAATCGCCTTGGGTGACAGTTGATCAAGTATTCTATACTACGTCAAAACTGTTTGTGGAAAAGCTCCAGGAAACCGTAAATTTCAAAACAGGTAGGCTTGTTGTCTTCAGAGTACAATAGCTAATAAAGTCATAAGGGCCTCAAGGTCTCGTTCTTACCTTGTAGGCCCCCAACTTGCAAAAACTGCAGATACACACACATGCTCTCTGACAGTCACATGCAATCTCCTGGATTTGCCAATTCACTGGAACATTTGTATTTTCAAAGCTTGAAGAGATTTTATTTAAAAAGACTAATCTTAGAATTGTCAGAGTGATTGTAAAACAATGCTTGGTGCACAGTTGCTTTGTCTGTCACTGGATGTTTAAGAACTACTCTAGTGAGTCATCATAAAATGTGTCTAGTACAGCACCTTGGATTAAAATACCTTAATATTGTTGTTAAATGAATGAGTAAGTTACTTTAAGGGTAAAACATACCAAAACTGTCTTTCCCCTTTAAAGCATATAAAAATAACTTTTGATTAACGTAGACAGATAAGTCATACTAAACACATGCTTTCAGAATGGACAGGTTTATCCTCACTTCACTAATTCTTAAAGCCTCTATTCTTTTCTTTAAGTTTTTATTTATTTGAGAAAGAGTGAGCGAGTGCACACACAAACAGGGAGAGGGGCAGAGAGAAAGAGAGACAGAATCCCAAGCAGGCTCTGCACCACCAGCACGGAGTCCAGTGAAGGGCTCGAACTCACAAATTCTGAGATCAGCTGAGATCAAGAGTCGGACACTTAACTGACTGTGCCACCCAAGAGCCCCTTAAAGAATCGATTTCTAATATTTATGCTCACAATGTACAAAAGTGCATGAAAATCACAAAGAAAAAGTATACACAACGCTACTCCTCTGTATTTATAAACAACTTAATCTAGGTAACAATTACTATTTCATGATCTAAATACTAAAAAGAATAGGTATAGAGAGTGCTATGAGCTCAACATGAATTCATTTAGGAGCACAATGAAGTCATTTGGAAAGCTTTGTTCATTTTAAGAATAGAAAGAATAATAAAACTACCATGTTTTTGTTTTTTGTTGTTTTGTTTTTGCCTTACTGGGAGCCACCTGTTTTACGTATTACCGCTATGGAGAATTTCAGCTCCTTACGAAGTTGGTCAGTTGGAGCAGCCAGACATTTTGGCAAATGATTTAACCATTTCACTCAAGTTACGATCTTTTTTTTTTTTTATATAATTCTTCATAGCCTTCAGAATAAAGTCCAAATTCCACAGCATAGCATTCAAGGCCTTTAGTAATCAGACTTTGCTTTCTTCCAATATTGACTAGGACTCCTTGATTTCTATCAAATGACACCAACTATAACTCCCTTAATCAAAAATCAAATCCGTTAGAAGGCTGTGCAGTGTTGGCAGGTTGGAAAGGAAGGCTGCATAGACTTAGTGCAGGGAGAAACCCTGCTGTTCCAGAAGGCCTCTAAGTTAGAAGCTGCTTGACTGTTCCGCATGGAAATGTTCTGTAAACACGAGGACCTCCGTGATTTTCAGCATTTTGTCACTCATTTCGCCTTCAATCTAACAAAAAGGAGGGCATCCTCCTAGTCCCACCCAACTGTAGCCAATCGGGAGAATACAAATAAAATCCGGTTCCTATTGCCCCCAAAAAGGGGAATGAATGCTGGCAGAAAATATCAATACTGTCCATCTCTTCCCTACAACTTTTTTGACCCTCTTTCTGTGTTTCTTCAAACATATGGAAGAACTTGCAGGCCCATGATTTTCCACATGATCTTACTCCTCTGTGCCTTTACACATCTTACCCTCTACTAAAAAGCCCCTGGTTCCTTTTCTGCCCTCATAACACAATTCTAAGCCAGCCTCCACAGCTCTATTTTTTCTCTAAGAGCCTTGCCAACATCCCTCTTCCACTCTAATTCCCTACCTGGGTTGGTGTCCTCCTTTAGTCTTTCCATAGCATTTTCTGTTGACTTCCATTCTACCACTTGATCATGGGTAGTGCTGTAATTGCTCACTTCCCTCCCTCCCCTTCTCAGGCTTGTCCCTAATGTTTGTTTCAAGCTGTCTATTCTTCTCTTCTCATCCTTTGTTCTTCTTCGCAGGGCCTTTGAGGCTGGAACCCTTTTGGGTCTAGAGATGAGTGATGTGCCCTGGGGTGGGTGAACCTGGAGAAGTAGGGCTTCCTCACTGGGCAAGGAAATCTAGGTCTCTAGTGTGTGGTCTAGAAGGGAAGGTGGCTCATGGGATGCGGCAAAGGCAGTCCTAAGAGGAAAGTACATTGCTCTCCAGGCCTATTTCAAGAGATTAGAAAAAGCACAAGTCCAAAATCTAACAGCTCACCTAAAGGAACTAGAGGCAGAGCAACAAGAACGCCCTAAACCCAGTAGAAGAAGAGAAATAGTAAAAATTAGAGCAGAAATAAACAACATAGAGACCAAAGAAACAATTGAACAGATCAATGAAACCAAGAGTTGGTTTTTTGAAAAGTAAACAAAATTGACAAACCTCTAGCCAGACTTATCCAAAAGAAAAGAGAGAGCACCCAAATAGACAAAATTATGAATGAAAATGGACTTATTACAACCAACCCCTCAGAAATACAAGCAATTATCAGGGAATACTATGAAAAATTATATGCCAACAAATTGGACAACTTAGAAGAAATGGACAAATTCCTAAACACACACACACTACCAAAATTCACACGGGAAGAAATAGAAAACCTGAACAGACCCATAACGAGTGAAGAAATTGAATCAGTGATCAAAAATCTCCCAACAAATAAGAGCCCTGGACCTGATGGCTTCCCTGGGGAATTCTACCAGACATTTAAAACAGAATTAATCCCAATTCTTCTCAAGTTATTCCAAAAAATAGAAAGCGAAGGAAAACTCCTGGACTCATTTTATGAAACCAGCATCACACTGATTCCCAAGCCAGACAGAGATCCAGCAAAAAAAGAGAACTACAGGCCAATATCCTTGATGAATACGGATGCAAAAATTCTCAACAAGATCCTTGCAAATCGAATCCAGCAGCATATAAAAAGAATCATCCACCAAGATCAAGTGGGATTCATTCCTGGGTTACAGGGCTGGTTCAATATTCGCAAATCAATCAATGTGATACATCATATCAATAAAAGAAAAGATAAAAACCATATGATCCTGTCAATAGATGCAGAAAAAGCATTTGACAAAATACAGCATCCCTTCTTAATAAAGACTCTCGAGAAAGTTGGGATAGAAGGAACCTACTTAAACATCATCAAAGCCATCTATGAGAAGCCTTCAGCTAACATCATCCTCAACGGGGAAAAACTCAGAGCTTTCCCCCTGAGATCAGGAACACGACAGGGATGCCCACTCTCACCACTGCTGTTTAACATAGTGCTGGAAGTCCTAGCATCAGCCATCAGACAACAAAAGGAAATCAAAGGCATCAGAATTGGCAAAGAGGAAGTCAAACTTTCACTCTTCGCAGATGACATGATACTCTACATAGAAAACCCGACAGACTCCACCAGAAGCCTACTAGAACTGATCCAAGAATTCAGCCAAGTTGCAGGGTACAAAATCAATGTACAGAAATCGGTTGCACATTTATACACCAACAATGAAGCAACAGAAAGAGAAATCAAGAAACTGATCCCATTCACAATTGCACAAAAAACCATAAAATACCTCGGAATAAACCTAACCAAGGATACAAGAGATCTGTATGATGAAAACTATAGAAAACTTATGAAGGAAATTGAAGAAGACACAAAGAAATGGAAAAACATTCCATGCTCATGGATAGGAAGAATAAATATAGTTAAGATGTCATTACTACCTAAGGCACTCTACACATTCAATGCAATTCCAATCAAAATTGCACCAGCATACTTCTCAAAACTAGAACAAACTATCCAAAAATTTGTATGGAACCACAAAAGACCCCGAATAGCCAAAGTAATCCTGAAAAATAAAACCAAAACGGGAGGGATCACCATCCCAGACTTTAGCCTCTACTACAAAGCTGTCATCATCAAGACAGTATGGTATTGGCACAAAAACAGACACATAGACCAATGGAACAGAATTGAGAACTCAGAAGTGGACCCAAAAGTATACAGCCAACTAATCTTTGACAAAGCAGGAAAGAATATCCAATGGAAAAAAGACAGCCTTTTTAACAGATGGTGTTGGGAGAACTGGACAGCAACATGCAGAAGAATGAAACTAGATCATTTTCTCACACCATGCACAAAAGTAAACTCAAAATGGATAAAGGACCTGAACGTGAGACAGGAAACTATCAACACCCTAGAGGAGAAAGCAGGAAACAACCTCCTTGACCTCCACCGCAGCAACTTCTTACTTGACACATCCCCAAAAGCAAGGGAATTAAGAGCAAAAATAAACTGTTGGGACCTCCTCAAGATTAAAAGCTTCTGCACAGCCAAGGAAACAACCCAGAAAATTAATAGGCAACCAACGGAATGGGAAAAGATAGTTGCAAATGACATATCAGATAAAGGGTTGATATCCAGAATCTACAAGGAACTCACCAAACTACACGCCCGAAAAACCAACAACCCAGTGAAGAAATGGGCAGAAGATATGAACAGACATTTCTCCAAAGAGGACATCCAGATGGCCAACAGACACATGAAACGATGCTCAGCATCCCTCCTCATCAGGGAAATACAAATCAAAACCACACTGAGATACCACCTCACGCCAGTCAGAGTGGCTAAAATGAGCACATCAGAGAACTCTAGATGCTGGCGAGGATGTGGAGAAACGGGCACCCTCCTACACTGTTGGTGGGAATGTAAACTGGTACAGCCCCTCTGGAAAACAGTGTGGAGGTTCCTAAGGAAACTAACAATAGAACTCCCTATGACCCAGCAATAGCACTGCTAGGAATTTACCCAAGGGATACAGAAATGTTGATGCATAGGAGCACATGTACCCCAATGTTCATAGCAGCACTCTCCACAATAGCTAAAACATGGAAAGAGCCTAAGTGTCCATCAACAGATGAATGGATCAAGAAGATGTGGTTTATCTATACATGGAATACTACTTGGCAGTGAGAAAGAATGAAATCTGGCCATGTGTAGCAACATGGATGGACCTTGAGGGTGTTATGCTGAGCGAAATAAGTCAGGCAGAGAAGGACAAATATCATATGTGTGCACGTATAGGAGGATTAGGAGGAACTTAACAGAGGACCAAGGGGGAGAAGAAGGGCGGAAATGGTGGGGGAAAGGGAGAGAGGCAAACCATGAGAGACTCTTGAATGCTGACAAAAACTGAGGACTGGTGGATGTGGGGGGGAGGAGGGGTGGGCATGGAGGAGGGCACTTGTGGGGATGAGCACTGGGTGTTATGTGGAAACTAATTTGACAATAAACTATTTGTAATAAAAAAAAAAAAAAAAGAAGAAGGGAAGGTGGCTCAAATCCTGGGTAGGCACATCTCCTTGGTCCCATGGAGAGAAAAACAGTCATAAGAGGGATTTAGGGCCTTCTGAAGCTCAGAGTCCAGTCCAGGGGCCCTGGCTACCTCAGTCTAAGGGCAATACTGCCTCAGCTATGCGGTCAGCTACTTCAGAGGAAGCTATGGTTAGTTTTGTAGATCTAGCAACTCCTGTGGGTCAAGCATAGGTAGTGTCCTATGTAAGGACCAAATGAACACAAATTCATGAATCTCTATTTTCTCTGCAAAGTGGAGATAATCCTATCTGTCCTGTCTACTTCTCATGGCTGATGTGAGAGAAAGGAACGGATGCAAGAGCACTCTGAAGGGAAATAGTTTTTAAAGATTGTTTCTAACAGCTTCTCAAACAGGTAAACTGGCATATTTTTGTTGCCCTTTCAGAATAAGAAATAGCAAAATGTTTTATCAAATCAAGTAGAATAGAGTTCAGATTATATACTTAGCTCTTAGCACAGAACCTTAAGAATTAGGTTATGACTATGAACAATAATGTAAATAGAAACATTCATATTTTTAATTTCCATAATTAATACTTTTCTCTTTCCCATTAAAAAATAATGTTAGGAAATCTGTAATAAGGGACTTCAAACAGGAAGAACAGAAGCACCAACTGATGTAGGACATTGATTATTCTCAAGACATGTAGGTACATAGAAGATAATCATTTTAACACAGCAATTTGAAGTTGACCTCCATTCTGAGAGTGGCTGTAACACAATTTTCTTTTCTGAGAGTTTGCTCATATAGAAAAGAGTATCATATGGGGTATGAAATAACCCCAGTAAAGTGCAAAGAGCAATAAGGATTTGACACACACAGGCTTTATTCTGGACTGAGCTATGGTCATTCATCTATTACTCATACAGTGTGAAACAGTTATTGAGTGGCTATCCCATTAAAGAAGTTATAGAAGCTGGTGTGGATTAAAAAAAGAAATAGTGAAATGACATGAAAGGAAGACATTCTGCAAGGAACTTGCAGTCTGGTAAGAAAAAGTAAGCCACAAAACACACAAAAAATGCCATAATGGTAAATACAAGCATAAATCCTAGTACAGAGATAGACATTCACCCCATTCTTCCTAAACCCTAAGGATTCCACAAATTTCAGCATTATAGAGTTGGTTATAAAAGAGAAATTAGCCCATTGAATTCATTCCTATTATGTTTTATGTTTGCTTGATTTTCAGTGTATTTTATATTTCTCATTTAATTTTGTCAACAGACTGGTTGAGTGGCCACCACATAACAAGATGAAGACAACCACGGCTTATTAAGCCACAGTGTCAACCAGGCTGACACTGTCCTAGAGGACAGGGACAGTGTATTTAATTCACTCTACTTACCACTGAGATCAGTGACATACAGGCTCATTTCATAAGTGTTACGTGATGAATCAGATGTCTCCACCTAAGTCTAGACTGGGTATCCAAGCTTCCTGTTATATACTCAAGACCTTTGGACACCAAGCACTTACCATGAGAAAAATGTAGTTAACAGAAGCTGAGCTCACACTCACTTTTACCACCCTCCTGGCCCCCTGAGCTCACACTGGTACCATTGAGTTGCAACCATGGGTTGAGAGAAAAATTGTATTTCATTGATTTCTCAAGATTAAAATAACATGAATCAAATTTTACAATTAAAACCAACAAAAATTGAGGAACACTAGCATTATGTTGATCAACAATTTTCACAAATGTATGTTGCCCTGCTAAGAAAACTGTAGCAAAAGGACCTAAAGAATTCCAAAGAAGAAACACAAAAACAACCTTTAAAAAAATGGACTCTGATACCCCAACGCTTGACACTTAACACCTGAAATGACCATGAACCACGCTGGGCCCTTTGTCATGTTGTATATGTAATATTTCTGAGTTCCTGGTGCAAGCCTATATTTGTTTAACATCGGTCATGCATTTACTTCTCTCCAGCCAGGGGGATTGCATGTACCAGCTGTTTACACGTCTTCAGGAGGAGGAAAGGGAGTGACTAGCTCGCTCTGCACACTGTCTCATGTCAGAAAACTTTCCAAGTCACTGAGGGATGTGTGAGACGACAGAGTTGAAGGAAAGTTCGGTCTGTAGTATTTCCTTTTCTGTCTCCTTATGTTAAGAGTACTATCCACAGGCTCAATCAGGCTCTCCTTTCAAGGGGCAACTGTACCGCCTCTGTTTCTTAATGACTGGGACCATGTGGCAGTCAATTGTTGAACCAGTAATGACTCCAAAACCTTTTGTAACCTCCCTGAGCTGTCTAGGAGATGACTTAATATATGCAGCCATCTTTGGGGGTTTTGTTTAGGCAGCTGAAAAGATTTCCCCAGGAAAATTGGGGGGAGGGAGAGAGAGAGAGAGAGAAAAGAGAGAAGGAGAAAATCTGCCGATGGTAGAGAGAAACTAAGAGTGTAAAATAAAAATGTATGAAAATTATACAATAGTACAGGTAGGGTAGCCCTTAACATTGCCTTACTTCATGGTCACCAGAGTCCTTTGCCCGCCATGTTCTCCTTATGATACTAGTATGGGCACCACATCTTGGCAATGCCACTGATAGGCCAGTTGTGAAGACAGTGCTTTGGTTGCTTAGATGACAAAGTCAAACTGCGATTTACAGCTCTTTGAGTTTCAGTTTTTAAAGTCATTTTGAAAAGAAAAAGATATCTATTATGGACAAAATAATGGTGGTTTAGGAAATAGGTACAGAAAACTAAAGACCATTTAGAGTACTCAGGACCACTTCTGAGGCCTGACAGTGTAGAAGACACTGTACAGGGATGTGCATACATGACTATAACCCAAACCTGATGCTCAAGCAGTTTTATAAGCAAGTGCTAACTTACACTAGACCTTCACTTTACAAAAGACACTCACAAATATCAGCTCATGTGATTCCCTCTGTGGTGTACATAGAGGAATCAACTTTACTAGTTTAAGTGTTTCCCAAGGCCATGAGGGTAAAATATAGCAGAGCTGTATTTGTCTTCAGATTCTAGCTCCTGGGTTCTTTATGCTTACAAGTTGTGACTTCTTTGTGCTTACAACAGTTTACACAGGGAAGAGAGAAAAGATATAAAACTGTTGAGCAAACCATAACCTAGAAGGTAATATCCTAGGAATACAGTCTCATATTTTGTTTCTTTTTTCCTGTTTTTTTTTTTTTCATCCATCCATAGATACGATTACGGCAATCCTTTGAATGGTCAATTACATGTTGGCCAATTAGAGATGGAGACTATTTACATCTATTATATCATTATTATAGTTTTATTAGGAAGGGAAGATTTCTTATAATGTGTCCATGTGCTAAATGTTGTTCTAAGAATTGAAGTGGTTGGGTCTTCACTGAATTTCTTAAATTTTCTTTATTTTTCATAAATATATTTTCTTATTTCCTTTATTTTTTATAAATATATAGGACCATAACTACAAATTTTCAGAAACATGTTCCTATTGGAAGCAATGGAAATCCAAGGGAAACACACACACACACACACACACACACACACACACACACACACACACACATAATATGCCTTACTAATACCCCCCAACATTCTTCCACCAGCTATGCACTAAGGATGGCAATTTTCCACCAAATGCACCAAATGGCAGAGGACAAATCACAGTTCCCTGTCTGTTTCCCATTTGGTATGCCTGTACTCACAACCTTGATAAGTAAACCTTCTGTTTCTTTTTCAAAAATTTTATAGGACGCTCTCATGTCCTTTTCTTACCCGATTCCTCCCACACCACAATTCAGCTCACTCAGAAAATGCTATAAAGTTTCAGAGAAGAGGTTTGCTCAAAGCAACTACAAATAAAGTGCATGTACATAAATAACTTAGCCTGACTTTGTGTTTAATGTCCAAGATGATTGGAACAGATTGTATCATGAACTACTTTCCCTTTGGCTAATTAAATAGCAGTCCCCACTTACTATAAAGCATATTCTTATTAAAACAAGTATCTATAGTCACTCTGCTGGATAAATTACTCCCAAGTAAGTGCCATAAAGCCCATTACATTCCTGCTTTAGGAATGGAGCAGGTCCAAACAGACAATCAAAGGATTTCACTGGGATTATTTTAGATTAGAAAAACTAAGGAAGACATGCGGCACTGACAAGATCGTAAAGGCATAAAGGATAAATTAGCGGTTCCATACCAAACAAAGTGCTCTAGTGGTATCATGGTATATCCAAAAGTAAAAACAAATTCCTACTGTATTAACCTTCGCCAAAATGGAGATCTGTTTATGCAGAAATAAAAATGTCATGAACAACTGTTATCTCCTGTGCAAATCAAAATGGCTGTTTTGAATAATAATAAAAAAGAAACCTTTCAAACCAATGACTACGGAAATGCGCCATAGGAAAGATGTCTTCATTTCAATAAATTGCTTTTTACATTTAATAGAAAAGGTTATGTTATGATTTGTCATATTAATGAACCATTATTGCATAACCATATTTTTATTGCAATATATTACCTGGTAAATGATGTCTCTCTCTCTTTTTTTTTTTTCCAGGAGAAAAGATTTCATAGAACACATTCTATGGGAGTTTTTCTTGCTGCCAGTTGTTAAATCTTTCAAAAGCTGTCAGCAGCCTCAGAAATCAAGTTCAAAATACCATAGCCAACATGAGTATAGGCATAGGGTAGTCTATTTTTAAATTATAATACAAAACTGCCAGAGAAATACCTAAACACAAAAGATTATTTAAGACGAGATCATCTTATCTAGCTTGTCAATGTAAAGGACGAAGTCAGTGAAGTGAAATTTAACCCACAACTTCTATAAATATCACTAGACATTTGAGAGCTAAGTGATTTTTTTTTCAGGCCAATTTTTCCTTAAACTCATTATGCCCCAGAGCCTTCATGTACTCATCCACCAGAGACCCTGTCCACGCCAGGCACAGGGGGGCAGGGGACACTAACCGCCCAAGGAGGTCAACTGGCTCGATTCCCTACCTTGCTTCAGTCAAGCAAGCCCTTCTCCTCAAGGTGAATGAATGGCAAAGACATTGGCATCTGCCCTGGAAACTTCTGCAGGAAAGGAGTCAGACTTGTTTCTACAAATGCCATTCTGGATCTGCCCCGTGTCTGCAAGCACTGACTCACCATACTGCTTCTGAATGACGAGGCTCTGTCCTCAGCATGGCAAGCAGAGCCGCACCAGCTGGGATCCCCTCAGAATATTCCAAGCTTGTGACAGTGAGCTTGTTATCTGATGGAAAGAGAGGTGGGACATTTGGGTGTGTCTTTCTGCTTAAGCTGCTGCTGCTGTCATATTTTTGGAGGGAAGGTCTGAACAAACGAAGGTATATGTTGTCATTTCTTAAGGCTCTGCCTGTCTTTGCTGTCAGTTCATGAGCGTGCTCACCTTTGGCTGCTACTGATAGATGTTACAGCCCGTCATTCATTCCACACACACATATATATATATATATATATATTTAGAGTATAACAGGTGACAGCAATGCATTAGGTGCTGGAGACAAAAGTGAACAGGACGGGTGAAGTTCTTACTCTCAAGCAACTTTTAAATCTAGTGAAGGAGACAAACATTAAATAAGCATTCAAAGAGATTGCATATTGGAAGTCTGTAAAAATGTAGTTAGGGGGAAACATCGATCACATTTTCCTCTATAAAAAATGATGCAAATAATAAACAAATATACGAATGTTACAAAATACCTAAGTAACAGACTATGAAAATTCCCTTTTTCTCCTGCAACTTACACTCCTCCTATGGGTAATTTCTGCATTTAAATTTAAAAATAATATCTACGCTAGTACTGATCTACATATTTATATATATACACATATGGGTTTGCTTTTTCCACATAACTGAGATTATGCCATATATAGTATGCAACAGCAATTTATGTCTTACAACATTTTCCATGTAAATAATAGACACACCCTTTGGTGCAATGATTAAATCCCATCTCTGGACATAACAATTTACATAACCGTTTCTCTTTTTGTGGGGCTATTATTTTCCGGTGGCCACTGTAACCAGTTAGCACAAACTAAATGACTTAAAAACAACTCATTCTTTCTTGCTCTGGAGACTAGAAATCTGAAGTATCACTGGGCTGAAATCAAATTGTCGGCCAGGCTACCCTCCTTCCAGAGACACTAGGGGAGAATCCATTTCCTGCCTCCTCCAGCATCTAGTGGCTGCTGGCATCCCTTGACTTGTGGCCACATCACTCCAATCCCAGACACTGATAGCATCAAACGTCTATGATCCATCTTCATATGGCCTTCTCCTCTGTGTGGGTCAAATCTTTGTCTCCTTTTAGTGACTGAAAAGGGCCCATCTTGATAATCTGAGATGATCTCTCCATCTCAAGATATTTAACTTAGAGGATACCTTATTTTATAAGTTATGAATTACATTTATAACTAAGTTATAGTCCTCTCTTTGTCACAGAAAGTAACAATCACTGGCTCCAGACATTAGAACTTGATTACTTTGGAGTCCATTCTCCAGCCTACTACAGTGGATATGTAGGTTGTTTCTATGTTTTAATATAAACAATGAGGCAATTATGCTCACTGAAATTTACTTTTGTGAATATGTGTAAATATTTCAACAAGTGAGATTTCTAAAAGTGAAATTTCAGAACCGAAGAGAACATGTAGCAAAATACTGCTAAATAATGGCCAAGTATCCTCAAAGGAAATGTGCCACATCACTGTATATTATCCAAATAGTTCACAGAGTGCACATTTTCCCACATTTGTCAATGTCACATATTTCATCTTTGTTCTTACCAATTTGAAAAGAGAAAATTAGGGTCGCCTAGGTGGCTCAGTCGGTTAAGCGTTCAACTTCGGCTCAGGTCACGATCTCACGGTTCATGGGTTCGAGCCCCGTGTCAGGCTCTGTGCTGACAGCTAGCTCAGAGCCTGGATCCTGCTTCAGATTCTATGTGTGTGTCTCTCTCTCTCTGACCCTCCCCTGCCCATAGTGTCTCTCTCTCTCTCTCAGAAATAAATAAAAAACATTAAAAAATGAAAAAAAAAATTTGAAAAGAGAAAATTGGCAACTTGTCATTGTTGATTTGAATTTTCTTCATTATTAATAGATTTAAAAATTCCTATTTATGTACTTTCTCCCATAGTTCTTTTTTTTTTTTTTGCTTTTCTTCTTGATTTGTTGGGATTATTTATAAATTAATATTGATATTTAATATTTTATTCTTACATATGCTACAAATATTTTCTACCTATTTCTTATCTTCAATAGACTTGTTGAAAATAAATTGTAATTAATGTAAGATCTACCAATATTTTTCTTTGTATGTTTTCAGTTTTGCATCTTTCTTAGAAATACCTTGCTCATCCTAAAACAATGAAAATATGTTCATAGATTTTTTTCTTTTTCTTGTTTTTTAGCTGTCAGGAACTGAATTTTGCCTGTAGTATAAACTTGAAGTCTAGCTTTATTAGATTTCTTTCCAGTGGGAAGCCAATTATACCATTGATAGTTTAAAAATAATTTATCTGCTCTTTCACTAACATGAAATGCTATCTTTATTATGTGCTTGGTGTTTGAATATACTCAGATCTGTTTTGAGCTATTTTTGCTATTTCTAAGAGTTCTATAAGGGCAGACATTTTGTTCATTTCTCCATTTTGTTCCCCATATATGTATCTATGTGTATATATGTATATGCATATCTATGTGTATATACATATATATATGCTACATATATATAAATATACTCTGTGTGTGTGTGTGTGTGTGTGTGTGTGTGTGTGTGTGTGGTTAACTACTTAGTAGTTAAATAATAAAGGCATTATCATTGAATAAAGAACAAGACAAAGATGAAAACTATCACCACTGGAAATCTAGTCTCTTTAAAAAATAAGTTAAAGTAATAGGAGACATAAACATTGGGACAGGGAACTTACTTGCCTATAATACATCTATATACATACAGCTATTGAGCTGAGGTGCTACAAAACATAGGACTTCCATTTAAGTTTGAATTTTAAAAAAGATGTATTTTTTTTTAGTATAATTGTGTTCCAAGTATTGTATGGAATACACACTAAAAAAGTATTCACTGTTTATCTGAAACACAAATTTAACTGGTGTCCTATATTTTTATCTACCAAATCTACCAAATCTATAGTCAATATGTACTAAGTAAATGAATGAAAACTTTATCATAATTTTATAATTATATTTGCTATTTTATTTTATAAATATATTTACTATGAGGCAGGAGAAATTTCTCTCACTGTTCTTTTGTAAAAGCTTTTTGGATATTTTTAAGAATTTAAGTCTAATTTAAGTCTAAATTTCAGAATTACTTATATCACCAAGTATTTTTATAGGGATTGCATTGGATTTATCAGTGTTCTTTGTTTTAACTTTCTGTACCTCTATAATTAAGTCTCAGCTATGTTGACAAAGAGGAATAATAAAATCAATCAATCAGTCAATCATCAACCAATTCTGCCAATATCATGCTTAATTGTTAAGTACTAAAGGCAATACTATTAAGCAATGACCAAGACAAGAATGAAAACTACCACCACTGGAAATTCTAGCTTCTGTAAAAAGCAAAGAAAATAAATGAGAGATATACATATTGAGATGAGGAAATTATTTACCTTTGATACAATTTCTTACCTATAATTTCCTACTTAGAAAACCCAAAGAATCAATAAAACATATTCAAATTAATATGATTGACTTTAGTAACTGTATCATTTACAAAATAAATATATAAAAAGTACCTTTTATATATTTCAATAAAAACTAGTTGAAAATTATTGTGAAACAAATATCTAATTCTTCATAGGAAATAAAAAATATAAAATACCTAGAAACAAGCTTATCAAAATGTAAGCAGTTTATATATAAAAAACCTAGGAATATAAAATTTTACTAAAAGATACAAGAAGCCTTGAATGTATAAAGTGATTTGTCATATTCATTAAATTTATTATAATCTTCATGCTACAGTATGAATTTTGATGTCTTTTGTAAGTTTGAAAATTTTCTCTAACATATCTTCTTTCCTCCTTATAATTAAGTCCCATGACTAGGTCTTCCCAAGGCTGTGGAATATTATTGTATCTCTTATAAAACTAGTTTATTAACTTAAAATATGGATGACTTTAATGGATAAAATTATTTGATTGCTATCTTTACATGTCAAAGACCAGATAGTTACATATGTACGCAGAGTTAATAAAATTGTATCAGTGGAAACAGAAAGATCAAGACCATTTAGAGAAAAAATTACCTAATAAGTCAAAACTAAAGAAGGAGAATGAAAGGAACTTGTATTAGCAGATAAAAAAGAGTAAAATAAAGGTGTAAAAATCAGAAAATGGCTCAACATAAGAAAAGATAGAAAACAGGGTAAAACAGAAAATGTACAGAACTTCTAAAAAAATGTACAACACTGTCCTTTAATCTCCTTGCTGCTTTTTATCCCAACACTGTGGTATGTCTTTCTCCAAGGGATCTTTCTTACAAGAACCTGTTTCAAAATGGCAGACAGGCTTCATCTGTGAATCTCTCAGACTCTAAGTCTTCTTTCTCTCTCATAGTTCCCCTTAGTGCAGAAGATGTATATATACATATACCTCATGGCGATAGTAAAACTCAAAAAGGGAGCAGAAATAGATCAGAAAAAAAAAAATGAGAAAAGGAAATTAGAAAGCAGATGGTGTTGGATTGACCAGTAAAGTCTGAGAGGGAACGCCACGGCTTGAAATGCTAGAAATAAGAGCAGGTCTTTTCATCTAAAAAAGTGCCAAGTTTAGGGTCATATATTTTAAGAGCAGGTGAGTGGGAGGGGTAAATGTCAGGGGAATTAGTTGAAGAAAGATTCAGAGTAAATGAGCAAACTGTGCCTCTTTCCCACTACTTTCTCTGAGAAGCAAGGGAAGAAGGATTTTATTGTAATGTTTCTCTAATTCTTCCTTTGATTCTTAACAATTACTTTTTCACAAATTCATGCTTTACAAGTCTGTATGCGCCCTTTAATTTATCTTAACAAAATCGACATGTACAAATAGAGTTCTGGAAACAGGTTGTTAGAAGATATTCCTCTTTTGTTTGTAAATTGTCCATTAATGATTCCAAGGTGACTCCTAAGTCTTAATAAAGACATTAAAGAGTAATAATGTAAAATACTTTAAAAATCTAATTAACTATGACCCATGCTAAAGTCTTTTCAACACTGCAAAGTTTTGTAAATGCAGATGCATCGTGATCCAGCATCATCCATTAGAGTGAGTATACTCTGCATCTAGTTAGTGACTCATTGTTATGGTCTGTTCTACTTGTTTAGGGTTCTGTTGGAAAACATATGTCACCTGACCAGTACTTGGTGACAGTAACCTTTAGGATAATACAAATTCATTCCTCACTGGGATGTGGAATGTTTATTCCTCTATTTCCTCATTCCTTTATTTCCCAAATAGATGTTTTTATGATACAGACAATTCAACACACTCATTGAGGCATTTTTTATCAGATATATCTGCTACTTTGGATTAACAGATGAGGGAGCCTTCCGATTCACAAATCTATCCATTGTGAGTGTGGATGACAACAATTAGTGCTCATTCCTACGTTGCTCTGCCCAACCCAACTAAAATTTATGAGTGAACTGATTATATTGTGTTCTTGGTTGTGTCTGAGACCCAACACATACATTAACCGCATCAAATAATCTGATTTTTCAGGATTCCTTTGCCAAGTGCCTACCCTGTGACATGGAGACCTCAAAAGCTTATCCAGCCTGTGGGCCTTTCTAATAATTCATTTTCTGCCTCTCTTCCTCTCACGTTCCTGTTCTACCCAATTCCTGTTCTCTGTGATAAACTCACCCCCCTGCCCTTTACCTGAATGTGAAGTTGTCATTTGGCCAATGACATGGTTTTTGAAAACTGCACCTCAATCACAACTGTACCGCTCTCACATGACAAGCTCTTGTTTTAATTGTTACCAATTTAAAAACATCTGTGTGTCTGAAAGTTGGGACTCTATTTTTACCATTCAACTCAGAAAGGTGGTTTCTATCTGCTTGGGCTTATAATTTTGCTCAACATTTGCTCCTAGGATAGATCCTGTAGTGTGTCATTTTAGCAGAGGATTTGACAGACAATTGTCAAAATTAAGCATTCAAGTAATGCTTTCCGACACAAGAAGTTGGAGCAAAGAGTGAAGGAAGCCTTCCTGGCATGGGAGCCCACGGCCCCACATTGCTGCATCTCTGGCATATCTTAGCCTTTAATAAAAGAGTTTTTATGCACCATCCTGCTTATCTGTGTGTTCACAGGTGTGTGAAAGACTATCATCTGCAGAATAAAACACCCTGTGGCACCATGACAATAAAAAGTGGTGACTCTCATCTATCTTTGCCTGAGGATAAGAAGGCTTGAGAACACAGAGAAATAGAATGTGGAAGAGAAAGAAAAGGCCACAAGCAAAGTTTAAATTGTTTCCAATTTGGGTCAGCAGAAGGGGTATGCCCCACACAGAGCTGGGAGGCATTGACCTTGCAATCCACCAAGTGCAGCTATAGACGTGGCAAGATGGTCCAGTACAAGGCCCTGGTTGGCACAAATGCAGCTGTGACCTAAATTAAGGAAGCAGAAAGCCACATTTAAAAAAGCTAGATAAGAACCTAATCACATCTTTCTGGAAAGAGAGAGAAAGATATTGTTAATAGCATAGATTGGGGAGAAAGGACAAAAGTACAAAGAAATATCCTGACGAGTAGACAAATTCCCTTTAAATACAAAATTGAGGAGTCCAGTTCTAAAGGATAACTCTGGCCAAGTGGGCTGAGAGTACATTTATTTAGTGGCTATACTAGCTTTGTCCTCTCTGGTGCATGAAACATGCCACTAAACAGGATGAGGTCTTTCTGGTCTTGAGCACAAGAAAAATTTTATCTTAAAACATTTACTTTTAATGGTCCAAACTATTCCAAACCTCTCTCTATATTAAAATATAAAATAAATTAAGGGCAGCCTGGGTGGCTCAGTCGGTTGAGTGTCAGACTCTTGATTTTGGCTCAGGTCATGATCTCACGGTTCATGTGGGGTTTGAGCCTCACATTGAGCCCTGTGTCAAGGGCATGGAGCCTGCTTCAGATTCTCTCTCTCCTCTCTCTACCCTGCCCCTGCTTGTGCTCTCTCAAAATAGATAAACTTAAAAATTAAAAATTAAAAACAAAAACATTAAATGAATTAGCTGGATCCTGAACTGAACGTCAAGGGTCTTCTCATTAGCAAACTAATGCCACTTTCAGAATGAGGCAGAGTAAAGATACAGCATGAAGACAAAAAATTCTCCGTGTCAGTGTTTCCAGCTAATTGTTCTAAAGCACTGTGGCCTGAAGGCCATTCTGCATAGCCCGGGGAAGAGTGTCAACTGTAACCAGAGTGCTGAGGAGGCCTGAATGATAGTATTTCATTGTGGAGGACCGTGGCCACCTGAGCAAACAAACCAAAAACTGGGCCTGGTTTAAAACAACATTGCGTCTCTTCAGACACTTAGCCTCTTGCTAAGCCAGCTACCTGTTAGACAGGATGCCACAGCTTCTGCATCTATTTTCAAAGGTTTCATCAATTCAGATAAGGGGGAGAACACACATTCCCAGACACACAAACTCTAAACGTATGGAAAGGCATCGATTTCCTTGTATCTAGAATGCTTATGCTTTTGAGTCCAGCATTCTGAGTACAAAAGGGAGGTACGTCGTCGAAACAGTGGGATATAATGACTTTCCCTGCACTAGAGTAAGGTTTATATCATACTGATGAGCATTTAAGAGATAAAAAAGGTCTATACATGTGCAGAGGGGACACATTTTACTGGGTTTCTCCCTCTCCACAATTTTACCTTCCCCAGCTTGGATTTATAGGCTTAGGTTTCATAGTGTAATTACCGGGTTTAATATCAGAGAGGAGAGCAGCTTTGGTTTCTAGAGTATGTTTGGTGTTTATTCAAGGGAAACAATCTCCAATACAGTTTCATTTTCCTTTCATTTTCATGGGGGGGGTGTAAGGGGGGATGAATACTGATGTTTATGGAGTTTAAGGGTCTGGCAGCACTGGGAACGGCAGAACTTTGTTTATCCAGAGTCCAGTTTCAATCCAGAGGGTGCCAATGCAAACTTCTCCAGACGATCACGCCAAAAATGTCAGCCCTGTCTTGGAGGAGCAGCCTTCCCAAGCAGGGAGAGGTACTCAGAGCCAGCTCAGTTTGCAACTGAGCTATGGAGACAGCGCGAGCACTAAACCATGCTGTCTCAGACACAGCAGTTTAAAAATATGCTTTTTATCAGATTTGCCTCATATTTTGCCTCATATTTTTTATCACAGCAGGAGCCTGCCATTGCCAGCTAAGCTGATTGACTATGTCCTCTACCAGCATCCGCCTTTGATATTCATGTCTTCAGGAGAGCTCCATCCCTGTCATGTACCCTCTTGCTGGGGTCTCTTTATGCACCCACTATTACTACAGTTACAGCATCTGTCCCCCAACTGCGAAGGAAGCCTTAGCTCATCAGGATCACCTGCAAATCTACGAACTGTGGGTGCCATCAGAAATGCAAAATCATCAGCACTTTCCTTCCATTCTTGAGGCATTACATCTTCCACAGCCTTTGGGGTGTTTCATTCTAACAGCTGGAAATTCCTGATTTTCAATACAATTTGCTTCTTCCTCTTCATATTGCTTAGTATCGGGGCCAACTTTGCAAGGCAGTTTTTAATGAATCCATAGCCAGTGTGTTAAATATGTTAGTTGAGTTTTTCCATAAAGCTAAGCTAATATAACATGATTGTTTTCTTAGGCGCCCTGTGGGGAGTAAGGAACGTAGAGGGAAGAAAAAGTGGGGGTGTGCAATTGATATAGTTGGTACCTTGCCAAAGTCACCCACCTTTCAGGACCCCCCACCAAACAGTGAGCCGATGGCCCTCACATTCACTGAACTTTTTAAAATAAGGAGCTCATCTATAGACTGGAGCCAAGAACTCAAACTTGAAGTCCAAGCCTTTGGGAAAGGCTACCACGGTGGGGAAAATGAACTCTTAATAACAAGCACAGACAAATTTCAACGGTGAACTCTACGCCACCACCACTTTCCTTCCCAGAATTCTTGTCACTTCAGAACTATCGAAAAAGATCACCACCAAAATGGCTGTGGTGTTAATCAGAGGAAATAAAAGAGAGAGCCGTACTTGTTTTCTGTAACTTGTGCTGCCTGTGGTATTTGTCCAGTTCCTGGTATGTATGAATCCAGTCCCCAGATTCTCAAGTGCTGGGGAATATTTCTGGTTACTCCTGCGTGAGTTCACTACTCAGTCCTGTAAGCGCTGTCGGTAGCCAGAGCAGTTCATTTAAGCAGTTCATTAAGCTTAAACATTTAAAACTGTGAAGGGAGAAGATAGTATTAAAAACTGTTTAAACAATAAAGTATAATACACTAGTTAAAATCCCAGACTGGAGCCAGACTACTTGAGTTTCAGTTCCAGCCATTTATTGGCCGTAGGATGTTGGGCCAGTGTCCTGTCTTTGGTGTAGCTTAGTTTTTTTCTCTCATCTGTAACACTGGGTATAATAATGGCATTTAGTCATTTTATTAGAATGAAAAGTAGTTAAGTTGCTATCTGTAAAGTGTTGGTGCCTGGTACAACAGTGCATTTAGGTAGCATTTGTCAAGTGAAAGAAGGGACTATCAAGATGTAGTCATTGATTGGAAGATATTTCCTTGTCTGATTCAGCACCATAGAAAGAAAGAATACATATACTGCTCGGAAGAACTAAATCTATCAACTATAAAAAAACTGCAGTAACACAGTACATATTTAAATTAAAATAAACTTTAGGAAACTAACCATTCAAAGCCTTGTTAATGTTGTTAAACAAAATGATAGAGTTTAAAGCCAACGTGACAAAGGTTTTGATTCCCCGTTCTCACATTTAGAATTTATGTGATGAAAATTTCTGCATTCTCATTTTCTCCTCTGTAAAAACGGGGTTTTATAGCATTTCCTACAATAGGTCGTGAGGACTAAGGAAGTGCTTAGCACAGTTTCTGACATACCATGATCATATAGTAATATGGAGATTATTTTTTTCAATTAGGAGGCCATAAAGCATTTTTAGCCATAAAATTTCAATATCTTGTCTAGTAATCAAGAAGTAGGATTCTAAAAACGTAAAAATCCTAGAAACTTTAGAGATTCAAACAACAAAGACCAGGTTTAAAGATTAACCCAGACCATAAACTTTGCTTTTCTTTTGTGACATATTCTGAGACTTGTAGTCAAACCATGGCACCCCATGAAAGGGAACGTCCCTCTCCCTCCACTTTATATTCACAATGAGAGAGAGAGAGAAGGGGAAACATGATATGAGAAGCGACAATTGTTAGTAGTTAGAAAAGCTCTCTGTATTTTTCAGGTGTGGCTGAAAAATATGCATAAAACTAGAAATTACTGGGCAAGAATACATAACATCCTAAAAAGATGTTACATAATTACATATTTCCAAGAAATTTAATCTGGAGTTTGTATTTTTATTTCAATTCTTTTGGCACATTTATTTCAAAGTCACACAGGTTCTGTTTCCTATTAAAGTTGATTTGTCTCCATCTTCCTTCAAACTCCTCTCATGTATGGGATTCAGAGTCACATAACCTTAGAGCTAGAAGACACTTTGCAAATCATCTAGTGAAGTCTCTCCATAAGGAAACTGAGGCTTCAACAGATGAAGTAACCAGCCTAAAGCCACAAAGATGCTCAGAGGCAAAGGCAGGGTTAGAATCTAGAATTCCCAGTGTTCTTCCCACTTAATTCAGTGGAATGCAAGAATTTTAAGTTGCTAGAGAAGTGACAACAGCTATCACTTTTAGTATTTTGTTTGCAAGGTCTGCATGTGTAAGACTGTTTATTTCCTTTCAGATACTGTATCTACAGCTCGGGTACCTGTCACCAGGTGAATAATGGTGCCCAGGCTGCGCTCTTCTGTAGAAGTTTTCACTTTTCAGTTTTCCCAGATAGACGGAGTATTCAATTTTACTACTTGCTTCCATTACACACACACACACACACACACACACACACACACACACCACTTTCACTATTTTAACACACACTACACATGTGTGTATACACATGTGTATACACACATATATGTAATGTACACATATGTGTGTACATATAATGTGAAACTTAAAGAAATATGCTGAGGTCCAAATAAATACAATCTTCAATTGCTAGCAGTCCCAGCTAAATCCAATCTTGGCTTTCTGTTCAAATAGAAAACAGTATTTACAATAACTTTGAACTTAATCTGAGAGTAGACTGGGGTAAATAGACAACTATTGAGTCTAGAATCTGAAAGCCTTCAGACAACTATTGAGTCTAGAATCTGGAAGCCTTCAGTTAACGATATTTAGTATTTCCATGGGTTTTAGTGATCTCTGTTCATTACTCATCACAAATAAGGTATGGCATTCTCTGGCAAGAACTTTGAACAACTTTCTTATTATCTGAGTTCCCAACTCTGCTATCATTTTGAGAAAGGGAAAACTGATTTAGTAAAAATCTGTAAGAGATTTAGCTTTACATCAACTGTCTGATGGAGAGTCTGTTGTTACTTCGTTTTTTAAAAAAGCTTTTGCTTATTTATTTGTTTGTTTATGTATGTATGTATGTATGTATGTATGTATGTATGTATGTATGTAGAGTATGTGAACAGGGGAAAGGCAGAAAGAGAAAGATAAAAGAAAATGCCAAGCAGGCTCTGTGCTATCATCACAGAGCCCGAGAAGGGGCTCAAACTCATGAACCATGAGATGATGATCTGAGCCAAAAGCAAGAGTTGGACACTCAAATGACTGAGCCCCTCAGGTGTCCCTGTTGTTATTTCCATTTTACACTTGAGGAGACTAAGCCCCAGGAAGGTTAAGTAATTTGTTCAGTAGGTAATATATCAGAGATATGAACCCCTACAATGGGGCTGCAGAGGCCAGGCTCTTTGCTACAACACTTACAACCTCTCTAACAAGCCAGGTGAGTCTTTAGGAGGAGGGCAGGGTTCTATTCTCTTCCACCTGAAATGCGGGGGGAAATCCAATTATTTAAGCTTTATTGTCCCCTCGTTTATTCTTACCTTACTTTAAATTCAGAGAGCAAACCTATACTCTATTTAATAAATTATGCATTATTCCAAATCATATATTATTAATATTATGTATTTTATAATACATGTAGGCAAAATACCATAGAGTTTCAAAGTATGTATATAAAATACATATGTGATTTTGTTAAGAATATCTTTCATTACGAGCCTAAGTGTCCATCAACAGATGAATGGATCAAGAAGATGTGGTTTATCTATACCATGGAATACTACATGGCAATGAGAAACAATGAAATCTGGCCATGTGTAGCAACATGGATGGACCTTGAGGGTGTTAGGTTGAGCGAAATAAGTCAGGGAGAGAAGGACAAATATCATATGTGTGCACGTATAGGAGGATTAGGAGGAACTTGACAGAGGAACAAGGGGGAGAAGAAGCGAGGAAATGGGGGAAAGGGAGAGAGGCAAACCATGAGAGACTCTTGAATGCTGACAAAAACTGAGGACTGATGGATGTGGGGGGGAGGGGGGATGGGCATGGAGGAGAACACTTGTGGGGATGAGCACTGAGTGTTATGTGGAAATTAATTTGACAATAAACTATTTGTAAAAAAAAAAAAAAGAATATCTTTCATTACTACTACACTTTGGATATGTATTCAGGTTTTTTTAATTGTTTTTTTTCTTAAAGTTGAAGGCAATTAATCATGCTCCTCCTTGAAAAAAATTATAATACTCAAGCAACAAACTCTGAAACTTGCATATAAAGAGAAAATAGTATGTAATCAATAGTATATAATCAGTCAATCTATAAGAATCAGCAGCAGCAGATTTTTCTAGCATATCTCATTAGAACCTGGTTACCTACTCACACTGACATGCAATGTTAGAAGATGATGTCCTGAACTTCATGAACTAGTATCTAGGGTTTGTCCTCCATGTTCTCTGGGCACTCTTCCCACTGTCCTTCTAGGTCTCACACTGTATAGTGCCTAAAGCCAAATATGGGGTGGCTTCCTCCCTGGACTGTAAAAGTCATCCACGGAGGGCTCTGTGTCCCCCTAAGCCTCAGGCCAGGGGGATTCTGAACTCTAGGTATAAAGATGGAAGCTTTAGACAGTGCCAGCTTCATCCCCCACCATAGCAGAACTGAGTTGCTGCATGTGTAATGATAGAAATTTGCAAGGGTGGACGCCATGGGAATGAGTGCCTTAGAGCCTTGCTGAAGGAAGACATCAGCCACATGTGGAGGTTGGCAGTGGGAGGAGAGGAGAGCTGAAAGCTATGGAAGGGAGCAGGACAAAGAGAAGCAACAGTTGGCATCAGAAAGAGGGGGTGGGCTGGGAGGACTGAGAAAAGTAGTGGCTGTGCAGGTGTGCTCTGTTCAGGGAGGACGGACTCAGAGTTGGTCTCTCCAGCAGGAAGCTGAAGATTCCGCTATTGCAGAGCAGGTCCACCCCTAGTCTTCAGAAATCTTCCAGGAAGATTCTACTGTTTCATGGGTAGAGGGATGCTAAATCTGAGATCACTAGGTGGGATTATCGTGCTCTGAAAACTGAAGAGATAGAAAGAAGTAAGAAACTTTAACTCTTTCTAGGTAGCGTGTGTTATTAAAAACCCTTTACCTCCAGGGGCAGCCCAATGGGTACAAATATTACATAAGATATCAAATCTTAAAGCTCTTCCTGACTTAAGCCCAATGTACACAAAAAATGCCTTCCTTATTTGCTATGAAATGCTCTGTTTTACAATTAGAAAACAGGCTTCAAATGCCATTGCCCTTAGGATCAGGACCATACAATTTTTATTCTTACTAAATGGTTGAGCCTTGTTGTGTCTACAGTTCAATAAATATTAGTTCAAGGGGAGAGAACTCTAGACAACTGAGCTACTGAAACAGGGGGGACCTAAAAAGATGTGCTGAGTATCTTAAAGAAAACTGAACCGTGCTGTATTTCCTTCCCAGACTGCATCCTCAATAAGCCAGGCAAAGCCAAGACATAACCATAACCAAGACAGCAAAGAACACTAGGCAAGGACTCTGGAGTCTTCTCACCATCTATAATTCTTGGTTTTCTCATTAGTAAAAATCAGGAAGTTTTAGAAGAAGACTTCTAAAGTTACTTTAAATTTTAATATTATAATTGCCTATGTGTTTTTAAACATTCACTTTAAGCCAGCAGAATTATTTTTTTCCAATAAAACCTGACATGAGAAAGAAATAAAAGCACTATTCTGAGTAAAAATGGGATTGGGAAGCCCAAACCCTGTTTGGGTCTGTTTGTCAGACTCTTTATGTCCTCAGGTAACCCTAAGGGAACATCAAGGGGTTCTAAAGAGAAACTCATCTTTGACATTTGTGGAGCCCAGAACAAGAGTATAAATGGAATCTATCCATCTAAATATTTTAAATGAACCATTAAAAGTAAAACTAAACAACCACTAAGTAAAACATATTATGTCCGCCTACTTTGTCAAATATATATTCATAAGGATCAAGAAGAGCATGTTCAAATCTAGAATTCTTAGACTCCTGAGTTTGTGATGGAAAATTCTGGAATGAGGTGAGGCTAGCTCTTGGCTCTCTGCCCCTGGTACTCAGTCTGTAGTCTGCTCACAGCTTCTTGCCATTCCCAGTTGCATCCCCTATAGCAGAACTTCACGTGAACTCTGTGAGCACCAAGCCCACAAACAGATACTCTGTCCACAGCCTCTGCAAATATGCCTGTGGTGCATCCTTAGATGGTAAAGCTTAGGGGAGACAACCATTCAAGTTCAGGCCATCAGAGCAAAGAAATCCAGTCTGGGGTATGTAGACCATGATCTTGACAGCAGGCATCGGGTCCTGGTGGGACATTCCATGAGCCCCACAGACCCCAGGGGGTCCCAGACCTTCATGGGGAAGGTTACAAACACCAAGGAAAGATGGTGGGAAGTGCAGAACCTTGGTCCAAAGCCTCTCCTGCCCATGTCTAGGGTAGTACAGACTAAACAGAGTTTGAAAACTGTCCATGTGGGTCTCTGAGGAGTCTCCTGGAAATGCAGCGTGGTGGAATATTTAGTGGACGTCAAAGGAAGTTCATCACAACCAATCCCATCGTCTATGCCTCAGGACTGCAGCGTCAGCCCCTGCTGAGTCTCCAGCCTGCCTGCCAACCTCACAGCTTCTGGACTTGCCAGCCCCATGACAGCAATGAGACAATTCAGTCCTTAAAATAAACCCTAACATATATAATTTTATTCATAATATTTTAATATTATTTATGATAAGTATATATCACATATAAAGTGTGTGTGTGCACACGCACATCAGACCTTCTGTTTGGCATTTATGTTATATGACTGGGGGCTAGTTCTGGACTTCTTCAACAGTTCATTACTGCTGTCAGTATCAGAATAGTAACAGCCACCTCGGAGCTAGTGAAGGATTAAAGTGGCATAAAGTACGACAAGTATATTCTACTGAGTTTGACGCTGAATAACAACTTCAAACACATATAATTTTACCTTTAACACTGGGGCAAAATCTCTTAAGCTAGAAGTTAGTTCACAGAGAACCATCAAAACTGTACTCAGCATAATTTAGTAAGTGAGACCATAGGCTTCAGATTTAAGCCACTGATGTCTGTGTGTTTGCTCTACTCTATCTCACTGGAGGTTCTGGGCTTGTCACTATACTTCTCTGTGCTCCTAGCTTCTCATTTGTAGAATCTATCTCATAGAGTTGTGGGGTTTTTTTTGTTTGTGTTTTTGTTTTCTGTTTTGTTTTTTTTTTTTTGAGAGAGAGAGAGAGAGAATCTTAAGCAGACTCCATGCCCAATGCAGAGCCCGATGAGAGGCTGAATCCAATGACCCTGGGATCATTATCTCGTCAGAAATCAAGAGTCGGATGCTTAATTGACTGAGCTACCCAAGCAGCCCCTCTCAGAGTTTTAATGAGAAAAAAAGCCAAGATGATATATGTGCAACAATGAGAATAGGGTCCTGTGTCTTGGAAGCTCTCAGTATCTGTAACTTATCATTATTACTGTTATAATATTCTTTATTTAAAGTTTTTATTTATATATTTTGAGACCAAGAGAGAGTGTGAGCATGAGTAGGGGAGGGGCAGAGAGAGAGGGAGAGAATCTGAATCAGGATCCATGCTCAGCACGGGGCCGACCCAGGCTCAATCTCATGACCGTGAGATCAAGACCTGAGTTGAAATCATGAGTTGAACAATCAACCGGCTAAGCCACCCAAGTGCCCCAGTTACAACAGTCTTAAGTCCTTAACAAATGTATATTAATACTTACAATGTGCCACACAGCTAGGCACATGTATATTAATACTTACAATGTGCCACACAGTCAGCTAGGCACAATCCCTGCCCCACAGAATGATGGCCTGACTTACATGAATGCAAAACTCTTGAGAATTTGAATGATTTTTCATTCCTACCATATTGACTTACATTTTATTTTTCCTAAGTTTATTTTTAGTTTAAGCTCTTATATTTGAAGGCATGACCAGTTCTCAAATACAGAGCACAGACATCAAACAGTAAGAACTTGGGATGCTTTGGAAAACAGTCTGGCAATGACAGAATTTATACAATTTTTGGACAATAGCATGGCAGCTTGGAGGAAACAGCTCATTGTCCCAAACCAGTATTATATTCATAATTAGAAACAACATCACAGTCAGGATGCATGCAAATCTAAACCGTTTCTAACCCATGGAATCTCACAACGTTTAATTTGTAAAGTAATTTCACTGATGACTTTTTAGGGCTGGCCCACTGGAAGAAATAAAGTTTAAGTAAAAAGATTGTTTGTTCCTGTCTACTAAAAGACATTTAAGGAGATGGCATTTAATATGATAATGGCATAAATTTCTCTGTTACGCATCAATTGAAGGTTACTTTTTAAACATAAACATTATATTTGTACGAAGGAAAGCAAGACCAGGAATGACAATTGTCATTTTTATGGAAGCCAGATCTCTCTAAGATAATTGCATGTGTACATTCAAGGATAGAGATTTATAGCTGAAGCACACTTTGTAGATTTCAGTGACAGATACAGGCCTTGAAATACATCTCCAATACAGGAGATCAAACAGATTTTTTTTTTATTTTTAGTTAAAGCTCATGATAGCACAGTAAGAAAATGAGCTGACAACTTACTGAGTTAATCTCTCCCCTTTCACCTCCTGCACAATAGATTTTTCACAGTTCCTACCACTTTTATTGTATCTTATCGCAGACATTCTCCCACATCACACCTGGAATTTGTGGCCACTGAGTCAGGCCCCTGAGCTTTTCCTTGCTGGTGGGAGGCTCTGGCACTGAGGCTGTCCTGGGTGTATGAGTAAGAAGTGCCGCTAACGGGGTGGGGGGAGGGAAGGGGATTAATCTAAACTAAGCCCAGGGGTTCTCTAACCCTTGGAAAAACTGGTCTTATCCCTGGAGCTGCATGCACTCTTGTCTGCAAGTGTTAAACCTTATAGCAACCTAGGGAAACATAACAACTACAATTCACCCAACCTCCAGTTCATCGGGGTGTGGAGTGTCAAATTGCTGTGAGCTCCATATATTAACATACTGAAGAGCTGAACCAACACCTCAGCTTGTTTCTCTGAATAAGAAATTCATGGAATCTCAGTCATGCAAAGGACTTTTAATAGTGAGGGGTGAAAAAAAGTGAATAAAGGATTAAAGGAGTTCAGATGACAGAGAGAGAGAAGGGAGAGACAGGTGTGGAGCGCCCAGAAAATGGCATGGCGAGAAATGAAAATCTAAACTATTCAAGCTAAGTCTTACCATAACAAAGAAAATGTTCAGTCCTCCAAATGTTTCCAAGTCCTAGCAAATGCCTCACTTATGTTAAGGGAGATTTTACACAGTAAAAATTGCCTACAGCAATGGAATTTATATGAGCCTTTGGTGTGGTATAAAATAAGGACTCCATGGCAGAGAGGAAAGGTGACTTGGGGTCAGACAAATCCATGTTCAAATCTTGTATCTACCAACTCATATCTGGGTGGTCTTGGCCAAATCACTTAGTTTACAGCCTTAATTTCCTCAACTGTCAAAAAGAAGTAGTTTATTGTAGAGTCTAGTCTCTAATGGGTGTACTGTAAGTGGTGGTTATTATAAAAGAATATGACCTTCAGTTGGAAAAATACTGAGCCAGGGGCACCTGGGTGCCTCAGTGGGTTAAATGTCTGACTCTTGATTTTGGCTAAAGGTCATGATCTCATGGTTCATGGGAGTGAGTTCTGTGTTGGGCTCTGTGCTGACAGGGAGGTGCCCACTTGGGATGATTCTCTCTCTCTGCTCAAATATGCTCATCCTCTCTCTCTGCTCAAGTGTGCTCATGCGCATGCTCTATTTCTAGTGAATAAACAAACATTAAAAAAAAAAAAAAAGAAATACTGGTCTGCAAATCTCTGGCAAACATATGAAGTTAAAGCAGTCAATAGATAGAGTGGTCATACATTCCAGTTTGCTCAGGACAATCCCAGTTTATACCTGTTGTCTTGGTATAATTATTAACAGTGCTTCCTTTCATTCTGTGACAGATAATGTGGTTGTTCTGGCAATGGGCCAAGTATGCACTGGTCAGCTAAAGCAGAAACGAGCAGGTGCAGGCATGAGGCAACTGAGAGTTCTAATGAAAGAACAGAGGGGGCCTAGCAAACCAAGGGGATCTGCTGTCGAGCTCTCAAACTAGGTCAGTCGCTTATTCATTAGAGTCAGGTTCCAGGAAGAAACTGTCCTTATACATACAGAGTTTTAGAAATACTTTTGTTTTACCAAATATTGTTGGGTTGATACTAGGTGCTGAGTATTACCTTAAGAGTGCCGGTCTTTTAAATATGTCTATTCCTAGGGTGCCCGGGTGGCTCAGTCAGTTAAGCATCTGACTTCGGCTCTGGTCATGATCTCACAGTTTAGGAGTTTGAGCCCTGCATCGGGCTCTGTGCTGACAGCTCAGAGCCTGGAGCCTGCTTTGCATTCTGTGTTTCCCTCTCTCTCTAACCCCCCCCCCCCACCCCATGCTCTTTCTCTCTGTCTCTCAAAAATAAAATAAATATTAAAAAATGAAAAAAGTCTATTCTACACCCATGTTATTTCATATTATAGTAATAACTAGAGTTTTTAATAAAGGTCAAGTGGGAAGATTTTTAAGGAATATTGAACTTTGCCTAAGAAGGAAGCAACAGAGGATAGGTTTAGAGCCTGACTTGAAATTTGGGTAGGTATTTGCCAGCAGACAAGGGGGAGACCATCTCTTCCCTGGGTGAAGTGCTTGAGGACAGAGACATGAAGGATGCCTGACCTGTCCAGCCAATCCTGAGAAGTCAGATGTGAGAACAGAGTGTATTTTATAATGGCAGATGAGGCTGGAAAGGACCTGAGTCAGGTGAGGACAGCCTTGTACAGGCCAGAATAATCTTGAGCCAACTAAGAATTATTTTATGTAATAAAATGACTGAAGGGGATGAGGATCTCAGCATGCTGTCAAAACCAAATTCCTGGGTTGGTAGTACAATTCCTGACAACAACAATTTGAAAAGAGAAAAGGTTACAGGGAACCTAGCATATTGACAGATATTTGTTCAAATTATATGTCACAACTGCTGAAACTAAACAGAATTAGTTCTTCATTTTATTGCTTTCCAGGTCTCCTTTATTTTTTCAAGTGTCTCTTCCTGAGTCTGGAAGTCCCTTCCTGACTAATTGTGAAGTCTAATGTCCCTCTGCCATTAGGAGGTAAGGACAATTTTCTCCAGGCTGCTGTCAGCTAAAAACCATGGAGACAGTGTGAACCATGGTATAAATTTGCGAGTGGATAGAATTAATAACTTTGTAAATGTTTTGTTGTGTTGTTTTTATTCAGCTCTATCCCTCTGTGGTCTTGGACAAGTTGATTAACAGAATCTCAGACATCTAGCGATAATAAATCTTGTATGAGCTTTATGTCTAAACAGAGGTATTCATCAAAAGTAGGGTGTGGCAAGAAAATGCTTGTCCAGTCATCTCATCCCTTAATTAATGCATTTATTCAACAAGGATTTACTCTGGGCCAGGAAATATTATAGGTGTCATAAGGATACAAAATTTGATGAGCTATGGTTCCTGCCTTAAAAGAGGAAAGAGTCGCTTAGATAAACCCAGGAATACATGGCAGAGGGTAATAATGTATATAGAGGCATTCTGGAGTAGGCCAGTGATATTAAGAACATATTTAACATTTTCTTCTTCTGTTCCAAGTGCTTAGAAATACCAGATAAAACTGTTTGTTTTTTTCCTAAAAACGTATAGCTGATCTTGAATGCAAGAATGGGAAAACTTTAGGTACAAGATACATTAAAAAAAAAAAAAGTTGACGGACACCTGGGTGGCTAAGTCGGTTGAACATCTGACTTTGGCTCAGGTCATGATCTCATGGTTCCTGAGTTTAAGCCCCACATTGGGCTCACTGCTGTCAGTGCAGAGCCAGCTTCGGATCCTCTGTCTCTCCCTCTCTGCCCCTCCCCAACTGGTGTGTTCTCTCTCAAAAATAAATAAAACATTAAAAAAATTCATGGTAGTAACTGGAATGACTTATGACTTACAAAGGAAAATCTTAGGAATGTAATTTTAACAACCACATGGTGATAATAGTTTAAAATGCAAACTGTGTATAAAAGGAAGTCAAAGTGGGATCACTGTCTAAAGTTGGGATCCAAGAACAAGCTGACTACCACACAAGGGAACTGGAATATATCTGTCCTCTGGTGGGGTTGAAGCGTAAAGCCAGCAGCCCACCCTGGCTCATAAATATAAATAATAACTGTGATGGATGGCAATCCATGTTCAGGGGCTGGGCTTGAATTTGAGCCATGTGGTATGGGAATGTAAAGAGCAGAGACATTAGTTAGAAAACCGTAGAGCCTAATTATGTAACAGCTACAAAACCCCCTTATAGCGGACCACCACCGCTAGGCCACGCATGGACGAATCCAAACATGGAAAATGAGGAATTCCACTATCAGTGGGAGACAATGAGCAATAAAAGGAAAAATTTACTCCTAGGGAATCAGAGATAAGAGGGATACATGAAAAGCACAAGATTATGAAATAAGCAGAAGCAATTAAGCAGACATGAAAAGGAATCAAGAAGAAATGTAGCCAGCTTAAAAAACAAAACAAAACAAAACAAAACAAAACCCTAGGTCACCAAGATGGCAGCATAGGTCGTTCCTCAATTTGCTGCCTCTCATAAGAAGAAAAACTAACAAATATTCAAGCACAAGACACCACGGAGAGAATCCAAGAACATGGGGGTGAGGCTGAGGCACTCTGCCTGTACCACAGAGACCAAGACTGCATTAGAGGGCAAGAGAAGCAGCGGCACACTGATGACACTGACCTTCCTCCAGGCTGGCACAGGCCCATGTGACGCGGTCTCCCCTGAACCTCAGTTCTTACAGCTGGGAAAACAGAGCCCAAGGGAATCAACCAGGACCCCCAACCCCCACCCCCGCATTGCTTTTCCAAGACCCCTTACTCATACCACAGGGATTGTAGGGGGATCTGTGGGGATCAACCACAGGGAATCTATGACGGAGAAGGAGAACAGGCTTGCAGGAATCAGGACACGGGGTCTTGGCAGACCAAGTTCATACCCATCATGCCTAAGCAGTAATCGCAACCCGTGGTTTTGCTCACCTGCAGAAGCAAGTCGGGGGAGCGCTCTGACCAAGGAACTCGGTGAGGTGCAGATTAGCCCAATTCAGATCCTCAAACAAGCAATTTCACTAGCCCTAGAGCCCAGTTTGCTGAAGCCTAGGCAAGGAGCTGCATCAGAGCCCCCTTACTGTGGAGGGTGTCTTCTGCCCCAATCTGACCAGAATCACCGGCAACAACTCCTTGAAGCCATGGGCTCCAGGGCTTCTCCACTTGAAAGGTGAGCAGAACAGCTGATCACCCCCAGAGCAAAGCCAGGACCAGGTGTAAAATATTCCCATGATATATGCAGGCAGAGTGATTAGTTCATAGCCAAAGCTGAAGTTTCCTGCTCCTCATGGGAAATGGAGAGAAGCCTGGAGCAGCCCCTCCCCTTCCCACCCAGGCAAGGGAAGTGATACCCAGCCCCACCTGCTGTGGAGTGTCTTCTCATCTAATCAGTGCCTCCCTCATCTGACTAGAAAAGCTAAAGACAACCCCTGAAAGCCCAGCAGTGATTGAGCCAAAAGGCTGGCAGGTGGAGCTGATAGTGTGCAGAACAAAGCCAGCAGCTGGCCGTGTTCAGTCAGGGAACCCAGGGTTTGGATCGGCTTGAGTTAAGATGACAAAGAGCTTTACCAGCTTTAGAGTTGCTTCAACCTTTGGTAGGGAGAAAGGGGGTCTAATTCATAGCCCTGCTCATTGCTGAAGACAGCCTTCAACCTGTCTGACCAGGGAACCGAACCAGAGCACGTGGGAAGCAGCAGAGCCCATTCAGGGAGCCCTCTGTATAGTGAGTGACACTTAAACAGCAGGAGAGCACAGCCTGTGGCTTCCTTGTCTGCAGAGCGAAACTGGTGATCTGACCTGACCAGGACAACCAGGGAACTCAGTACACGCCCTGGCCCGATTCAGGTCCACAAACAATAAGCTCCACAGGTCCTGGGTCCTGTCCTACATCCGTGTCAGGGCAGGGAAGATAATTCGTGGCCCCATTTAATATTGAATACAGTACTCAGTCCCAACCATCTAGTAAACCTGACCTGTGGATCCAGGCAACCCCAGAGCCCATCCCACAGCCTTACATGGGTAGGGAACCAAGTCAGCTATCCTATTCAACTATTCTCAGCCATGGAATAACTCCACCCTCAGAGCTTGAATAGCTGCCTCGCCCGAAAACCCCACCTGTCCTAGGATAGTGCCAGAAGACACACTCAAAAACCCAAACTGAGCTGACTGGTGAAAAACTGCCTTTGCCGAAGCAAACCTGTAAAGTCGGATAGAGGAGCCCTATTACTCAAATGCACAGACACCAACATAAGATATCAAGGATCACAAAATTTTGAGTAAAGATGATACCACCAATGAAAACTAATGAAGGTCCAATAACTGACCCCTAAAGAAATGAGTTATGTGAACTGCCAAAGAATTCAGAATAATCCTCTTGAGGAAGATAAGTGAATGGCAAGAAAATATAGACAACTAACAAAATTAGAGCAATGTATGAACAAAAGGAGAAGTTCAGCAAGAAAACAGCAACCATCAAAAACAAAAACAAAAAACAGAAATCCTAGAGTTGGAAAATATAATAACGGAACCAAAAAATTCAATAGAGAGCTTCAAAAATAGACTTGATCATGCAGAAGAAAGAATTGGCCACCTGGAGAACAGGGCATTGGAAACTACCCAGAGAAGTAAAAAGATGTCCATCAGCAGATGAATGGATAAAGAAATTGTGCTGTACATATATAGCACAGTATATATATGTATATATATATAAATATATATATTTATACTTAGGAATATATATTTAATATATATTAATAAATTAATTAAATTAATATATTCATAAAATAAATTAATTAAATTAATATTTATTTAATATATATTAATATATTTATATATAAATATTTATATTTAGGAATATATATATATATATATACACACAGTGAAATATTATTTAGCCCTAAAAAATGAGGAAATCCCACCAATTGCACTAGAATAGATGGACCTTGGAGGCATTATGCTAACTGAAATAAGTTAGGGAAAGACAAACACTGCATGATCTCACTTATATGTGGAATCTAAGACAAAATAAAATGAACAAAACAAAACAAAACAACCTAAACTTAGAGAAAAAGAAATTACACTGGTGGTTACCAGAGGTGAAGATGAGGGAGGGGAAATTGGAGAAAGGTGGTCAAAGGTACAAATTTCCAGTTATAAGATAAATAAGCACTAGGGATGTAAGGTACAACAGAATGACTAAGCACTGTTGTGTGGCATGTAGGAAAGCTAAGAGTGTTAATCCCAAGAGTTCTCACCATAAGGAGGACTTTTTCCCCCATTTTTCTTTTTCCTTTCCTTTCTTTTTATTGTATTTATATGAGAAACAGATGTTAGCTGAACCTACTGTGGCAATCATTTCACAATATATGTAAATGAAACCATTATGCTGTGTAACTTAAACTTATAGTGTTGCATGTCAATTACTTCTCAATAAAACTGGAAAAAGAAGGGGCACCTGGGTGGCTCAGGTGGTTAAGTGCTCTATTCTTGATTTTGGTTCAGGTCATGATCTCATGGTTTTGTGAGTTCGAGTCCCACATGGATTATGTGCTGACAGTGCAGAGCCTGATTGAGATTCTCCCTCTTTCTGTGACCCTTCCTCATTCACATTCTCTCTCTCTCAAAATAAATAAATAAACTTTAAAAAATAAACTGGAAAGAAAAGAAAAAATCTAAATAGACAGGCAAAAAGATACAGCTAAAGAGAAAATTGGGAGAGAGAACAGAGAAAATCTCCCTTAAAAGAACACAAAGAAATTAGAAATGGAACCAAAGAAAGCCAAGAAATATGAAAAATAGCATGAGAAGCTCCTATAAATATCCAATGATTTTTAAAAATGTCTTATTCTAGAATAGTTTTAGATTCACAGGAATTCATAAAAATAGTTAACTGAGGTCTCATATCCCCTTTACCCAGTTTCCTCCAATGGTTACATCTTACATGTTTCATTTCATATAATTACTGAGAAATTAACATTGGTATAATATGTATGTATAATTGTGTGGATGTCTCCTTGCCCCTCATCACTTTCTGTGTTCTGAAGTCTACTTATTCTGATAATAAAATAGCCACACCTGCTTTCTTTGGATTAATATTTGCATGGCATATATTTTTCCAATCTTTTAGTTTCAGCTTGCCTAAATATATACACAGGTGTCCCCTGCTTTCCAAAAGTTCAGATTACACTACTTTGCTTTTATGAAAGATCTACATTAATGCCTGTTTTCATTATGTGAAAGAAATCTGAGGAGGATTTTTGCTTTTATGAAAAAAAGTCAATACTATACTAATGTAGATCTTTCATAAAAGCAAAGTGGTGTAATGTGAACTTTCAGAAAATGGGATATTTTTCCCTTTGTACCTTTCAGCTTACAAAAGGTTTCATAGGAATCTTCTACTTTTGGATAGTGGAGGAAACCTGTATTTGAAAGGAGTTTCTCATAGACAGCGTGTACTTGAGTTACTTTTTTAACCCACTCTGTCAAATTGCCTTTTAACTGGTGTATTTAGATCACTTACTTATTTCTGAAATAAACTTTATGTTTTAGAACAGTTCTGGAGCTACAGAAATATTGCAAATGTAGTGCAGGAGAGCTCCCATCTACCCCATACTCATTTCCCCCTATTATTAACATCTAAACTGGATAATACATTTGTTGTAATTGATGAATCAATATCGATGCATTATTACTAACTAAAGTCTACACTTTATTCATATTTTCTTAGTTTTTATCTAATATCCTTTTTCGACTCTGGGATCTCATTCATGATACTACATTACATTACCTGTCATGGCTTCTCTTGGCTATGACAGTATTTCAGGCTTTCCTTATTTTTCGGGTTCTTAACAGTTTTGAGAAGTAAAGGTCAGTTATTTTATAGACCGTCCCCTTGGGATTTGTCTATTCGTTTTCTCATAATTAGACTAGGGTTGTGAATTTTAGGAAGAAATCCACAGAAGCAAAGCACCATTTCATCACATCATATTAAGGATGTATACTGTCAATATGACTTCTCCCTGTTGATTTGACCTTGATCATTTGGCTGATCTAAAATCACTGTCATCCAAATAGTTACCTCCCGCCCCCATAGGTAAACTGCCATTTCTTGCTGCTTTTAGGATTATTTCTTTGCCTTTAGTTTTCAGAAGATTGATTATGATGTGTCTTGGAATAAGTTTCCTTGAGTTTATTCTGAATTCTGTTAGATTCTTAAATCTTTATATTTATGGGTTCTTGTTTGTTTTTCTAAATCCGGGGAATTTTTATCTATTTTCTCAAGTGCTTTTTTCAGTCCTGTCTTATCTCCATCCTTCGGATTTGGATTACACAAATGTTAGATCTCTTGTGGTAGTTCCTGAAGTTCTGCTGCTTTCCCACTCTCTTTTTGCCCCCTATCTATTTCTCTGTGTTTAGATTGGGTGATTTCTGTCTTCGATTTCACTCTTTATTTCCTTTGTCCTTCCCATTCTTCTGCTGAGATCACCCACTGAGTTTTTTGTTTTAGTTTTGTATATTTCAATTAAAAAATTTCCCTTTGGTTCTTCTTTCTATCTTCTATTTCTCTTATGAGACTTTCTATTTTTTTTCCATTTGTGTCAAGCTTCTTTGTAATTGCTCATTCAAGGTATTTTTATGAAGACTGCTTTAAAATCCTTGTCAGATAATTTTAATATCTGTATCATTCCAGTGTTGGCATCTGTTGATTCTCTTCTCTCATTCAAATTGAGATTTCCCTCATTCCTGGTATGATGAATTGTGCCCTGGAAATTTGAGGTATTATGTTTTGTGACTCTAGACTTTATCTAAATCTTCTGTTTTGGCAGAGCTTTTCTGATGTTGCATTAGCACCACCATGTTACTACTGCCAGGTCAGGGTAGGGGTCTAGGATCCCTGCTGGGCCTCTGGGGCATAGGGGTCTCTCATTACTGCTAGTAAGAGGTAAGGGTTCAGACTCCCCACATCACTTCTGCTGACACTGTGGTGGTGGGCATACTTTGTTACCTCTGGAAGATGGTGGAGGGCCTGGCTCTATACTAGGCCTCCTCTGACACCACCATTAGGTGGTAGGCGAAGTCTGGGCTCTCTAATGGTTTCGACTGATATCACAAGAGGGGAGAGTTTTCTTGTTACTTTCCCTGGGTTAAAACTCCTGGCTTCCCAATCAGGCTTCTCTTATCACCCTGGTGGGTGGGGTGGAAACATCATATTCTAGTCAGGCAAGGATGGAAGTCTAGACTCACTAGGCCTTTGCTGGGAAAGGTGTGGTTCTCTTTTCCTAGTCTTTTGGATAGAAGGAGTCAGCTTTTCTTGGGGCTTTTTTGTTTACATCCTAGGTGTTTCTGGGTTGCTGCCTCCTCCAGGACCCACTCTGGGATATATGTGGTAAAAATAAAGCCCATGGCATTCACCACCATGTTATCTAAGGTCCTGCCATCCCTAAACAGCCTGCCTATTTCTCACTGCCACTCGGTCTTCTTGCTGTTTACTTTTATGTGATGTCCAAGATTTCTTAGCTGTACTTAGTAGGAGAAACAGGGAGAGGTGCATCTATTTCTGATAAGTGTTTTCAAAGTAGAGCACAGAAAGAATGGTTGGTAGATAATGTTTGATGAGAAACAGTTGAGAACATTTCAGATACGACAAAAACAGGAATTTAAATGGAAAAGACACATTGAGTGCTTGGTAGAATTAAAAATAAGCCTACACTTAGAAACACTGTAAGGAATTTATAGAATATCATGGATAAAGAAAAAAAATCATAAAAACTACTAGAGAAAAGAAAGATTATCCCAAAGGAATGACAATAAATTCAGCAACAGACCTACCATCAGCAAACATGTATGTCTGAAAATAATTGAATTAATGGATTTGAAAATTTGAGCAAAATTTGCCATTAGCCTAGATTACAACACAAGCCAAGCTATCGCTTTAGATGAGATTAAAACAGATATATTAACAGACATCACAGAGATTATAAAGTTTTCTACCCACAGGGCCTCATTCAAGGAACTACTTTAAAATTGCTTCCGTGAGATAAAAATATATTAAAAGGAGAGTGTGAGATGCAAGAAAAAGGTGAACCAGGACATCAGCAATGCAAGGTGGTAAATCTACAGCAGAAATGACTATAAATATATTAAGCATACCATTACTACTAATACTTATAAATAATCAGAAATGATAATCATGAAAAACCAGAGTAAATATTTTAAAACAAGAGTCAATAACATTTGTTAGAAAATGTTAAAAAAAAAATAGGTAACACCTTCGGCATTAAAATGATACTAATTTACAGGGAAGTTTGAAATATACTGGAATATTATCTTATTCAGGAAGAAAAGAAAAATACTTATTAATTCTAACTTACCTAAAACACATTAATTTAAGTAAAAGTTTATCAGTAAATGAATAAGTTTGGAATATCTAACTTTCAAAGGCAGAGAGGGGGAAAAAAAGAAACAAGCAAAGCTTATTATCCACCAGAAATCAAGAACAAAGGGGAACAGCCAAGATTGTGAGAGAACAAATTCATACGTAATAATAACTCATGTGAGCAGCAAACCCATGGAATAGAGACAGAGACTCCCAGATGAGATAAAATAATAGCTAGATATACGCTTTTTGAAGAGACTAGTCTAAAAGCAAATGACAGAAAAGGTAGAAAACAAAGGTGTGGGAGAAGATGGATATCAAAAGTCTGCTCAGCAAAGCAATGCAAACATGAAACAGGGTTTCTTAAGCTCAGCATTACTGACATGTTAGGGGAGATGTCCTTTGTTGTGGGAGGCTGTCCAGTGAATTGTGGTATCTATGCCACTAGACACCAATGGCACTATCTCCCCTAGTCCTGAACACTTAAAATATTTTTAGACATTGCCAAATATCCCCAGGAAGCACACTTATCCCTGTTCAAGAACTACAGATTTAAACGGAAATGTACTGAAAAGAAAGGGGGAAAAAAGGACCTTCCATAGTGGACAGAATTCAAAGATGACCAAATATTTTGGTCCCTTGGTGTACATACATCTTTGCTTGTAATTTACCCAAACACTAATCTAGATGTTGCTGAAGTAAGGTTTCAAATCAGCTGACCTATAGAGAGACTATTCTGTATGGACCTGACCTTATCAGGTGAATTTTTTTTAAATGTTTTTTTTTTTTTTTAATTTATTTCTAGGAGAGAGAGAGAGAGACAGCGTGAGCAGGGGAGGGTCAGAGAGAGAGGGAGACACAGACTGAAACAGGCTCCAGGCTCTGAGCTGGCAGTCAGCACAGAGCCCGACGCGGGGCTCGAACCCACGAACCGCGAGATCATGACCTAAGCGAAAGTCGGACGCTTAATCGACTAAGCCACCTAGGCGCCCCGATCAGGTGAACTTTTAAAAGAGATTGGGCTCTTCCGGAAGTCAACAGAGATTTGAAGTGAGGAGAATTTGATGCAAGGTAGAGTCCATTACTGTCTTTGAACCTGGATGTGGCCATGTGGTGAGGACCATGCATGGGTGTGTTCTAGGCACTGAGTTTTGCCCCTGGGTCTGATAGCCACCAAAAATATGGGGACCTCAGTACTGAAGCTATGAGAAACTGCCATAGCCACACCACCTCTTTGCTCAAATATTTTAAATTTTCTCCATTATTCATATACTTTTACTCTTCCATATAAATTTTTAGAATTCATTTCTCAAGTTTTCTGTATCCCATACTTTTGGCTGTAAAATGAACATAATACAGAAACAAAATAATGATGACATACCATAGGAGATATTTGCAACATATAGTAGATAATTGACTAACAACTTCCAGAATACATATAAAGAACTTTTAAAAACAGTGAGAAAAAAAATAGCACATCGGAAAATAAGTCAAGATACTGAATTGCAATTCATAGAAGAGGAAACTCTAATGGCCCTAAGATATTTTCTAAAATGCTCAAAGTCAATGATAAGGAAACACAAATTATTATGCCCCCCAAAAGTGGTAATCCACCAATATTAGGAACTCTTTTGTAGTTTTTTTAAATCAAAATGTATAATAATTTAAAAATTCAGGACTATGAAATACTGGCAGTGGGAGCACACCAGCATTTTGGAGAAATTTGGCATTCTCTAGTAAACTGTTTAAAGTAAATACCTTAGGGTCCAACAAGACCATGTTTAGATGAACATTTAGAGAGACCCTTACAGCTACAGACGGTGGATACACAGCTATGAAAAGCTATACAAGTATACATTTTATGGAGGGAAAAAAACTGCCTAAAAGCTTATAAATAGGGAAATAAATATGTGGACTCCTCATATGAAAACTATACAACAGTTAAAAAAAAATCAACCTGGCTACATCTCAATTACAAAATCCTAACCAGAAAGTAAACAAGACAAAACCAAACCAAACCCCAAGAAACAAAACATTACATCTATTATAAAATCATAGCAAAAAAATGCCATCTATTATTTATGGAAGCATATTATAAGTTTTGTTTTGTTTTTGTCTTAAAATATAGATGAAAAGGATACACAACAAATTCATGATAATGATTTTCTCTGGGAAGAGAGAAATAAATATTATTTAATATTTAATAATTCATTGCTTAATAAATATATACAAGTAACATTATATATTTTTGTGCAATATATATTCTCAAATGTATACTGTATAAGTAAAGTTCTATTTCTTTTTTAAAAAAATTTTAATGTTTACTTATTTTTGAGAGAGAGAGAGTGAGCATGAGCGGGGGAGGGGCAGAGAGAGAGGGAGACACAATCCGAAGCAGGCTCCAGGCTCTGAGCTGTCAGCACAGAGCCTGATGCAGGGCTAGAACCCACAAACTGTGAGATCACGACCTGAGCTGAAGTCGGACACTTAACCGACTGAGGTTAAGTGCCCCAGTAAAGTTCTATTTCTTAAAAATACTAAAAACAAATAAGACAAAATGTTACCAATATTACTATTGTTTTTCTATTTTTTAATATCTCTGAAATTCCTCAAAATAAAAAAGAACGGAGGAGCCTAGTGGAGACACATCAGAAAAATCTCTGGGCAAGACCTTGGGTGACAGAAGGCAGAGGATAAAAACCTTCCTAGGAAGAAGCCAGAAGGAATAGGGAAGTCATTTCAACCAATGGTTTTCTGAGGTGCCTGTGAATTGTGAAGGAGGGAGGCTGAGATGGCATGAATTGAACTCAGGGGACCAGGGCTTTGGACACCTACCTGCATTTTAATTCCAATAGCTCCATCTGTGTCTATTGTATGAAATGGGCTTCCATGCACACTGTACTTGAACTCAGGGTCCCACTGATAAAGGCCAGAAATTCTAAGGCCAGCCCAAATCTCTCACAGACTCGTGGAAAGTGGCTCAAGGTAATGTTGAAAGCTGGTCATAGAGGCCCAGGTAAACTGCTGTCCCGACCTTCTCCAGGGCTTAATGTTTCTGGCTCCCCTCTGGTTTGAGGAAGTGAATCCTCAGATTTATGGACTGAGCCTCGGGTAAATTCCTAACATGGCCTGGAGATGCACCATTCCCAGCATTCAGTATGTAGTGGCCCATGAAAGACCTCTTAGGGGTTGCATGACTACTTATTGATTGTATCATTTTGCCGAGTATGGAAAGTCACAGATTTTTTCTTTTCAAGATTTTGTTTAGAAATAATGGCACTGTGTAATTTCAGTTGATTGACATCTTTAAGTTGTCATGGCATGTTACTTGTTAGCACAAATACCCCCGGTCAAGGCTTTGTTTACAGAATTCAAATGAACATGCTTTAGTCCCAATGAAACCTGAAGAACAAAGAATATGAACAAAAAACAAAGAATATGAATATTTGCCTTTTAAATAATATTTATCGATATTTCTTAAAATTCTTGTCTATTGATAAAGTATTTTTGCATACATTTCTCCCGTGATCATCAGGACATTGCTAGGGATAGGCATCAATGTCACCTTTGTTGTATGCATGAGGAGATCAGGACTCACAGAGCGAAGTGCCACCCCTGGGGAATAATCTCTATGTTGGTATTTGTACTCTCTTTACAATGAACAAAGTACTAGCCTCTGTGTTATTTCATGTGACCTATGCACACAGATCGGGCCTATCAAACAGAGAATGCCCTCTGCACACAAGCTAATTGCTATGTGGCTCAGACTCCTTTTATAAGTAATTTTAGAAGTTTTGGCTTCCAGGATCCACACTGTCTACAAAATACAACTAGTGAACTGAAGCTGAAGACTGTATTAATTTCAAATCAATGTCCAACGTAAAAAATAATGTTTGCTTTGAGTCGCGGAAAAGGTATATATATTTTTTTTCCAGAAACTACATACATAATAAATATAGAGAGAGACACACGTATATATCATTAACATCATACAAAGCCCTGCAAAATTAGAGAACATCTGATACCACTTGGAGAACTCTGAAATATATTTTGTTCAAAAGAGAACAAATAGGATACAATATAACTTTCATTTGCAGAGCTGCTTTCATGCTAATCATTGCCCCCAGAAGCTTTACAGATCAATATAATAGGAGGCAGCAGCAGAAAGCATATGGTCCAGCGTAAATTACTAGAAAAAACGAGTTACAAAGACATTATATGATGAATAAATTAAAGTATTCAGTCATAAATCCAATAAGAAAGGGAGAAATTAAGAAGCAGTGAATAGGAGGAAAGAAAGGGCTTGGAATTAACTCGGAGATGAAACGAAGGATACACGTGACAAATGTGTGTCTCCGAGGGGCAGCAGAACAGAAAAGGGGGTGTGAGAGCCTTGAACTCCCCAGCAAGGCCTCCAGGAGCCAGAGTGAAATATTGGCAAGAACAGGGCCCAGCCAGGAAAATAAATACTGGGTCACTGCCTAGGATCTAAAAGAAATAAGGTTAAACCTAATGAAAATCAGACATCAGATCTAAAGAAAAATGTATAATATTCTGTTCTTTCTTTTTTCCATTTTGATTGGTTTTGATAGGAACATGTGTTTATGGGAGGGTTCTAATCTATGCATGCAGATGTTTGTTTTCTTTTAAAACCCTGAGATGGAGAGGAATAGAAATGGGAGAACGCTGCTCTGGGAAATTGGCTTAAGCCAGTGCAAATTTTGTGGGATGTTAAATGTTGGCGTCCAAATGATATTCCTAAATTATCTGTATACTCTTTATATGTTTTGGAGACCAGAGAGCCAGGATTTGGTCTCGGAAGCCCCCAGAACAGGCAGGTGAGCCAAGAACACATTCGGGACATTTGTTAAATCCTCTATTTAAAAACTATTGGGAGGAGCAGGCGCCAGTATCAAAGGGGCGTTTGTGCAGGTGACCAGATCCAAGTTCCAGCGGGGGCTATTACACCAAAGAGGCAGAGGGATTTAAAGTACCAACAGTAGCTGGGTGTCCATGCCTGATAATTTTACTACAATTCTTGGGCAAGTGTCGATGAGCCAAAATGTTACTCAATTCCTAATATGTGATATGGAAAACCATAAAAAGTGAAGTTAAATATGCAGTTCGCACATACATGCATCCACACGTAATACACACGTGCATAAAGAGAGGATCACAGGGAAGCAGGAGGGCTGTGATCAGAGAAACACCGTCCTGTTGCGGGGGCAAAGGAGAACTCCACCAGAAACCAGAATACAGCTCTCTGTATAGTTATGACAGTTTCCAAAGTTATTTCTCCCTTTACTCATTCATTCAGCCACTAAATACGTATTGATCCTCTGCCAAATATCTGGCACTGTGCTAGGTAGTGGGCACACAAAGAGGAGTAAGGCACCACTATCCTTGGGATACTCAGAATTTAGAGGAGTTATTTTCAGGAGAAAAGCATAAAAAGGAGGAAAGGAAGACTTTTTTTTTTCTAATGGTGTGCTTGAAAATGAAGGGAGGTCAGCTCTAATTGAAAGAAGAAAAATCAAATGGGTTTTGAAAACCTTAAAAGGCAGGAGGAGACATCGACCAAAATGGAAAGTGAATTTAGGGGTACTGAGGATGGGCCTGCTATTGCTTTTATTATACGGAGAAAGCAGAATTTTCACAAAATTGAATCAGCCTGCAGAAAAAAAGAGTGGCTCACCTTCCTTGCTTTGCAGTCTACATGGAAGGGTGTAATAGGGGCCAAATGTACAGCATTTGAGTTTCTAACACTGAATGGAGTATAGCTTAGGACAGATACTCACTACACGCTGCACAGCTGAAATGTCCACCTAGATCTTGCTTTGTGGGTCAGAGTGGCTGGAAGCAGCAGGCGAGGGGGAGGGGTCGGCAGCATTTTTCTGATGGCCACTGAAATTCTCTAGAGAATCGTCTTCTCTCAGACACGTGGTATGCATCTATACTTTCTGCTAGTGTGAAGGTTCAGGCTGATGGAATAAAGGTGTAAAAGGGGGTAAAAAAAGGATGAGAGGGAAAAAAGGGAAGAGGACGGTCTAATTTATATAATCTAACGCTTTTTTCCTTTATTTCCTTGCGCTTGTCAGACCATTTCTTTAGAGTAACTTTCAGTTAAATCAGAGCTTGTTTACACTATAGTTTATCAATGCCCCATGGTGTTCTTCATATGTAGTAGTTTACCCACCCTTTCAGCCAAGAGTATTTCAGGAAACATTATAAATTAGGTCAGAAGAAAAGCTACAAAGAAGGACAGAGATAGAGCATATATAAGAAGGTCTCGGAAACAGTGGTCAAACTTATGAGAAAGAAGGAAAAGAGCGTTGGAGGAAAAAAAGATGAGTCGCACTAAATTCATAATTCACTTAAGGCAATCTATGTTAACATCTGTGCACAGAAAGAAATGAAATCCATCACAAATCAAATTGTTTTGAATTTTCTTAAATAGTAGAATGGTTGTAAATTAGTATAGTATAAACTGTAAATACATCTTTCTTTCCTTCAGAAATCTGGGTGAAAAAGTTGACACTGAACATTTAAAAAAAAAATACCAAAGAACAAAGCATAGGTTTCCGGGACTGCTCAACACTTCGACTCTCTGCTCTTTCAAAGCTTTCCAGCAATATTTTTTCAGTATCCACTGTTTTGTACCTTACAAACAAAACAAAAACAACACAAGAACAAAAAATAACACGAAAGGGAAGAAACCAAAGTGCATCTGCATTCACTTTTCCAGGTTTCAGAAAACATTGGTTTTTCACTCTGCTCTTTTATCAAACACCTCTTCCACCCACGGAGGTCTCTGCCTGGCTCTCTGCTCCTCGCAGTGCACCCGTTCAGCCTCCTAGTGCCATCTTCCTTTATTCTAACAAGATCATCATTGGTGCCAGACTCCATTGATCTATGCAGAAACATTCTGAAAAGACGGTTTCTATGGGGGTCTAAGTGCAGATCACCGCATTATAAAACAAAACATTTGACTACAAAACCGATTTACAGCAAACAAACTATGGATTAGAAACTCCAATGATCTTCAATCACATCACCACTTAGTCATGCCATGCTTGGCCAGACACCATTAACCCATTACTGTGAGCTACGACAGTGCTTATGCCCGAAGTGTAATGAATGTTCTAGGAATAATTATCCTTATGCCTTTTAGACTCATATTGCAGATCAGCTTCTAAAAATGTCTTGGGGTCGCCCATGCCGTGCACTGGAGACCACAGTCAAATTAGAATGGGCTGAGAGGGTGCAGTGAGGAAGGAGCAAATCGCAATCATCCAACATGGTGTTCTCTGAAAAGTAGACAATATTTCTGACGTCTGGTTGCCTATTTAGTTATTCCACTCAAGTTCATTCTGAGGGGGGGGGGGGTCTTGTCAATAAAGTCAAACCAGGCTCTTGGTGTGTAACAGGGTTTTTGAGGGTCTTTTTTTGAGAGCTTCATTAAAAGCAGACAGTTTCTCTAACCTTTTAGCAGAACCTGTTATCTGATGACGTGAATTAAAGTCTCTCAAATGACTAATAATCATATCAGGGCTGCCATGTCAGCTTGTAGATTTGAATAAGAGGGTCTGAAAACATTTGCATGCCTCGATGTGCCAGTGCTAAGAAGCTAATGTGATAGTGCTGTCATAAAGCACTGGAAAGACATGACTTAATGTAATCTGTCATGTCATATGCTAATCTTCAACCATTACTTGAGTGCTGTAAGTAAGTAGAAAGCATTTGGGAGAAATCCTTTCCAATTTCTCTGAGTACCACTTCTGCTGCTGGTCAGCTCAAATGGGTTTTGTGCATTTAATGCAGAGCTCAAGTCAAGTTGGTTTAGGTCACACTTAATTAACCAGCACACTGATGGGCTGGGCCACTACAGCTCTATGGAAAATGGCTATTTCAGAGGCAGCCTAACAAGTAAATATTTCATATGCTGAAGGAAAAAGGGAAAAGGACACTTTCTCAGTCCTTGATAAAGAATATGCGCTTTTCAGAGGAAACACTATGAATCTTAAGAAGACATCTTTTTTGGTTTCTGCTTGCCTCCTTCTATATTTGAGTTGAGTTTACAGAAAGTGATAATAAATAGTTAAAGACATCCCTCTCACCCTACTAGCAAGAACTCTGTTCATCGGATATGGGCTTATCACTCAAACAATAGAGGCTGCTTAAATGTGAAGTCCGCAGAAACAGAGGACAGGTGATCAAAAGGAGACATCGGCTTGGCACACTCTTTAACAAGATAACAACATCTCTTAACATACAGCCATTAAGAAAGGAGAGCGGTTCTTAGAGCGAAGCACAGTTTTCGAGACAGACAATGAGTGAGACTAGAGAGACTGACAAATTTTTGCCCAATTTTTTTGGGAAAGTGTGCATGGGATTGTGATTCAAAATATGAAGGTTATTTTTATCAGCCACACTGAGTCAAGTCAAAAAGACGCTGAAGAACTCGAAGAACTGCCTTCTGGAATAGCATTTTTGAGGATGCTGAACAGATGGCATGAGATTGGCCCCAACGATTCTGCCTGAATTTCCCGACATTCCTACGAGGCTTGCTATTGGTAACCCAAGGGAACTTTTGTGCACGTGGGAACTGGCTTTTTATAGGGTCTAATTAGAAAGCACAGGCAATTTCTACCTACAGCATTATAAAACGCTTCTATGAAATATTTTTTCCTTGACAAATGTGTGTCATATTCACACAGAAATGAATATAAATCAAAATTGATAGAGATGTGAGCTTGTATTTTTCTTCTAGCCAAGGATTCTGCTAAAATTGGGGACTACCTCTCAAAAAAAAGATAAAAACCTTACCACGGAAGCGGTGTGTATCAGCACTACTTACACCTCTTCTAGGGTATCTTGACCATTGATCATGACTTGATGGTGCCTGGCATCGCTGCTTCCTCCTTTATGTCCACTTACAAAATTCCACCTCACATTTCAAAGAGGTAAAGGGTGAGGGTGATTCTCGGTGCCAGTGAAATGTGGCTCCTTATCTCAGTTTTTGCTCATATACAACCTAATCATCAGGGAACCATGTCTGAACTTTTTAGTTCTTATTATAGCAGTGAAAACTGGTCAGATGACTCCATTGGGCTGGTAGAAGCTGGTCTCATTGGCACAGATTTCCAAGTTCAATCATCATGTGAACCGTCCATTTTTCAGAACACTTTCAACTCAGTCCAGGCATCTTGAATTTGTATATTGCCAGCTCTGGGAAAATTGATTATTATTATTAAGAGAACAAAGTAACACATTCCTAGGATTTGCGTTCAATGGCTTCACCTTCCAAATGAGGCCAGTAAAATGCCTTCTAAGTCCTCCAGGGAATTATCAGCTTGAGTTTAACATCACAGAATTCTGTATGACTGGGTCCCAGAAAATGACACTCCTCAGTAACATGTAGCCAGAGCAAGTCTCCACCCCCTTGCATTTTCCCTCCCATATCTTCCTGTTCATGATAGACTATTTGAATAATCTGTTTGGGTTCATCTCTCTTAACCGCCACCACTTCCTGATGGCCTTTCAAATTTCTGACACCACTAACCTAAAATATTCTCTACCCAACCTCTTTTTAAACTCACTTCTCCAATGCTCACCACTCTCTGGAGCACATGACCTCCCTTCTTGCATTATCTCTTAACTCTCTTAAAAATAAAAAGCATTCTACTGTTTTCTCTTCCCTAAGATTTCTTATAGCTTTTGCCTAAGCGGTCTCCTTTCCTGTGAAGCCCCAAACTATATCCCTTCTTACAATTAAATCAATATACTTCCCAATTTATCTGGAAAATTTTCCCTCACTAATGTAGCCAATTACTAATATTATCACTGATGCTTGACTAACCATTTTCATCTATTCATTCAGCACATATGATTGAATTCCTCTATTGTGTTGCATGTTGGGCTAGCCAGTAGTGATGGTGATCAGGTAGGAAAATGGATCTCTCTTCTTCAGTTTGTCTCAAATCTTCCGTACACAGCATCAATTATGTTGCCTGTATACCCTTCCATTTAACTTTTTATACTATATACTCCTTAAGGGTCCTATGCAGAGAAGGCTTTTTGACTAGGTCTAATTTATATGTCAACACACTCTTTGGCTCCGTCTCTACCAGTATCTTCTGAAGCATCCTGGGCAGTTATCAGTGACATGGAGATGCTTTGTTCAGCTCTAAAAGGTCTTATTACCCTTTAAGTTTTATTGTGTAAATAGCACTGTATGAAGCAGTAGAGAAGAAAATGAATCATGAGGCATGCCCCTGCTTGTCAAGTGGTTTGTAATCTTTGGTAGAAGGTAATACTTTATACATTAGACAACTGAATGGCTCAAAGACAACATGAAATAAAGTGCCAAACTGAATATGATCAGATTGGATCAATAGGGATGGTAGAGTGGGAATATACAAGCAAGGAAAAGGAAGAAATGATGATTGGCTGGAAATTTTCAAAAGATTCTCACAGAATAATGTGGGGCACTACACGAAATAACCCATAGGTTTCTGCCAATTTGTCATGAATTGGTGCATTTCAGTTTATCAGAAGATTTTAGGGAACCATGAATGTCTGGCATGGATTCTGGTGGATTAAAGAGAAATATGAGAAATCAGTAGGAAGATGGGGTCTTAAGGTGATCAGAGGCAGGGAGAAAGTAAACTGAAAAGCATGGGGCCTGGGAACTCTGTTCGGGAGAATATAACCCTGAAGTACTAGATTTACTACTCTTTCTCCAAAATCAAACCTCTTGCCATCAAAAGAGAAACAGAACTGAGAGGCAAATGACTGAAGGTACTAGGGACCTTACGTCCACTTACCAATTTCAGGGTCAGGCCAGGATCACTCCTGTATCTCCTGTAGTTTAAAAATATACCTCTAGGCATTATGAATTTACTCATTATCTTCCTTATTAAAACCCCTGATTTATGGCTAGGCACAATGTAAACTCTTAACCAATATCTACTTTTCATTTTTAATTAGGGGATTTAGGTTTTGCTGAAGCTTCACTAGTAAAGGCAGCCCATTCATTTCTGAATCAAGTTTTTACTTTTTAGAGGCCATTGTGTCTCTGCAGCCCCTTGTCAGCTTCCTGCTGGGTTTCTGTCCAAGAACTTAATTGTTAATGGCTCCCAGCTGTGCCATAACCATGCTTCTTTAACCCCTTCCTTCCTGGCTGCCAAATGGTATTCTGTCTTAGAGAAATCAGGCTCTCAGTGTGGGCTTTTGATAGCGATGAGAACTAATTGCCAGGTAGGGAGATTTGATTGGCAAGAGAACACATGAATCTTAACCAGATCCAAAGCCACTGTCATAGAAACACCTGTGTTCCAGTCTCTAAGGTTGAGGCAAACACGAGCATTTTTACCTTCAATCTTGGGCAACAAGATCTTTTTCCTTGATCTGTTATGTATTCTCAACTGATTTTCAAAAATTTATCTATTTATTTATTTGGGCATCAACCGCCTCCTTAAAGCTGTTATCTGTATTCAGTCCCTACTGGCAATTCTTCGGCTCCACCTTCACATTTCCATCTTGCTTGATGAGCTATGATCTTTCATGATCTTCAGCTCAAACCCCCAATGAGTCCTTCTGTCAAACCCTATCCATGTCAATACAACAGGCAAGCTCAGAGCATCTTAACACCTGTGAAATTCATCCAATTTTCTTTTAATTCCTGCACACACTTGCTGCTAGTTCATGTTGCAAGGCAAGGTCTCCAGCAGCCCAGGCAAAACTGGTTTCGTTCTTCATTCTGTGCATTTTGTCACAAGACTTTCTTTTTTATGGATCCTGCCAGAGAGTAAGACTTTCCACTACCTCTACTTCTTACTCTTCAAACGCCCTTAGGAACTGGTTTCTTTTCTTCCTACATCCTACTTGCAGTCTTCCAAGATCTCCTGAAGTCTTCCTACTACTTCTGTTATAAGTCTTCATTTGCATCAGTAATGAAGCTCCCATGACCCTTCACGCCTTCACGCAGTGTCCCCCTTTCACTGCTGTTCCATGAACCAGGCCCTAAACCTTCAGCTAACCACATGCTCTCTTCCCTTCCCAATCTCTTGCCAAAATTTCCACTCAGTGGTAAGAGCCCCCAGAATCATTGCCTTCAGAAATAACCAAAAGGCAGCCTAGGAGTTGGCCACTTCAATAATAACATATTTCTAGATCTTTTCTTTGTAACTTTGTCCACTCAATATTTCCTTCAACTCTTTTGATGATAGCTCCCACTGAGGGATCCCTTCGATACTGAAGGAAGGATGGTGCTAACTAACAATTATGGTCTACTATTATTCCAGGACTTGCATGTGCTTTTTTACAAGCTTTATCCCATTTCATTAATTTGTTAATTCAACTAATATTTCTCACCTACAGTAACTAACATCTGTTACATGTTCTGTGTTGAGCCCTGCACCATAGCACTTTATCATATGTTTTCTCAATTTACCTTCACGTAGTTCTATGGCAATAAATACTGTTAATTCTCCACCCTCACCCATTACGGAGAAGTGAAGCACAGAGAGAGCAAGTAACTTTTTAGATTACCTGGCTAGAGGGATTCTAATGAAGGGAGTGTAACTCCAAAGGCCATGCCTTGAGGTAATAGTTATGAACAAGATAGTCATAGTTCCTGCCCTCCTGGAATCTAAACTCCTGCAGAAGGAGCCCGTATTATGCAAATAATTACATCAACAATTACTGAATTACATCTATGGGCTCTAAAGACCAAGAACAGGCTCCCATGATGGTACAGAACATAAGGACCTGACCTGATGGAGCTCAGGAAGCCTTCCTCAACATGGTGGCGTTTACACTGAAATGTAAAGGATGAGAATGAGTGGAGCGAGGGGGTCAGGATGGGGAAGGGAGATCATTTCATGCAGAAGAAAGAGCAGGTGGCACAGGCTGTAAACAACAAAATGCCTGTAGCCATAAAGAATTCAGTGAGGACCGGGACAGTACCATTTTTTGGCTAAGTGTGTTTAACGGAAGGAAAGAGAGGCACTAAGTAAGGCTGGAGAGATAGTCAAAGATCATATCATGTGGGGAGGTGTGGTGCAGGGCAAAGATTTTGTTCTAGTTCAAGTCAAGAGAAAACCATGGAAAGTTGTTAAGCGATGACTTAGATTTACTTTTTTAAAATTGACACTTAACATGGAATAAATTGGAGGCACTTGCAAGCAGGTATGTTCTATTAATTAAAAGGACATTTTAACTGGCCAGTGATATTTCACTGTAATGCCTATTTTACAGCTGAAGAAACTAAGGCTTAGAGTGGCTACACTGCTTGCCTAAGTAGATACGGCTTGGGTCAAAGACAAGATTTGAATCTAGGTCTGACACTCAAGTTCATGTTATACTCCACCACATGATTCTGCCACCTGTGGGCATGATTCATGTTTCTCTACTTGCTAAATTAACACTAGGCTAGAGCTTAGGAGACCTTTCCCAGAGCACCCTGTGAATCTTAACACATGTCTTTGAGGCCCAATCTAGTGTTCTTTCCACATTGCACTGCATCTTGTTATTAGCTAACAACATGTTTCAAAATGCTCCCTCTTTATGATGAAAATGTAAACCATTAAGTCTTAAATGCCACTGCAGTCACAAATACAACATATAAATATATTTGCCCAGTATACTTCACGGGATGGTTATGAGGTGGAGGTAGTATGCATTAGAATACTTTGCAAATCACCAAGTACTATGCAGGAGTAAAGGCATTACTGCTGTTATGTAGGAAAGCAGAACACCATGGCAGTTTGTCCAGTAGGAAAGGTGTCTCACCTCAATTTATTTTGCTATCAGTTTTGCCAAAAGAACTTGCAGATTTTAAGGTATCAGCATACTTCAAAGATTTGTGTAAATCAGGCCAAAGAGAAGTAGTTGATATCCCCATGTCTACCATACCCCATTACGTGCTTCAATTCTTCAGAGTTCAATTGAATAATCCTCAGTATAATTACTTGTCCTAGAGAAACCTATGTGTCCCAGAATGCCACCTGGTGTGCCATTACTTCTGCTTTGTAAAGCACCGCCATTTTTTTTTTAAAGAAACACACCTGAAGCTGAGAATTTATCTTTGCAATTTAAATTCTCAAGGAGAATGAAATATGGGTACACAGACCCAAATCAATAGTCATCTTTCTTCCATTAAAGAACTTTTAAAGTCTTTTATAGGATTCCATTTCTTATCATTAGCCTGTTCCTAAAGGTGCTTTTGGTCTGACTTGATGTTTGTCAAACTACAGATCATGACCCACTGCTGGGTTTTTGAAATCAATTTAGTAGTCATAAACAGTATTTTAAAAAATGAAATAGGAGGAAGAGAAAATATCCAAATGTGTTGTATATAGCAAGAGTATCGCTTTAAGGAGCTCTTGTTTCAGCCATTAATGTACGTGCCTCTGTACTGGGTCACAACTGAAAATGTTTTTCTTACTGTAGGTCACTATCAAAAAAAAAAATTTTGTAACACACTGGGCTATTGGATTCAAGAAAAAAGCTGGTGTTTATATGTTCATAGGCTAGACCCATTTAAGCCTTAACCCAACTGTAGGATGGAGAAATGCTACCCATTTCTGATGCAGATTAAACTTGCTTCAATATATGTAATCCCTTAAAGTTTTCTTAAAGCTACACCACATGGAGAAGGTGGTAAGTGGGAACGCAGAACTACCTAGCAGCTGTTCATGGAAAGAACCCTGAATGAATGGCTCCTCCAAGCTAGTTGGGGGTATTTTTAAAGCCATAGTTAAGAAGAGAGCTTCTTCAATAACATATAGAGGAGGTACTGTACGCTGGGCTCTGGACTTTCATGTTTATTTTATGTATTTACTGAACACTTAAGGTCCTCACAATGTGCCAAGCCCTGCTCTTAGTGCTTTATAGATATTAATTCCTGTCATTGATGTGGCAGGCGTGACTGTCAGCCCCTTTTTACTGGAGAAGAAATGAAGAGATCTAGGAGGTAAGAAACAACCAAGGAAATACTCCTTAGTGTTATGCTCTGCTGCTTTAGTACTTCCCCTTAGTTCCCATCTACATTTCTTAATACGGGCATTTCAGTACTGATTCTGGTTCAACTTCTGACCTTGTCAAGGCTGTTTGCCTGTGACTACGTGTGTATGTGTGTGCACATGGACATGAGGGGATGTGTGTATAAATGTGTGCATCCAACATGTACCCGCTCCCTGCAGTGGTGGGAAAGACAGCTTATAAGAATTCTGCCGATGCAAGCCTAGAAAAAAGCCAATTTGCATCAAATGCCAAAAAGCAGCTTCCTCTCCTTTGCTCTGTCACCTTGTTTGACTGTCCTTCATTCTGGTTAAAATAATAACAGTAAAAAGGTGGCCTTAAGCTCTCATTCTCATACATACTCGAGTACTACAGTGAGATTCAGGCAGTAAGATTCTGCCATGGGGCAAAACTTTTAAAATAATTGGGCTGAGGAGTGAAGGGGAGAGTGGGAAGGGATTTGAAGGCAGGAAGGCTCACCTGCAAACAGGTTTTTAGGAGACCGTATTACAAGCCAGGGAAAAGAACAAAGCCTTATGATTCGGGTACAAAGGGTTCCCAAGATTAATCAAAAGTTTAAATGTTTCCACAGTCAGAAAAGGAGGGAGATGAAGTTATCTTCATCTTAGAACTAAAAGGAGGGAGAAGGTAATGGGAAAAAGACTCAGACGAGGTTGATTGATGGTTACGATGAGGATATTGTCAGTTTATCCTTTGTGCACGCAAGTGTTACCAGTGTCCTTTAGAAGAAGCATCTGTGAATCTACGTGTCCTTTGGGAATCTATTCTCAGGGAGACAGAAAAGCCTCATGTGACAGAAGACTGAAACTCTTCTTCAGGTGGGAGTAGAGAATAGCAATGTGTTGGTCCTAGAGGAGAATAAAAGACAGAGTTCCCAGAGGCCCCAAATCCCATTAAGTAAGTTAGTAAAAGTTGGTTATTGTTTCCACATGCTCTTTAGTGTCTACCAGGGGATTTTCGACATGACAGCCACTCAGACCTCAGTCCGAAGTGTATGGAGGGTGGGGAGGGTGTCAGGAGGTGAGCAGATGAGTCCTGTGATAACCCTACCACTCGGGCAACGTCTGGTCAACTGGCTAGACTTCCAGGGAGCCTTCCAGGTAATCCTGCCTGGCAGCGATTTCCCCTTTTTCCTGATCCCCTTTTTACCTGTTTCACTGAGGCACTTTTTTCACTCAGTATATGAGCTTATTAAGTCAATTTCTTATTCCCCACATTAAAGGGACAGTTCCTTGAAGACAGGGACCACGTTATTTATGGCATCACATCCACAGCAAAGAGTGTCCTGTCCTATGTATACTAAACCCTCAATATTTATATATCAAATGAAAGTTAAGACCTCATGAAGTTCCAGACAAGAGGACTTTGTGTACCCCTGGAGTTTTCACTCCTGTCGGGTTTTTTTCCCCATTGCTTTTAAATTTTTGTTTTGTTTAATTTTTATTTACTTCTGAGAGACAGACAGCATCAGCAGGGGAGGGTCAGAGAGAGAGACACACACAGAATCTGAAACAGGCTCCAGGCTCTGAGCTAGCTGTGAGCACAGAGCCCGATGTGGGGCTCGAACCCATAAACTGTGAGATCATGACCTGAGCTGAAGTCGGGCGCTTAACCGAATGAGCCACCCAGGTGCCCCTCCCCATTGCTTTTAAAGGCCTTCTAGTCCTTTTGATTGTATCCCAGTCTTCTGGGACATTTGTAGAAGATGACCTCCCCCCAACTCCAACTCCTGTCCCAGCTTGGCTGTGGCAACTCATGTCAGGAGATATTGTAGCTAATTTGAGCACACACCGAAGGTGGCTGTCCCAAATACGTAGGCAGCCTACTTCTCATATTCATTGACTCCCTCTTACATGGATTCCTCCTTTGGGTGCAGAGCCAGCTCCAGATATGTGATCTCTGAAAGGTGGTTTCCCTGTTTATTTGGAAGTTCCATGCATAGCTTTCCTGACATTGAAGTTGACCTCTCAGAAGTATGATGACCACAGGCTACCATGCCCACAAGCTTGCCTACCCACAGGGATGGAAATAAACAAGGGTGGCCTCCTCAGCCAGTCATGCTTATGTGATGAATAAGGGCCACAGACCCTGGAGGTCCTAAGAGGCATGGCATTTACACACAGGGCCACCCATTTGTGGTTCAGCCATACTGCTGGCTGAAAGCAGACATCAGTGCAGACCTCGTGGAATCCTCTGTTACTTAGAGGTAACAAGGTGCATTAGAGGAGAGTGCAGGGAAATGCCATCAGTTCTCCACTTAGTGCTTCTTCATACATAATGTCCTAGTGTGAAATGTCAGCTTTAGCTTCTACATGTTATCTGTGTGTGGATAATTTATGAAGTGATCTGGCTTAAAAAGAGAAGCAGATTCTGGAGGTACCTCGTTTTTTGTGGCTAAAACACCAGGATAATGGCATCAGCAGAAAAGAGTGGTGGGGAGGCAAGGAAGGGGTCAGGAGAGGAGTCTAAAACTTTGCACGTACAATTAGAACCCCAAAATTCCTCTGCCCCACATTCAACCTCCATGAGGCTTGTAAAGATCTTCAAGAATCTTCTACCATTTCTTCTCAGAGTGTGGTCAGCTTCTCGACCTGCCAGTTTTCTCCATTTGGATTTTTTTTTAACAACTCGCGACACAGTGTGTTGGATGCTGGTCCCTCATCAAGGATGGATACTTTCCTTACTAAGCTCAGGGGGAACAAGCCCTCTGTGGCTTCACACACAGTAAAATCATTCCTGCCCACCTGCTTACTAATCTTTTGCACAGTCCTTGAGGCAAGGTGAGTTTGCTTTTTCTTCCATTCACTGAACAATTATTTTTACTGAGTATCTATTTTGTAAGCATCACTGTGCTAGGTGCTGATGAAGCAAAGGTGAACAAAATAGAGTCCCTGCTCTCAGGATGCCCCCCAGGGAAGACAGACACACAAGCAAATAATTTCTGCATTATCTCAGTGAGTCTTATGCCAGGTTGCTATGGGAACACATGAGAGAGGCCTTTACCCCAGTCCGGGGAGGAGGTGGTCCAGGTAAGATTCCAAAGAAAGTGGCGCTTGGGCAGCAGTAGATGATTAGGAGTTAGCTTGGGAATTAGTGGGAGGAAGGGACAGGAAGAGCAGGACGTGGACGTTCCCAGCAGTGGTCAGCTCCTGCAAGAGCTTGTAAGGGAGGAAAAGCAGAGCCAGCCTGAGGAAATGCAAATGGTTTGATATGGCTGGAGCATCAAGTGAGGACAGGAGAATGAGACATAAAACAGGCAATGAAGGCCATAGCAAGGAGTTTGGATTTATCCTTAGGGCGTTTAATTGGGGAATTAACTGAAGCGTTTAAAATGGGGGACTGACCAATCTGGTTTGCATTTTAAAAGGCTCTCTCCAACTGCAGCGTGGGGAACAGGCTGGAAGGATCTAAGAGACCGGCTGGATGGCCATCACAGTAATCCAGAGGAGAATGTGGAGGGCCTGGCCTAAGGGCCTCGCTGGAGGGTGGCGAGGCTTGCTAGACACAACAGGATGTGGTGAGGACCGGATGGGGAATGTGAGGGAGAAGCACAGCCAAGGATGACCTCTGGGTTCCAACGATGGAGTCTTCCCAGCTTCCCAGCATGCTAAGTGGGTGAGCTCCGCAACCATCAGGTATGATTTCATGTTTACTTTTTTCTCTCATTTTATTCTTCTAATACTGTTTGTTCTTTTATAGCAGAAAATAACATTAATTCAGGTCTTGGCTGTGATATTTTTCTAACTTCGAATACCAGTAATAACCCATAAAGATGAGGCAGGCTAGTAGAAAAGTTGGAAAAAATACTATTAATTTTTTTCAGGGGGAAAAAAAAAACCTATGCCATATGTAGAAAGTTTCCAATTAGGTTAATGTACCTTAAACTGTATTAGTAATTAAGTGCTTTGGGTATTAAAATACCTAATCTAGCTTCAGGCTGTTTTTGATAAATCCTTTGACATTTTCCCAGCTGAGGGGGAGAGACAGAGCAGAGGAGGCCTCGCCTGGGATTAGAGAGCTCTTGGCTCTATTCCCTAGCTTTTAGCAGCTTACTGTGTGACCTTGGTAAGGCTGCTTTAGATCCCTAGCCTTTAGTTGCCATATCTGTAAAATGGCAAAAATAAGAATAAGGCAACATGACTGATCATGTTAATAACTTCCTCTAACACAGGGCTTGGAACTCAGTGGGACAGAGATTTGGGGGGGTGGGAAGGTTAATTTGGCTTTGATTTTTATGTTATTTATTTTACTTAGGGACATAATCATCTGCAAGTAACCTGACATATCTGGCTTCAGTATATTTCTTTTTTGTAACCTAACAAGAAATTGGCAGACAGATAATCTAGGATAGCCACACAAGATGGATGGAGCTAAGGTAACTCAACCAAATCAACAAGAACTGAGTTCCTTCTTTTTCTCCACTCTGATATCCTTAGTATTTCCTTATTGCCAGATAGTGACTTACCTTCAAGCATCACCTATATTCGGTGAAAAAGAAGTAAGAAGGGTTGGTGCTGGCTTTATTTCTACCATTGGTTAGGAAGAAAACCACTTTCCCAGAAGCAGCGCTGATTGCCTTGGACTCCGATTAACAGAACTGCAACCCCCACCCCGACCCTCTCTCGGCCTGATCTAAAGGAGGCTGGGAAAGTGAGTGGGAAAGCACTATGGAGCTTTTCCTGCTTCCACAGTGAAGGGGGGCAAGAAAGGAGGGGGTTGGAAAGAGGTGTTGAGTGAGCAAATCAACAGCATCTGTCACACCTGCTAAACAGGGCACCATCAAAAGCGGGAGAGTGAATCATTTCTCAGGAAGAAAAGTATCGAAGGTTAAGCCAGAGAGGAGACTTTTGGAAGGAAGCCCCTGCTTGGGAGCTTACTTTAAATTTGGTGGGACTTGAGTATTTTCTTTTTTTCTTTGGTCCAAATTTGTAAAAATCTGGCTCACCCAAGAAGGCCAATTATAGGGAAACCTGAACTCTTTATCCAGGAGGTAGACCCAACAGTGAAGAAGAAGCACAAGTAGAGAAAAGAAAGGAAAGAAAGTGGTATCCATGAAAGGCAGATGGGGGCCAATTATTGCAGAAGCCTTGCTTATCTCTGCCCTTTCAGACTTGTTCATTGTGGGCTGTGATAGGAGAGGCTAAGCTCAGGAAAGAAGAATCGAAACACTTACCTATGTGATGCCCCTAAAAGAGTTATTGACCCAGCATTTGGGGTCACAGGGGCAGAGGGGTCAATAGAGTTGAACGTGTTCCCAATTCTCATACTGGTTGGCCCTCCAATGTGCAACGGTCCTCCACTGCTGCCCTGGAGAGAGCCCTCCTCTATTTATGACAAGATGACAGGGAGTGTATGAGTGTGTCTTCTCCATCATATTTGAATAAGGTCTCAATTTTCCTTTTCAGATGATCATTTAACAAGGTTTACTGTTCTTGCTTATATGCCTCAGGCAGCCTATTAGGACATTAGGGAAAACCTGCCCACCACTTTCTTTTTCTTTCTTTCTTAATGCAGAAACAAAACATGCAGAACTGCAATTTCTATTCCTAGAGAGGAGGGACAGCTCTGGTCTGACCACCCACCCACACCTCCTTCTCTCCTTCGTCTGTGATCCCACAAACTGGTGAGCTTGATTTGTGCTGTGGCTGGGAAGTCTCTCAAACTACAGACCACCTTTCCTTTGAGCCTTTACCAGTATGCAAGCTTCCATAGTCAGTGAGATTCAAAAAAATCCTTTTTAAAGAGTCAGCTTTCTTCATAAGATCATCACTTCTCCTTTTCTCATGTGAAATATTTTCTTGCAGAGGGGATTGCATGTGTTTCCAAATGTCCCTGGGCCGGCTCATGATCCCAAGTAGATTCAGCAGAGCAGGGATAGAGCATGTAACTTTCACATGCTAGTCAAGTAACAGAGGGGCTCTCAGACAGAGCTCGGTGAGGAGAAGCAGACTCCTTAGCTGGTGTAAGTAAATTGGCAACTTAATTTCAAGGACCCAGGAGAATTACAGGGAGGCTTCGACTACAGAGCAAAGACTTGTCTGTGTATTTTTGCATGCATTTGTGCCACTACTAATCTGTCAACTTGCAATGCAATAGCCCAGTTCCTTTACTAGACTGAGTACATTCAGGAGAAGAAAAGCAAGCTCACATAGCTGAGACACATTTGTGAAGAATATAATGAGTGAAATTAAAGTTAATAGGCACTGGATACATTTTCATATCACTCTGCTAACAATTGCTCCAGTGACTCACAGCCGTACAGATCACACTTTGAATCTCCATTAATAGACCGTGATGCCCTTCATGAAGTTTACAAATCAATTTCCAAGAGCTTTATCAACTCATGGCAGCATATTAAGGGCCCCCAACATCATATTGCCCAAAATCTATTTAACAGTATAGGTTCTAATTCTGTCATCCTTAAATTCTTCCCAGAGATGACACATGAACACCCTAGAATTAAGGGTAGACCAGGAATTCTAAAGAGATTGTCTTTGTGAATGGAACATGGCACTGGATACCCATCATCATTTTCCCTTGTGATTTCCTATATCGGGGTTGAGGAGGGAGGATGAAGTGGAGGCCAGGTAAAGAGTAGTGAAGAGAGCAGGGGTTCCTTATGGAATGAGCTGATCTATTTAGCTTCTGATTCTATTTATACATCCTAGTGTGTTTACAGTAACAGGCCTTCATGTCCGCTGAGAACATCACCATCTAAGGGCCTGAGCCACAGCAATTCTACAAAGGTTCTCTAGAAAGCAGCCTTTCTGAATTTATGGTTGCAGGTAAATTAGTACACTGCTCTGCAGTGAACTGAGGGAGAATTGTCTCTCTCTAGGATTTTTCAAATGTCCTTCAAACTCTTTTAACATGATAATGTTGTTTTGGGGATTTGAACTCCTCACCAACCCTATGTCCTCTAACAGAGGTACAACCTAAATTAAATGAACATATATTGACCTAACATATACCCATTCGAAGTCAGGGAAACTGATATAAAAATTTCTATTCAAATCATTAATCAGAGCTTAAAAGGAAAGCTCACATTTATATTTTACACGTTTTATTATAGTTGTTCAGTCCTCCCTGACTGAGGAACATCATTCAGAAAAGTGATTATATGGCTACTTTCTGGACTTATCAGCCATGTTGACTGCATGAACTCCTGTATTGGTACAGCCTCTCCTTCATGGTCTCCGGGCCTCATGGTCTCCGGGCCTTTCTTCTGTTGTCAGCATGCCCACACGGGCTATTGGTTTATTCTCTGGGATTTGGGGCAACAGGCATTAGCTTTTGGATGAACAACTGCTAGGAAATTTTTCTTTTAGGAAATAAAATAAAAGTCATATCATTTGGGGGCAATTATGCAGGCTTTTTTTTCTGGTAGTCATAGCTCCCCCTGCTGCCCAGTTAGGGGAAAGAGAGGCCACAGTAGTCTGAAATTAGACAAAAACAAAGCCTACCGGGAGTGCAGGCTCCAGAAGCCAGCAATTGAAGGCGTTTTATCTCAGTTCAAGAGTCTAGGACAGGCTTGGGTCTTTGAGGATGGGTGTGCAGCAAAAGAGAGGGATGGAATTTTAAACATGGAGTCACCAACTGTTACGTAAAAGGCAAAAATACATATAAAAGAAAAATCTTAGGTTCACGTGCAAATGTCCATTAATGAGCAAGTTCACTCCTCCATCAAATGCTTACTTCCAGACAATATTGCTCCTTTTGCCTGCTAGTATCAGTTCCACCAGCTATGTAGCTATATAATCTCTGCCTGTTTCCTGATCTGCAAAAGGGTCAATTTTTTTAAAATTTTTCTTTCTTTTTTTAAATTTTTATTTATTTATTATTTGTTTATTTTAATTTTTTAAAATATGTTTATTTCTAGGAGAGAGAGAGAGAGAGAGAGAAAGAGAGAGACAGCGTGAGCAGGGGAGGGTCAGAGAGAGAAGGAGTGACAGACTCAGAAAGAGGCTCCAGGCTCTGAGCTGGCAGTCAGCACAGAGCCCGATGCGGGGCTCGAACACACGAACCGCGAGATCATGACCTAAGCGAAAGTCAGACGCTTAACCGACTAAGCCTCCCAGGCGCCCCCAAAAGGGTCAATTTTTAAAATGTATACATTTTTAAAATGTATACATTTATCACAATACCTGGTATTTGTATAGAAGCAGCCAACACATGTGGGCTGCTTTTGTTATTCTAGTTAACATATCTTGTTTAAGCCATTGGTTCTCAAACTTGGCTGTGTATCGAGATCATCTGGAGAATTTTTAAAAATACTGATGCTTGGGTACTATTCACAGAGATTCTGATTTAATTGATAAGAGGTGTGGCCAGAGCATTAGGGTTCTTAAGGATCCTAGAGAATTAAAATATATAGACAAGTTTGAGATCATCTGATCTAGGACTTCTAAGCATTCATCCGTAGAGACTAACATCTCACAAGGAGATGGTCTCCTGTGCTAGGTAAAGTGAGAAGTGGGGCACGTGGGTGGCTCAGTCGGTTGAGCAACTGACTTTTGCTCAGGTCATGATCTCACGGTGCGTCGGTTTGGGCCCACATCAGGATTGCTGCTGTCAGTACGGAGCCTGCTTCAGATCCCCTCTCTCTCTCCGCCTCTCCTCTGCTTGCCCTATCCCCAAAATAAATAAGTATTAAAAAAAAGTGAGAGGTAAAGAAAGTGTCAGACTAGCTATGGGGCACGGAGAAACCCTCTGCCTCTTTGCCAATGAGTGGTCCCTGGATCAGCAGTAGCTGAATCACTTAGAAGCATGTTAAACTCTCAGTTCCCACTCCAATCCTACTGGATCAGAGTCTTCATTTTAACCAGGCCCTCCCATGTTCTGTAAACACATTCAAGACAAGCCATGCTCTAGCTCACACTTTTTCTTCTCCATCTTGCTTTGCGTTCTTTTATTCACCATGGAGAATAGTGTTAAGCGTTTCTGACAAGGAAATATCCTTACAAAAAAAGCTCCTGGTCTTTGTTTTGATAATTTCTTCAGATTCAAATCTTCTTAGAGTTCATTTTTTTTTCGGCTGCCAGATGTAGCTTGAGTTTTTAATACCTGTCTCAACTCACAGGCACCCACTTCATGTCTGCTGATAGGTGGGTACAGGGCCTCTTACATTTCTAAAAATATTCCTTTTAGGGGTAGTGCAAATGCCCTGACCAGGCAAGTTTTGGTCTATTGTTGAGGCGGCATTGACATATGATAGAGGACCTTTGGTACATCACAGCTAAGAGACCAAATTTAGAGGATGATTCTTATTTACAAAACGTTCAGAAAGGAAATAAAATCCTCCATTAGAACCTAGTCATTAAGGTTAACAGTACACCATAAAATGAATGGAATGTTGGCCCTGTGGACAGGTTCCTAAAAAAGACAATGCAAATGTTTTTAACTAAAACGTGGGGAGACTGGACAGAGCTTTGGGGGAAAAAAAGGAGGGGGGTAGTGAGTGATTTAGAAAAAGAAGAAACCTCAACAGAAACTGAACTTTTATAACATTAGCATAATTCTGTGACATTAGGACTTCTTTCTCTCTCCCTCGCCCACCCAGTTTCAGAAAGAAAAATATTTAAACATGAGTTTTAAAAGATTTTACACATGAGTTTTCAATGACGCATACTGAGATAGAAATAATACAGGAATTACTACTGCTGTCTTCACTTTTTTTCTCTCCTAGCCTCTTTCTAAAGACACAATGCCCTCTTTATGATGCTTTTATGTCTATAAACGATTTAGGGGAAGACACTGAAACCAAATCTGTAAACGTGCAAGGCTCCTGGATTGGCAGGGAGGGGATGGAGTGAGGGGGAGACACAAATTGCAAAGAGCAGAATAATCAGATACAGAGGGGCTTTGATCTTCTGGAGACCTAAGCTAATAGATGTTAAGTGCAGTTCAGTGGAAGTAATAACCCATGAAGAAAACAAAATCTGCAAAATGATAAAATGCTGCAGTCTACTGATCAAGGAAGACATTGGAAAATTACTATGAAAGCATCCTTAGCCCAGCAGATCCAAGGTGAAGAAAGGGCCGTGTCTGCCAACCAACAGCCAGACATTCCAGGCAGACTTAGCCGTCTCCCATTTTGTGGCCAGATTAACACTCTGTGGAGCCTGAATGCTTTCTCACTGAAAAGGCATGGACTGGCACCGTCACAGCCGTGGGCTGCGTAATCTCTCCCAGTGACGCCATAGTGAATCACCCGCGGCTGGCCGTGTGCTCTGTGGGGGCGTGTTGGGGGCAGTTGTCACTGGGAATCAGCTAATACATGTAAAAGGATTTTTGAATAGTCTCCAAATGAAATAATGAAGTGCTGGTCATTTTCTTTTCCATTATCAGGACACAGTGCAGACTTATTAGACATCTTTCAAAAAATTAAAATCTTAACAAGCAAACGATTCAGAAAGAAATTGTGAAATTATGAACATTGAAATGGAATTTTAAAATCCTGAAACTTTACAAAAAGAAACTCCTTAACACAAGCTTAAGTATTATTTTATCATGTGTATCCACTCATTGGGTGGTGACTGCATTATACATATAGCACAAGGTAGGACAGAATTGACTTTCGTAAAAATATTTTTTTAACATTTATTTACTTTTTGAGAGACAGAGGGAGACAAAGTGTGAGCAGGAGAGGGGCAGAGAGAAAGGAGTCACAGAATCCAAAGCAGACTCCAGGCTCTGAGCTGTCAGCACAGAGCCTGAAGCAGGGCTCAAACTCACAAACCATGAGATTATGACCTGAGCTGAAGTTAGATGCTTAACCAACTGAGCCACCCAGGTGTCTCAGGACAAAATTAATTTAATGGGTCTATCGACCAAACCAAAGAAAATCTAAAATCTGAAGCAGTTAGGTAAGTTTAGTCTGGACAGACTCTTACTCTGGAAAGAACGAAAACAAACCAGCAAACAAACAAGAAAAACAAGCAAAAAAGCTACCAGACACTGAGAGTTAGAAAAAAGCTGGGAGAAAACGATGAACACATTTCAAAAGCCACACCTTCCTACCTGTTATGTAATGGCTAATTAAACATACCGAACACATTATCGGAGGCACACATGCATGTGTTTGGTTCGGGTGGGAGCAAACAAATAAAAATAAAAGGAAGCCATGCAGTTGTAAGCCGGGCATAATGCGGACAAGCTGTGCTGGGCACAAGCCTTGGTCTATCTTCGACAAACTTACTTTAGAACAGTTAAAGGCAACATCTTGCTTAGAGCATTCTTCTTATCAAGAGAAAAATTGAAGTTGGCAAGCCTCAGATAACAATGCAGACTCGCATTATTGATGGCCAAAAAGAAAAGAACGTAAAATTACCCCACTGACTCGTTCCAATGCATTTCAACTCTCCTGTGGAAAAGGATATGGGTCAGCATCTGAGCGCATCCTTAGGAACCACTGCGCTGTCCCTCAATGGAAAGACTTCAGGGGCTGGCCCTTTAAAATCTCTTTTCCCTATGAGGACAGCTGAGACAGGGGGTGCCCCGTGATGCCAAAGGGAAATGAACACTCCAGGCCATTCCAACTATTGTTGGAAAAGATATTCTCTAGAATATACGCATTTATTTTTCAGACAAGTTGAATCCTTGTTGTGACTTCCCACGGTAGAGGCTTGGCTCCCGCGGTAGACGATCCGGTGGTTCAGAGAAGTCACAGCCCCTGACTTAGCAGTGCGCTCCCGAGGCCCACTGTGTCTTGCGGCCACTCCCCAACAACCGTCCTTATCTATTATATGCATATAACACAATTTAGACTAAGCATGCTGAGTGGATTAACTAATGATTGCAAACCACCTTGGAAACAGAAAATAGCCCATACGTGTGCAGAATTACTAATGATTAGATAATAGAGCGTCCTAAATTTTACTTTTAATTCAAATAAACCTTTTCCTGATGATGAAAGTTATGCTATTAAACTAAAGACTTTTTTTACTAGAGGTTTTCACGGTATTTTCATTTGAGTTGAATTTCTGTTCTTCAGGCCCATATTTCTGCCAATTTCTGTCTCTTGTGCTTTCTCTGGCACAACCGAAAGAACAAAGTTAATAACAGAGAAAGGACAAGCTTTAAAAAGTGCTGCATTTATCGTCAGTTGTAATTCTGCTATTAAATGGTCTTGGCATTTGGGAAATTCTTCTCAATCTTACTTTTTTTCTTACACACACACACACAAAACTGAAAACATAGAATTTATACTAAAAATAATCCTTCTCCATCTTTCTCAATCTTCTCTCCTTTTGCAGACAAGGTTCGATCTCCTACCTCTGTAGGAGAGCACAGGATAAATCCTGAAGCTCTGCCTCTCCTTTAACTTTTCTAGAAGTAACATGTAGTCATGTTCTTTCACACACACACACACACACACACACACACACACACACACACACACACACAATTTGTGTAGAATTATTCTTCACTCTGATTTCTCCTGTGGAACAGATTGAAGACTTTACCATCCAAAACCCACAAAGAGAAAACTCCTACTGTGGTCTCCAGAATTTCCATTCAGTCGGTTTGCCTGCCAAGTCCAGTGACCAGTACCGCCGCTCCTGATGGTGGCGAGCATATGGTACTGCTGTGAATAGTTTTGCTCTCACTGCTGTGAAATCCCACGCCCTCCTACAGAATGTGTTTGGAGGAGCAAATGGTAAGTGTCGCTATTCAGCACAGCTCCTTCTCTGCCTATGGAACCCAGTCCTTTAAACAACAAAATGAAGACATAACTGCACATCTTCATGGGCACAGGCTTAGTGTTCAGCTTCAGAGTTAATGGTTACCTGTTATTAATTGTTGTTTCTCCCTAGGAAGGGGGGATTAGCCTTTACTCATCCTGAACCGACTGGGATCCAGAATGGTAAACCAAGCATCCGTCATTTTTGTTTCTCTTTATCTTCCTCTTCTTCCTTCCCCCACCTTTTACAAAAGAAAAAAAAAAGTGGATGCAGTCTCTAAAGTAAATTGGGGCTCCAGAGAGAGCACTGGACTAGGAGTCAGAAAGCCTGGAGGCTCAAACACTAGCTAGCCTTGAAACCTTGGGTAAATGTATTCTGTGCCTTTTCTGTGAAGCAGATGGTACGAGCCCTTAAAGCCCTTTCCGGTTCTAAGATTATATGTATCTGTCTAGTGCAATCCTACCCCACTCCCAACCCCATCTCCGGGAAAATCTCTTTCTAAACTACTCAAAATACATGATTATCTTTCATTTTGTAACACAGCTTTCAGGAACTTTCTTGGTTGCTTGTTTCTGGGATTCACCTCTAATGTCAAGTGGCTCTTCTTTATGTTTAGCAAAACTCTCTCCTGCTGCAATATAATGCCACGTTTCTCTTCTCCTATTTCCTGTGAGAGCACAGAGCAACTCGTTGGGAATCTTGCTTATAATAACTTCTCTTATTCCTGTTGACTGTTCCTAAGTCACTCTATGCTATGGCCTTTGAGATGGGTGTTCTTATGTCTTCATGTCCCTCTCTTCTCCTCCTATGCTGATCGCCATGCTCACCACTCTCCTGCTTTGCTGACACAGGTGTATGCTAGGTGCGTGGCTTACTCGGTGCAGTTTGGAGGGCTGGGTGTGATTCTGTGGGTGCCACATTTGTGGGTGTGTGATGAGAAGGAAGAAGAGAGAGCGGACATTCCTCCGCTGCTGAAGAGGGCTGTGGAAACGTAAGTTGTAGACATGCTTCAGTGGAGGTTGAGGATTTGCCCAGATGGGAAGCCTCAAGTACAGAGGCACTTGTACATCTACTTATCTGGAGTCTCAATGATGCTGTTTATGAGTGAGCTATTCAAATGGAGGGAGAAACCCACAGAGAAGGAAAAAGAACAGGTTGGAGTGATTATGTACAGAAGGAGAGGCCCTAGTGGAAGTCTGGGGGGAAAGGAAGAAGGGGATAAAATGAAGAATGATTAATGGCGGACCTCTAATGGTTTCACTGGATCCAAAGGAACAGGGCAATAGCAAGTAAGAAACACTTGATGCAGGAAAAGAGCGTAAGTGTGGAGGAAAATACATCATTCTACAGATGCTGACAGTCTCTGAGGATGAGGAAAAATCCTTCAAGAATAGAAAGGAGCTGCCCTCCCCCACCCCAATCTCCACATGCACAAAGGTACCCTGGCCGGCATGGCTACTACTGGTCTTGCTGGGAAATTCCCTCCAGTTGCATTCTAGAATAACTGTCCAAGTAGAATAATGGCCCATAAGATGGGAGTGACTCCAGAATAAGGGATTTCAACTTTTAGGAAGATCTGAGTTAGGGATGCAGGCACCCCTAAAAAGCACTGTAAAGTGTGTGTATGGGTGTCACTCGAAATATTTGCCTGAAAATCCGAGAACAGGTCAAATTTTAGTTGCCTGAGACCCAGCTTTACTCTCCCCCTAATCTACACCCCTACCACTTCCCACCTCCTCCATATCAAGGTAGAATAGCTGTAGGGCTTAAAGTTACTTGTCACAGGTAATAATAATATCTATAGTTTATGAAGCTCTTAATATATGTCAGCATCCTGGTCAGCAGCTCTTCCCATGCATTTTCACATGGAATCCTCATGGTGATGCATGAAGCAGTCACAGACACTTATTTAGTGCTTTTTGGATGTCAGACAATATTCTAAATGCTTTATGTATATCTATATATATACACACACATATATGTTAATCAAAATTGAATTAGGTTATTATCACACTTTTGTTTTGCTTTTTACATAGGAGGACACTGAGGCACAAAGATATAAATAACCTGTCCGCAAAGAACTAGTAAGTGGCAAGGTCGGGGTTAAAAACTCAGATCTAATTTATCTCATCAAGAGCAGCAATTGCACAGATTTGTGAACTGTCACATCCTTGGTGCCCAGATCACAGTAAACTCTCATATGTGGTGGTTGAATGACTGAAGGCACAGCCTCAACCATTATCCTCTACGCAGTACCGGGGCCCTGAGCAAACAGACTTTCCCCAAATCAGGTGAAACACAACCAGAAAGCAGCAGCACTAGGGAGACAGTCATTCATTCAGTCTTCATTCATTCAACAAATGCTATGGAGCACCCGCTATGTGCCAGGCCCCAGCCTGGGTACAGGTGGCACTTTTTCAAGAGTGGAAAGGCCAAGGGTCTCACCCCAGCACCTCCCATGCCCAGGCAGGTCTGCCTCCAACTTTGCTCCACACCCTCTATTTCCCCCCACAGCTAATACAGTGGGCCCAGCCACATGGGGAAGGCGGCTTTGATCCCATACAAACCACTGTAAACCCTGTTTTCCATCAGTCTTAGGCTTGCAGGACCCACTGGGGATAATGACTCAGTGCCGGGGAGAGCATGGGGGCGCGTGCAGCAGATCTCAGAGGGAGGGACTGCAAATTGGAGGCATTTTATTGTTTTCTCCTTTTCACTCTGAAAACTTTCCAAAAAGAGAGATCTATTTAAGTGGCTTGCAAAATTCATCTTAAGGTCAGCTCTAATTAAGTTGGGGCCTGGCAGCTGTATGATTTCAGCGCTGTTATACCGCTGCCAACGCTAAGCTAGGTGCTCAGATTCGCCCCGCGCGGTGAGCGCCAGGCTGCCCGCACAGGTCCTCCGCCTCCCTGGCCCACCCGGCCTCCGGGGAATGTGGAGTGGGTCAGTGCCAGAGAGGAAATTTGTCCTGTGCTTTGGAGGAGACACCCTGATGCAGCAGTTCGACCTTTCAGTTTATGGTAAATTTCAGGAAAACATGGCCATCCATTGGGTCACGCAGTAGACACTCAAAAGACCTTTTCTTCCCTTCATTTCCATAGTCAGAATACGATGTTAGCAACAGAGAACTGAATCGACACAATGCCTGGCACAGAGCAGGCATTCAGAAACTTTGTGTACAATAATAATAAAAAAGGTATGAAATAACGGAGAAAATGAGGAATCACAGAAGTCAGGTTCTGGTCCCTTGGTTTGCTGTTAAGTAAAATATGATAAAAATGTGGAAATCCTCTCTCTGGGGCTCAGTTGTTTCATCTACAAAATAAAAAAGATTAGATGAGAGGAGTTCTAAAATTCCTTCCCATTTTTAAATTTCACCAGTGAAATTTTACATAGAGGCAGTATTATGTGGGAAAAGGAACAGAATGCAAAGCCCTGAGCCCACGGGCAGGTGGGACTTAAGTCCAGACTCTGCCACTGACCAGCCATGAAAACTTAAGCATGTTGCATGGCATCGCTGAGCGTCAACCACTTCATCTGTAAATAGGGATAGTGAAATGCATTTTGTAGGCCTGCAGGGCAATAATGAGATAATAAGTCAGTGCCCAAAATATAGAAGGCTTTAAATAAATGGTAACTAAAAAATAATAAACCTACTTGAAGCCCATTCTTTGTAGAAGAGTGCAATGGCCAAGTGGGACAGACTGTGCTAATAGCCCCAATTCCTCACTGTATCTGGGCTGTTTGTATCTATGCTGTTTGACAGGTAACTGGGCAGGGCTCTCCCAAACTTTGACTCGACTAAGTAACTTGTCTGGCCAGTAGGATATTAGCAGATAGGATGCAAGCAGAGGTTTGAAAAGCATTCAGACTGTCTTTTGTGACTCTGCCATTGCCGTGAGAAGGACAGGCCTAAACTAACCCATAGGTCCTAAGAAAAAGATGGCATATGGAACAGAGCCACCACTAGACACAACCAGTCAAGGTCAGTCAAATCCCAGTCAACTCAACCCTGAAAAGCTACATGAATGACTGTTTTGAGCCACTGAACTGTGGAGTGGACTTTCATACTGTAGTTTGATAGCCACAGCTAACTGATATACCATTGGCTTCAATTTCTTTTTTTTAATACTTATTCACTTTTGAGAGACAGAGAGAGAGAGAGAGAGAGAGAGAGAGAGCGAGCATGAGTGGGGGAGGGGCAGAGAGGGGCGAGACACTGAATCCAAAGCAGGCTCCAGGCTCTGAGCTGTCATCAGCACAGAGCCCAATGGGGAACTCGAACTCACGGACCGCAAGATTATGACCTGAGCCAAAGTCGGAGGCTCAACCAGCTGAGCCTCCCAGGAGCCCCATAGTGCACCATTAGTTTATAACAGAAGACATGGGGCTCCAGATTGTTTTATTTTTAAATTGGGGTTCATTAGTAAAATTTGCAAATATATTTACCTTTTCGTATTTGGTAAGCATTCAGATATACTTTTGGATAAAATTTTGGAAGGAGAAAAAAAGTGACTAAAGTTATCTTTCTGGTTCAAATGACACCTTTAATGCTGTCTGAAACATTTTAATTTGCTAAATTATGAATGTTTGAAAACTTGCCGTTAGGTCTGAGTTTCAAGCTTTAATTTAAAATTTGGGAACTTTTAGTAGATAGGGACTTAATATGCACAGGCCCAAATCTGATTACTGAGCATGTCTGTACATTGCTTCATGTCACTGTCCTTTTGTAAAACCCAGACATTTTAGTAACAGTCTTATTCAGATGAACAAGACTTTAAAATAACAGCGTCAAAAGGTGACCACTGGGTCAACAGGACCCTTTGTTTACAAGGTTAGCATAAAGGAGAAACTCACTTTCCACCTTCTGGGTAAGAAAAGATCCCAGTTCTTCCCTACTATGTCTTTCTCTCCGGTGAGTGTCCCTGTCTCCTCACATGAGACTCACACTTCTGGTCACCAAATGCATGGAGGTTTTATTCCCCATCACAAGAAATTCTCTGCAACACTCCTGGGCATCCTACAATTGACTCAGTTCTGATCCTGTCTACCAGGAGATAGTGTCAAATCCCATAAGGTTTAAAGACAGCCCCACAAGACTTCCCCCCACCCACTTCAGACACCACCAGATCAAAGGTTCCAATGATCCCCTCCTTGGGTTCCACTAATTTGCTAAAGCAGCTCACAGAACTCAGAGAAACATTTACTTGCATTTACCAGTTTATTATAAAAGGATGCAGACAACGGTACAGATGGAAGAGATGCACAGATCAAGGGCTGGGGCTTCCATGCCCTCTTTGAGCTGGACACCTTCCCCAGCACTGCTACCTGTTCACCAACCTGGATGCTCTCTGAACCCCATGCTTCCGGGACTTTCAGGAAGGCTCTGTCACATAAGCATATCCATCCATTAATTCCATTCTCAGCCCTTCTCCCCTCACTGGAGGATGGAGGGCTGAGCCTGAAATTTCTGTTTCTGACCATGGCCTGGCCTTTCTGGTGACTAGCCCTCATCCAGGAGTGCTCCAGGAGCCCAGAGCCCACCCAGAGTCCCCTCCTTAGAACAAAAGACACTCCCCAAACCCTTGTCATTTCACGAGCTCTGTGTCAGGAACTGGGGTAGAGACCAAATTATATTTTCTATCATTTCATAGACACATCTCGTAGAAGGAAGGACACCGGCAGAAACCAATCGCCTCCAAACCAGTATAATCACTTGTTCAACGAATCAGTGTGCTAGTCTATAAAACAAGAAGCCACATTCTTCTGGAAGGACTGAAACTAGCTCGTAAGCTTCTTCAGGGCAGGGACGAGGGCAAAAATGCACAACACAGCCATATAGTTACTTGATTAGCAGAATATGAACGCTCTTATTGGGAACAGCAAGTTAAAACCTGCTCCTCACTAGTTAAGACCCAGACCAAATGTCACTCCACCAGGAAGAATGTATTCCTTGCTTGTCTGAGTTCTCCTGGGACCTGTCAGGCCTGTTTTCCTATGTCTGACTCTGCCGCTAGGCCGTAAACTCCTCAAAGGCATGAGACTCACCACATTCATCTCAGGTCTCTAATGCCTAGCAAGATGCCTTATACCTAAAAGAAGCTTAATATACGACTGTTAAGTCAGTGGGTGATAATACTGCCCCAATTCGGAAATCAGGAAGCTGAGAGTCAGAGAGATTAACGAATTTTCTGGAAATCACACAGCTGGACAAAGCTGGCAATTAAAGTTGAGCCCAGCTCTGGGTGAATCCAGTCTATTCTACAGCACCCTTGAATCCAGATTCCTGTGGCAATAAACAAAACAGCATATGTAAAGTACGCAGCGCAGTAACAGATGCTGAATAAATGTTACTTACCTTTTTCATGTTTTATTCTGGTGCCGGGAATCCGACCATTGGAGATTTATCTCTCTCTACATTCCTTTTTCTTACACGTTAGAAACTTATTGTTGGTTAAGGAAGATGAAAAACAACCCAGGTATCTTCATGTATGGCCCGGAATATCAATTGGACTATTATATGGTCATTAATAACTATGTATGGAAGAGTTTAAAATAACATGGAAGTGCATTCAACAATGCACTTTCTTAGCAGCAAACTATTTTTTTAATATCTGCAGTTTATTTGTGTGCTATCACAATGCTTTCAAAAAACGTTTATTGAGAAACAATGGGAAGGACGCGTTAGAAGCAGGTTGGCAGTATTTTGTTTTTTTTCAGATGAAAAGAACAAAGATGATTTTTGCCATCCATATTTTTTCCTGAAATTTTCAAGTTTCAAAAAGTAAATGGGCACGTCTTATTTTGATAACATTCACTGAAAGGTTTTCACCATGGCCAGACTGCCTTTTTTGTTTGCCAACCTGCTCTGGGAGATGGACCACCATTACCATTTTGTTCCTACTTCTTCAGGGATCCTAAACCTTATCGTGGCATCTGTAATCCTGTCTCCTACTTAGTTGTTTCCTACTGACCTTCTCTGCTGCCTATGAGTTTATAAAGGGCTGGGGTTGTCTGACTTCTGTGCCGAATTCCAGCACTTGGCTAGCCCGCAGTTCCCTACTAGGCTCATAAATTTTTGTTAAATGAATGATAATTCTCACTACTGAATTAATAGTTTGCACCCTGACCTTCCTGAAAAGGATGATAAGAGAATGTTTATATTTGTGGGTGTGCATTTCAATAGTGACAGAGCTTGCAAACACGGTACTACATGTTTTTGCATGTCTTGCTTACATTTTGCACATTCATAAATTAAAGAATTAAACTAAAAATGCAGTTGAGCTTTTTTTTCTTCCACATTGCCTTTTCTGAGTAATGATGAACAGTGTTCAATATGCACGCTTTTCTAACATGAAATCCGTAAATTCTCCGCACACAGGCAAAATGTATGGAAATTCTATCAAATCCAACTTAAGTGTGTTTTCTTAAACTTAGGGTGTATAATATTTAGTTTCATGAGCAGAACAAATAATACAATTAGTGTTTATTCTTTGACTACTCTTTCACTAAACAACTCAGTTAAAGAACACACGCAACACAAAAACACAGTGTTTCTTGGTCCTTGCTCCAAGTTTCATTATGTTAAACAAAGACAGACCAACCTTAAACCTTTTGATAAATACGATGCTTGTGGTAACTGCAGCATTCACTTCGTATCCCATTTCTCCAAGTTCCTGTCAGCCAGATGTCACTTGCAATGCAAACACTAGAAAAATATGAAATAATAATTTCATACATCATCTATGTGTGCATGAGCCGGTCAAACATTCAATACAAATTCAAACTGCTACTACACGCAGAGCAAATATCATCCAAATAATATTTAAAATGATTGAAAGGCTTTTGATTTGGAAGTGTATTCTCTTAAGCTAAGTGGTCCCCAAGACCATCTAGAAAATTCAATTGTTTCATTTTTAAAATGTTTTCTGCCCAAAATTATATCAAACCCTAATGTCTCAATAGAAACACATGGGATTGGATTGCTGACTGGGCGCCTGATGTCAAAGGAAAATCTAATTTCACAATGGCATTTCCTCATACTGTCTCACCAAAATACAAAATGGATAAAATTTTAATGGATAATTTTCAGAAGCAGAACGTTAGCCATTGGGAAAATATGGAGGGGAACTTAGCATTGAGCATCAAGAAGGAAAGTGAAGGAAGAAATGGAGTATAAATACAGATATACAGTACTATATAAAAAGCATTCTTAAAAGATTTTTCTTATCAAAAACAGAACTTCAACTTTAAAAAGCTCCTTACTATCAAAATGTAAGCTTTTTCTGTGTCCACTTCTAAGTTTCTCTGCCTGAATCTTTTCTATTTTGTAAAATGATATGGGGAAAAGGAATCATACCATAAGCTATCTTATTAGATATACATTTGCACAGTGTTGATTTCTATTTTTGATGTTAGCTACAAAAACGGTCCTGTGTACCCCTGGCTTCAATTAAGAGATAAGAGAGAATGGTATTAGACTCAGCCCTGCTTCTTTTCACTAAGGCCCTAAACAGCATCTCTTTTTGTTTGCTGTTCAGTGGTGAATTTTCCTGCCTGTCTGAAGGGAAGAAGTTTCAGCTCCCTTTGTTTTAAGGAGGGAACTCCATGGGTATATGAAAAGCAGGGTTCAGAGCAGATAGATTTTCATTTGAGTGTATGAACTTCAGTATGTTCCTTACTGTCTTTGAGCCTCAGTATTTTCATCTGTAAGACAGAGATACTAATTGCCATTTTACTGTTTCCTTGCAATGCTTAGGAATAATACGTATAAAGTATTTGACACAGTGCTTGATACAAAGGAGGCACTCAAGGATTATTTTATGAGGATTCTAATGTCTTTGAGCTGCTTATACTTGCTATCTCGGATTCTGTGTACTTTTGAGTCTTTCTTGATCATATTCTTTACTCAAGCTGGCAGCTCTGGGCAGGTTTCACATTAAGTGTTGAAGGAAAGAATGGGCAGCCTCCTCACTGCAGATTTGCCATGGTCACCCTGGTCATCAGTAAAGCAAGCCACAGTACAGCCACACCACTGGCAATTGCTGAACATCACTATATAACCTGGACCTGTGAACTAAAGGCATCAAGGAGACCACAGAGACGTAGCTGCTGATCTCCCACAAGGAGGAATCTTGCTCCTTGGGGGGGTCACTGATAATGTTCATCAATTTTCCTCACTCGGCAACACATAACCCAGCTTCTCTACAGAGGAGCTCAACATTAGTCCTAGATTTTAAGGCAAAATCAACTCTAACACCAGTGTACCTGTTTAAAAACTTGAAGCTGACTTATAACATGTTTGGTATTTCTCTCCCTCTTATTTTCTTGACTACATTATATTTTCCTGTGAGGGCAGGCCCTGAGTCTTTAATTATCTTGGTCATGCATCCCTTCTTCTCTCCAGTTCTAACACAAGGTTTTGGACAGGGTAGATCATTAATAAATACCTAGTATTTAAAATTGAAGTTGGCAGGGTGCCTGGGTGGCTCAGTCAGTTAAGTGTCTGATTTTGGCTCAGGTGGTGATTTCACAGTGAGTTCAAGCCCCACATCTTGTTCTGTGCTGACAGCTCAGAGCCGGGAGTCTTTGTCCCTCCCCACTTGTGCTCAGTCTCTCTCTCTCAAAAATAAATAAACATTAAAAAAATTGAAAAAATAAAAAATAAAATTGAAGTTATCTCTCCTGAGGCAGCTTATTTAACTGAATAAAAACTGACTCTATTTATAATCTAGGATGAGGAAACTATATGGTCTAGTGGCTGATAGTACAGGATTTAGAATCGAACACCACCAGACTTGTATTCCATCTCTGCCATTATTTACCATCTTGGGCAAATTTCTTAATGCCTCCAAGTCTTAGTTCTCCTGATTATAAAATGAGAATAATTCCTACTTCTTAAGATTACTATAAATAGGGTTGTCAATAAAACACAAGACCGTCTTTTAAATATGAATTTTAGACTTTTTTTTTTTTTTTTTACTATAAGTATACCCCAAATATTGTATGGGACATACTTACACTGAGAAATATTTGTTGCTTATCTAAAATTCAAATTTAACTGGATGTTAACTAGATTTTAATTTGCTAAGTATGGCAACCCTAATTATAAAGACTAAATGAAACAATACATTGTAAAGCTACTAGCTCTGTGCCCATTGGATAGTGGGTGCTCATTAAGTGTTATCTCATTTCCTTCTTGTCTCGTGGGGCTGTTGTGTGATTAGACGCCTCGTTCATAGTACCAATTCAATGGATTTTAGTGAGTTTTTCCTTTCTAGGCTCAGCCTCAGAAGAATGTGCTCTGTGCTAACAAGGGAGAAAAAGCCTCACCTGCTCGCAGTGTTTGTCTCTAGATGGCCTCCCTTCTCTGTTCTCCTTCCCACGGCCTATTTGTAGCATGGCCCCGAAGGGTGCATAGTGGCCTTGTTAAAAGGCCAAAGCCAAAGGGACAGAGCTGTTAACATAGAACCCCCTCAACTCATGGCAAACTGATGTTTGAAGATCTGAATTTACGTTGGAAGTAGATATTAGAAATTCTTAACTTGTGAGCCCTCTAAAGAGTGCCAAAACAGAATGGCAAAGGATTTGATTTACAAAAACAGAAAGGTAGAATAACCTGTCCAGTGAAAGCCTATCACCTAAACTGTGTTATAAAGACATTGCTGGGGTGCCTGAGTGGCTCAGTTGGTTAAGTGTCGGACTTCAGCTCAGGTCATGATCTCACGGTTTGTGGGTTCGAGCCCTACATCAGGCTCTGTGCTGACAGCTCAGAGCCCAGAGCCTGCTTCACAGTCTGTGTCTCCCTTTCTCTCTGCCCCTTCCCTGCTCATGCTGTCTCTCTCTGTGTCTCAAAAATATACAAACGTTAAAAATTTTAAAGAAATAAAGGCATTGCTAACAGCTCTAAAAAACTCTTCCTTTTTTCTATACACCACCCCCCACCCACAAGTCAGCTTGTCCAGACACTGGTCTTCATCAGGCAGAAAAACTTTCTTCGGCAGCCATTGCCAGATGTCCTCATGAAGCAGCTAGGCATGAACTGAACTATCCACAAAAGATACAGGTTTTGAGGACACCTCTTTTTTTCTTACAACTCAGTGTTGCTTCTCTCTGACAAGCCAGAGATAGTGCATATGATATGATTCAACAGAAAGTCTTTGTTCGAGAAAATGGTTCTTTCAGCGTGGTCTATCCAGGGATCGGTACACTTGGAGTCTGCCTGACCAACATTCCCAGACCCGCGGCTGGCCCCACAGAAGTTCCATTCTGCCCCAGTTCTGGGAAGGGAATACCCTATGTCTGGAAAATAGTTAGGGCCAAAAATCTATGACTATTTCTAGATTACACGTCAGATCTTTCCCCAGGAATCCAGACTCTGGCTGACAACAGAAAGCAGGTACTGTCCACTTCCTTCAGCTCACATTCTCATGTAAACAGGCGGCCACCTTCCTCAGCACCAGCTGCAGCTTCTGGGTGGTCCCGCTCAGAAGTTCCCAGTGGATTGCAGTGCAGGCTTGTAGGCTGGTGGTCACACAGCTCTAGCAAGCATTTGTGGGAGGCTGCAAAAGTACGTATGATCTCCAGGCTCTGGTTTTGTGTGAGCAATCAAAGTAAAAGCTGACTTCCCAGAGAAGGTCTATTCTCCAAAACTAAGGGGAAAAAAAAAAGCAACAAAACAAAACTGAACAAGATAAAACCATAGAGGCAAAGAGTGGGTAGATTTTCTGACAGGCAATTCTTGATATGAAAATTTAGGAATTGTGCTTACCGCTTCCTCTCGAGCATCTAGAAGTAGAGTCTTCATAAATGCATGCTGGATCAGTATTACTGCATACTAATTAATGAATGATATTCTAAGACTTTCCAGAATCTCTCCTCGGGAAGGTAAAAACAAAGGAATGCCTGGGTTCCCACTTATTAGCTATTTAACAAGTTACTTAGCCTTTCTGTTGTGAGAATATAAAGAAATTATTACATGGAAAGGTTCTGAATTCTACCTGGCATATAATAAGCCCTAAGCAAGTATTAACAGTTATCAGTATAATTAAAAAGCTTTCAACAATTATGCTGTATATTTGTAGAGTGCTTTATAGTTATAAAGTACTTTCATCTCTTTTTTGGTGAATCTATAGCCAAGATGAGGTGGAGACTGAGAAATCTCCATTTTTCATAATCAGAGAAGGGATAAATAGGAGTAATCAGATGGCTGTATAATACTATTCCAGGCAGAAATGGCAGTATGCCTTCGTAGGTGGCAAAGGCAAATTCCATAAAGAAGATATTGAGATAGTTGCTGGGTTGGAACCAAGAACCCAATAGAAGCATAGTGGAAACACAGGCAGTGTTCAGGGGTGCAAATAACAATGCTATAGAAATGGCTGGAAGGTTCAATAAATGTTCATAAGGAGCTTAGAAATAAAACTCAGGTGATTAAATAGTATTCAGGAGACAGCTAAGATCACAGGTAGCTATTGAGCACTTTGAGAAAAATGTAATTGCCCTGGTGCCACACCTTACCCCAAGTCAATCACAGATGAGGATTTACAGATTGAATATATAAAAAATGAAAAAGCACAGAGTAAGCAGGAGAAAAGAAAAAACTGAGAGTTCACCAAGCATGGGGGGTAGGTTTAATTTTCCAAGCTTAGAGTCAATAGAACAGATGATTTTGACTGTTCGTTCACACTTGCATTTTGGTACCAGTGGACCAAATCAGGGAAATCAATATCAGGGCACACAGGTAGCACTTCCAAGAGAAGCAAAGAGCTTCTCTTGGTTTCATCTTTCCATCAGGACTCTCAGGCAGGTACTGTGTAAACTGTAGTGCCCTGTGAAGAATGAAAACGTGGAACCCCTTGCTCAAAGAATAGGAAACAAATGCCATTTGACATATTAAATTATAAAACTTTTCCCCCCCTTTCTTCTGTTGTCTCTCTCTTGATCTGCGTGGTGGCTTTTATTTGCTATTTAATGTCCCTCTAAGTAAACAAAATTGAAATTTTAAATTTTTAGCCTGAATTTTACTGTTCATCTTTATACCTTGCAATGAGTTTTCCATATAAAGCATTTAAAGTGTATGCAGATTTCCTGACTTGCACAATTTTTATTTTGTAGTAGTTTGTTACACGCATAGGTATTTTGTTATCAAACCAGTGGCAGTGCTGCACAAAACCAACTCAACTGTTTTTATCGCACTTCTTGATACACACACGGTCTACCAACTGCGAACTTCAGTACTGCTGAAAAAGGAAGGACTGAAATGAAAATCAACATGGGTCATCTGATCACTTGCTTTCTTTCTGTGTCATCACTCTCAGGACAGTGCTTGGCTCCAGAAGTCCATGTTTATGGGACACCGAGAATGCCGCGTGCAAACAGGGCACTGAGGAAAGATGCACATGCATGTTGCACGCCTATCTCCTCCCCGTGTACGTGCTCCATTGCCCCTCAGGACTTCACGTACAAAACACAAAGATTAAATTATGACGAATTTCAAGACAGAGGCAGCAGAGAACTAAACCAAGTGTGAGTCCCTGTGACACTACACAGGTCACACACCCATGAAGCCAACCGTGTTCCTGGGGAAAGTTCTACTTTGTTTCAGTTCCAGTCATTATATTGTCCTGGGAACACCTTCAGTGCTAATATCCAAACAAGCACTATGTGATAGTATGTATTCTTTACAAGTGTATAGGTGTCTCTCTTAGATTCATCATAGGTCCCTGGGGAAAAAAAATAACTATATTTTATAACATTTTGCATTGTCCATGAATTGGAGTGTCCTGTGTATACAGCAGGTGCTTGTTGTGGGTGGCGATGATGGGGAGCACCCTACGTGATGTGACTCATGAAATTCCTGAGGTTATGAATTAGTAATATTTGTTATTCTACTCCCGCTTGCTAAATCCCTTATTATCAACAAACAAAGGAGTAAGATGCTCAGGCTATTGCTTCTCATGTCCCTTTTCAACCTACCATATCCTGAAGAACTGCCAGAAATTCACTTTCTGGTTCTTTCCTTGTTCCTGAATACTAGCATAGGAAACGGTGACAGGCAGTGTGCAGGTCACTATAGTATCTCAGTCCAAAGACCTATAGGGTATTTCTAGCATGTCCAAGAATAATCACCACGGAGAAGCAGTAGAAAGCATCCATGGCAAGGATCCCTGAACATTGAAATATTTGTGTGTGTAAGATACAAATCTTATATGTGCAAATACTTAACCATCACCAGAAAAATGGAGAGATGACACAATGATGTTAGAATATACAGACATGGGCCAGCTCACCAAGGCAAAAAAAGATTCTGAATTCAGGCAAAACTGTTTGACACATTACCTACCTCCATGCCTTCAAAACAGAGGACTGTAACAAGCCCTTCAGTAACCAAGTAGAATGGTACTGGGGAAGGGTTCTAGGGGCATAAGTTAATTATAATTCTAGTAGTTTCAAGAGTGGCCCAAAAAGGAGAGTCCGAATGATTTTCAGGTTCTATCTTACAACCTAGAATCTATGTAGTAATGAGGGTAAAAGCCCGGGAAGCCAAAATGTTTCCCTAGACCAAGGGGATGAGCAAGGGCCAAAGAAAACCAGCCCAGGGGGACTAAGATCTAGGTGTGTTCCACACTGCAGCAGACAGCCCATGGGATGCCATGGAGCAGATGCTTTAAACAACTCTTGGTGGAGACCTGGCTTAGTGAACTTAAAGACACTGAGTCTGGTGGCCTAGACACGTGACCGAGGACACGCCTGCTGTCCTTTTGCTGAGATAGCAGACTCATGGGACAGGCAGTGTATAGGAAAGGACCAAAAAAAAAAAAAAAGTGAGGGAATGCTAACCATGACCTAATCATCATGAATATCAAAGGAGGAAATCCAAGCTGACTAAGAGAGAATGTAAAAAAATCTCTTCAACGAAGCACAATAATGAGAGCAAATCTGGAAAAAGAAAAGGAAGGGCTGTGGGAAGGAAGGAACAAAAGAAGGAAAAGGAGAGAAACTGATTATATTTGTGAAAGTCCCTTGCCTTGCATAAGGCCCGATGCATAGTAGTAGTGGTATTTCAAGTCCTCCCAAGATTAGAGAAATTAGAAAGGAAGAAAATAAGCTGTGATTTAGTTTGGACCGGTGCAGTTTTTCTCTTCAACCCCTGGCTGTTAAAAATGTCATAATTTACCCCATGATGAGAAACTCAAAAGACAAACACTTAATTGAAATAGGCTGACACGTTTCCTAAGGGTACTCATTTTAGGACTAGGAAGAAGGGAAAGAAGGAAAGATGGAGAATGGAAGAGAGGAGAATTGATAGCTCACTAATCTATTTCCAATCAAAAATAGCTTGAGTTGCTCAGAGGGTGGCCCCTGTGGTATGGCTGCCAGACAAAACATAGAGAAGTTGACTTGCTATAATCCACAGAGAGGCGGCCAGCTCTGAAAGGCCAACTAACACAGGTAAGAAAGATCTTCTTAGTAAAGCATCTCTAAGGGGCCATGGTTTCTCTGTTCATCAAGAATCCCCGAAAACCTGGAAATTTGGAAGTAGTCAGAATTGATTTAATCCTTTTTACTATAAATCTCATTTCTGAAAATGATTAACAGAGGCAGAGACATAAATGGTAAAGTCTCGATCAGGGGAAATGCTGTCAGCGTATCATCGAGATAGATTAGAAAATGAACACTCAGGTTTCTGTGAAGGAAGACTAATGACATTAAGTCAAGATGAAATAGAAAGGAGCGTCACACAGCCTCAAAAATCATAAACCATAAGCTTGCCCTGACAGAAGACCCTCAGCAAGTTTCTGAACTGGAAAATTATCAGGAGTTTGGTCCGAGAGTATTTTCTTAGGCCTCATTCAGAGTACTGGGCTTGTTTGGGTTTGTTCTGAAGTTCTGGGAATGGCTTTGCCAGGTTCTGACATTTGTACAAGAGTGAAGTCCTTACACCTGCAACATTCATTGTGCTCTACTGCATGCTCAGAAACAAGACAGTGAGAGTTTGGCTCACTAAAACAATAAATAAACATTTAAGACACTTCCATACTGTGCCACCATCTGATTTCCGAGGTGTCGCAGTTCTGCAGCCTTTCAGAAAGAAGGCAGAGCTGTTGCCCTGAAATCGGTGGTGGCTGGGACCAACGTCCTTTGTTTAAGTTAAGAGCAAATAGTGAAGCGAGTATATAAATTCCTGCCAAATAAAGCTAAAGCAGGCCTTCTGCTCTGCTTGGTAGTGGGAACAAGCCTGTACATCTGCTTCACATGTGGTGTATCACTTGATTACTTAAACTATGTCTCCATTGGAAACACACACACACACACACAGAGTCTCACCTCCATTTTTTAGAATAAGCCAGTAGAATCACCTCAAATCTAAGTACCATTTAGGGGCAGTTTCTCGGTTTCTCTGGGGTTTGACAAAAGAATTCTATTGTGTCTTCCTGCAGTGTCTTGAAGTTGACTGTTCTCCTTCAATGACAATGATCAACTGGAAATCTTTCCCATTGTCTTGAACTTGGGGAATTCCTGCAATTAATGTGCAAGTCTTTCTTATGCAGAGAGCACTGGGGTTCCTGATCTTTGTTGTGAAGGAAGACACTGACCCTATGGCTAGGCCAGGAAAACACACTCCTGTTTCTTAAGAGAAACAGTCCTGTGAATCTGAAATTCAAGGCAAATCTTTTTCCAACTTCAGAGTTGGAATGGCTTTATCAAAAGTATTTCTCCATCCTCCCCGACCCGTTTACTATGGCTACGACATTGGAAGACAAAAATGTGCTGCTTTTCATGTCAAATTTTCAAAATATGCAATATGCAATAAATCGATGGGGAGTTACATGGGTAGATAGATACTTACTGTTCAATTCTAATGTTTCTGACTTAAAATTTTAAGGTCATTGTCTCCCTTCTGACACCTCTTACTACATCAACATCCCATTATATCATTATAGACTCGTGAAGCAACCTGCACTCTTACATTCCGCAGGATAATGACTCTTTTGTATTTCAGTTTTTATCATAATATAAATCTTGAATTGCAATTTGCATATCTTTTGTTTAGAAAAAGAGACCCCTATTTAAGACTTTGTCATTTTAAAACATAGGCTTTAAAGTGGCTTTTTTTTCCTAAAGAAATGCACCAAAATATTCCAATTTATTCTTCAGCTGAATAACTGAATCTGATTCTACCTTGGCTGCATCAATAAATTAGCAAACGTCCTGAACAATACATTTCCGACAGTAATGGCTCAAGCGCTTGGTCCTCTGTGCCTTTAGGTTCACTGCCTGTTAGAATTCCAATCACACATTTGCAGTGGCAATTGGCAATTTGGACTGGACATCAGTCTGATTACACACACACACACACACACACACACACACACACACACACACACGTATATGTACATTTGTTCATTTATTTATTCTATATGAAGATTATACTATGTATGTGTACTTACATACACATATATCTATTTATTTCATATAAAGAGTACACTGTCTGCTCATCAGCTCTCTCATTCTTTATTTTATTTCTTGATGCTTTTGATTCTTCCTTGTCGTAAAACTGTATCTAAAGTAGCCTGGTAAGTTCATCTCCATGGCAGACCTTGGGCAGAGCTGGGAGAGCTTTTAAGACACGGGGCACGGATGGCATCCTGCCTACCTCTGCAGAGCAGGAAGTGTGCACAGATCTAGCATCCCTGATGCCTACCACAGTGCCTGGTGCAGGGGGTGCTTACCAAACGTGTGTTGGCAGTGAATGAATGAAAGAAGGAAATGGGTCCTCAGACTGGACTTTTTCCTTTTCCACTTCTCATCAAATTAAAGAGCTGCCTACTCATGCCCATTCTATCCTGGAGGGCTCTTGCGAGGCCAAGGGATAAGACCATTGTGGGAAAGTTCTCTCTCTGCAACAAAGCAAACCCAAGATCTTAAAAAATGAAACATTTTAACCCTCTAGTTTTCAACATACTGATGACACAAGAGAACCGATTGCTTAGACTAAACGAACATCAGCCGGTGTAAAAGAGACATCAGTAGACTGTGGGGGGGGGCTCTGAACTGGGACTGGGAATCTAGAGCAAAATGGAGTTCAAATCTCAGCTCTTCTGTTTACTAGAAATTTCAACTTTGGCAACTTATTTCATTTCTCTCAGCCTCAATTTCCTCATTTGTAAAGTGGGAAGGATGGTCTCTGCCTGCCAGGACTGTTGTGAATGACACAGCGTATGGGAACATCTCTAGTGAGCCCACGTCATGTCTGTAACATGTTCACTTCCGCTCCTTCCACATCCTCCTTTCCTCTCCCCCAGCCCATTTATTTCAAATTATTTCCTTCTTCCTGGAAAAAAATGGAACATTCACTTGTGTCTTCCAACATGGCCACAATGAGGTAGAGGAGCCAGAGAGAGGTGGACCAAAATAGTCAGAGCAGAAAACCAATCTCATGCTCCAAGATAACTGTGTCCTTTTGAGCCCTTTCCTGGACCTTCTCCTTAGACTAGGACATACACTCTGGACGCTCTAAGAAGTCCACATTTGGCCAACCTGTCAGTGACACTGTGGTGAGCTTTGCAACCCCTGTAAACATAGGCAATTAAACCTCTAAAAGCTCTCAGGCTTATTGCCCAGTAAATTCACAATGAATAGTAACCTTAATAAATGTTATAAATCTCACCTCAGAGCCAACAGGAAATTCAAACTTTTGCATGTGTGGGATCCAAAGTGCTCCTGAAACAAAAGGGAGGTGTGTGGACAAGGAGAACATTGTGCTCCGAGCTCCCTTCCCCTGGCAGCACCAAGTGCCCCAAGCCTGGGAAAGGCCCTTAATTGTATTTTGTGAGGCAGTTCTCTGGCCTCCTCACTCCTCCCTTCCTTCACCTGCCTTAACTCTTTCTCGTCCCGGTGGCCCAAGAGGTAATCCATCCACACACATCTCCCACTGATTGAAATGAATGATGGCAATATTTGATGGGGCCAAATTACGGACAAGTTGCTTTTTTATGTCAATGGTTTAGTCAGAAACGATTTGAGAAACTTAATTAAACCCTAAAATTGAAACTTAAACTCAGTGCTATTAAAAAAAAAAAAAGGAAATATCAAAGAAGAGAAACCACTGGATATTTTGATCCACACCCTCAGAAAAGGGTGTTAGTTTTAATAAACAGTCACAATTTGGGGCTGTTATGAACCATAAGGCACACTCCTGGCCATGTTTCCAATTTCCTCTCTTGCCTTTACTGCTGTTATATTAAGGTCTGTGGTGAGGCAAAATGTTTATTAAAAAAGGTGAGGAGAGCAATATTCCAGATTAGATAATTTCACCTGTTCTAAGTATGCACTGGCCAATCAGAGGTCTCCATGGTGGGTTTGAGAGTGGCAGCCCTCCCACCTCCGGGGTTAAGGGAGGGGGAGTTTCAGCCTGTGGTTACAAAGTGAATGCAGATTAGGCCATTTTAATTACTGAGTTTAACTGAATATGGAATACATTTTCCAGTCACAGAGAGGGGCAAATAAATGCATCTGGAGCCTCCTCCATCGTGGAGATAATTACACTGGGATTGAAAAACATATCGGGCGCAGTGAGCAATGAGGGCTCGAGTGATAGAACAGTCTTCTGAGAAGGCGTCCTTCATTTCAGGAGGGGTTAAGCTGGAGGAGTCTTTGAGTGGCTTCATAAGGAAACAAAACATTTTCTCTTTGGAGACCCATTCATACAGAACTCTTCTGGAGCAATATGGGGAAGAAATTCTCAGCATGTTGAAAATTACCTAGAACTGCAAAATCCCATTAAAGCAACACATTTCTTTGATTCTCCTGAGGGTTTCTCTAAGACAATAGGCTTTCTTAGAGTGAATCCTTGGGGACTTCCAAATCCTTTCATTGTTTCTGGAATTTCTCTAATGGTGGGAGTTGCTGAAAGTACCGTTTATATATTGAATGAATTGTCTCTGTTCCCCAACTTTAACACTGTTTCCTTACACTCCTTCCTTCTTGCTGGTAGGTGGATCATGCTTCTATTCCAAGCCCATATGTAAAGAGATTTTGTTGAACAGTGTTATTAATGTTTCAGATGCACTATTTGATCCACAGCATAGCCAGATCTGCATAATCACAAGATATGTAAAATCGTAGCCTACAGGATTTATTTTAGAAACATGGATTTTTAACTCCTTAACACAAGTATCCACCCTGTGTTCCCTAACATTCATATACATTTGGTTTGGCTTGCTCATGGGAACAGCCTTGTTAGACCACTGCTGCCCAATAGAAATAGAATGTGTCCCACAAACGCAAGCCACATGGGTAATTTTAAATTCCCTACTGGCCATGAAAAAAAAAAAAAGACTTAAAAAGAAACAGGTGATATCAATCCTAATAATAGAAATGATGATTAACCTATCCACACTATTGTTATTTTAATATATCATCAGTAAAAAGATTTATTAATGAGATACTTTATATTCTTTATCACACTACATCTTTGATTTTTGCATTTTACACTGAAAGCACATCTCAGTTTGTACCAGTCACATCTCAAATGCCCAATCGTCACCACTGTAATAATGGCTACTGAATTAGGCAGCATAGCCCTCGACTCAAACTTTCCAGTTCTTTAAAGAGTTTATCTGATTCTATCCTTTCCTCTGTTAGCTTTGGTGTATATCAGTGCCACCCTCTTCTTACCAACTGCATCTGCCTTAAAACTTGCATGTCCTACAAGTTCTGAGTAAACCCAGGCACCTATCATGTAACAACAGACCCTTGTGGTTCCAACGAGATAAACCTGATACTTCCCAATGTTTACTCTGGGAACATAATGTCCTCATCTGTGAAGATGGCTGTTTTCTTCATGTGTGTTCACAAGAGTGCCAACCCGCATGTGCAAATCACCAGAAGGTAAAGTGGCTCCTAACAAGGGAATCCTGAAGGAAACCATCCCCGTTCTACAGCTGCAGTGCCTATTGAGGCAGGACACTGGGCTCCACCCTCAACCGTCTTCGCCTTGCTCCTTCAAGGCAGTCCCAAACCCCATGCTCGGCCTGCACTGAATCCATTTTTTGATTTGCCAAGACTCCCCTCATCCTTCTGTTACATGTTCAATCCGACAGGCTGCCACCATGAGTAAGTAATGTAATGCTTTCTTCACCAGAGATAATCAAGAGCTCAGGGCTTTTTTTTTTTTTAATTCTTTTAATGTTTATTTATTTTTGAGAGAGAGCGTGCGTGGGGGAAGGCCAGAGAGAGGGAGACACAGAATCTGAAGCAGGCACTAGGCTCCGAGCTGTCAGCACAGAGCCCCACATAGGGCTCGAACTCACAAACTGTGAGATCATGACCTGAACCAAAGTTGGACACTTAACCAACCGAGCCACTCAGGTGTCCCGGGGTTAGCTTTTAAGTACAAACTTTAAAAAATATATTAAATTCCACAAACATGGTTCTTCCTTTCTTTCACTGCCACCACCTGCCCCTCCCCACCCCCAGTCACAAGGGCATAAAAAATACATTGGTAATTGTTTTCCTAGAAAAGACCCTTGCTAGTCTATTAACACCATCTTTAAAATCCTCATCAGTGTAAATGAATGTGTCTTCCTATTTTTATAGGGTTGGTGAGCCTGAAGGCTTCTGAGAAGGAACAGTGAGGTAGAGGACCAGTTAGGCAAATGGACTTTTGAGCATCTCATTTCCAAATTTCTATGCTCAGAAAAAAGAAAATCCTAAAAAAAATTCTAGATACTAAAATATTCTGTCATGCCACCAACCTCATGTTGTGTTCATAGTTTTGCTACTGCTCAAGCCCATTCATCTAAACAGGGCCTTTTGATACCCTATTTCTCGAAGTACTTGATCTGCTCAGCATAGGCCTCAGAATATTAGCTGTTTGTGAGAGAAAATTCATGCAAAGAAAGAGCCAAGAATAACTAAAGCAGAGGTCTAAAATTTAGGTTCAGTGGGAAAAGTATTTAAGGGCTTTTAGGTACCTATATTGATTTTTCAGTTTTATCCAACATTTTATTGTCCTTTCAGTTGTTATACAGTAATTGATGGTGACTGCTTAAATAGATACTTAAGCTAATTTTTGTTATAGAGAAAACATAAAATATGAGGCTTAATATCTAGTGCATTCTTCCTGTGTCTCCAGTTGCCCAGGTCTAGGTACCGCCATTATAAACCAGTATAGCCATTACACAAGATGAGAACACTCACCTGGTAGTAACTACTTAAATCTTGAGGCACTGTGTCAATAGCAAAAAGAAGAGAGAAGACCTAGTACCAAAAATGCGAATGTACAAAGCAACTAAAGCATCAGCAGAGGCCAGAAAGCATAGTCCCAATCTGCTCCCTTGCCAAGACTTCTGCTGTGCTCTGTGCTGGGGTAATATTACCAGGTCCGGATAATGGGTCTTTGTTCAGGCTCAGACTCTGGGACTCTCCAGGTGAGCAGAAGACCCAGGACACAGAGGCTGCTTGGGCAGCGGGGATCCTGCATTTTCCCATCCTGCCTGCTCAAACATAAGGCTTGCACTGCCACTGCAAATATCCTGAGGCACTTTGAAGGCAGTGGCTTTAAAAGCCCTCAACTTGTCTGAAAGGGAATGGCATATTTTCCAGGTTAAAAAAAAAACTTAGAGGTGTCTGGGTGGCTCAGTCCATTGAGCGTCTGTCTGACTCTTGATTTCAGCTCAAGTCAGGATATCAGGGTTTACGGGTGGAACTCTGCGATGACGGCATGGAGCCTTCTTGGGATCCTCTCTCTCTCTGTCCCTCTCCTTCTCATGCACGCATGCGCTCTCTCTCTCTCTCTCTCACACACAAACACCCACACAATAAATAAACTTTAAATTTTTTTAAAAAATCTTAGGCATCAACTAAAGGAACCTTACATGTGGGAGAATCAAGGTTTAAAGAAGTTAAGTGCTTTAAGATCATACATTTAACTAGTAGCAGAATTAGTGGTTAGAAACTGTAGGGAAACGGAAGGAAAGGAAATTGAAGTGTACTGTGTGTGAGGAGCAGCTTGTGGCTCTTGTGTTTTCTTTTGTGATTTAGATCATCTGGTGCCTTCATTGTGTAATGAAAGTAAACCGCTTCTTGCTCACTCTCAAATGGCTCTACGGCTGGGAGGGGTTAGGTTTTCTGCCGCTCAATACATAGGAGAAATCTGTATCACAAATACAGATGTGAACCCTGCTTTTGCTTGTCACGCTCAACTTCATGAGAGCAGATAATGTATCTCTTTCTAATGCTGCTGTACGCTAGTTGCCAGCACAGGGCCTTTATGGAGTCTCAATAAAGAGGTTCCAAATGAAAGAATGAATAAATGAACGAATAAGCGAATAAGCTCGTGGAAGGAGAGCTCTTTACAGCAGAGATGTGCCTTACTTTACATATTTATTACATTCCTGTAAATGTATGTGCACGCCTGATTTTGGTAACTCACGTGATCTACTTTTTGCGATGCGTCAAGTTTGCATCTAAATTAGCAGTTGCTAACTCTTTTAAGTCATTAATGATTGGAACCAAACACATACAGCCAGAAGTAAGGCTCTATTTAGAGGAACTTTCTGAAAGAACAGTATTTGTCACGTGTTAGGGAAGACTCACAGCCCCTTAGTTTTCCGTTTTGTGAGCTTGGCTGTGTATGCAGCTTTGTTATTGTTGTTTGAAGAGCTGGTCTCATCTGTTCAAGAGAAAAGGGAAACCGACAACAAAGAAAAAAAAGCGACCCCTCTGAATGCTCTGAGGCCCTCCAGTAGAAGTGACAAGTGATTAAGCTCAGAACCCGGCTACGCCTCAAGAACTCTTGCTCTCCGCCGCTCCCCTTGAACCCTGGGAGACTTGGTTTGCCATCAATTCTGCACAAAGTGAGGCTATATTTTTCAGCTGAGAGGCATTCTTCGGGAGGAGGGGGACAGAGACGAACACCTTGGTATGTCAACCTTGAAGTACCACCTGGAGGGCGAGGGCCTTTCACAGTTTAATAGTGGACAGAATGTTATGGTGATGATCTGGGTCAGGTGGCGACTGAAGCAGTCACGGATCCTGGAACAACAGATGTCACGGTGACAGCTGTAATATCCAAGACTTATTTTTCTCCTTCGGCAGCAGAACCAAATAATGGGTAACAGATCTGATCCTGCAGAGGCAGCACCACCTTTTCTTTATTAGGTTGCTCACTTTGGCTGTACAATATTAGCTTCTTACACCGTCTGCGCTAAATCTTAAGCAGTCAAATGCTTCCTGAAGATCCAAAATAGAGCCCATGATGCTGGACGTAGGCTTTTGGTAGATAATGTTTTCAAAAGACTTTTATCCTGGCCTTCTAATCATCAAATTCTCCTTGGGCCCCACTGAGAAAAATTATCTGGCCTTTTTTGGAAGTCTACTGGAAAACTGGTAAATAACTGTTGACAAAGTCACTCTCTATCAACGATGTAAAGTCCAGAATATCATGATTATAAAATATGCCATGGGATTTTTAAGTGGTCCAATACATTGGACAGTCTAAGAAACCATAAATTCCACTGATTTATAATATATAGACAGTAGCTTTATACTATGCAACAATAAAAAGATAAAACTGTATTAGCATAATACCTGGCACTCAGTCAACATTAAACAAATGAATAGTGAGTGATCCAGAACTGTTTCTGGAGCTTTAGGTAACTGTATCATTGCTCTTAAGCATTTTTCACTTAATGTCCCTCTTTTATTAAACTTAAATACCATTCTACCTTTCTCTGTACAAGCTCCCTAATGAATCTTGCTCTAAATAATATGATATACTGGTCTTATTTCTTTGTGTTTAAAATATATGGGGTGCAATAAAAGTAAATGAAATACCACGAGTTAAAAGAATTATCAAAGAGAAAGTAAACAACATCTTAACTAGACTTCCAAGTACTTTTCCCATCAGAAAAACAGCTTTGTGTTTCTCAAATGGCATAGAACACAGTGCCCGTTCACTGCTGAGTGTCTGTGGCTCCCAGTGTGAGGTGTTATGCCACTGTGAGGCCGGCCAACAAGCTCCTCTGTAGCATGCTGTCACATGGTCACCTCATTCTCAAACCGCACAGGGAGAAAGATACATCTCAGCATTTCTCTTGCTACCACGATCTTCTCTAGATTAGGTAAGTTCTCTCCATAGCCATTTTCCCCACCAGGTCCAGACAAACTGGGCTAAGATCTGGAATTGTGGCCAAGGGCTCTTGGCCATCCTAAGTTTCCCTGTGATGAGAGTGAGGAGCAAATTGATGAAGACCTAAGCTTTCTGTCGATGATCATCATTCTCATGAACATATTAGTTGAGCGTCCACTATTTGTCGACCCCAGAGGCAGAGACAAGTAGAAAACACACGATGTTTCCTCAGGAAACTTAGAGATGTACTTAGGAAGAGACCTGTCAATGTGATTCCAGAAAACGCCCCAAATGGATGATTTGGAGGATAAGTGTTGGAGTGGGACACAAATACAGTAGGATGGAGTAGCTGAGCTTATCTGGAAGACACGGGAGAAAATTAAGTTGAGGTCAAACTTCTAAAGAAACTAAGCCATGAAATTCCAAAAAGGGCTAATTCCATTTCAAACCAAAGTAAAAACCCTGAAAGCAAGAGAGAAAAGATTTTTATATCCATACCTGGCCTATTCTAAACCAAGCAGTATGAGGAACTTCACAAGAACAAGTTTGATTGCATATGATTGACAGAGTAGAAACTTTCAAATAATGTTGGAAAGATACCTGAACTTCTGAGAGTCTCTGACACCAGCCGCCTCCTGCCTATCAGTGGGTGGCCCGATCTAATCATATGAGTGATTAGAACTAGATGTGGCAGGTCACAGCCTAGGTGAGTCCTAGAAATCTAACCAAACATGTAGTGTTAAGAAGACAGAAGGAGAAGGAAAAAAAAAATCCTCAGTGGGATGAAACCCAATTTTAAGCCTCTAGAGCATAGAAAAGCCCCACTATTCATTAAGGGAGGTCCCACCAGCTATTTTCTCAGGCAGCTTGTATTCACATTAATGAATGAAAGAGAGAATTTTAATGTGCACCTCTGAGAGAAATAAGACCCCCAAAAAGTTCATTCCCCAGATCCCTCTGGGTTTTTTTTTTTTCCTTTTCCCTTTTCTAGTGCATAGTAATGAGGTTTCATGGTTCTATCAAGGTGGAGCAGGAAAGAGGTAGTGCAGGATAGTCGGATCGTACATTCAGAGAGACTCCGCATCAGACAGCTTTCCTTTATCTGTAAACTGGCCCTTCCTCCAGTGCCTCTAGCTCAGACCCTACCTGAGGCTCCAGCCACGGGGACGGGGGAGCAGCAACACATGAAGCCCTCCCTCGATGGCCCAGTAGGGAGCCCAGGCTACTCATGGGAACAGCCTCATCACCCTTTTGGAATAAATCTCCAAATTCATCTCAACCTTGACTCTAGTCTCCCATTGTTTGATCCTCATTTCTTTAACCTCCTTTCCTCCCCCCAAAGCAGAGAATAAACTTATGCCAGGCATTATAAGAAAGGCTTACTGTGCAGAGCCAGAGGTCAGGATGTCAATCTTATTTGCCCTGAAATACCCCTGAACTTGTAGAAATTTATATTTGTTTACATTACAAATGCACTAAAGAGCTAATTATAGTGATCATAACTCACAATTAAAAACAAACACAGTTAGAAATTTCAAAGACTTTCAGTATCTTTTCTTTAATCATTCACCTAGGCTCAAAATATGCATTTTTTTGATTAAAGCATTAAAGTCACTAATTATATTCTCAGAACTAACAATTATTTCTTTACCCTTTTACTACCTTCTTCTGGCAACAAAAAATGTCAGCACTGATTTAATTTTTTTTTGTTATTATAGGATTAAAAGAAGTTTCTAAAAACGCAATTAAATTTGCCCTATAGCTAGAGTAACTTCCCTATCAGCATCTGAAAACCTCTTCTCTAAAACAACAGCATAAAAAATGATTCAGACTTTCTTGACTTTCGTGATACATTCCTTCCGTGATTATCTCCAATAACAACTCAACCGTTTTAATGAAACTCCCTGCACATCACGTCCTGGTGAAAGGTAGAACATATTAGATTAATAAAGAAAATGAAAGTTAAATTGGCTGTCGGAGTGTGAAACCCTGGCCGTGTCATGCATGGGTTCTTCACCTTTGGGAGCCTAGTTCAACTTCAGCCCCAGGCCCTAAGTGAAAAGTTCAGTAGTCTTGAGTACGTCCCCACTTAATATATCACAAAATCAATTATTTTATGGTGGTACACTTGGTAACCTATGCTCAGACAGAATCAAGTTTTGTTCCCACTGGGGATTCACCAATTATCTATTCAGTGAATTATTTTCAGATAAAGCAGAAACACCTGCTGTCAGCAGAGGGAGTATCTGCCTAATATGGGTATCATTCTGAGCCTGACGTGTTATTGCATTTGTCACGTGCAGGATGGCACTGTGAGACTTTGGATGAATTTATCACATTACCGAGATGCTTGATGGGACATTGGAGCATGATTCAGTGCCCAAAGTTGGAGCTAAAATGCTGTAGCAAAGAGATCCAAAATGAAACCACAGAAAAATTGGGGAAGGGGGTAATCAAGTGTGTAGATACTGCAACTCATCTGTCTTGCCTGATTTCCAATAAGTCAGCACAAATAAAAATTGTGATAATTCAGCACAATTTCTTTTTACTGGCTATTGACCTGGGCCAGATTCAAAGTAGGAGCCAAAGAGAGGCTCCACGGACTTTGATTCTGAGCCTGGGACAAAGGTCAGGTTTGAGACAGGCATAGTTTATGGGAGCTGCTACCCCTAACCATCTATTCAGGTAGGATTTAAATTCTTTAAAGGTCTCTCTTCTCTTTCCCAGAAGTCAGTCAACCACAAAATACCAGTGACGTTTATTTTTCACTTTTGCACAATAAAATTATCTGAAAATGAAACAAAAACACATACAACAGACAAGATTTGTTGGGCTCTACTAGCTCATTTGCTTGTCAAATCTCAAAGCGGTAACACATGAACTTCAGGACCCATGATGAAGTCCATAGGCACCTATGGACCATCTACTTCCGGCTGCAGTGACACTATTCCAGACTGACAGAGAGTAGAACAGCATCTGAGAGGCCTTGACGGCGTGATTCTGACACACTGGCTTTCCATTATTGCTATGTTCTTACTGGAATAGTTGTCTATCCAAAGTTCTATGTTAGGAACCACAAAGAAAAGTATAATCTCCTGGTTGTGAACACAGTTTATAGAACCAGACAGATTTGGATTCAAATCCGAGACCTACACAATTATCAGCTGTGTTACATCAAGCATTTAGTAAACTATTTAAGCCTCAGCTCCCTTATCTTTAAAATAAGAGTAATGGCTCACCAGGCTATTATGCGGAAGCATTATTAACAATAAATGCAAAGGCTTTGCATGATACCTGTATGTAGTAAGTGCTCCGAAATCTTTACCTGTGGCTTTGATGGGGTGATTACTGTTACTGTTATTGTGTTGTTGTTATATTATTAATATAGAAGAATACTGAATGATTCCTGGGACCAATCCATAAAATGCGTAGTTGAGGGAAGCAGTGGAAGAAACTGATAGCGATTGAGCTTTAAGCTGAGGAAAAGAGGCAATGGGTTTAGAACAGACATCAGTCTTGCTGTGCACACTTTTAAGTCAGCTCTCCATTACCTTTGTGAATAGAAGGGTGAAAATAATTCCAAACAATAGGAAACTCAACTAGCTGGCATTTTTTAAAGTTGATATCCCATCAGAGATACAACCTGTCAGCGATGGCTGTCTCCCGATTCTGCTCTTGATTCCAGAATCAAAAGTGCCTGCCATGCTACTGCCTTTTTGAGAGAGAACTTTACCTTCTCGATGACTCGCACCCCATGAGCTCTGACCATGGAAGAGATTCACTGGGCCTCAACGCCCCATGCTTTGCTCAGTCACTCTCTACCCCAAACTGTTCCTACGTCAGCTCCCTAACTTATTTTTTGTTTTGAAGCCAAAATGTCCAATCATCCAAGAATGAGTCGTCCTTTCAAGTACTCTGCCATATCCTAACAGCCTACATGGAGACAAATGAATTAGCATTAGCAAATACAGTCACTCCAGTCCTGGACTTGCTTCTGAATCTCCGATTCTCAAGCAATGGCCTCTACCCCTCTGCTCTTCCCCTGCACCACCGCAGTTATTCCCTGATAGTGTTCTCAGACCCGGCTAGCACCATAAACACAAAAGCACTGTCTCTTGGGGGGGGAAAAAAGGCCAATTTTCTTCCACTACATGGATGGACAACTAGAAAAGAGGAAAGTGTTAGTATCGATCAGATAGGAAACCAAAGGACAAGTTCAAGCTTCGTATTCCTTAGAATAGAGGTAATCAGGGTTCAAGTTTAAGAGAAACTTTAGGTAAATCTCAGTCCTGCCAAGCAGCCTTTCCAGCTGACCACCACAAATGTTTGCCTCTTCTTTTGACTTGAGACGTAATAGAGCAGAGGGCTGGACTGCAATGATGTGACAGAAATCCATTCGTCATACAAATAATTATTCATCAATGATTTATTAATTTATTCTTCTATAAATATTTATGTTAGCAGGTACTGAGCTAAATCTAGTGGGGGGAGAGAAGCTAGGATATATACATAAGTATCTAGACCAGTGGCTCTTACTTGGGTGCAATTTTACTCCCAGGGGAGGTAAATTTTGGCAATTTCTAGAGAAAATTTTGGTAGGAGGTGCTACTGGCTTCTGGAGAGTAGAGGTCAGAGATGCACCAAACATCCTACAATAGAGAGGACATACACCCACAGCACAGGAACATCTGGCCTACAGATACCACAGTGCTGGGGCTTAGAAATCTGAACTTCACTATTAGGCATTACAACCTACATTCATATGAGAGAGAAGGAAAAGCCTGTGGAAGAGTGAGTCCCTTCTGTCCAGAAGTCTAATCCAATCTGGTCTAAAGATCTAAAGGAGGTAATGTTTGACTGTGCTATGAATTTGGAGGAGATTTTGAAAGAGGGAGATTATGGAGTTCCAGAAAATGAAAAATGGATTTCTAGCATTAGGGAAGACAGTATACAGTAAAACACCAGCTAGAATCATTTGAAGAACATGACGGAAAGACCAAAAGAAGAAGGTGACGACATTCTTAAGGCCTCAAATAGCAGGTTGGAGAATTTGCTTTATTGTCAGGGACTATGCATCTGAAGCAACACACTGGCAAATGTTATTATGTTTTATATTAGGCCCTTGTGGGCACGTTGTTATTTCAGAGTCTGCCACACCTAGGGTTGAGACTGGACTGTAGGTAAGTCTTGGTCACGTGTGCCTGTTTGACAGGTGAGGAAGCTGCAGCCCAGGGAGGCCCTGGGAACTGAGCACATGCATCACTGCTCTGAGCCTACTTCTTCACCACCGCTCTGTGCGGACTCTGGAAGGCACTGCCGCATTCAGCTTAAGGGCTGTAATTTGGGTTGGGTCGCCTGGTGGGTACCCACATGCAGAGCTCTGCATGGTCTAGATGGAGAGGAAGGGTAGCTGATAACTGTCCGGTGAGCGGAGTTCAGTGATTCTCCACTGGGCTCTGAGTGCCGAGGGGCAGGATGTAGGGAACAGCCTCACCTCCACGTCCAGTTGTAGGCAATTCATTATCACCTGGAGGTTTTCTTCAAATTCAGCATATTCCCTTAGAGATTCTAATATACTGCCTCAGGGTATTACAAGTTGTCTACCCCAAAACTTTTGAAAATTGTTGCTTTATGTTTTTTAACGTTTTGTTTATTTTTTTTAAGAAAGGAGAGAGCATGAGTAGGGGAGGGCAGAGAGAGAAGTGGGGACCAAGGATCCAAAATGGGCTCTGCGCTGACAGCAGAAAGCCCTACGCAGGGCTCAAACTCATGAACCATGAGACCATGACCTGAGCTGAAGTTGGATGCTTAACCAACTGAGCCACCCAGGTGCCCCTGAAAAGTATTGCTTTAGAGAGCCATTGCTGAGTGAGAGACGAAGGGCTGAGAAACAGTACTGTTGGTTTTAATAGGCAACCTAATCTAATATGTCAGACTCCAAAGTGATGTCAGAGTTCAACTTATCTAGATTCTTAAATTTGGGGACAATTTTAGCTTTGTACTATTTTTTTTAAGTGGGCTCTATGCCCTATGTAGGGCTTGATCTCAACCCTGAGTCACATACTCTAGCTCTGTATTATCATTAATGTAATTTTCTGACATACATTCTTCCAGAGTCTTCCAACATTTTATATGATGTGTTTATTTTTAAATAAAATGGAATGAACTTCATCACATTTTGAGCTCTCCCTCCTTTCATGAGGCAGTAGAGAGTATCTTTCAAACTACAGGAGTCCATATGGGGAAAGAAAGCAAAGAAAGAAAGGAAGGGAAGAGAAAAAAGGAGAGGAGGAGAAGAGGTTCTTGGTGTCGAAAAAGTTTAGAACTGCTGAGTTCAGTGGGCTTTCTATGTTTTTTCTCTATTAGGCCACGCATAGTAACCATCTTGTATGTGCAAACTTAACCACTAAGTTAACAGCCAGATCGCATCACTTCGAATTTTGGTCCTGGCATTAATGAGCTGTGTGACCTCAGGCCCACCGTGTAACTTCTCTGTGCCTTATTAGAATGCCAAGATGATAAAATTTATTAATATATGTAAACTGCTCACAGCAGTAACTAATTCACAGTAGGGGCTATTAAAGCACTAACTACTTTTACTTCTTTTAAAAGAATTTTGAGGCACCATTTGAGACAAAAATTGATTTTTCTTTATGTGCTACCAGCGTCTAGTTTGAGGGTTTTACCTGAAGCCATCTTTGTTCATGTCCACACCTACAGCTTTCTTGTCAGCAGTGCTCCAGGAGTCTTGAACACCTGAACAGCCACACAGTCCCAGCACTCAGGTTCCCAGCCAGGGGCTGCAGAGTCCCCAAGATCTGTGAGTTTCTTTATTACATCTCAAACCCTACTGGAGATGGTCTAAGTGCTCATACCGAGCCTACATGTACGGTGCCTGGTGCAGAGCAGGACACTGTTAGTAGAATGAATGGATTACAAGCTCTGGTCTGGTTTTTTGTTTGTTTGTTTGCTTCTGGATATAATCCTCTCAGTCGTGTGAACTGAAAAGATCACTTTGTGTTAATGCATGTCTCATGAATAAAAACGAGAAAGTAAATTCATCATGTCTTTAAAATCACAGACTGTTCAGTGGACTAAATATTATAAAGTAAGGAGTCCATGTTGGTAGGAGGGGCTAGTCAATGTTGGGCTTCCGACATAAAGATGGAAACTGCTGGAGTCTAATGTGTCCCCTGAATTCCGTCCCTCCCACCCCCTTTTGATTAAGTATCTCCATGCAATAGCAAAAGCATGAATGTCTCCAAACAGCTAGCCCAACAGTGGAACAAGAAGCAGTATGTCTGGCTGGGTGCAGAGTGCATGGTTGCGATGTAATCTTCTATGTGCAAACTTAACGTGCCAGTTGTTTTATTTAGGGAGGCAAAGGAGGGGGGATGCATTAGAGAGAAAGTCCACAGCATAATTAGGAAACAATCAACACGTTTTTCTTGCTGTCCTAATTTTTTCTTCACTTTAAAATGCTCCATTGAGTTTAATTAAACTTGCCCTAGGCTTATAAGCCTAGCAAACTGGGGAACATTTTTTTTTTTTTTTTTGAAACTCGCTTTCCTGTCAGAAAGGTTTTCTTCAAGCTGGCCCAGTACTGCTGAACTTCAAGGTTTCAGGGGATGTTAAAACAACTACAACCAAATTAATGTAGATTATCTTTATTTTTTCCTATTGATTTGAGCAGAGGGGACGGGAAGCTGGGCACAGCCAAATAAAAGACTTCTACAAGGTTATTAAGGATGCTTGGCTTGGAAAGCAGGGAAAGAAAGATGATTTCATTTGATTATGAGGGAGAGAGAAAGAAACAGATACAGGGGGCATGTCAGTGATGAATAATTACTGTTATTTCAATGAACTGCTATTAGGGAGGCCATTTCTTCTCTTCTTTTTGGATGTCAGCATCTGATTTGCTTTGAGGAATTACCACCACCCCATTCCACGTGGTCCCAGTGGGATGGTCAGCTGTTTTGGGTTGCCCTCCACCAGCCCCTGTTTTCCTTGGCAGAGGGGCAGATGGGCATGTGACTATTCTGGACCAGTAAGACTGTTACTCTCTCTCCCTTAGGGATGTGGATCTTGATCAGAGAGACACACACAATCAGAAGGAGTTTGACATAAATCATTCTAATTCAAGGCCAGCTAGTGTTTATCCATGGGCCTTTACTGAAATTCTTTTTATTTTTTAAAATATTTTTTAATGTTTTTTTTTTTTTTTAAGAGAGACAGAGCATGAGCAGGGGAGGGGCAGCGATAGAGGGAGAGACACAGAATCCAAAGCAGGCTCCCAGCTCCCCGCTATCAGCACAGAGCCCAATGTGGGGCTCAAACCCATGAACCGTGAGGTCATGAACTGAGCCGCAGTTGGATGCTTAACTGACTGAGCCACATAGGCGCCCCATGAAATTCTTTATAGACACTTAGATTCCACTCCTTTCTGAATCCTGGATACTCAGTCTTTTGTTGGATTTTGTGAGTTCTTCAGTATTTGCATTAGTTACATTTTACTTGTTCACGCTAAGGTAATGAACAACCTCGAAATCTCACAGGCTTACAACAACACAAATTTATAGTTTACTCATGTTAAGTGTTGCCTGCAGGCTGCCTGAAGCTCTGATCCATATACTCTTCACTCCAGGTTGAAGGTATATCTCCTGTTTGGGAAATTGCCACTCTTGTGACAGACAGAGGAGCACAATGAGGAAAATGCACGGTGCCTGCTAAACCTTCTGCTTGGGAGTGGTATGTGTCACTTTCACCTACCCTCCCTTGGTCTAAGCAAGCCCAACATCAGAAAGACCAGAAGCATAATTCTCCTCCAGGATGGAGAGACCTAGTAGTGTGAGACCAAAAGAAGGGCAACAAATATTTCTGAAATTAATGACATCTGAACTCCAGTTCGGTTGACTATTAACTGTGCAAATGTGGGGAAATAAACCTCTCTGAGCTCAGTGTCTCCATCTTTAAAGCAGTGCTCACCAATATCTAGTTGCCTTTTTTCCAGGCACATAGAAAACTGCACATCACAGTGCCCTTTTAGTTGAAAGGGACCATGTGACCAGACCCAGCCAACAAAATGACGAGAAGTGATAAGTGTTATTTCCAGGATAAGACAGTGATAAGCCATGTGAATTTCTCCAGACTCTTTTTCACCTGCTGAGGTAATTAAGAAGACCATAAGTTCCAATTGGCAAAAGCATAAGGTATTTGAGTCCCTGTCAGCTTAAGTCTCTAAGTGACTATGTAAAGCAGAGTAAATTCCCAGGTACTGACCCAAGCTAGCCATCATAGTATCATAAGCTAGCTTATTATAGTTATACTAAGCCATAGATTTTGAGGTTAATTTGCGTCTTCAACAGAACTTAGATTTTCCTGACCAGCACAGAAACTGGTAGTGATATTAAGATCATCAAATTTCTGGTAGTAAATCTCTTCCTGCTTGAAATATCTAGAGTGGCTTCCGTTTCCTAAACCGATCTAATGTATAAAGGCACCTAACCCAATCAAGAGATGATGGGAAAGACTTCTTGCTCAAAGTGATGCCTGAACTATGTCTGAAAGAATGAATAGAATATGTGAACAAAAGGAAAAGGGACATTCGCGACAGAGTTTATGGCACGAGCAAAGGTGAGGCTCAAGGAATAGCACCATGACATCTATACTCAGTTCCATCTGCCGATGTTCTAGAAGATGAAGTTGGGAGATAAACAGGAAATTGTATACTCAGGTAACATGATCAGATAGGCAAGATCCTGTGTCTAACATTAAGGTACATGAAGTTATATTACATGAAAACAATGGGAAAAAATCATCGAAGGATACTAAATGGGAAAGAGGAGGCGGTCACACATGAATTTTAGATAAACCCCTCCATCCACTATATGAAAGTTACATTTGGGAGATGAATTAGTAGATAAAATGAAGACGAGGATGGCATTTAAAAGACTATTTTGGTAAGCCTAGAGAAAGGTAATAAAACCTAAATGAGAGAGTAAGGGACATCAGGTTAGGGATCAAATCTGGCTTCTGAAAGTATTTTAGATATTCAGTCAATAATACTGAAATAGACAAAATAGAGACAATGAGGAATCAAGAGTCAAGGATAAAGGGGGAAGGATTGGCTTAGAACAGAAGAGACACCCATTCTATACAGTGGAAAAAGAGAGATAAATCAAGTTGTGGCTAGAGAAAAACCTGCTGAGAAGGTTTAAGATACCACCTCATTGCTTTTAAGACTAGAAACAACATAGTGCTTTAGGAGTGGCTGCATGTTTAGAGAGTGCTCATTGTAATGGGAGGGTGAAATAAATGACAGACAAAGTCTTTAGAAGTGAACAAGACAAGTAAGCACAAGTTTAGGATTTTGACACAGATATCAATCTTGGGCTCATGATGTCACTGAACTCGGGGTAGAAAAGAGAACTGCAGGGACCGTTTCAAAGTCTCCAGGGACCCAAAACTAGGGAGAAGTGAGTTAGCAAAAAGACAACAATGGTCTAACATCAGGACTCTTAAAAGACTAGTGAGTTTTACTGGGGATTGAAGGGATGCTGACTGAGAAGTCCATGAAAGACGAGAAGAAGGCTGAGTCCATTCCCAGTTTAAACCAGAAGCACCCCAGCCTATATGATATAGCGCGGTCACTCTAGCAAAAGAAGAAATGGATCTTTAAGGAACATTCAAGTTTCAGCTAAGAAAAGAGATGGGGAAAAATTTTTGTGTCTAGGTACAAGACATAGCAAACAAGGTTAATGGGGGAATGTTTTGGAGATGTGTTTGTACAAGTGGCTCCTTGAATCCCTCCATAACCGACCACATGGTGCTACCCTCCCTTCTTCCTGCTTTGGAAATCTCCTCAGTAGTGTGTCATGGCTGTTCCCTCAATCACCTCAAAGGCCTTCACTAATCCCTCTATCTGTCAATCTTTCAAGGCCCAGTTTGAATCCTACCTCTTTTATGCAAGCTTCTCTGGTTATAACAGCTTTTTTGGACTTCTCAATTCCATGAATCACTATGCACTTTTTGAATATGTCAATGTGGGGCACATCATTATATGCTGCTTATGAATCACTGTGTTGGTTTTGTTTTTAAAAATAGCTTGCAAGCTCTTTGAATCTGCATGGTGGTTATTCATTGTGTGATTTGCACATGACCACCTCATCCCTATTTCTTTTGAGGAACTGCTCCTTGCCTATTTTAATAATATGTTTCTATTTGGAATCAAAATTGCTTCTCTATCTATGCAAAATATTCCATCCTATCTTTCCAGTCACAGAAACAGCCAGGTGTCCAAGGTTGGATCATTTATGATACTGCATCCTAGTAATCATAGTGATATGTCTATAGAGTAACTAGTGGGAATTCTTCTCTAGGATTTCCCCAATGGTAGCTGAAAGGAAAAACAAGATCTCCTGTCTATATGATATGCAAGCCATTAGAGTCAGAGTTCCTAGCTGATGATGTGTATGTTCTGTGATGGTTAAGCTTATGTGCCAATTTGACTAGGCCACAAGGCACCCAGATATTTAGTCAAACATTATACTGAGTGTTGCTGTGAGGGTGTTTTTGGATGAGATTAATATTTAAATTGATAGACCTAGTAAAGAAGATTGCCTTCTCTGATGTGGGTGGGCCGTGCCCAATCAGCTGAAGGCCTGCATAAAATAAAAAGGCTGACCCTCCTCTAGATCAGAGAGAATTCTTCCTGCCTGACTGCCTTTAAACTGGTACACTGACTTTTTTTTTTCCTGCCTTCAGACACAATAGAAACGTTGGCTCTTCCCGGGTCTTGAACCTATCATCCTTTGGACCAGAATCATCAGCTTTCCTGGATCTCCACTTTATCAACTCACCCAGCAAATATTGGGTCTTGCCAGCTTCCATAATCATGTGAGCCAATTCCTTACAACAAATCTCTTCACATTTGTATGTATATCCTAACATATGTATACATATATACATATATATTTGCATATCCATCCTATCGGTTCTGTTTCTCTAGAGAACTCTAATACACATTCCCTAGTAAGTGGAGAAAGAGAATGAAACTGGCATCTAGAGACAAGAGGCAGAGAAAAAGAGAGATATGATTTCAAAGCATTATGACCCAGGTTTTTGTCTCCTTTCAGATGGCTATAGCATTGTTTCCTTCCACTCTGTGAGCTAACCCAGAAACTTCCAATAAGTTTCCTTTCGTGATTTAACTAGCTCGAGTTGTACTTCTGTGAGTTACAACCAAAAGAGCCCTGACTAAAACAATCTTTGCTTTATACATCTATATCCCATTTAGCACTCAGGACTGTGCACATGATTGTTTCAATAAGAGCTTGTTGACTGATCGAGTGATATTAGAATTACATTACTCTTTGCTCAGTTGATAACTGCTAACCTCCTGGTCTTCTCAATCTTTCATTCTGAGCCCTACAATGAAGAAAATTTATCCACACTGCTCCTAAGAGATAATCCAACTCTAGGAGAACAGGGCCACTGGCAATAAATAGCCCAGATTCACAAAGAATAAAACAGATTAGACTAACTAGAAACTTTTTTGGCTGAAATCACAAAGATTATACTAGCTAAAGGGAATGTGGTAGATGATTATTTGATCTTGTATCTTGATAGTGCCTATAGTAAAGTGCTGGGTACAGCATCTCATGAAATCTTGATAGCTAAATTAATTTAAATTGGCTGAATATGTAGATCTTAAATATCTGAATACAGCAAACATGGGATGAATATAATATAGGAAGGTGTCAGGTTAGAATGTGCAGACTGGCTAATCAGATAATAGGGGATCAGTTTAACTCTGTTTTATTGGACCATCATCACTAATAGCATCTGAAGGGGTAAACAGCATATTAATGAAATCTTCAAAGCATTGGTGAGAACATTAATAAATTAAACAAAGAACTTAAAGAGATATGAGAGATATACTGACAGAATAAAAGTTCATATATTAGAGAGGAAAATATTCCTCAGATCACTTAGATCCCACATGCTTAATTAGAAATAAAAGGAAATGTGACTAAGTAAGATAAAGTTGGCAGATTTTGAAAAGAAGCTAGAGATCAGTGCTAAATAGCTGGGAATGCAAAGTGACACGGTAGTCCAGAAAGCAAATATAGGTGGGATAGTGTGCATTCAGACTCATGTTTTTTGTTTTTTTTCAAATAGGAAGAATCTAATCTTAGGTTTAGAAATGAATTTTAAAACATGAAATCAAAAGAAGAATCCATAAAGAAGAGATTGTCCAACTTAATGATTAAATAACACTAAGCATTTGTTATTAAAAACAACAAAACACTACGAGGGGATAATAATGATTATGTCTAAAGTTTTCCAAGTCCCTAAAGAATAAGATAAATAACCCAGTAGAAAATGAAAAAAAATTATCTGACAAAGAATACTCAAAAGATAAAAAATAAACCATCAATGATAAATAAAAATTGTTATCCTTATTACTGAAAAAAAGGAAAAACATGATATGACATTTTTAACCTTGAGAATCAACAGGTCTAGAAATAAAACACTTTTATTTTATGTTTGTAGAAATAGGATTAAAAGCTAACACATATTGAGTGTTTAATATCACAGTACAACTTCCAGGCATGAGAATTTGGAGGGTAGGAGTATATTTAAAACAATTTTTTTGCATGACACTCAGCAAGTATCATTTTGCTTCCTTTTTAATGTTGCTTTTTGAGAGAGAAAGAGAGAGAGAGTGCAAGGGAGCATGAGAGTGCACACAAGGTGGGGAGGGGCAAAGAGAAAGGGAGACACAGAATCAGAGGCCCCCAGGCTCTGATCTGTCAATACAGATCCTGATGCGGGGTTGGAATTCACGAACTGTGAGATCATGACCTGAGCTGAAGTTGGGGACTTAATTGACGAAGCCACCCATGAACCCCTAGGATATGAGTCTATTAAAATAGAGTAAGCTAGTCTGCAATAATGAAGAGATCCTAGATTTTTAGTAGCTGATGAAAAGGAAGTTTATTTTTTTAATATGAGTCTTGGGCACGTGTTTGGGTTGGTAAAACAGCTTTGGTCTGGTCATCCAAGAAACCACACTCTCTGTCATCCTTTTGCTCCACCATCATCATGTACATTGTCATCATCTTCATCCAGTGAAAAGGAAACTGCATGGTGGCGGATGAGTGAAAGGTCTTAATAGGAATTCCCAAAGAAGTGTATAGCATTTCCATTCTCATTCCAGTGGAGAAGCTACAGTCATCTGGCATCACTGAGGATAAGAGAGCTCAGGAAATGTACTCTAACTGTACATTCCAAGAAGGAGAGCAGAATTGGCCAGCTGGCTAGTAATCTCTGCCACAAGATGGAAGAGTCAAGGTAATGAGCTGAAATGGAATCCATTCATGTAGCTCAAGGAGTGATCAGCTCCAGAAATAAATGGACGTAGTCACATTCACTAACTCATCAGAAAATCTCTCACAACACTCCCATTTGGGACCTCTGTGAGATAAGTATTAATGTTTCCATAGGAAAAATACAGGTCTGAAAGTCTTTACAAATCTCTCTCTAGTGAAGGGTGGAGTTGAACTCAGTCTGATTCCACAGCCAGCTTCTTTGTTTTTAGTCTATACCACAAGGATGAAGTGAGCTATTCCCTCTTTCCCTACATTAACCACACAGAATCCATCACTAACTTTATATCCCATCATTCACTTGGTAGGCTCTGAACTAGTCAACTCAATATGTATTATATCTCAAGCAATTCAACCACCCTTGAGGAAGACATTTATATTTTCCACAGTTTATGTGTAAACTTGGTAAAAGTCACACAGTGAGTGGGCAGCAGATCCAGATTGCAACAAGTATAGACTCCTCACCATTAACACCATGCAGCGTCCACTCTCACATACACCAACTGCCCCAGTGAGACTTCATGGAGGTCCAATATGTACACAGCACTGTGAGGTTCTTCAAGAACCGACTCTCTGCTCTCAGCAACCTTATGAATTAGTTGGGGGAGACAAAACATATACACTCCCAAGCACACACTCACCACATACACATAAAAAGCAGTGTATACGTTGAAGTCGTGTAAAGGGCACCGGCAGGTTGTATTTCAGAGGCCATATTTGAATGTATATTGGAGATAAAAGTGAAAGCTTCTCGGACTGAGGAGGAGTTGGACTGAGTGGATCGAAAGAGACAGGGAGGCCTGGAGACAGGAAAGACAGAGGGCTTCCAATGTGGGAGAACAGAGGAGTCTTGCCAGGGAGCCTGGTAACAGTCAGAGTTGCTTTTAAGTCCCTTGGGTTACTATCCGGCCAGTAATGTTGGTAAAAACAAGCAAATAAGCAAAATGCTTTATGAATACAGGCTAACAAGATCTTGGCTTTGTTATTTTCCCTTCCAGGGTGAATGACCTGAATCCTAACTCAAACTCTCCTCTGAAGGGCTCCAATTCTTGGTTTGAAATACCTTCCCCTCCCCCCTTTTTATGAATGTGCAAATGTTATAATGCAAAGGTGAACTGAAAGCTCTTTGTCTTCAGAGACTAAAATATATTGCCCTAATATTAGTTGGTGATATTGCTCTTGCAACAGCTCAACAGCTGTTTTCCTATTAATATATGTGCAGTTTACTTTGTTTAGCCAGGCTTATACCAAGAGATCTAACTGGAAGGGAGAAGGGAGACCTCAGGGAGAAGGGAAGAAGAGAGTTCCCTGGCTCCAAAAATCTTATTTTTAATGTGTGGTCAAATTGCCTTCTGTCCCAGAAATGACATGAATACATTTTTTAAGAGAACTTTATCAGCCTTTGGGAGGATACTTTTTCTTTACAAAAATGATCCTAAAAACTAAACTACTCTTGACTAAAAGAATATTGACTAAAAGGGTATTGACTAGATCACTAGAGTATATTAAAATAGAGACTTATGTCTCATGAGGCATTGACATTTTTAAATCATAAGGCAGCCTAGTTTAAATCATGTTTATTAGAGCCTTACTAGACATAGGTACTATCTTAAATACTTACAGCCCAACTCAGTTTTGGTTCCAATGATCCCAGGCAAGAACTAGAAAAGACCCCTTCTCACTAGTAGAATAGAACTTCCCTCTTCTGTTTTAACTCCAGGCATTCATTCCTTTAATAAATATTTATTTCTCTGTAAGTAAGAGCCAAGAATTTTTCTAGGTATTAGTAATATAACAATAAATCAAAAGAAGCAAAGAAATAAGCAATATAAAATGTTATATTCTGAGAAAAAAATAACTCCAAGATAAGGAGGTAAAGGCATGGAGGGGGTGCTGCTTAGGGTGGACTGTACAGGGGACTCCTCTTTCTGGATGAGGTGAAGTTTGAGTAGAAGTGAAGTGACCTGAATGAAGTAAACAGGCAAGTCCTCTGGCTATCTGGGGGAAAGCCATCTTAGGCAGAGATACAAATAAGTTCAAAGGGCCCAGGGGAGACAGATGCTTGAAGTGTTTGAAGAACAAGAAGGAAGGCATTGTGACCCACAAACAGCAACCAAAGAGAAAGAGACAAGAAGTGAGTCAGATAGCAAATGGAAGACTAAGTTAATGTGGGTCAATTTTACTCTAGATGATGTTGAAAATCTTATGAGTGTCTTGAACAGAGAAGTGATATTACATAACTTATTTTTTAAAGGTAGTTCTGGTTGCTATTTTGAGAATAGATGGCAGTACAAAGGTTGTAGCAGGGAAACAATTTAGGAGGCTATGCAGTAAGAGAGAGAAAAGATGATAACCTGGATATGAGGGAGGGGGATCGAGTAGACAGAAGTGGTGAAAATGGTCATGTTGTAGATATATTGGAACAGAGAACTAATAGACAATTTTTGGTGGATTGGATTTAGTGTGTGTCGGGGCGGGGGAGTACAAGTCTAGTATGGATCCAAGTTTTGGGACCTGAATAATTGAAAGGAGGAGTTGTAATACGGTAAGCTGGAGAAGGCAGGAGGGTGGAGCTCTGTTTTCTTGTGTTAGGTTTGAAATGCTGATTACAAGTAGAAATGAGGAATAGATGACATATAGGAAATGAGGGTTCAGGGGCCAAGTCAGGACTGAGTTGTAAACATGAGAATCATCAGGGTGTGGTATGCATTTGGAACACCTGCCTATATAAGCTCACCTAGGAAGTGCCTGTAGAATAAAGAGAGGAGGAATTCCAAGATAGGAGCCCTGAGGCATGCCATCACAGGTCAGGAAAATAAAACATAATCGTGCAAAGGAGACTGAGAAATAGCAGTCAGGGAAACAGGAGGAGAACAAAGAGAGAAAAGGGTCCTGGAGACCAAGTGGACATATTATTTCTGGGAAGAAGGAAGATTCAGAAGCAGGTGAACAGTAATGGTAGCTCCAAGAGCAGACCTGAAGAGAAAACTTCCCAACTTTGACTGCTCATAATTCAGTTACTTGCTCTGGGGTCTGACTGCCTAACAGGGATGCGACTGAAAGTTAGTTAATACTGGGGGCTCATCCCAGCCTTACCCCTGCTCTTACCCATGCTCTTATGGCAGCTCTTGCTGCCATATCTTGCTGCTGACACCTTCTAGCTTCTAATTATTTCCACTTCAAGAAGAATACCAAGCAACCATGTAAAAAGAAGGATGATTCTGTAACTTCATGTTATTGGAGCTTCTCCTCTACATCCTCTTTACTATTATATACTCATAGTTGATGTCTCCATTATCTGATCATTTATGTAGGATCCACATGTGCTACTGAACAAAGATCTTGACCACACACACTCTGTACTAACCCTGACAATAAATCCAAGAGTCAGATTTTTTCTTTCTATCTTAATACCTGAGAAAACTGAGACAAATGGGGAAAGTTCTTGCTTATACATGACACAGCTTGGACCCCAGGGTGTCTAAATCCAGAGTCCATGCTCTTAACTACTCCTCTGTTCCTGATTTAGTGACCACCATGTGCCAGGTTTACTCCCAAGAAAAGAAATTTTATTTCATATACAGAAAAAAAATTCTAGGACCTTACCAAAATTCTAAGGAAAAGTATTTGCAAAGCTTTCATAAACCCTTACCCCATCCATCCCTCAGTATAATATCTTGTCTAATTCCAAAAACTTTAAATGCCCTCCTTAGGTGTTTGCACATTTTACATGGTAGTACTCTCACTTCCAGAATTTCTCTCCTTAAGGTATGAGGGTTTTGTGGTTGTGTGTGTGTGTGTGTGTGTGTGTGTGTGTGTGTGTGTGTGTTTTATTGGTGGAGGGTGGGGATGTGAGAGGGTATATCTATACTTTTCATTATATAATAAACGTATATTACCTTGTTTATTTCACTTCTCTGCAGACAGGCTTTCAATTACTTATGTCTATGGACTTGCTTTTATGTTGAAGTGTATTTATTTTGAAAATATATGAAATGGAGAAGCTGATCTCTAAGCTACTACATTTGTTGAAGCTGAATCTCTAAGATGTTAGGGTCCATCATTTCTATTCTTCTTAGATAACAATATTTATAGAATATTCATGCACATTGTGCTCTATTTGGACTTTACCAATCATTTCTTCCTATATCACATTTATAAGGCAAATACTCTTACCTGAGTATTAATCTCATAATTTGATTCAGATACTCAATGACTTTTGATGGTAGAAAGTACAAAAGTGAGACCTGTGCTTCTTTTCAACCAATGTAACGGAGCTAAACTCAATTTACCTCCTTATACAATAACCATTTTACTTCTCAGCTTAATGAAAACCAAAATAATATTTCAGTAGCCATGGAAATTGTATCCTACCATTATTTTTGGCTAATGCATGGTTTTTGTTCTATTTATTGAATTTTTATCTCATCATAAAACTTTCATTAATATTCCAATGGTTTCTTCAGAGACCATCCCTCAAAAACTAACAGGAACATGGTAATAACTCGACAGGGGGTTGAGCTCCACTGAGCTTCTCATCATTTCCAACAACTCAACAAACATAAATTCAAAGCTGCTTTCTTGGAATTTCCTTTTCAACAAAAGCATGTACTCTCAGAAGCTAAATTTTTATTTTAAACTTCAAAATAACAGGACAGGAAACTTCCAGTGCTCTATATGCCTGCTTTAAACATCACATGCTAATAACTATGGACAGATCCACAAAGACTCAAACCAGCAAAGGCTCTACAAACTAAAAAGGGAAATTCTATGAGCTGAAACCAAAATTCCAGAGCAGAGACAAGCTCTAATAAATAACCTCGGGGTACCTCTTTGGCCTTATTTCCCAACCCTCCTTCTTTCTCAATCTGCCATTTTCATTTTTCCCAACAAAATGATAGAATCTGATTCTCCAGCCATATTCACCTTCTTTCAGTTTCTTACTCCTCTTTGCCTTTCATATCTCCCTCCCCCAAATCTCCCAGTCTGAGCTAGCTGCCCTGATGCCCAGAGAAGGTACAAGCTTTGTCAGATTTCCTAGCACACTGTAATCCTCCTACCATAATATTTACTATACTTTAACATCATGGCTTCTTTGATTGAATCTCTCCAATATCAGATCTTAGGCGATGGGAGCAAAGATTCACCATTTTATCAAAAAATGTCTATCACATATTATGTGATTCATAACTATGAGTTGAGAGAATGAAGTGCATCATTAGAGAAGGTAGATAAATGAGATATTCTCATGGTAGTGTGGTTTTTAGGAGCTGAGGCTTCACTGGACCAAGAGTACTGCATTTAAATCTTAGCTTGGGGACCACCAGTTTAACTTACTGACCTTGGATAAACTGCCTAATCTATTTGAATTTTAGGTCTTTCTCCATGAAAATGGAGGTAAAAATATGGGGCGCCTGGGTGGCTTAGTCGGTTGAGCGTCCGACTTTCGCTTAGGTCATGATCTCACGGTTCGTGGGTTCGGGCCCCGCGGCAGGCTCTGTGCTGACTGCCAGCTCAGAGCCTGGAGCCTACTTCAGATTCTGTGTCTCCCTCTCTCTCTGACCCTCCCCTGCTCACGCTGTCTCTCTCTGTCTCCTAGAAATAAATAAAACATTAAAAAAATTACTTTAAAAAAAAAAGAAAATGGAGGTAAAAATAGATACTTCCTCAGAAGTATCTTAGAGCATATATGCAATGAAAAAGTTCATATAGCACTGTACCCGGTACAGAAAAGATTTAAAATATATATATTTCTCGTTACTAAACCATATTATTACTAAATAATAAAATGTGCCTACAGATCTGACTATGAATTGCATTTGTACCACTGGTTATAAGTTTCAGTGGCAAATCCAGAAATAACTAATGGAAAAAGTTTACAGGGTAAAAACAGTGATTGTAAAGTAATGTGTTGAATCTACAGCCACAGACAATTAACAAAGCCTAGGATGTGGCATGACATTGGCGAACCTGTTAAATTCTCTATTGGGTAAAAAGGACAATGAATGTTATCCCTTTGAGCTTATCTCTGAAAATTAAAGAAATACAGATCGAATTATGTATGTCATAAACTAAAGGCAAACATTAGAATTAAAAATAAAAATTTTATCTTCTAAATAAGTATAAAACAATAAGGATAGATATTTTAAAAAATCATAGTGTAGTGAAACATAGAAAACTAAGTAAGGGGCGCCTGGATGGCTCAGCCAGTTAAGCACCCGACTTCAGCTCAGGTCATAATCTCATGTGGGTTTTCAAGTCCTGCATCGGGCTCTGTGCTGACAGGCTCTGTGGAGCCTGCTTCAGATTCTGTGTCTCCCTCTCTGTCTGCCCCTTCCCCACTCATGCTCTATCTCTCTGTGTCTCTCAAAAATGAATAAATGTTAAAAAATAAAAAATAAGAAAACTAAGTGAAACACAGAAAACTAAGGAAATAGCAGAGTAGGGAAAATAAAACCAAATAAAAAACCAAAATTCATAAGGCATGACAAAAGCAAGGCCAAATTTATTAGTTATGAAAATATATGCAATAAATACATTATGCATCCTTTTAAGAAAACAAGGCCTCTCAGATTGATACTAAAAATTTTTTGATATAATCCTCCAGGGAAAAAATAACTTTATAAGTATAAAATGAAAGATTCATTAAAGATAATCAGAAATCTGGTCTTCTACAATTTCAACTTTTCTATAATAAGTAGATATTACCTCTTTAATTAGGGAAACAAAGGATTAGGTTAATACATGTTAAGACCTCTAAAGAGCCCTGGCACAGAGTAAGCTCTACTTTAGGGTTTGTTCAGAGTACAACTTGTCACTATGGCTTTGCCAGTGCTATCTAGATAATATATCAAAACCAGGACACATCAATAGTATCACTATCAAACAGTCCTCTTAGCTTTAAGGAGGTCTTTAAGTTGATCACATACATGGAAGGTCCCAAGGTGAAATTTCTTGTAAATTTCAGTTCTTTGCAGTATAGCTTACTATCATCGTATCCCTCATTTCTGGACTAATGAGTGGCAGATAGTGACACTTTCATTATTGTCATTAAAACAGTAATAATGCCATTAAATTGGTCTGCAGTTTACAAAGTGGGTCCTCTATTTTCTGAGAAATAGAAGAATTAAGCAAAATTTCACTTAAAAGACTTTGCTCTCTCCCGCAGTGTAAATTCAGCTATTGTATTCATTGATTTCATTCATTGAATCATTTGCAAGTTACTTAGCAGGCATTGTGCATATATAAAGGTAAATGAAACACATGATCCTTAACTTGTAAAGCTCATTGTCTATTAGGAAATAACAATTAATATATTAAAAAACAAAAAACAAACAAACGGTTCCATGAGTGCACCGAAGCATATAACCAAGAAGTCTATCCCCTGGTGACGGAGCAGGCAGGCCAGGGCTTTCACAGAAGACCCGTTAAGACCAAGGGTTTTTACTAACATGTCTTCTCTGCCACACCCATGATTCAATCATCTAATATCCAGAATGCTGATTCACTAGCATTAAGGACATTTATATTCCATAGGTCCTTTGTTCCAATCTCCCAAATTAGCTCTATAATATATCACTTTATATCTTGTTTTATTAAACCCTATATGTCTTCTGAAAAGTACATGTTTTGCATTCATTATTCAGTAAGAACCTCATGTAACTGCTGGGATGGGGAAAAAAGGAGAGATACACCCAAATGGACTTTTATACATTCAGAGTGAAACACTTTTTTTTTTTTTTTAAATTTTTTTAATGTTTTATTTATTTCCAGGAGAGAGAGACAGCGTGAGCAGGGGAGGGTCAGAGAGAGAGGGAGTCACAGACTGAAACAGGCTCCAGGCTCTGAGCTGGCAGTCAGCACAGAGCCCGACGCGGGGCTCGAACCCCCGAACCGTGAGATCATGACCTAAGCAAAAGTCGGACGCTCAACCGACTAAGCCACCCAGGCGCCCCCAGAGTGAAACACTTTCAAACGGGCTTATATTTGGGAAAGAAGCATATTGTTCTGTGTCCAGTGCACTCTGCTCTAGCAATGAGTGGAGGTTTTGACATTAGGTCAGTTGCCTTGTTGTGTTCCTACCGATTGGGTCATATCTGAAGGTTATCACCTGGACATGAAGGAGAAAAGCCACCTAGAACATTGGCAAATATCTTCCCACCCCTCGACTCTCTTCAATACCCCTGGAAAGTTTGTAAAACATTTTAAGTCAATCAAACAATACCAGCATGCATTCCCGTTGTAAAAATGAAGATAGCAGAAAAATATCACTTGTGACAACCAGCCCTGTATCTATGCAGCATGTACCATCAATAGAGATAATCACTGTCATTGATTTGATGTGCTGTCTCTAGGTCACTTTTTCTGAATTTACATATATAAATGAGCATTCTAACTTCTCTGGTTTTGTTTTTGTTTACACAAATAATATTATTCTGTAGATATTTTTGGAAACTTGTTTCTTAAACAAGTTTTTAAAATCTTACAAATTTTACATGAGAATATGAATAGATCTGCCTCATTTATTTTTATCATTGTCCAGTATACCAAAGTGAGGATTTTATTAATCCTCCTACCAGTGGGCATTTAGGTTCTTCCCATTTTTTCCCCATTACAAGCAATGCTTCAGTGAACATTCTTGAGAATATGCTAGTAGGTCTTCTCCTAGCTCTCAAACATGCAAACTTTATGAAAACTTCTGAAGTGTTGTATGTCACTTTGTAGTACATATTATCATGAATGACATCAAAAAATGTCAAAGATCAGAATGACATGGGCATGGATGAATCAGAAAGGATGCACAAAGGAGCCAGGGCAGATGCCAGAAAGAACCATTCAATGTGCTGTACTTGTTCCTTCTACTCAAATGACTACACTAGAATTTGGTTTTCAGTGTTGTCATTCTAGAAACACTTTTACCTTCTTACATATTTTCTTGTGACCATATTTGGCTAGAAGGCTAGCAGTGGTGCTCATCCATGTCTAAAACAGATAAGCCAAGGAAGGTGTGTATGGTGTGTGTATGTGTGTGTGTGTGTGTGTATATGTGTACATGTGGTTGCCATGGTTCATTAAAGCAGATATGAAAATAAATACTAATTATTAAGAAATGTTACATAGCCATTTAAGTATCCAAATAAAGAAGAGTAAAGAGGAGTAAAGAACATAACTTTAAAGGAAGATTAATAAAGGAGATGATACCCCAAGATGGATTGCTATCTTTCTCAGTAAATATTAACTATTTTTCATTCATTCCAGTCCTGATGTTATGTACAAAGTTTGATCAGGTATTTCTTTCTTAATAATTTAGATTTTTAGTTTTTACCTTTCCTAGAATTTTACATGCTTCTACTGCTTCAGGTCACTTCCCCACAAACGTCCCTCTAGCTTTTTAAATTGTAACTATACCTTCTTAAGGAACTAATCCTGTGACTACTAAGCTTTCATATTTGCTTAAAAATGTCAAAAGTTTCAGTAGTCTTCTTCTTAAGGTGCTTCTTTCATCCTTTCTATGACACAGAATCAAAAAAGAAGGGGAAGAAACACATGGGGCATTCCCTTTGCTGAGATTTCAAAAACTCCTTGTGACTACTTCAAAAGAATCCGAAAGAAGTTCTTTTCTGTTTAATTATTAAACAAGAATGAAGCATATCTCTTCCATAGTTTTTCTTTTCAAATAACAGGAAATGGGAATAGCATGGCACGTTGTTTTCTGTAAGTCTCGTCCCCAAATGGAAGCGTCTAGCAAAGTAAAACAACACATCTCAGAATATCATTTCCTTTAGCAACACCCTAGCGATGATCCTACCCTTACACATGGGTCTTCTCCTGCCAACATTTATGTATTATTAGAAAAAATTAAATTACATGAGGATTCGAAAACAGGTATCTGATGGCAGCCAGGAGAGAGGAGTGTGGGTCAATTCTATCTTCCATGCCCCATCCCCAATCACCCAGAAATATAATTGTTTTGCACCTCTGTGATCCAGAAGCAAATCAAAGCCATATTTCATTCAAAGTGCTCATGGCAGAGGGATCTTGGGAAGCAATTTCCAACCCTATGATTTTAGAATCTATTAAACCTCTTGTTCTTATAATTATCTTCATATTTTCTCCATTACTTTACATAGATACCAGAATAAAGAAGCTGCAGTTTTGATTACAGGATTGTTTTAATCTCATTACTTCTACATATCCACTTTTTCTCTTTAATTTCTAATTTGAAACATATTAAAATAATAAAAAATTTTTCAGTGACTCTAACACTAATTATTTGACAGCTCTAAGATCCCAATCTCTCAAAACATCTTACTTATTTCAATGAAGCACATACAATTCTAAGCATTAAGAAAAAATTTAATTTTAATTTATTCTGTAAATGAAGAACATTTATTTAATTTGATAACATATCTGTCTACTCAAACTGAATTCGAAGGGGTGAAATAGTATACTGTTGAAAACCTAAAATCAAGTTTGCCTACTTCATGCTGTATGGATCAACCTGATGCTTTCATTCAAAACACATTTATTTTAACACTATAGGATGGATATGTTCACTGGTCACGTGTAACTCTGATCCAGGCACTGTATTAAGCTCTTGGATACAAAGATAACAAGGACTCTGGCTTAAGAAGCTCACAATTTAATAAAATGCAGCACAGGTCGCACTAAAAGATATAGGAATTACATGCTAGTGGAACATTATGAGTAGCAATGATTCCTTCCCTTCAGGGAAAACACTGGGAACGGCTTCACAGGGGTGATGGTTTACTAGAATGGGTAGAAATCAGAGTGAGCATATATTGAAATTTATTTTAAATGAACACAATATTCAGGTATTAAAAACCACGTTGAGTATTGTTTTTCCTGGATAGATAGGTCTACTATCCCCTTCTACTTAAGTAATTTGCAAACTGAATTTATAGGAGAGCAAATGTAAGCCAGGAAAGTTTTTACTTTCCTCCTCAACTTTCCCATCAACAGCTGCTCCCTCTTCAGCAAGAAAAGCTCTCCTTTCAGCTATATTGTATTTACATGACTGTGCTACAAAAAGAGATTGCTTTCTCAATTTATGTTTTGTAAATTTAGACTTTTGTGTATACATGTATGTGTATATTTTAAAAATTATGCCCACTTGTATAACAGACATTCAGGTACACATGCAAACAAAAGTTTAGGCCTTGAAAATAAGAATAGAAGAATCTCCAACAAACACTTCTGTATTATTAACCCAACTTCAATCAGAGAATTGGCATATAACGAAAACAATGAGGTCAAGTATAAGTGGAGTGCACATTATCCTTCACACTTACTAAGGGAGTGATTGGCTAAGATGGCAGCATTTCACAGTGGGAGTTATTCTGTGAAATTTCAGACTTAGATTTAGCTACATATTATTTTTTCATGAATTCTTCAGCATAGCACAGTATTTTAAAAACAAGTTCCTAGACCTCTGTTAGCCTTTAGAATATATTTTCAAACTCTGAAATCTATCAGTGCTCAATCATTTTCATCTGCCATGAAAATCCTTTTCTTAGCATAAGGTAGAAGAGATCAACAGTTTCCTTGGATATACCACATATAAATTCTCTTTGGGGAAGTAAGGTATAAGGATAAAGGGGAAAGGTTCCTTTATTCTTTGACTGGAAGATCTTCATAGCAAAATAGAGAAGTGGCCAATTGGTGGGGTGCCTGGGTGGCTCAGTCGGTTAAGCTTCCAACTTCAGCTCAGGTCATGATCTCATGGTTCGTGGGTTCCAGCCCCATACCAGGCTCAGTGCTGACAGCTCAGAGCCTGAAGCCTGTTTCACATTCTGTGTCTCCCTCTCTCTCTCTGCCTTTCTGCTGCTTATGCTCTGTCTCCCTCTTTCTCTCAAAAATAAACATTAAAAAGAAAAGAAGTGGCCAATGGGTTAAGTACAATCAAAATTTTAGAAAGATGTTTGTACAGGTTGACATATCAGTGCTTCCATTGTTTATGTCAGACTAACCCTTCCAAATAGAATTACATGTTTACTATATGCACAGAAATACACACATATACATACACATACCCCTTTACCATCCAAGCTCCCAATTTGTTTTGTCAAATGAGAGAGACAACCAAGAAGTGGTGACAAATAAGAAATTTTCAGTATTGAGGAGAAGAGAAATAAGTTGGCTGCAGAAACTCACAGAGGAGAGAACTCTATTTGAATAACACTCTCATGTCTTTTGGTTTTGTATAATGAAATAATTAGTTTTATGTGTCCATTTGATGGGTCACAGTGCCCCAGATATTTGGTCAGACATTATTCTGAATGTTCTATAAAGGTGTTTTGGACAAGACTAACATTTAAATAAGTAGACTTCGAGTAAAGCAGATGATGTGGGAGGACCTCCCCACTAAGCTGAAAGCCCAAGTAAAACCAAAGTATGACCTCCTTCGAACAAAAGGAAGGCTTTTAAGTAGAAAGTCATCTAATTTCCTTTCAGAGCTTGCTATACACATTGTGATATATCCACCTTTTAATCATTCCATTATTCTACCTCTCATCCATTGATTCCAAATCTTCAATAAAATCTACTACACACATAGCCTTCAGTAGGTGGTATTTTGGAAAGTAAAGAGATTACTTTTATTACTTTTATCACTCAGAGTCCCACAGTGCGATATGGCATGAAAAGTAAACAGTGTATGTATACAGGTGGTTACATGCAGAGAAGTGATTGGGAATTTAGAAGTGGCAGCAATTTCTATGGAAAAAATAAGCCCAAGAATCTTCAGTGGTGTTGGAAGATGGAAAAACTAAGTGTCCCATTACCAGTGGGACAAGGATAAGGTGACCTTTGCAAATTGGGGACTTGTAGACATTCAAAAGTTTGACCCAGGCATTATAGTTCTCATTATACCACCTGGTTCACTAAATCCTACAACACTTAGAATGTGATAGAAAAGAAGAAAGAGAAAGATACTGGGAAGAAAAAGGAGAAAAAAGTTAAAGAAAAGAAAAAGGAAAATAATGGAGAAGAACTGTGCTTCAATCCCTATCACTGTCTTAGTCTGATATTTTGGTAACTTCTCTACAATCAAAGGCACACTACACTGTAAAAGAATTTCAATATGAAATGGAACTGGAAGATATAAAATGGAAAATCTCACACATGTGCCCTCAGGAAAACAAAACTTAAGGATTGAGACTGATTTCCCATAAATGCTTGATTTGCAGAAAACTCAACACCAGCCAAGATTTCCCCTAGCCCATTGCTCCACTTCCTCTAGATCCACCTCTGTTCTCTTTTAATCCCTTCTTTTATCTGAACTCTCTCTCTTCTCTATTGCTGAAACCTGACCAACTGAACCTATTAAAACTCTCCCTTTTAAAATTAGGTCTTCTAAGATCCTGATAAATCATTAATTTCTTACATCTCATGGACAAAAGCTGAACTTCGACTATCATAAAAGATTTTCCCAAAGTAAGAAATGAGGATCCTCATAGGTTTGCTGAAGAATTCAACATTTTAATTCAAACTTATCTACTTTGCTGATATTTATCAATTAGTCTACGTGCTTGTTGGAGAAAGTCAAGCCCAGCATTGGATGAAAACTGTTAACTGAGAAACACTTGAAAAATCTTTAGAATCCCAAGTAACTCAACCACCACCTCTTTTATATGACCAAGCTCATGCCATAGCCTAAAGGATGTGCCGTGCCATCCCAAGGGCTTTCCCTAAATCAGTACACTGGAACAAAATTCAGGCATGCACCCAAAAGTCTGCCAAATCTGTTCATGATTACTATAGCAGACTCCACACTCTTTTCAGAGAAAATTCTGGGCTCCCTATAAATGTTGGATCCAGCAGGGTGGGCTTTAATTCAATGTTTATAAATGCTTTAAACAGAGATCTATCTACATAGAACGGGGAAACACTGTCCACTCTTAATCTGTCAGTCTGGCTAATCAGTGAGCCTGCATCGTAGAAAATGAATCCAAAAGAAAGGCAACTAAAATTTTAAATATTCAGTTTCAACAGATGAAATCTCTTAAGCAAACTCACCCCACTGGACTCTGCCATAATGGTAAACAAACAAACAAACAAACAAAAAAAACCCTGGCCTTTGGAGAAAGGACTGCTAGAAATAAAAAAAAAAAAAGGTCAAGATAATTATAGCTTTCCAAGAGCTAAGGATCATCCCAATGATGGGGCTCTAAGGAAACACAAGGTCTATTTCCCATTCTACCATTAAACAGGCTGAGGGAAACTACTCTCCAAATTGGGGACCAATCCCTTAAAATATTAATTGACACAGGAGCTACCCTACCAGTGGTCAACCCACTACAATTAAATAGTCCCCTCTCAGAGTAATACATTTATTCAAATATTAAGCATGTCAAATAAACAACAGTGTATTCCTATTTTGAACCCCATACACTTTTGCTTGAGATCTTTGCAAAATAAACACCCATTTCTCCTCAGTGAAGCAGCTCCTACTCACTGACTAGGATTACCCTAAGGGTGCCTGGGTGGTTCAGTCGGTTGAGTGTGTGATTCTTGAATTTGGCTCAGGTCATGATCCCAGGGTTGTGGAATCAAGCCCCACATCTGGCTCTGCACTGAGCATGAAACCTGCTTGGGATCTCTCTCTCTCCCTTTCTGCTTCTCTCCCTCATGCTCGCTCTCTCTTTCTTTCTCTAAAATAAATAATTAAAATAAAATAAAATAGGGGATAATCTTTGAGTTTGAATTCCCTGAATTTAAATCTCTTAAATCTATCCACCAGGAAAATCCAAACTCTTTTTCTTTCACATGTACTTTACAAACCAGGGAAGATCAAACTTCAGACTCATTCATTAAGTTTAATGTTTCCTACTCTATGGGCAAAATCCTCAAAGGATATAGGCAGAATTCACTGTGTACTCACTCTCCTGCCATCAAGATCCAAATAGATCCCTTAAAACCTCTCCCCAGAATTAATCAATACCACATAAAGAAGCTTTAAAGGACTAGGACATAAGACCTATCATGGAAGACGATACAGTAAAGAGTTATTATCCCTTGCACCAATCCTTGTAATACCCCTATTTTACCTATAAATAATCTGGTTGCAGATGAAGACTGTCCAAGATCTACAAACAATAAAAAACATTATTATTCCTCACTATCCTGTTGTTCCCAATTCCCATACAATACAAGCATCTATCCTTACCAAAAGCAAATTTTTCATTGTGATTGATTTATGCAGTGCATTCAATTGATAAGACTGAAGTTGTTAATACTGATAAATCTTTATGCTTTTACCCGGGAAGGACAACAATATACATGGACAGCAATGGCCCAAGGTTTTACTGAAAGTTCTCGCAAATTTTAAAACCTGACCTAGATGATATAAAAATTTCTGGAGGCTCCATCTTACTACAATATGTAGATGATTTTATTCTCTGTTCACCTTCTCAAGCCTCACAAGAAGATAGTAATTACCTGTTAAACTCTTAGCCACTAAAGGATACAAGATCTCAAAAGAAAACCTGCAATTTGTTCAAACTGAAACTGGATATTTAGTGCATTTAATCTCAAAACAAGAGTTACATCTAGATCCCAACAAGCTTCATGGCATCTTAAGATTTCCTAAACCTAAAACAAAGTGTCAATTATAGGCTTTTCTTGGGCTAGCTGAGTTATTGTCACAACTGGATTCCAATCTTCCCCTTCATGGCACAACCCTTATATGTCTTATTAAAAACCACTAAACCTAATCCTATTTTCTGGGAAAACCAAGGTAACTTGACATTTGAAACCTTAAAGGGAATCTTAATAAATTTGCATACTCTTGGACATCCAAACTATCAGCTAACTCTTTTCCTTTTTGTATACGGAAAAGAAGGAAACTTCCTTAAGGTACTTGCTGAAAAACATGGGGGCACCACCAACCTCTAGGTTATGACAGTCAACAATTATATCCCACGGACGGAGGTCCTATTCCATGCCTTAAGGTTATCTCTGCTATTGCCTTTCTGGTAAAGATCACTGAAGAAATGGTTATGAGATCCTCCTTGACCACCTTTGTAACTCAAGATATTGTAGCCCTCTTGAACTCACAACATACCCAACAGCTTTTAAGAAGCCATGTTACTTCTCATGAAATTCTCTTGCTAACTGCTCCTCAGATCACTCTTATTTATTGTAATATACTCAACCCTGCTCCCTTTCTTATTTCTTCTGTGGATGAAATCCCCATGACTGTTTGACTTTGATGAATCACCTATAACTGCTCATGATGCTTTGAGCCGCTTCAGCCCAACAAGCCAAATTATATGCTCTTACTCAGGCATGTATTCTTGCTGAAGCTAAAGTCACCAATATCTATACTAATAGTCAATATGCTTTTGAAATAACCCATAATTTTTTATGTTATGGAAGCAACAAGGTTTCTCTATTTGCAACAGAAACAAAATTTAAACTGGTTCTTATGTTCAAAGTTTATTAGATGCTATCCTCCCATCAACGATTCTTAAAGCTTATTAAAATCCCTGAGCATTATAAGTCTGTCTGTGGAAGCCAAAGGAAACCACTCACTGATGTCTCCACAAAAAATGCTGCCCCCATGGGATCTACAGACCAAACCTCTGTTATGGTCCAGAAAACTACTTCCCCTGGTGATGACCTAACAGAACTATCCAGGCAAATACAAACAACTGGCCCCTGGAAAAGAAAAAGAAACTTTGAGATCTAAAGCTGTTGGTATCATGAAGAAATGAAACACTGGTTCTGACTCAGTAACAAACTGGTCCTGTCAGGAAATGTAAAATTTCCATTATTAACTACCATTCATAAATTAAATCACTGGTCAAGTAATAAAATGATTATGCTCATGAATTAACACTGGTGGGAAACATCTGCAAGGTCACAAAAAGCACTTATCTTGCTTATTTCATCATCCTAAATATAACCCAGGGAAGACTATCTATATATACTGGCCCCAAGGCATTTTAGCTTACTCGGTGGACCACTAGAGGTTTGGCAGATGAATTTCATAATATTGCCTCCATCTCATGGATATAAACATGTTCTAGTAATGGTATGCATGTTTTCACATTGGACTGAAGTTTTCCTGTGTAGATAGGGAACTGCCTTGTCTGTAGCTAAAATCCTATTAGAAAAGATTATCCCCCACCCCACCCCTTAAACTTCATAGTGAATGGGGAACTCACTTTACTGGTCAGATACTTAGACAAGTCTGTGCTGTCTGACCAGTTTTGCAGTACTTGCATTATCTTCAGGGTTGGCCTAACATACAAATGGAATTATTGAGACTCAGCTAAATTAGGTGAGACCCTTCAAATACCCTGGCCAGAAACATTACTGTTGGTTCTTCTAAATCTTAGATCTATTCCCTTTGGAATCCATAAACTTTCACCTTTTGACATAATTACACAATGGCTGATATACTTAGCCCATTTTTTTGACCCACAACGAATAAAGAGGAATATACTTCAATTTTGCAAAAGCCTGTTCAAATCCATAGAAAATAATCACCGTCTGGTAGAACAATCTTCATACAGAGCACTCCCTGGAAACAGAGACATCAAACATCATACCTTATAGCCCAGAAATTTCTTCTATTGGAAAAGACATCTCCAAAATGACTCTTTTCAACATTGCTGGAAAGGCCTTTACTAGGTGCTGTTAACTAAACCTTGTGCATCCAGACTTGAAGGAATAAACTCCTAGATTCATGCATCACATCCAAAAAAGCCCCCAAACCTGAGGGAACCTATACACCAACGGGTGACCTGAAACTAAAAATTTCTAGGCCAAATTTCATGGCATCTGAAGTAGAAACTTACTCAAAACACCTGGGCCAGGACTATATCACTTTCCTGTTTGTTTGGTTTTTTAAATTACTCTATATTTAGTTAAATTAGGTCATTCAGGGCTTCAACTGTTCTTTTTCTAGTTTTTCCATTGTTCTTCACTTTAGTTTTAACACATCCTTTTATCGTCACCTTACAAAAACTTTGATTCTACTAAACATACTGATTGCCAGATCTGTGCCAAGGCAAATATTACTCATGATGAGATTGAACTGGTGGCCTGGCCACTATCTTAAGAAGGATGGTAAAATTTATCTGGTAAACATGTAAGATTTTCCTGTGATAACTCTGGAGCTGCACATGTCCTTCCTTCCTGCTGAAAAAAGACACCAAATATTATGGGTTTCCAGTTATGGATAAATGAATGTCTCTCAGTCAGGTCTGGAATCTTACCCCAAATTTTTCTTTATGTTTCAAATCAAAGATAGGAATGTCAAAACTCTAGGATATCTCCCACTTAATATTCATAACTACACTATTTTAAATGACCCAGATGAACATGAATTGACATCCCATCCAGAAGACTATATCATCTCATCCATTAATGTATCTCTACAACAGGACAATGAAAACCATAATAATACCAGAAAATGAAAAGCTTATGTGCTCCCCCTCAATGGTACTTCATTAGGAATTGACCAAAAATAAGACGAATGATGGAAAAACTTAACTTGTTTTTTCTCCAGAGATTGTCCAAGTCTCCAGCAAAATCCTACTTATACTAGACCAGCTCACTTGTTACTTTAGATCTATAAGTATTTCCCCTTAGAAATTTAAGGTGTCATATAACCATCTCTACCATGCTACTGAACCAGATTATCATGTGCTCTGTATAAAAGATCGTATTTCCAATGATGAGATCCCCTCTTTCATTCCAGGGAAAAGAATCTGAGCAAAGAGACTCAACTATGTGTTACTCTTAGAAGACACTACGTATTTCTTTTTAAGGAGAAAAAAACCCACATATTTTATACTTCCTCTTAACTGCGAGGAGTGTTATGAGGTCATTGTCCTCACCCTTGACACCAAAATTAGAAAAACTTTTCATTCTGCTGTTTTTATAGCTTATTGTCCTATCCACTTAAAAGGAAGCTTCAGAACTAGGACTGTTATAACTTTGGGTGGCTGCCTACATACAACCCCATGGTAGACAAAAGGGTTTGGGACATGCTTTCACCAGAGCTTTTTGTCCTTGGATTGGAATAGCAGACCTTGGAAAAAGCAATTCACAATCTTTCTATAGTCATATCTACCACTTTCAATACTTCTGCCCAAGCTTTTGGATATCAACAAACTCAAACAGATAGCCTTGAGGAAGTAACCCTGTGAAACCACAGATCCCTAAACCTCTTCACTGCTCCACAGGAGGAAACCTACACCTTACTTGGAGAAGAATGTTGTCTTTATGTCAATAAGTTAGGGAAAGCAACATAAGAACTAAAAATAATGAAGGATAACATCAAGCTACTAGCGGAAGGTGGCCAAACTCCCAGAACTTGGGACATTTTCAATCAATTTAACATAGGTAATTGGGGAAACTAGTTGAGAGGTATAATTCAATCAATAGGTATCACTGGGCTTTTGGTCCTCAATTTTATCTTTTTAATTAAGTTTCTACTCTTTTACATTAGTAAACAAATGCCTTCTTCCCAAATGTATGTACAAATAAAATTATTTTCCTGCCAAGGGCTTTTCCTGAAACTCAAATGACCATGGAAACTAAATGGTCCACCTCAGCAGGACATAGATGAGATTCTTCATTTTCAATCCTCTTGTGGCCCAAATGAGGTCATTGAATTTCTGTATCGTTTCCTTCCCCCCTGGGACAAGACTCTTGAAGACAGCCTTCCTCAGCTGCATGAATAAGGATACCTGATGGTCTTCCTCAGCTTCATAAAACATACAACACAATCCACATAAAGATTTATGCCTTTGACAGAAATTAAAGAACAACATCTGAATACCATAATTGATCAGCAATGCTTTCTGCGAAGGATCTTGAGTTAAAAGGAGAAAATATGAAAAGTCTTCAATCTAAAATAGAACCAGAGGATATGAAATGTAAAGTCACTCATATGTACCCTCAGGAAAACAAAATTTAAGGACTAGAAGATCAATTTCCCATAAATCCCTGATTTATAGAAAATTGGTAGTATTGGAATTTTTTAAATAATATGGAGAGGGTCAAGGAGTTGCTTCATATCAACCTGAGGAATTTTTGCGTATGGTTTTTAGAGACATGAACAAGAAATGACCCAGACTGGGCTGGTCTCACAAAATAAGCTGAATTGAGCTTTGTTTATAGGACTGGACTGGTTTTGTCTGTTTGGGGAATTTTCAAAGCTGGCCACAATTTGCGGGGATTTTTTTGTTTGTTTGTTTCTTAACAGACTATAACAAAACTCTCCCTTCTTTAGATTCCTCTTTATAGTCTCATAAATACCCTTAGCAGTCTTGTCTGTAGCTTGATACAGTTTGCATGCCCTGAATTGCAATTCCTCTGCTATTCCTGAATAAGCTCATAATTTTGACAATTTTGAACTTGCCTTAGTTTACCCCTTTATTTAGGTTGCCGACATCATCCAATGTTGTTTTCAAGATCCATTCCTGTCTAACTCCAAAATGTCTTTCGAGTCACATTTCCCACTAAGTCTATGTTACAACTTGGGCCCCTGGCTGGTGAACACTGGATGAGTAGAGATGGGACCCACTTTGAACTGGACAGGCCCTTGCTTCTTGGTGAAGGAGTAAAGCATGGAGAGGAGCTTCAGCAGAGGGCTTGTGGCTTCAAAGATGGTGGCTGGTCAAGTTAGGCATTTATGTTCTCTTTCCTGGATTTGGTCCAGGTTGGAAAGGGGGTAAGTAGAATGCAGAAATCTTCCATCCATCTATCCAACTAAGAGAATCTTAATATAATCTTAAGGATAAAATCCAAGAATGTGCTTTATTACACATTATTTCAATTATGTTCTGCCTTTCACTGAATTGAAAAACCAAGAAAGTTCCTTCTCTGTTCTCTGAGGTTTCTCTTCACTGGTACACTGAAGACTTACATCTACTGGCCTAAAGAGCAAATGGTTATAGGTTTAAAAGGAAATGTGTGCAGAGGGGAGATACATTTGTCACAACTGAACAAACTCATCCTGCTCCTGCCATAATGGAGAATTGCAATGATTTAGTCACTGGGATGAAACTTCTCTTTATTAACTAGGAAATGTTTAATAAGCAAAAGAGGAACAATGCAGTTTGGTCCCTGACCAGACTTAGAGCTTTTCTCTTACCACTCTTTCTTTTTTCACTAGTCTACAAACACATGAGATTTCAACACACCAACCTTGTTCTCACCTCAGGTCTTTATACCTTGTTTATCTACCTCCTTGAAATGCTTGGATCTTAACACAGTGATTCCTTTTCAATATTTAGTCTCTGCTCTATTGTCACCTTCCCTAAAGGCTTTTCCTGACTGCTCCAAAAATAGTATCCAATATACCCCAGAACCTACCCAATCACTTTCTATTCTCTACCTAGCAATTGTCATTATATGACATCCATCCACTTTTATCTATCTATCAATCTATCTAGTCATCTAACAATTATCTTTCTCTGTATCTATAAAAGATCCCCACTAGAATCTAAATTCCATAAAAGCAAGGGCTTTTTCTGCCTGTTCCCTGCTCTATCACTGGCATGTAGAACACTGTATCCTACAACAGGAGGTAGTCATAGATGAAAAATAGTGTTAAAAGAGATGTTAGGGAGAGTGTTCATCTACTATCCTTTGTTTCAATATGTACATTAATAACAAATGATTCTTATCTCCTCCTCAAAATTAGACCAGTGAGACCTCTAGCTAAGATATTTTTGTTCACTGCCTAATAAGATTCTGCCTAGAATGTAATAAATTTATATATAATTTTTTAAAATTTGCAACCATTCAGGCTTTTTCACTAAATGTGATAAACCCTTCCCCAAATTAAAATGAGTTATTAATATAAGCTAGTAATGTAATGCATGATTTACCAAATATCTCGAAATCCTTTTTCCTTTGTTAAATAAAATCTAAAGGAAATGACTAATTAGTCAATTTGAATGATTTCCAAATAACACCACCAGCCTGTGTTTGTCTATACTACCAAGGTGAATTATTCATTAGCATTTATGAGAAGTGCCTGAAGAACACTAGCAGTGGGAGTAAAACAACCTGGAATGGTTTTTAAATGACCTTCCAAGCAACTTGGATTAACACTGGCATTATTCTCCCCGTACAAATCGAGTTAAAATTTTCCATGTGTCAGGTCTCACAAGAAGGCAGTGAAGGAGGACTGTCTTCGAGAGGAAATGACCTTCTGCACCTCCTACAATTAGATTCTGCTTCTTTCTCTGTGTGTAGTGTCTGTGCGTCTCTGTGTGTCTGTGGGAAGAGAGAGAAGCGAGACAGAGAAGCGGGGACAGAAGCAGGGAAGAGAAAGGAGAATCAGAGAGAGATGAGAGGGAGGGGGAAGAAGACCTGGATGAGAGAAAAAGAAATAGGAACAAACAAAAGAAGATATGGGGCATGATGGAAAAAAAAGAGAAAAAAACAACCCATGAAATATAAGAAATAAAATGGAGCCAGCAGGGAGGGGAGGGAGGGAGGAACTTGTGATAGGAATGACAGATTCGGCGGCAGGCTTTCCCTGGAGTTGGCACACCAGGTTTCCAGGTGCCCAGGAGTTCTTCCAGGTGTGCGGGGTCACCTGACTTAATACTGATTAAAAGTGTAAATTGCAACACAAAAAGAGAAAAAGGAATTGTCATGTTGCTTCTCTCCTGTGAGGTCACACTCCCTGGTTGTAGCTGAGCCTGCTGCTAGGCACACCCCTCTTGTTGGATAAAATTGTATTAACTTTATCCCTGCCCTTGATTTGTGGCTTTCTCACGTTGTGAGGAATAAATAATAAATGATTGTAAAGCACTTGTACATATGAAATGCCGCATAAATGCTTAATAATAATCAGCTTAGGCCAGGAAGCCAGGGGGGTTGAATAGAAATCATTGCACGCGGCCATTCTTGTTTATGTGGCTAAAATTGTCCTGTGTGCTGTCTCCACGTCAAATCATCCTGCAGATTTAATTTTCACCCATTCAAGAATCCACTTCTCTGTAAACTCAACAACCTTTGTTCCCCCATGCCCACAGCAATGTCATTTACAATCGTAGAATATAACTGCAACAACCCATCTGTGCCTGTTCATTTCAGCCTGTTTTTTTGCGGCACCCTTTCTCTCCTTGTTAGTCCTTCCAAATCCCCACATGTGCTGTTTCGAGTCATCATTTCTTATCCCTTGGAGATGCCTGTTCTACTCTGGCTATCTTTGGAAAAATATGTTTCCCAGACTTGGATTTCACTGCACTTGCTTTTGGGGAATCCAACGCAGTCAAGTTGGTGGTTCCTTGCTACTCTTCATGCATGCATTTATTTAATCATGTGTTCACTCAGCATTTACTGATGGAGTGTTGTGCTTGGCACTGGAGATACAGGGGAAACCAACACGGAGAGAGTGTGCATTGTGTAAAGAAATCAATCAGGATAATTTTAGCATAGTTTGGAAGATGCTACGATCAGAGTAATCACGGGGTAAAGGGAAGTCAGCATGTAAGCAGCATGAAATAGGAAATTCTGGTAGGGTCTGAGATTATTTTCTTTCCTTTTATTTTCAAATGTCTTCAAAATTGTTTCTATTTGTTATTTAACATAGTGGGAACTCCCTTGGTTTGATCTGGTTGTGGATAGGAAGGAGTGGTTCAGACCCAGGGAAAAAGCCCAGGCTGACCTCTCCTGGTCATTTGGAAGGAGAAAGGGCATTCTCCATCATCTCTGTTTGCTTCAGTTTCTTTTTTTTTTCTTTTTAAAGTGTATTTATTTATTTTGAGAGAGACAGAGACAGCATGAGATGGGAAGGGGCAGAGAGAGAGAGAGAGAGAGAGAGAAAGAGAGAGAGAGGGAGAGAGAGAGAATCCCAAGCAGGCTCTGTACTGTCAGCACAGAGCCCTACACAAGGCTCAAACCCATGTACTATGAGATCATAACCTGAGTTGAAACCAAGAGTCAGATGTTTAACCGACTGAGCCACCCAGGCACCCACCCTGCTTCAATTTCTGATAGGTGGGACCCAACTTTTGGGAGTTGGCAAGAGTTGGTCATTTGCTGATCTAATCATCTATTTTCAACTTGGAGTTTGTATTTTCAAAAGACAATATTGTCTAAATTTGTATTAGTACATTTAATGACAAAAAAGTACGTGCTTACTGCAGAAAACAAAACGAAAATAAATACAAGCAAAAATAAATTAACTGCAATTATAGCACTCATTGGGAACCATTTTTATCATTTAATGCATATCCTATCAGACTTTGTCCATGTTTCTATTACATAAAAATGTGCCTTTAAGGTACATATTCCTCAATTCCAAAGTATTACATTTCTCTTCAATGTGTCTTATACTATACTGTATTGGTTTATTGCCTTTTTGATACAAAATACCAAAAACAGTTTCATATCAAAATGTATTTAATCATGATTTCTAATGACTCTTTCATGTTCTATTATGCATGTATATTTTAGAGTTTGAGATAGATACATTGCTGCAATTGGAATTGCTGGGTAGAAGTATGCCTGTATTAAAGTTTTTGTTACCTCCCCAGAATGCCTTCCAGAGAGACTGAACTGGCTCACGCTCTCCCCTCCCGTATATCAGACCCCTGCCCGCACGACTTACCCTCCCTTCTCCCCCTGTACACCCCTTTGCCAAAATGAAGTACTCTCAAGGAAGATATGTTTGAAACTCCACAATTTTAATTTTTCCCCTACTTTCCCATCCGTTCCCTTGTGGCATGAGAATTAGTGGGCCTTGGGTTTTCAAACAGGTGGAGAAGGCTGCAGGGTGTATAATTGCTTTTGGTGAAACCATCAACGTCCACGTTTAGTTCTTCCTGCTCCACTTCCTCCAATTCAATTAGGCTGTTCTTACCAGGGGGAGAGTTTTCAAAGCATCAGATGAAGTGTTACCTCATGATTAATAATTCATGACAAGAAATGAAGATTAGGAAAGGTAATAATGCCCTCCAAGCTGTTTTTCTCCACCACTCCCTTGTTCTCATTCACATAAATGCTGTGTCTCAACCGTTAAAGCAAACATACAAAGTTGCACTGCCCCATAAACCAAAGATCCAAAGCAGGAATTCATAAGCTTTTTGAAGTCCTAAGCCCCTTCGAGAATCTTGTGAAAACTACAGTCTCTTTCTAATGGAAAAACAAAACAAAACAAAACCCAAAAATGAACGTGATAGCATGCACAGATATTGCGCTTCTAATCCCCCTGGATCAGGCACCACTGGAAGATCATCCAAGGACTCCCTAGGTTATAATCTCTAGACAAGCAAACAAAAAGATCTTTAAAAAAGAAGAACCAGGACAAGCCCAAAAGGAATAAAAGTAAAATGGACTAGAAGTTTTATATGCATTGTCTCGACTTTCTGTGCCCAAATTTGCAGCAACAAAGAAATTTCTTCAAGCATGATTCATGTGGTTCTTTAGGTATTATGTGAGGGGATTGGTGAGTTAGCTGACAATTAGAAGAGTGGATTTTGGCAAATGCGTATATTACAGGGCAAATCAAATAGGGGTAAGGGTGAGGGCATGGTTAATGTTGAGATCTATTTGCAAGACTACTATAGAGGCTGCAGTTTTTTCCCTTGCCAAGTGCTATCAGCCATAAAATGTCCAAGGCAGTGGGTCACACCCACTGCTTCATGCTCTGCTACTTGGCATTCCTCTAAGTTCTTCCTCAATTGTCATATCTCCACAGGCCATAACAAGGGACAACAGTCAGCAGCAATTCAATTTCGACCTCCATCTGCTGGCAATAACAACATAAGGGGGAAATTAATGTACACTCACACACTTGTCATCCAAATTTGTTTTTTATAGTATAACTTTCTTCCAAGGAAGTCAAAAAACAATTTATATTCGAATTCCCAAATAGCAACTCACCTAGTAGGTAGATAGCTAAAATAATCATTTCCATTTTTTAGGCACAGAGATGCTAAAAATTTGTCGAAGGCCACCTAGCTGTTCCATGGGGAGATATGGTTATCAGAAAAGCTCTCTGGAAGCCATTCTGGTGTCCCTTAAAAGTATGATACCTGACGTGCAAGCCAGAGAGGAGGTTATATTAACAGTCAATCAGATTATATAAACATACAGCAAAATATCTGTGTTCTATTAGCTAACATAGTATTTCTTCACCAACTTTTCTCCCTTTAATTTGTTCTCATTCCCTAAACCTAAGACCTATAATTTTCTATTTACCAGCTCTGTGATTTTGGAAAAGTTACTTAATCTCCCTCTTCTTCCACTTCCCGCCTCTGTGAAATGCAAGTAATAATAGAAGCCAACTCACAGATTTGTTATGAGGATTACATGAAAAAAATAAGATTACTCAATGCATACAGGGTATCCATAAAATATGGAAACATAAATACCATAACTTTATATTTTTTTTTACAGATTGATGAAAGCTGATTTTGTTGAGCTGATACTGCTAAGTTGATGAAGGGCTGATCCTGACAATAAGCAGCAGAGCTGCTTAATGCACATTACTTTGAAAGAGCTGCCATCTCTCACAGCGCAGTCAGAAAGGTGGTTTAAAAATCCAAAGATATAGTCAGTATGTTGCACAAACTCTTTTGCGGACTCTCATCCATTTCCAATAAGATGAAGGAAGCAGTCATAGCCAGAGTTGTAGCCAGTCCAAACCGGCTGACTTGCCAAACATCCAAAGGACTGGAAGTACCTTGCAGAAGTGTTCAAAAGATTTCCAAAGTACCTGCCTTTTAACCGTACAAAATGTTAGTTCTACAGAGCTTATCTGAGGGTGATGACCAGCATAATATGCTGACTATATCAGAAAGCCCACTGAACAAATCATATTTTGTAATATCAATATCTACTTATTATGCCCATTTGTCTATGTTTCCAAGCTTTTGGTCACTTAGAGCTAAGTGCTTATTAAACATTTATTATTACTATTTATGGTCTAAGAGGAAAACATGTTAAAAGATGTTTCACAATCCACTATGTTATCATTTTTTATATAATCACATTTTGGCACCAGAAAGTAAGGGTAGAGGAATCACTAGCTAGAACTAATGATTCTCTTTCATTTGTGGTCCCCTATTGCTTTCTTTCGTTATTAGCAAAGTGTCTCAATTCTTTAGGAAAATACAAGTAGTCTTTCCGTGCCAATAGCAACCTCACGACCACGGTGAATGTTCCTAAAACCCACTGGATTTTCTGCAAGAAGTATGGCAAGCATCAACCCTACAAAGTGATACAGTACAAGAAAGGCAAAGATTTTCTTTATGTCCAGGGAAAGCAGTGCTATGACAGGAAGTAGAGTGGCTATGGTGGGCAAACTAAGCTGAATTTCAGGAAAAAGGCTAAAACTATAAAAGATTGTGCTAGGGCTTGAATGTGTTCAGTCCAATTGCAGATCTAAGAGAATGCTGGCTATTAAGAGATGAAAACATCTTGAACTGGGAGGAGATGAGAAGAGAAAGGGCCAAGCGATCCGGTTCCATGCCTCATGTTTTGTTACATTACGAAGACAGTAAAATCTTCTGATTATGTTCATGTCAAAAAAAACAAAACAAAACAAAACAAAAAACAAGAGAGAAAAGAGAAGAGGGAAAGGAAGGGAAAGGAAAATGTAAAGCAGTGAAATTAGCCTGCATGTGTTTTCTGGCCCTTCTCCCATAAAATTTACATATTTTTTTTCTCTACTTCCTATTGGCAGAGTCCTTCTTGTAAGGCGATATTAGTCTTAAAGCTGAGTTTGACTCATGAAAACATTGTATTCAGAAACCACAAATAGTTATATAAAAAATATACAATCTCTGTATCTCTGTATACACAATAGTAATAGCAATTTAGTTCTGATCACTTGTGCTGTGCTCTCTAGAGAAGATTTAATGACAGATTTCTGATGGGCAACTCTATAAAAGAAATTATGAGCATATTATATATGGAGAAATTTTGAAAAACCTGTCTTTGTCACCAATAAAAATATAGATAACTTCCCAAACAGGAGATATACATGTAATATATAATTTAAAAACTATGTAGCATGCTATCATATCAACTGGATCTGTTTCATCAGGTGCCTTAAACTGATCTTAATTCTCTAGCTTAGGGTGATGTAGACTGGCCAAATGGGAAATCCAAGAAATGTCTGTTCAAACGCTGATGAACCTCAGTGTCAACAGGTGTGATCAAGTGTAAAGAAGCAAGTGTCACAAGAACATCAATAGTGTCATAGAGCAAAGGCTTCCTGTAGGATCCTTCAAAGGGAAGACTAGTTTTAAAAAACTGAAATACTTTATTAGACTGCCGTTTGTCAAGTATGTCTGAATTTCTGTCTGCTACCTGTCAGAAACTGAAGATCAGAGGCTGAAGTAAGAACAGATATGTATAATCACTGAAATCGTGTACTTTCTATGAATATGAGACTTTGGAGGAATCAGAGGGCATGAACATCAAAGAATGGCCAAAATGCAGGCCTGAGGACCAGGAGCTTTTAAAATAGTTTAGCAACTAGTTGAATAACACCAAAGAATGCTATCAATGGATTGAATCAGTCAGGAAGGAGTGTTCTAGTAACAGTCCACAGATACCATTCTTAGCCCCAAATGGTTTATAATTTTATTAACAACTTGATTAAAGAAATTAGAAGGTATTTTTTTAAATTTAAAATAGCACAAAACTAAGAGGAAGAGATATTTTTGAAGACAGGAATTCAATATGGAGAAATGATGGGCTGAAGTTTGATCTTAAAAAAGAAGAGTAGAAAGATTTACAGTGTTAGATTTCCAGCTTGAAAGACAAGGCAAACTAAAATGAATATAATTTATGAAAATCAAAAAAAGGAATTATTTACAAAAGTGTTCGTAGGGATTAAGGAAACCACAAAGGATTATTAAATACCCCCAAAACACTAAGTGCTCAAATACTCCCTCTACAACCTAAAGGTGTGAAGAGAAGGGATGATTATGAAACCAGTGATACACAGAAGGATGCAGGAAGAGACCCATCTGAATGAGAGGAGCTTGGAGTGAAGGAACAAGGGAAATAAACACTTTGACCTCACTTTTCTCCCTCTTAACAGCCTCCCAGTGGTGTTTCCCATCTACCAAACTCAACTGAAAAATCAGAGAACAAGTAACTCACTGATGTCATAAAGCTTAAGGTAGAATCCAGATATCTCTACTTATTCACAAATATGGTTAATTATTTGGATACATCCCAAGAACTACTAACATCCAGTGAAAACTACTTCAAAAATAAGAAAACTTTTTATGTGAAGGGATATTAAACATTTTAGGCTTTTGGGGACATACAGTCTCTGTTACAACCACTCAACTCTGTTTTTGTAGTATTAAAGCAGCTTAAGCAAATGGGTTTGGCTAGACTTGGCCCCCAACAGGCTGGATTTGGCCAACACACTGTAGTTTGCTGATTTCTGACCTACTCTGTGAGAGCCAATAATCCATGGACCATTGTGTTCTCTAAAGCCCTTGCTTTAAAAAAAAAAGAGAATTCCTGGACACCTTCCGATGTTTGAAGTCTTAAACATACATTCTTTATAAAATTTAAATTAAAAGCCTTTAAAAAATACTGATAATTACACTTAGTATTAGTATTCACTATCAATAGAACTTAAAAGTTCTGATAAATCATTTTGCACTCTCAATCACACGAGAAGTAAAATTTTACAGAAGTCTCCAAAAATGGCTCATATACCAGGAAGATAATCTACTGAGGTAAAATAGAGAATATTAAAAATTTTATTTATATTTATTTTTCATATTTGTTCTAAATTTCTAATTTCAAGTAACTTGTGATGTACTTAAAAAATCAGTACTATAGTACATGTAAATATTTATGATTTCAATACATTATTTACTTTATTAGAAAGCAGCATTGGCAAAGTAAAGGCCTCCAAAAATCCACTCTTCTACAAAAGCAATGAGAACACTGGTTCTCAATAGCTCTCAAGTCATAATTTTAAGGGCTACTAAAATTAACCAAAGGATTGGTTGCTCAGGAGAGTTTGTTCAAGAAAAATAGTTAAATTAGCTGAATGAGAATATTAAGCTTTGTGGCATTTTAAGTTGCCCTACTCTCATCCCATTCCTTCCATGTCTATAGTAGCCCTGAACAGCAGCCACTTTAGAATGATAGTAACATTGAATCAGAAGTCTAGCAGCCACAGCAATGGGTAGAATGGGCTTGGAACTTCCCTAAAAATCTATCCCCAAAGAATTGTCATTATTTGACCCATCTTGGAATTTCTTGGAGAAATTCCATTCTGGTTTTTTTTTTTTTTTAATGTTTTATTTATTTCTAGGAGAGAGAGAGAGACAGCGTGAGCAGGGGAGGGTCAGAGAGAGAGGGAGTCACAGACTCTGAAACAGGCTCCAGGCTCCGAGCTGGCAGTCAGCACAGAGCCCGACGCGGGGCTCGAACCTGAACCGCGAGATCATGACCTAAGCGAAAGTCGGACGCTTAACCGACTAAGCCACCCAGGCGCCCCTGGAGAAATTCCATTCTGACGGTCTGACATTATTTCAACTGACTCAGAGCTCACTGGACAAGGAAAGCAGTATCTACAGGGCATTTGCCACCCCCCCAAAAAAAAAAAAAAAAAAAGGCAATTGCTTAAGATCATAGCTGTCTAGGGCATCAGTGCCAGTTGTGGTAATTAAGTTGCCAAAAATAAATAAATAAATAAATAAGGAAAATAAGTGGAATGAGATCTTGCTAGGGGGTTTTGAAAAGACCTAACAAGTTTCTGGTAATCTGGAAGACTACCTACATGCACAGTGTTGTGCATATGCCTCAAAAGACTTGAAAAGACTATTTTTTTATTAAAAAATTTTTAATGTTTTATTTATTTCTGAGAGATAGAGAGAGACAGCGTGAGCAGGGGAGGGTCAGAGAGATAGTGAGATACAGAATCTGAAGCAGGCTCCAGGCTCTGAGCTGGCAGTCAGCACAGAGCCCCCATGCGGGGCTTGAACCCATGAGCCCTGCGATCATGACCTGAGCTGAAGTCAGACACCGAACCGACTGAGCCACCCAGGTGTCCTCCAAAAAGGCTTTAATCTCCATCCATAGCTGACTGTGAGGCTCTATACAAGTAAGAAGTGAAGACTAAGACACAACTGTAAACTACTGAAGCACAGAAAGCACACTCCAACCCACACATTGTATCTTTCAGCCGAGAGTGAGAGACTTACTGATTCAAGGAATTTAAGGAAATCTCTGTCCAATCATTATCTTACCACTAAGATAGCTAAGGAGAGATGAGACTTAAATGGTTGCAAAATACCAATGAATACAGATATTACAGAATTTTTCCAGAAAAGTAACTGACAGGTAAACAGCAACAGTAACAATACAAGGTCTGTGGGGAGGAAGCAGAGATCTATTCCAAGAGTTACAATGCTACAGTATTTAAAATGTCCAAGTTTCAACAAAAAAATTGTAAGACACATGAAGAAGCAGAAAAATATGTCCAATAATACATAAGAAAGATAACAGACAATAGAAACTGTTCCTGAGGAACCCAGATACTGTACTTACAAGACAAGAATTTAAAATCAGATAGCATAAATATGTTAAAGTAATAAAGTAAAATTACACTGGGGTGGCTGTGTGACTCAGTCAGTTAAGCGTCGATTTCGGCTCAGGTCATAATCTCGCAGTTCGTGGGTTTGAGTCCTGTATTAGGCTCATGCCGACAGCTCAGAGCCTAGAGCCTGATTCAGACTCTGTGTCTCCCTCTCTCTCTGCCTCTCCCCTGCTCATGCTCTTTCTCTGTCTCAAAAATAAATAAGATTTTTAAATAAAATTACATTTAAAACACCTAATACCACACCAAATAGAAAATATGAATAAAAGATTAAACTTATAAAATAAAACCAAGTAAAAATACTGGAGATTAAAATATGATAATTAAAATGAAACATTCACTAGAGAGGAAAACATAAGAGCTGACAGAAGAAAAGTAACCAAATCTAAAGACAGTTCAGTTGAAATTATCCAGTCTGAGGAAAAGAAAAAAAAAATTTTTTTAGTGGTCTGAGATTCAGAGACCAGTGGTATACCATCAACTATATCAACATATGCATAATGGAAATCCCTGAAAAGGAGAAAGAAAGGGGCAGAAAGGATATTTGAAGAATAGCTGAAAATTCCCAAATTGGATGAACATTAAACTACACATCCAAGAATCTCAAAACACTCCTAATAGGATAAACTTAAAGAAAGTACACCTAGGCACATCCACACCATCATCAAACTCTCATAAGACAAAGAGACAATCTAGAAAGCAATGAAGGAGAGGGAAAACAAATAAATCATCATGCTCAAAATGTCTTTTTTTAAAGTTACTTCTATTTTTTTATGTCTTTATTTTATTTTGAGAAACAGAAACAGAGAATGAATGGGGGAGAGGCAGAGAGAGAGGGAGTCACAGGATCGAAATCAGGCTCCAGGCTCTGAGTTGTCAGCACAGGGCTCAAACCCACAGACTGTGAGATCATAACCTGGGCCAAAGTCAGACACCCAACAGACTGAGCCACCTAGGTGCCCCAAAAGGTCTTTAGTAAGAGGTACAACTGACTTAATAGAAAACAAGAAGGGCAGGAGGCTGTGGGAATAATATACTCAAAATGCTGAAAGAAAAAGACTGTAAATCAAGAATTCTATATCCGGCAAAATAATCACTCAAAAAAGGTCAATTCTAGAGTTGAAATATCTGATTTAAAAATATTTGATCTATAAAATTTATGAGTTTAACAGGAAAATGGAGAAGACAGGAAAAATATTCAGTAAACTTGAAGGGAGGTCAATCATAATTACCCAATCAATGGAAAAGAAAAAAATATTTAAAAATAATTAAATTAACAGTTTACTGGCTTATGAAATATCAAAAGATCTATATATTTGTGTAATTGGAGTCTCAGAAGAAAAAATAAAAAATAAAACAGAACATATTTTGAAGAAATAATGGCTGTTTTTCAAAGTTTTGTAAGAAACTTATCAATCCCCAAGCAGGAAAAACTATGAAGAGAACCACACCTAGATATGTCAAGATAAAACCACACAAAACCGAAGAAAAGCTTCAAAGAAGTCAAAGAAATTGAAGACATTACATAACGAGGGAAAATAAATCATTATATTACCTACTTTTCAGAAACTACAAAACCCAGAAGACAATAGGAAAAAATATCATTAAGGTGATGAAAGCAAAATATCAAGTAAAAGCTGTCAATCAAGAATTCTATGTCCATCAATATTATCCTTCTAGAAGTTAGGGAAAATACATCTTCAGATAGAAAGAAGATAAGAGAATTTAGAAGATAAATTGAACATAAATTAGAAGAATTGTCATAGGAAATTCTGAGGTTGAAGAAAAATTATACCTACTGGAAACTCATCTTCTCAGGAAGAATGAAGAGTACTGAAAATGCTACATATAAGGAGTATAATTAGTCATTTGAATATTCTCTTTTCCTTTAAATTTCTTTAAGTTTTATATGAGTATTTAAAGTAAAAATTATAATACTGTCTCTTGGGGTTTATAATGAGTATAGAAGTGAAACATACATCCATGACAGAATAAAGTGAGGGAAATTCTATGGATTTACACAGGTGCAAGATTCTGCATTTTATGTGAAATGGCACAATGTTAATTTTAAGTTCACTGTGAAAACTTAAAGATGTATATTTTAGTCCTTAGAACTACTAAAAAAAAATGCAAAGAGGTATATTAAAAAAAACACAAAACAATTGGTCCATTAACATAGAATTCTGAAAATCTTCAAAAACCCAAAAGAAGACAGAAATGTAGAAACAGAGAAACAAAACACAGAAGAGATACATGGAAAACACATTATAAAATAGGAAAACTAAATCTAACCCTATCAAAAATTATATTAAATACAAATGATGAAACTCTCCTATTAACAGTCAGAGATTGGGGAGCCTGGGTGGCTCAGTCAGTTAAGCATCCGACACTGACTTTGGCTCCAGTCATGATCTTACAGTTGTGAAATCAAGCCCCTATGTTCGGCTCCATGCTAAGTGTGGAGCTTGCCTGGGATGCTTTCCCTCCCACTGGCCCTCCCCCACTTGCATGGTCGCTCTCTCTCTCTCTCTCAAAAAAAGAGATTATCAAAATGAATAAAAAATAGGTTGAGGGGGCACCCTCAGTTGGTTAGACATCTGATTTTTGATCTCGGCTCAAGGTATAATCTCATAGTTCCTGAGTTTGAGGCCCATGTCAGACTCTGCACTGGCAGTGTGGAGCCTGTTTGGGATTCTCTCTCTCCCTTTCTCTTTGCCACACCCCTGTTTGCATACACACTCTCTCTCAAAATAAATAAATAAACTTAAAAGATACAAATAGATTGTAAGTAAATGAATAGAAAAAAATACCATATAAACAGTAAGCATTATAAGACTAAGGTAGTTAAACTAACATTAGAATAATTTGAAGACACAAAGTACTACCAAAAATAAAGAAAGAAATTTCATAATAATAAAATCAAATTATGTGGAAGAAATAACAATCATTAGTATATGCAATCCTACTAAAAGGACTTTAAAGTACATGAAGCAGAAATGAACACATTTAAAGGGAGAAATAGATAATTCCAAAAACAATGTGGGAAATTTTTTAAAATGATGTCTTAGTAATTGATAGAACAATCAGACAAAAATTGAGTAATGATAGAGATGATCTAAACACTATGTTCAAGATCTTTGTCTAGTGAATAGGTATAGAACATCAAATCCAACAATAGAATAAACACTTTTTTCAAGCAATAATTAAACTTTCAACATGATAGACCATATAATGCATCACAAATCAGGCCATAAAATATATTTAACATAACTAAAATCCTACAAAGGATGCTCTCTGGTCACAATAAAATTAAATTAGAGAGCCATAAAAATAAAATATTTAGGGAAAAATCAAATATTTGGAATTTAAACAACAAGTTTCTAAACAATATACAAATCAAAAAAAAAAATAACAGGAGAAATTAGGCAATATGCCAAACTGTACTATGATGAAAATTCAACATATCAAAATGCATGGGATACAGTTAAAGCAACAATTGAGGAAAAGTTATAGTTTTACATACTTATATTTGAAAACAAAGAGGTCTAAAGTCAGTGGCATAAGAGTTCTACCTAAGAAGCCAGAAAAAGTTGGGGTGCCTGGGTGGCTCAGTAGGTTAATCGCCTGACTTCAGCTTAGGTCATGATCTCGCAGCTCCTGAGTTCAAGCCCCAAGTTGGGCTCTGTGCTGACAGCTCAGAGCTCAGAGCCTGGAGCCTGCTTCAGATTCTGTCTTCCTCTATCTCTGCCCCGTCCCCACTCGTACTCTGTCTCTCTCCCAAAAAGAAATATTTTAAAAAAGAAGCTAGATAAAGAAGGGGGAAATAAAGACAAAGTAAGTAAAATGAAGGAAATAATCAAGATAACAGCAGATATTAACGAAATACTAAAATAAAAAACAGAGAAGTTAATAAAGCCAAAAGTTGTTTTTTGAGAAATTCAACAAAATAAAAAGGTTCTCTCTAGACTGATCAAGAACATAAAGAACACAAAATTACAAATAAGAGGAATGAAAAATTATCATCACTACTGATAGTACAGACATGAAAAAGGATTATAAAGCAATGATCAGCTCTATGCCAAAAAAAATGATTGACAACATATATGAAATAGATAAGTCCAGGGGAGGGAAAGGGACAGTTTAACAAAACTGATTAAATAAAACTGAAAATATGAAATAGCCTGTGTTTAATTAACAAATTAAATCAACCATCAAAAGACTTTTCCACAACAACAACAAAAACTCTGAAAAAACAAAAACAAAAAAACTAAAAAATCTACAGGCCCAGGGGATAAACTGACTGAAAAGCTCATGAAAGAACTTTGTGATGGTAATGCTCCATATCTTGACAAAGACTTGAGTTATACAGCATTTGTTAAAACCCACCAAATGAACACTTAAATTTGTGTATTTTATTGTATGTAAATTTTACATTAAAACTGCAAAAACATTAGATCTTTATGTTATGAATGCTAATGTATTTAGGGAGAAAGAAATTCTGCAATTTTTAAAAAGTAAGATGGGTTAATGAATGAAGGGATGACAAATGACTATGTATGTGATAAAACGAGTATAATGTTAATTTCAAATATATAGCAAAGTTTACTGTTTACTACAAAGTCTTTCAATTATATTTGTTATTTTTCATAATAAACTGATGGAAAATATTTTGGAGTTCCAAACTAATAGGCTATGGGAAATTTCTCAAGTAAAGATCTGGAGAGCCAATAAGCAATAGAACCTTAATATAATTATGAAACTATTTGACAAAGAAATTATATTCAATATAATTCCACTATGAAAAGAGAAATCAGTATTCTGATTCTGGAAGAAATGTTTTCAAACTTCTTTTCCAATAGGTTGGGACTCAGAACTGACATCTATTCAGAGATTTCTCCAGTTTCCTCACTTCACTTCTTCTTCATTTAGACCATTTCCTCACGTAGACTGAGCCACAAATTCAGGATGTGCCAGCATCACAAACTTCCTTAAGAAAATATCTGTTTTAAAGGTAAAAACAGAAGCAAAATGTTCTGCCTAGGTTTCCTCCAGTTCCCACGTTCCACGTGCTTCGAAGTTCTACAAGCAACTTGAGTTTAACAAGTCTTTCTCGTGTTCTTCAAATTGGACTCCACTGCAAACATTGGTTGGATGAACAAATACACAACTAAAAGAAATGGACAAATGAATATATAAATATAATTCAACCAAAGCCACCAACTCATCCCTTTCCGAACTCCGGGGCCCTCCAGTGTCAATGAGCAGTAGAGTTGTCTGTTGGGATCTCAGTCTCTGATGAACTGACTCTACTCCTTCCATCCTGAATGTCAACAAATAACCCATGAAAAAGAAATATGCAGTACAGAAGTATAAATTCTTCCCACAATTAGATTTAGACCATTACAGAAAAGGAAAATTGCTTTGTTCTTTTTTTTTTTTTTTTTTGCTTCCTGTTGTTACTATAAGAGCATATTACTCTGAGTATTCTCATCTTAGCATTCTCTAGCAACTGGCATAAAATAAATTCAAGTATCTTTTGAATGGATAAATGAAATTTATTTAAAAAGATGACTTTAAGATGACATGAGAATGAATATTAACAAATTAAATCACTATTGGAATCTGGGAGTCACTAATTGATACTGCAAAAATAAAATAAATAACTTAAAGGACATTCTTAAAAATTCTTTGTAAAATGAAGAAAAAATGAACAGAAATTTAAAACTAAAGAGAGAAACTAAAAGTTTAGGGTTTGCATACTTTATAAAAGACTTTAGATTTAAAATGAAAAGTGGCATTAAAGGTAGATCAACGAGACAAGATTTAGGAATATCCTGATAATATATTTAAATTTAAAAAGTGTATCCTTAACATTTGTATTTTATTATATTACACATATTTACATATTTTATATCACTTTTTTTCACTCTATTAGAATTTAAGCTTTGGGAAAGCTTGATTTTTTAATTTTTAATTCACTGCTATATACCCCACCACCCTAAATCCTGTCTGATAGATAGTAAATATACAATATTTACTTATGTAACGAATGATCTAATTTTTAACTAATTAAAAAAAATAAACTCAACCCAGGATTGAGAGAGAATGGTGGTGGTGTAAAAGCCAAGTATATATTCAGCCACACAATTAAAACCAAGTTGCTCTCAGTTTCTACTCTGTAACAAATGCTATTAAAAAAAAAAAGCAGTATGGCTTAAAAAATGTTTTATGACCCTCAGATTGCACTAATAACCTGCATTTTGCACACAAAAGTAACAGAAACAAACCTCGAGGTTTTCAAAGTCTAATAAATTATAGCTCATAGAAATTGTTAAAAAGAGTACTTTGGATATCTCAGACATTTTCTCAAAATTAGAGCTCAAGGAAGAAAACAAAGCAGTTAAAAAACAAAACAAAACAGAAAAAAAACTTACTGGTGGGGCCTTGGTTGCTCAGTTGGGTGAGTGTCTGACTTTGGCTCAGGTCATGATTTCGAGCCCTGTGTTGGGCTCTAGGCTGCCAGCTCAGAGCATGGAGCCTGCTTCAGATTCTGTGTTTCTCTTTCTCTGCCCCTTCCCCATTCTCTCTCTCTCTCAAAAATAAATGGACATTAAAAAAAAACTCACTGGTAATTTAAAAATCAAATAAATTCATAGAACACAACCACCATGGAGAAAAAAGAGGTGAGGCTAAAAAAAATCAAAAAATAGTGTACTGAATGAATATTTTACCACTAGGTGAAATATTAAATTTAAAAGTAGCCTACAATAAAGAATATGTATACACATATGTGTAAACTATATATAACATATACAGATAGTGGGTACATATATATTACATACATTTATAGATAGATGGAGTAGGCTTGTATTATTGCTTTTAGTTACAGAATACTCAGTCAAGACTTTTGTAGGCGAAAGAGTAGGAAGGAGGCAGAAAAAAGAAAATAGTTTTCTGAAGCCTGTTAGCAGTTCTCTTGCTTGTGATAGGCAAGGTGGCAGGCAACCTAGGAAGGTTCTGTTGGGTCCCCTTTTCTCTACACTATTCCAAATCAACCAGTGCCTTTTGCTTTATATTTAATGTCTAATTAGGCATTTTATCTTTTTGCCCAGATACTTCAAAATGGTGTTTACCTGGATATCTAATTGCCCTGTAACATATCTTTGGGTTTCCCCAGAAAGCCATATCTAAAACAATGAGCTCTAGGGGCGCCTGGGTGGCTCAGTCGGTTAAGCATCTGACTTCAGCTCAGGTCATGATCCCACAGTTTGTGGGTTCAAGCCCCGCGTCAGGCTCTGTGCTGATAGCCAGCTCAGAGCCTGGAGACTGTTTCAGATTCTGTGTCTCCCTCTCTCTCTGACCCTCCCCTGCTCATGCGGTCTCTGTCTCTGCCTCTGTCTCTCTCTCTCTCTGCCAGAAATAAATAAAAACATTAATAAATATTTTAAAACAATGAGCTTTGTGCAGGTAGTTTATTTATGAGGTCATCTCAGAGAGTAGAGAGACATGAGGGAGAAAAAAAAATAGAAGAAAAAAAACCATAAGAGTGCAACGTTTGTTCCATCCCCCATGAAGGACAAATGGGGCTCAGTTCCAAACCCAACTTTCAGAGGAGCACAGAAAATACCTCACAATAGCTTTAGAGAGGGTATACCAGAATTATCTGTATATCAGCCCTGTATCCTATTGATCAGGAAATACCCTTGAGGGCATTAACTCCTTGACACCTCTTGGTTTCACAGGCTGGTTGCTCCTATGAGCTTCTGAAAAAGTGAGGAGAGACACCTATGCAGAAAGTGAAGGACATGGAGGCTCTAGGTGTTTATTTGAGCAAGTTCCTGTCAGCATGTGGTGGATCGAAGGCTCAAGGAACTGTCTGCTACAACCATGGCTGCAGTCAGAGGTGAGATCAGTGGGATGTTGCTCGGGATAAGAGGAACCTGCTCTTCCTTTGATAGATCTTCCAAGATCTACAAGCTTTGTAGCCCATATTTAATTCCATTCCATCCTCCAACCCAGTCCATGTGACCAGGACCTCCTCTGGAAATCGTGATTTATGTTTCTCCTTATGTGGAAGGACAGTTTAGAGAAAGCAAAGCAATTGTGAATGAGGGTATTAAGGGTATTAAGAGTAAATAAATTTGTGTGTGTTTGTGATTTGCATCTTTTGTACACCACAGGCAAAGTTCTTTTAAAAGATACTAGTTCTTTTAATAGATACATCAAATTCATAGGCTAAAGCTGAAAACAATCTCATTATTTAAAAACAATAAAAATTATAGGAAAAAACCTGATAATACAACAAAAGTAGAAATTTTTCTGTAGTTTAAATTGTCACTTCTATTTTAGACTAAAACTTCCAGTGTGCTGGCATACTACTGTGCCAATCGTTTGCCTATTTGCCCTCAGCCCCTCTTCCCATCCTTCTGTGCTTTTTCTGTACGTTAAGAAAGGCTAGAAGTCTGCAAACTACATGTCTCAGCCTTCTTGCCGGCTGTCTTCCTGATGAGTTCTACTAACAGAAGACACTAGTAGGAGATAAGACAGCAGAAAGACAGCAAGTTTCTTCCTCAGGCTCCAACAATGGCACTTGTTGGCAACGGCCATCAGTAGCTATAGATGGGCAAGAGCGGGGACAGGTTGATTCTAGATTCAAGGAGACTGGGCACAGGGAGCCTCTTTTCCTTGTATTTGGCCTTGGTCCAGGTAGCCCTCCTTCAGCAGCGCTCCTTTGGTGCAAGGGCAATAGCATTTCCAACAGGCAGCAGGAAGGACAGGCTTGTTCACTGCAGCTTCCACTCTCTCAGTATCACCCACTTCATATCTTTGTTCCCCTAACTGTCTTTGCTTCGTCAGTTATCCTAGCCATTCCAATACTCAGCAACAACTCTTACATAAAATTCCCTCCGTTGGATGTATCTATAGTGAATTTTTGTTTTCCCGAATGGATCCTGAGTAACACATATATTTCTGACTAATTCTTAGTTCTGGTTTGTTTGTTTGTTTACCCTAGAACACTGTAGATATTATTCCAGAATATTTTGTCATTTTGTTTTATGGAAGCAGAAACCTGAGATTTGCATTTTTACTACACTGTATGTATTCTGTTTCTTTGTTTGCTTTTTTGCTGCATAAAGCCTAAGACTTCTCCTATTCAGTTCCCACATTGTGTTTCCCCTTCCTTCCACAAGTGTCAGTCCTGCTTCTCAGTTTGAAGCTCTCACTGCCTTCTCCAGCACCCTCCACTTCAACTTGACAGGAAAGACCTCTGAGAGCTCTCTTGCCCTTGTAATTCTGTTTGACGTCGCTTACCTAGGGACCTTAACCCATACGGTAGGAAATGCAGTTTAGATAGACAACTCCAGTGGCTGACTGGAAACTGAATTAAACAGACACACATTGGAGCCACAGAGATCAATAAGAAGGACTTTCTTAAAAATGTGTTTTAAATAGTCATTTATCAAACTCAGAAATTGTATTAATAAGGCTTTTATTTTCATAATTTAAAAAGTATACATTTATTTAGAAACTAGGGATATGGACAAAACTAGTGCGTGCTCAGAACAGAGCAATCAGGATAATATCGATATTAAAGCAGATTAAGAGCAAGTGAAGGGAATGAAGAAGAAAACTCTAAGAAGGGCCTTAGTAGTTAAAGAAATGGTATTCATAATGGGAACCTGGCTTTATTATACTAGGATCAATAAATATTAAGCTATGAGGAGACAAATTTCTACTTGTTAAAAGTCGAAGTTTTTACAATATATTTACAGAGCACAAAGGCCTTTTGTGGGGTTTTCAAACAAGGACTTGACCACCTTGCAGGGAAGTTGCAGAAGCATTAGGTAGACGACTGTGGTCTAATACTTTTGAGACTGTGCTAAGGCGGAGTGAACTGAATCTCTAATTGCCTCAGTAAAACAATAATGCACTCTTATATCTCCTACTTTTTAATCTTCTTTTCCTAAGATCATTCTAACATGCATGCTGCTGTCAACAGGACATGCCTGCAAGAAAACACACTCTATGAATATGCCTGTTTACTGTGTCTCTGTGAGGGTATAAATCCACATCTCAGTGGAAAAGAACATATGGAGCCCAAAGAAAGGAAGAAAATATATTGGTTTAAAAACAACTAATTAAAACTGGTAACTGGACCAGAAATACCTTCTACCTTTACACTAAAACATTTCAAATTAGTTTCTAATTGATATAAAGTAGAAAACTGAAAAATAGTCTTATTTCTCTAGGAGTTGCTTTTGGTGTTGTTCCTATGAAAATGATGGCCTAGACAAAAGTGGCACAGAACATACTGGCGAAAATTTTATTAACGCATCTTTAAAGCTCAGTGCACGTGTCCTGTGCCGGATTTATAGGTCTCCTCTTATATTTCTCAAAACTATATAGCTAAAAGTAAACACCTATCAATCCATACTCAGGTTCCTCTTAAAAAGACATAAATGTAGCCTAATTAGCCAATGAGTTGATACTTATTGAAAGCCCAGTATGTGGTGACATGGTGGGTAAGTATTCCATAGCTTATCACAGGCAATGGCTCTCCTTAGCTAACCTAGAAAACTGTTGTATTTAACTCTTCTCTTTTTCATCATAATTAATCTGACTCTAACATGTCAATTCTACATCCTAAATACATTCCAAAACTCATCTGCTCTCCAGCCCCACATTTACTTTCCCAATTCAGGGTTTATTACTTCCTCCCCACATTATTAAAGTAGCCTTCTATCTGGGTATCCTCTTCCTCAACTATTACCTCACCAATCAACTATTCACATTATCACCAAAATTATCTAATGATCTCACAATTGCATTTGAAAGCCTTCAATGGCTTCCCAGGGTCTCAAGATGAAAGTAAATTTTCACAAAGCCCACTTGCAAAATGAAGGTTTGCACTATATTATTTCTCAGCCCTTTCCATCTCTGATATGCTATGAGTTTATGCTTTTCAGTAAATTGTGACTAAATGATGAGCAATTCCTAGACAACACTGTACTTAAACAAACATGTCTATAGCCACGTGGTAATTTTCCCAAATTACTGAGCTGATTCTGGTATCTGTGCCTGTTATCTATTCATGTATATGCTATGTAGACAAAGAAAAAAAAAACTCAAGTGAATTTAAAGGAATGTTCAATATCACTGAAATTATATTAGAAATAGATTTTTAATAATTGTCTGATTTAAAAATCTTCATGCTTCCTTTCAGAAACTTAAAAAAGCAGCATAATGACAGTAAAAATTGCCAATAATACCACTATATAGGAATACTCAATGCCCAAAATACTCAATATTGAGTATTTGAATATTGAAATACTTAATATTTCAGATCATTTTTTTCCATCTCCATTTTTTTAAATGCACAAATGAATTCTTTAAAGATAAAAATTCTAGGGGCACCTGGGCAGCTCAGTTGGTTAAGCGTGCAACTTTGGTTCACTCATGATCTCACGCTAGTGGGTTCGAGCCCCGCATCACACTCTGTGCTGACAGCCTGGAGCCTGCTTCAAATTCTTGTCTCCCTCTCTCTCTGCCCTTTCCCCACTCACATTCTCTCTCTTTCTCAAAAATAAACATTAAAATTTTTTTTTAATAATTGAAAAATAAAAATAAGGATTCTAATGGCACCTGGGTGGCTCAGTCAATTAAGCATCTGACTTCTGCTCAGATCATGATCTTACCATTGGTGAGTTCAAGACCCATATCGAGCCCTGTGCTAACAGCTCAGAACCTGGAGCCTGCTTTGGATTCTGGGTCTTCCTCACTCTCGGCCCCTCCCCTGCTCGCACTCTTTCTCTCTCTCTCTCTCTCAAAAATAAATAAACATACATTTTTTTTAAATAAATAAAAGTAGAAATTCTATGACATACAAAGTTTGTCACTTATGTAGCATCAATATTATCCTGTCATTAAACATTTTGGAAATTGTGCCTTTAGTAGATATATAATTTACTTAGCCATTACCATATTGTTATCCATTTTAAACATTAATTAATTAATCTTTAACTGTATGCCTAATTTTCTCATGTAGTGAATTTTTCCAGAAAGTGTACTAGCCATGTAAGGAAATGTTCTTCTCAGCAGTATCTTGAAACCACTGCACATTATCTTTTTAAGGGATTTTTTAAAAGAAATGATTTTTGCCATTTTGAAACAAGGTTTAATTTTCATTACTTAGGTAACATTTTTTCCTTATGGATACTTGCCATTTGTTGTGTTTCTATTGTAAATTGTCTATTCATGTACTTGGCCCATTTTTCCATAGGGGTATGAAATATTTGCCAGCAGGTTTCAACACATATGGGAAAAAAGATATATTCATGGAATGTGCCTTTGAACCTGCATTCAAAAGAACTCAGACAGAGGTTAGTGGTGAATAAAGCAATTGCTTTTGCTTAATGACACAGGTGGGGAAAGAGTTTGTAGAACATGTTTTTCTTGAAAATAAGATATCTGTGGTTCACAATGTACGTGTACATACAAATCAGCTTCAAAAGTGCTTTCATAGAGGAGCTGCTGGAAATGTAGTATAAATATCTGCCTTTTGTATCACAACATTTCTTTAGAAGGGCATATATAATAGTTCTTTCAGACCTAAATTTAGGAGCTGATAAGTAAAGTATCAGAGAAGCTAGAAACTTCAGAGTCATCCTTGACATGTCCCCTATCTAATTGCTAACCAATTCCTGTTCATTTTTCCTGAGTGGCAATCCAATAGAACCTGCAGGCTCCATCCCCTTTGCCACTGTCTTACTTAACTCGAGCCTTGTCACATCTCACCAGGACCAGTGCAGCACCTTCCAAGTGTCTTAAGTCCATCTAAAGTTGCTCTCAATTAGTATCCAGTCATAGAGTTCTATCAAAGTTAAGTCAAGAGTTAAGTACCATTTTTTTCTTCTTAAAGTAGTTAAAGCCATCAGAAAAAAATGTATATGATTTTAAAAAACATAAAGGAAATAATAGTATCTCTTGTCCTATCTAACTCTCAGAAATAAAAGCTAAAATTGTTGACTTTCAGAGAAGATGGCAGAATAAGATCCTAAGCTCACCCTCTCCCACAGAGAGAACTAGAGAACAGCTACACCAGTGTGAATAATCCAGAAAAATGACTGGAAATTGGCAGAACAGATTCTCCACAAATGTAGAGAAGAAGTCACATGGGTAGGAAGGACAGACACACAGTCAGGAGCTAAATGGACCTACGTGACTGTCTGTGGGATGGAGGGATATTGCAGGCCTGAAATACGACAAAAATAGACCCTCACACCAAGTACGCCAGGCACAAGGAACCCACATGGAAAAGACAAATGCCCATAACAACTGGGTTTGAAAACCAGACGGGCCAGCTCTGGGAGAGTCAAGAGGATGATGAAAAACTGAGTTCTTGCTCTTAAAAGAGAGAGAAGAACAAACATCCCTGCAGAGATATAGCATAGAAACAGCAGTTTAGAAAATGCCTAAGGTATGTGGGAAGGAGATTTATTTACTAATCTCAGCGCCTATGCTGAAGGGGCAGGGATCTTTAGGAGGCTTCTTCAAGAAAAAGGAGACAGCAGGTGCCATTTCCCTCCCCTGTTCTCCAGCCAAGATACTGCAGGAACCAGCACAGCACCAACACTTACCACTTAACTTGTTAATAGTGCTTCCCCCCCATATTGGACACAACCCCTCCAGCCAGGCTTCCATTATAGGTCTCCTCCTACAGCAGACATGTTCAAATTTTGCTGGCACAGCATGACCCCACCCCCACATTCTCCTGTGGACTTGCTCCCTCTGGTCCTGTGGCAGGAGTTTTCTAACATGGCTCTAGATACCACAAGAGACCTGCACACACTTTGTCAACACCGTGCACCCACCCCTGCATTCTCTGGCAGACATGCCTCACTTAATATGCCTTTGGCCAGAGCCCATCCAAAGTGGTGCCACAAGCCTGGCAGTGTGCAAACAGCCCCAAAAGGGACCATCACCACTCCAGTGTGACTCCTGCCCCAGGGAGAGGGGGAGATAATCACATATACTGTTCCGACCGTGGCTCCAGCAGTGGGCTAAGGGAAGACCTTGGTCTGACTATAGGCCCAAGCCACCAACAAAAGCTTCACAGGGGACAACACAAGGAAAACATCCTGCAAATTAGTGCTACCACAGTTCTGGCAAATGCCTGGTTTGACTCAACTCAAGCCCAAGTGGCATCAGACTGGCTCATTAATAATGCAGGGACCAAACCATGCCCACAAAGGCAACAAGAGCCATTGCAGATGTCTGGACTGAAGGGAAACATCCTTCAGCCACAAATGAAGGGCCCATGCATTCACACAGGAGATACCCGTGAAGTGCCAGTTTCTGGTGAACTGGGGACACTATACTACCTCTTCTTCATAAGCCCACTGATTTCAAGAACAGGAGATGTAGTTTAGCTGACATTCCTAACACACAGAAACAGACACAGAGAGTTAGACAAAATGAGAAGACAGAGGAAAATGTACCAAATGAAGGAACAGGACAAAATCACAGTAAGAGATAAATGAAAGAGAGATAAGTAATGTGCCTGATAGCGAATTTAAAGTAACAGTCATAAATACACTCACTGGACTTGAGAAAAGAGTGCAAGACCCCAGTGAAATAAAGAACATAAAAGGAAGCAATCAGAGATGAAAAGCTCCATAACTGAAATTAAAAATAAAAGAAGAGAGAAAGCAGAACAGATCAGTGACCTGGAGAACAGCATAATGGAAAGCAACCAAGCTGAACACCACAGGAAATAATAATAATAATAATAATAATAATAATAATAAATGTAAACTGATACAAGGAACTCAGTGATAACCATCAAGCATTATAGACATCCCAGAAAGAGAAGAAACAGAAAAGGGGACAGAAAACTTATTTGAAGAAATAACAGCTGAACAGTTGCTAAATCTAGGGAAGGAACCAGATATCTAGATCCAGGAGGCAGATCTAGGACCAGGAGGTCCCTCAACAAAATCAACCCAAGGAGGTCAACACCAAAATAAACAGTAATTAAAATGGCAAACGATAGTGATAAAGAGAGAATTTTAAAAACAGAGAGAGGAAGCATTTACATACAAGGAACCCATAAGGCTATCAGCTGATTTTTTAGCATAAAATTTATAGACCAGAGGGAATAGCATGATATAGTCAAAGTGCTGAAAAGAGAAAACCTGCAACTAAGAATACTCCAGCTAGGCTATCATTCAGAATAGTTTCCCAGACCAACAATAGTTAAAGGAATTCAGCACCATTAAACCAGTCCTATGAAAAATGTTAAAGGAGATTCTTTGAATGGAAAAGAAAGACCATAAGCAAGAATAAGAAAGTATGAAACATAAAAGCAGCAAAAATAAGTATATCTATAAAAAAAAACTGACACGGGACTCACAAAGTAAAAGGATATAAAGTATGACAAGATATACCTAAACTGTGGGGGTACGGGGGCAGAGGAGGAGTAAAGAATGGGACCATCAACTTAATATAGACCGCTATATGCATAAGATGTTATATATAAACATAATGGTAACAACAAGTCAAAAACAAGTAAAAGAAATGAAAAAAAAAAAAAGAAAGGAAATAAAGTATATCACTAAAGAAAGCCTGCAAACTGAGAAAAGAGAGCAAAGAAGAAAGGAACAGAGAGAAGCTACAAAAGAACCATAAAACAAGTAGCAAAATGCCAAGAAGTCCATATCTTTCAGTAATTACTTTAAATGGAAATGAATTAAACACTCCAATCAAAAGACACAAGGGATGGAATGGATAAAAATGCAAGACCCATCAATACAGTGCCTAGAAGAGATTTATTTCAGACCTAAGGACACATGCAGTTTAAAAGTGTAGGGATGAAAAATTATCATGCAAATGGAAGGGAAGGGAAAGCCAGGGTAGTAATAGTTATATCACACAAAACAGACTTCTTTAAAACAAAGACTATAACAAGAGACAAAGAAGGATGCTATATAATCATGAAGGGAACAATCCAACAAGAAGATATGTTTGTAAATATTTATGCACCGAACATAGATGCACCCAAATACATAAAGCAGCTAATAACAAACATAAAGGAAATAACCAGTAGTAATACAATAATAGTAGGGAACTTTAACACCCCACTTACATCAATAGATATATCATCCAAACAGAAAATCAACAAGGAAACAGTGGCTTTGAATGACACATTGGACCAGATGGATCTAACAGATATATTCAGAACATTCCATCCTAAAACAGCCGAATACACATTCTTTTCAAGTGCACATGGAACATTCTCCAGAACAGAATTCATGTTAGGCCACAAAACAAGTCTCAACAAATTCAAAAAATTAAGGTCATATCATGCATCTTTTCCAACGACAATGCTACAAAACAGGAAATCAACCACAAGGAGAATTTTTGGAAAAAATACAAATACATAGAAGTTAAATAACATGCTATTAAACAATGAATGAGCCAAAGTTAACTAAGAAATTAAAGAGGAAATAAACAAATACATGAGGACAAATGAAAATGAAAACACAATGATCCAAAACCTTCGGGATGCAGCAAAATTTGCCCTAAGGAGGAAGCAATACAGGCCTACCTCAAGATGTAAGAAAAAATTCAAATAAACAACCAGACCATACACCGAAAAGGGTTAGCAAATGAAGAAAAAACAAAACCCAAAATCAATAGAAGGAAAGAAATAATAAATATTACAACAGAAATAAACAAAATAGAAACATATGAAATAATAGAAGAGATTGATGAAACTAGGAGCTGGACCTCTGAAAAGAAAGATAATTAAAATTGATAAATATTTAGCCAGACTCAGAGAGAGAGAGAGAGAGAGAACTCAAATAAACAAAAAGAGGAATTAAAGAGGAAAAATAACAACACCACAGAAATTCAAAGGATTATAAGAGAACAGTATTAAAAATTATGACAACAAATTGAACAACCTAGAAAAAATGGAGAAATTCCTAGAAACATATAACCTACCAAAACCGGAAAAGAAACAAAATTTGAACGACGACTAGTAATGAAATAGAATCAGCAATAAAAAAATTCCCAAGAAACAAAAGTATGGGACCACATGGCTTCACAGGTGAATTCTACCAAACATTTAAAGAACAGTTAATATATATTCTTCTCAAATCATTCCAAGAAATGGAAGAGGAAAGAAAGCTTCCAAATTCATTCTGTAAGTCCAATAGTATCAAAGACACTATCAAAAAAGAAAACTACATGCCAAAATCTCTGATGAACATAGATGCAAAAATCCTCAACAAAATATTAGCAACATACAATAATACATTTAAAAAATCATTCACCATGATCAAGTGGGATTTATTCCTGGAATTCAACAGTGGTTCAATATTCACAAATGAATCATCATGATACATTACATCAAAAAAAGAAAGGATAAAAACCATATGATAATTTCAATAGATGCAGAAAAAGCATTTGACAAAGTAGAACATCCATTCATGATAAAAACTCTCAACAAAATAGGTTTAGAGGAAACATATGTCAGCATAGTAAAGGCCATATATGAAAAACTCACAGCTAACATCAGACTCAACATCAAAACTCTCAGCTTTCCCCCTAAGGTCAGGAGCAGACCAAGGAGGTCCACTCTCACCATTTTTACTCAACATAATACTGGAAGTCCTGGCCACAACAATCAGACAACAAAAAGAAATAAAAGACATCCAAATTGGTAAAGAAGAAGCAAACCTCTCACTATGTGCAGATGACATGATATACTTTACAGAAAACCCTAAATTTCCACCAAAAAAAAATACTAGAACTGATGTATGAATTAAGTAAGGTTGCATGATACAAAATCAGTGTACAGAAATCCATTACATTTCTATCCAGTAATCATAAAATAGCAGAAAGGAAAATTATGAAAATAACCCCATTTATAATTGTACCAAAAGTCATAAAATACCTAGGAATAAACCTAACCAAGGAGCTAAAAAACCTGTACTCCAAAAACTATAAAACACTGCTGAAAGAAACTGAAGACAACACAAACAAATAGAAAAAAATATTCTGTGCCCATGGATGGGAAGAGCAAATCTTGTTAGAATGTCCATACTACCCAAAGCAATCTACACATTTAATGTGATCTCTATCAAAATACCAATAGCATTTTTCACAGAACTAGGACAAAGAATCCTAAAACTTGTACTTAATCATGAAAGAACCAAAATAGCCAAGGCAATCTTAAAAAAGAAGAAAACTAGAAGAATCACAATCCCAGATTTCAAGTTACACTACAGAGATGCAGTAATCAAAACAGTATGGTATTGGCATGAAAACAGATCCTTAGATCAATAAAACCGAATGGAGAGCCCAGAAATAAATCCATGATTATATGGTCAGTTAATCTACAACAAAAGAGGCAAGAAGATACAACAGAAAAAAACAGATACTCTCTTCAACAAATGGTACTGGGAAAACTGGACAATAACATGCAAAACGATGAAACTGGACCACTTTCTTATACCATATGCATAAATTGACTCAGAATGGATTAAGGCCCTAAGTGTGAGACCTAGAACCATAAAAATCCTAGAAGAGAGCACAGGTAATAATCTCTCAGACACTGGTGATAGCAATATTTTTCTAGATATGTCTATTGAGGCAAGGGGTAAAAAAGCAAAAATAAGCTACTGAGACTACATTAAAACAAAAAGCTTCTGCACAGCAAAGGAAACTATCAACAAAACTAAAGCCAACCTACTGAATGGTAGAATATATCATCAAGTGACATATCTGATAGTATCCAAAATACATAAAGAACTTATACAAACCAACAACAAAAAACCCTTAAATAATCCAGTTAAAAGTGGGTAGAGGACATGAACAGATATTTCTTCAAAGAAGATGTACAAATGGCCAAGAGACACATGAAAAGATGCCCATCATCACTAATCATCAGGGAAATGAAATGCAAATCAAAACCACAATGAGATAAGTCATCACACTTGTCAGAATGGCTAAAATCAAAAACACAAGAAATAACAAGTGTTGGCAAGGATATAGAGGATAAAAAAGAACCCTCATGCACTGTTGGTGGGAATGTAAACTGGTGCAGCCACTGTGGAAAACAGTCTGAAATTTCTTCAAAAAATTAAAAATAGAACTACCATATGATCCAGCAATTCCATGAGTGGGTATTTACCCAAAGAATATGAAAACACTAATTCGAAAAGACATATGCACCTCTATATTTACTGCAGCATTATGTACAACAGCCAAATTATGGAAGCAGCCCAAGTGCCCATTGATAGATGAACGGATAAAGAAGTTGTGAGTTACACACACAGTATTACGCAGCCATTAAAAAGAATGAAATCTTCCTATTTGCAACAATATGAGTGGATCTACAAAGTACAATGCTATGTAAAATATATCAGTCAGAGAAAGACAAATACCATATAATTTCACTCATATGTGGAATTTAACAAAGAAAGAAAAAGACAAACAAATAAACAAATAAAACCCAGACTCAACTATAGAGAGCTGATGGTTTCCAGAGGGAAGGTGGGTTGGAATGGGTGAAAATAGGTGATGGCAATTAAGGAGTACACTTGTCATGATGAGCACCAAGGAACAAACGGAATTGTTGAATCACTATATTGTATACCTGAAACTAATATAACACTGAATATAACTATGCTGGAATTAAAAAAGAAACAAGAACTCACAGCAGAGAGTCACATTGTTGACCACTCCATATTGTTTCAGCCCCATCAGGCAACTGGGCTGGGAAAGGCTTGCCTAAGCAACAATGGCAGGTGGCCAACTCCTTACGTGGTAGTCCACCAGCTATGGGGCTCAGAGTGAAGGGGTGGGCTAGTGGGTGCCTGCAGACAGGTGATGGGAAGAATCTGTTCATCCCAATTCTTTGTGCCATGCCATCAGGGATTTTTGCTATGCTACCTGGATTCTGCCCCTAAGACCTAAATACTCACAGTCTGAATCATTAGGAAAATGGCAGTCATTAATGGTCCTAAAAGAATGGGAGACAAGATTATGAACAAAATTTAAACCTTTCTTCTGGGGGCACATGGGCTGCTCAGTCGGTTAAACAACCAGCTTGGACTCAGGTCATGATCTCATGGTTCGTGAGTTTGAAATCTACATTGGGCTCTGCACTGACAGGGTGAAGGCTGCTTGGAATTCTCTCTCTGCCACTCCCTCACTGCTGTGTGCATGTACACAAGTGTGCGGTCTCTCTCTTTCTCAAAATAAATACCTAAAATTTAAAAAAAAAAAAAAAACCTTCTTCTGTTTGTGTGTTCACTGCCATATTCAGTTTTGTGCTGTGTTCCCAGTTACAGTCGCTTACCCTTCACTGTGTCCAGCCACTATCACACACTGAAAAGTCAACAGGCTTCTGTGGTTTCATTGATTTCTCACAGTTTTGTGGCATATTCCCCAAATCTGTTTTCCATTTATTCTTGTTGTCTCTAGGATTGATTTGAGGCAGGGAGATCTGACAGGCCTTCTGGTTTACCATCCCTGTAAGAACCAAAGGTTCATCTCAAAATATTCATATTCATACCGATTCTCTTCAGACATATCCCTAGAAATGCGAATGCTGTGGCATAGCATACCTAAAAACTTATGACTTTTGATATGTTTGTCAAACTGCCCAGAGTTATAAATAGAAAAAAATGCAGTTTTGGTAATTTACATCCAATCTTGCTTGAACAACCTTTTTCTCCCCTAACAAACAGTCTTTTATAGCATATCTAACCACATGGGGTAGCTTGTCACATGATGAACTCACCTCTTTCCTGTATCTGCCTCTGTTTCTGTTTCTTAGTATGATATTGCCTTTATTTTTTGCTTGGTTCCAACACAAATATCACCACTTGCATGGCTCCTTCCCCAAATTCCCTAAGCTTAGTCTCTCCTTTTTTTCTTTTAGTAGCATATTGTTCATACCTCTATTATAGCACAGTGTATTTTTATTTATTTACCTTTGTGCTTCTATACAGGTACCTCTAAACTGTGAAGTTCTTTTGGACAGATATTCTATCTTAATCATCTTTTTATTGCCAGAGGCTTGTAACTGGCACCATGTTAGTCAATCAGTCAATGTTTGCAAGACCAACGAATGAGTTTTCAAATAACCAGCAGAACCTGAACTAAATGTGCAAAACATGTTAAGCACTTTCTTTCAGTCTTAGAAACTATTTGTATTATCAGCTTTACTTTATAGGTTAGAAAACTGAGGCTCAGAGAGGGTAAGTAGCCTGTCTGAGGTAGAACTGAGATTTGAATCCCTACCTAATTCCAGAGTCAAGGGTCAAGGTAGCACAGCAAAAGTGTAAACAGGTTCCTACCTATGAGGTTAAGTTGAAATTTAATCACCAGGATCTTATGTTTCCTGCTGATTCTGTGTTTTGATCAATGTGTGGGGAGAAAATCAGAAAGGTTAGGCAATAAAAAGGCTCATTTTTTTTCTTTGTGAAGTCACTATTTCTAACCTAATGTAATCCAATATTTGAGACACATTACCTTCACCATTCAATTGTTTCAAAATAAACCAGAAACTAGAAGGATTAAATTATGTCAATTGTGAGAAATAACCCAAATGGTTTTTTCTTATAATAGCCTTGCTGAGAGACTATTAAGAGAACAGATATGAAAATATTCATCTGCCTTCAACATGACACAACCCATAGCTTTGTAAAACAGTTCTACTTCAGAATCTCTTTTTTATTAAATGTTTATTTAATTTGAGAGACAGAATGAGAACAAGTGGGGAGAGGCAGAGAGAAGATCCCAAGCAGGCTCTGTGCTCAGTTCACAGCCCGCCATGGGGCTTGAACTCACCAACTGTGAGATCATGCCCAAAGCCAAAATCAAGAGTCAGACACTTAGCTGACTGAGCCACCCAGGTGCCCCATCTCAGAAGCTCCTGAGCTTGCCTAATCATTTACTAGCATTTTCTGATTAACAGAATGGGGTAGGGAGAGAGCAAAAGGGCAATACTGAAAGAGGCAAGCAAACACACAAACATGACACAAGGTACTGGGCTAAGGTATGAATACAAGGTATTTAATTTCTAGAATCATCTTAAGAAATTTCAAGCATAAATTAATGACATATATGATGAAACACTTACTGATTTTACCAACTTTATGAAAAACTCTGCAGGTGCAGCCTGGGAACACATGTTGAATTACATAATGTTATGCCTCTGGTAGATACATATGGTTGAAGAATGACTATACAATGCCAAGTAGCACAGTGAGGTCATGTTTTCAACTGTCTTCATCACCGATTACCTGGCAGTCAACCATATTTACGAAGTGGAATGGATCACCCATGCCCCCAGTCAGCTCTGACATGCTCTGGTTATCTGGGCACAGACACATGGTCCAAGGTAAATGTCACTGATATGTATTCCCCTAAAGCTGAATAAAAACAAAGTCAGAGCTTATTGATTTAAAAAAAATTAATTTCTTTCTGCCAGACTTCATTTAGGCCCATTGCCTACTTTCTTTGAGAACACCTGGGCAAGCAGAAATTTCCATTGCTGATTTAGAACATGGGACAACTAAACTATAAAGAGCCCATTTCTTCTTGTCATTCAATACAGAGGGGAAAGGATCTTCAAAAGGGGCATGGTGAGAACTCATATTGCTCTGAGGAGTAAGGAACAAAACCAGGAAAATACCCCGGAGGCATAAGAACTTTGACCACGTTCTGATGTTATCCCTTCTGAAATTAGAGATTCTTATTGTTGGAAGATTATTTGTTTTATTAGTAAATTCCTATATTCACTGGTACCCCATCTTGATCATTTTATTAAATATGCTTTTATGGCACTTTAGCAAAGTACATGTCACAGGATTCCTAAATAAAAGAGGTGGAAATCCCATGTCAAAATGCAATGGGTGGTGGGGTGCCTGGGTGTTTCAGTCAGTTAAGCATCTTACTTTGGCTCAGGTCATGATCTCATGGTTTATGGGTTCGAGCCCCTCATTGGGCTCTGTGCTGACAGCTCAAAGTCTGGAGCCTGCTTTGGATTCTGCGTCTCCTTCTCTCTCTGTCCCTTCCCTACTCATACTCTGTCTCTCTCTGTCTCTCAAAAATAAACAAACATTGAACAAAATAAAAAAAAAAAATTGGTATGGGTGGAAATTCCTTGTCCAAAAGAGAGTAAAATTTAAGAAGAAGCCCTGAAGGAATGTGCCCCTGCATGCTCTCTTACTATTGAAAGACTTCTGTAAGAATAACATATTTAAGATTTTATGAAAATATTTAGTCCAGGGTGTTCTGACTTAGAAACAAAATGTTTAACAGATCTTGCATGTCCTAGATACCATGTCTCAACATGAAAGGCACATGTGAAGGGTCACTTAAGAAAGTAGTTGCAGTTGAGGAACACCATCACATTTCTTTCCTCAGTAAGCATTGTAAAATTAACTTTCTGAGCCCTCTTTCTTCCTGATACTGAAAGGAGCATCTCCTTATTAGAAGCAATGAAAGTGAAATGTAACAGGTGTGCATCATGTCACTTTTGAATATGGGAAGATGTGATTTAGGTCTGCTCATGAACAAATGACCCTGGAGATGCTACAATTCTTCTAACTCCTGGGTCATGACCCCAAGAGTGGAAAATAAACTGAATTATATGCAACTGGACAGACTAAGCCTGATGACTTATGCCATGTGTATTATAAGACCGAGCACGTAACTGTACTTAAGTCAGAGCAGTTCATTTTACTAAAGTGTTAGACTCATCTCTTTCTCTCTCTCTTTCTCTCTCTCTCTCTCTCTCTCTCACACACACACACACACCGTTTTCAACAACTGACATACAAATTCACAATTCCAGCCTACTTCACAATACCCTAAAAATGACCCAGGTCTGGTTGCTATGCAGACATCCCTATTTGCCGTACAAACGTATGGTAGACTGGTATTGTTTTGTGCTGGGGAACAGATAAATGACATGGATTGAAATTATGGTAAATTTAAATTGATGGCCTAATTAGTATTATCTCTTTTTGTATTCATTGTAAGAAAAATTATCCAGGAGGAACTCATTTTGCATTAATGTTGATATAAAGTGTAATTCTCCAGGACTTTCATTGTAATTTGGCATTAATTAATGCATCATTATTTTAAAGTGTTAATTAAATTGTTACAGAAAGGGACATCTGCAGTGGCACAGAAAGGAAATCACGTGAACAATTAGTTTTGTATAGGTCTGTGGTGCAGAATCGGAGATCATACTCCTGGAAGCAGCAAGAAGGCCGAGGCGGAGATGGCAGACACAACCCTGCTCTGCCCTGCTCGGCGCACTGTTGACAGGACACGGTAACTTCTGTTACCGTTTCCACTGTGTTCACATGAGGAAGGAGCAGTCTCTCCTCTAGAACACTGGATATTTGCTCCCTGCCTAGGACAGAAGGCACATCGGCAAGACCATGGGTCTTCATTTTCCTGGGAGTTTGGCGGACATCACTGACCATTTCTTTGTCAGGATTAAAAAAAAAAAAAAAAACCCAACAGATTCTTTCTATGTAATATTGTCGAAAGAGCTCAGAAATAGGCTGCTGTAGAAGGCTAGGTTAATATTTCTCCTGGTAATAAACTCCATACAAAATTGTGACAAATCAAAGGGGAGATAATCTGTGGTAATTCCTTACTCAATGGACCATCATTGTTAACGCATCTGGAAGTCATTGAATGCTATCATGGCTTAAGATGCATAATTCCAAGGAAATTCCACGATGATTTCATATATCAGGGAATCATGGCAATCAGATAGCAATGTGGGTTGGCAAGTCAAAGGAACTTGGGATTTGGAGGGAATATATAAAGTGGGCTCTAAAACACTCTGTCATCATGGTCTCACAAAACACAGAAATTTGGGGAATCTTGTTCTGTCAGCAACATCATCTTATATTTAGCCCTGAGGGGCTCTACTGAATGAGCATTGTTTTTGTCAAGAGTTGTAAACCAAGATCCCCACAAGAAGAGTATAAAAGGGTACAATGGAGTCATAATACGTAAAACTGTGAAGCCTTTAAATTGGTTTACATGTATATATTTTTTTCTGGATACCAACTTAACGTTAATGTTACAACCTTTACTTCAGCAGCCACAGTGAGAGTCTCTAATTTCTTAGTTTCTGTGAACTTTTCCTTACAGGTAATTCTGTTTTATGGACATATGGGTCAAAGCCCAAATACCTATAATCAAATTGAAGTTAAATCTTCCCTCTTTGCATCAAATGATAAGTTGGACAGAAAGGATCTGAATCACTCCATATCATTTTGACAGTTCTCCTTAGATTAAGCAAGCATTCACTTCCCTCCTCATGAAGATAAAAACTCCCTACAGATGGAGGTCTTTCTCTGGCTATTTGTCCAGGTTGGAGCCTACTGCCAGGATCGTTTGGTGAACAGTTAAGTTAACTGATTGATTCATTGTTGTTCCTTGGTAATTGCTTTCCTAAAAACAGGTGACCGCAAAGCTTCTGTAAGTTCAATAGGTTCTATCTGAGAGCAATTGGTTATATGTAAGATTAGTATTCTCAAATCCATGGTCCCAAACACTTTCATTGCCTGTAATATGAGTCACTAGAAAACTCTATGAAACGAAGCCGACTGAAAATCAAATCCAATGCAACTAAAGAGGAATATTTAGTCATTGGAAAAAACTAACTCTCCTGGCAGAGAAGGAAATGTTTTTGGAAAATAATAACAACAACAATAATAATAATAGTGGGGTGAAAAAAGAGTAAAACCAGACCACCACTGAAGTAATGGAAGAACTTATTCATCCTCTAGGAATGTGCTGGATAGACTTTACTCTGGGTTTTATCTTGCCTGGGGATGGACCCCTCATCTCTCAGTAAGGATTCCTCCAGTCTCCCCAGAGATTCTTGAAGTTAGGATGACTGTCAGCAAAACACCTTTAGTTCCTTCTGGCTCTGCATACCTACTTTGACCAAATTATTTCAGTTTATTGACTACCACTATCTGCTTTTATGAAACGACTTACTTCAGTTTAGACTCCTCACCACATCCCCACTTCCCAAAACACTGACATAGGGACAAGCAACAGGCTTACATTTTCTAACCTGAATATGACACGTGCTGGCACTCAAATGTCTTTTCCCAGCCCCACTAGCACACAGAATTTCTCCAAACTCACTTCCCCTCCTTGTAGTTCACCTTCATTTCTCTTCCCGTAACCCCAACTTTCCCCCTCTCCCTTCAACGGTGAACTTCAGCCCAAAAACAGTTTAGCAACCTCTTTGTTTTATGGTCTACTTTCATACCATGCTCTGAGGCTCTACTCTGAACCAAAGTGGGTCTGTTGTTTTGCCAAAGGACTTTTGAGTCTTTCTTAGGAAACAGAAGTTGCGTTCAATTGTGGTTTGAAACAACTTTTGCTTTGTTTTGTTCCACGGAGTTTGTCACCTTATAGTTTCAATAGTTCTACCTGGGGCTCTTTAGAAAATTCTGGTTTCTTTGTTAACATTGCTTCAGCCCCGCACATCAGATGGCAGTTCCTTCCAGGCAAGTAACATGTGTCTCGTTTCCTTGGTAGGTGTTTACAAATGCCGAGTAGACTCTTCTGCCCACTTTGGGCACTAAATAAACACTGCCGACGAGCAAGAGCGGACAGAAATTCAAAATGAGGAGAAAGAAAGCTTTTCTAGGCCCAAGGTCCGGATATTGGAAAAGGAATGTCCAGAGGAGCTTGCTACCTTTCCAGTAATAAGGAAACTGCAGAAAACCAGCAGTTTTGGACACAAAACCAGCTTTAATTTTTAAGTATAAGACGCTCCACATTCCTTACTCTAAATTTAGTGCTGTGGCATTCAGTTAAAACCACCTTGTGTCCAATAATATACTTCCTGGTCTGCCCTGAGGTCTTCAGGAAGCATTTTATCTTTCATATAATTGCCAGGGTGAATCCCTAGTTATAACATACTCTACAGCACATAAAATAATTGTTGCAACTGAACCCATCACATAAATATTAGTGATTGAAGAGACCGGTTGAGATAAATCAATGTGGGTGACATATTTAATAAACTTTGTATAAACATTGTTTGCAACAGCTATAAATAAAATTGTCTTTAGGAATTTTACATATTGCACATCCTTCTATTCATGGAGAGGCACGGGCATGATTTCTAGCTGCACTAAATGACAAGAAGCGCCTTTTCAAACCTGCCCAGATCAGACCAGGCAAGCAGAGTTGGGGAGCATGCCCACACCAGGTCTGGCATGTGCCGTGGCGTGTTCCGCTGTCCGAGCTCACCACATCGCTCACTTGCCCGCGGGCTTGAGATTCGGTCTGAGGAGATCTTCAAGCCAACGTGATTCTTCTTGCCTTTCTTTTTGTTTTTCCCCCCAAAGAAAAAGCTACACCATAAATAAAGCATGATGGAGATGGCATTTTACATTCACACAGATTTTGGCATAAATAAATAAAAGGGATTTTGTTCAAATTCTGTCATCCTTACATGCCATTTTCAAATTATCTTTCCCTACTAGTTCAGCATATTCGACTAAACTGTGAGAGTCCTCTTGGCTCCCTCCAGTGGCTGGCTGAGCTCTGATGAAACCATAGGGGTACATCTCTCAAGGCCCTACAGCCTGGTGGTTCAATGTGGAGTCATGTCCTTCTGACAAAATGAGATCAAATCCCTCTGGGAATTCTGCTTCACTCTTAGCATGCATTACCTTCCCAGAAAGGTTTAAGGTAGGTGTTGGTTTTAATTAATCTACTTCATAGTCTCCCATCCAAATTGGTTTATTTTACTGGTCCCATTTTATGGATGAAAAACAATCCACTGGAAGGCAGAGGAGGGACTGGTAATACTCGGAGGGCAGGGCAATGCCTCACATCTGAGCACAGGACCACAGAGGGGCGTAGAGGAACCCCTTTCACATTCTCTGCCTTATTATTGTTAGAGTCCAATGGATGACAAATTGTGGAAATATTTAGTTTACTTTCTGAAAGAGGTCAGACATAATACAGCGTGTCTTCAGCTTTAAGCTTAATGAAATGTCACATCCACATTTGGAAATTCAGGTATGAACTATGGGTCTTATATTGCCTGAAATTTACAACTTTCGCATTTATTTTTATTAGTAATATTTAGTAGCTCAATATATTTCCCTGGCATTAATGGAAAAAACATGGTGTCTTCAAGCAGCCAAAATAATCTCTCTAAATTCTTCCCGAGTTTAAACAAAGGCCATGCAATTTAATGGCTGAAGTTATTGTTGTATATTTCCAGTGTGCTGGGTTCAAATTCCATCAAATTAGGCTCTAATTAAAATTCACCTGAACTATTTTTTTCATCGTGTAATTATTTTTTAATTCCTAATGACTCATATTAACCTCCTTTACTCAAGGGGGAAAAAGGAGAAATTAGGAAAAAAAAGGAAGCAAGGCAGGGAAAAGAGCAGATGAATTAGAGGCTGTTATGATGCCTTTTTAAAACGCAGCCTGAGAATTGGGTGTGCAGCACAGAGATCAAGAGGAGACTTAATTAGGGCTCAACTGCTCAGTTCATAGTTCTTGGGTCTTTATAAAAGCTAAGAGCAAAGCTAAATCATGTGTAATTTGCCATTATTTTCCCAGATAGCTCTCCCTGAAATGTTATTTTTCACTTGCCTTTTCATTTTTTTTTCATCTTGAAAGCATGGTATCAGACCTTGTATATACAGCGCACCACTTGCCTGCTGTCAGAGAGAGAAGTGACACCACTTGTCACTACCAATCTCTTCACGTCTGGTCTCATCTGAGCAATACATACAGCCTGATTTCCAGGTGTTTGTTGAAACTCCAAGTTATGTAACATGTCTTTGCTGTGCTCAGAGCTGAAAAGGCAGCCTCACAGGGGGGAATAAATCCTTAACTTCCTAAGAACTCTGAGGGTACACTCTACTGATTTTAGCCCAGCTCTACATTACTGAAAGGTCGCTTTGGGACAGACAGGGGAGGCATTGCCAGGCTGAAGAGGAAATGGATAGATTCAGCAGTGGGCAAGTAGCAAGGATGGGAAATTTTTTACAAACTTTTTAAAAATCAAAACAATTGGAGTATATGGTTCCTATTGAATTTAACCATTACTAAAAACACTGTACATTTAAAAATATATTAGTCCCTCCATTCACTTCCATGCTCATATATCCTACAAATACTTTTTCAATGCTTTGAACTGTATTTAGAGCTATGCAGCTCTATTGTGATTTATTAATTTAAAACATTATCTGTTGATCTCTTATAACGGTAGATGAAAATTTTAGCTCTTTAGACACACTCACACATGCACACGCGCACACTCTCTTTCTCTCTCTCTCTCTCTCTTCTCCCTTCCCCTGACCCATAAAATAGAGTTTTATCAATTTGGAGTTAAAGCCGTATCTATAATTTTTATTGTTGTTACTATGCACATGTATTTATTTTGTGGGCCAAGTAGTTGATTCTGCTTAATTTATTTTCTTGTATGACTTGTTTTTCAAAATTAATAATTTCATCATTTCTTCTTTTGTTTGGTTTCTTTTTAATCTAATTATTGACTCATGCCCCCAAAGTGTGCCTCGTAATTTAATTTCTCACTCAGTCAAATCTAACAAGTAAAATATCTGTTTTCTTGTCAAATCTCCTCAAGTTCTTTATCATCTGCTTTCAATCTGGACTGGCAACTTCTAGGCCTGCTGCACAGTAATTGCCTCCTGTATTTCCTTTTGAGTCATCCTAAGAATTACTTTATCCTTTCTCCAACATTAGATCTGTTTTTTCTTTACAACCATGTTTTGGAGAAGCACATCCTCCAATAGCTTCCAGAGAAAAGGCAAATTTAGTATCTTTCTCCCCTCCAAACTTTAAAGCTATTGCTCTACTCTTCTGTCTCAAAATTCTGCAGTCTAGAAGTTCAATGCCATCTCTTTAGGGCTAACATTCCAAAATTTCATTACAACTCACTTTGCCATGGTCTTTTGTTTAATCAATTTGCTAGGTACACAGAGGCCTTTTCATTTTGAAATTATATTCTTCATTTTTTTTTTAAAATAATTTCCTTGCCATTATTTTCTCTATTCTCTCCTTCTAGAGTGACTATTTAGTATATGTTAGCCCTCATTTTTGGTTCATGAAATGTTCCAAAACATTTCATCTGTTCATCTCTATTTTTGTTCTTTCTGGAATATTTTTTGCCTGCATCATTTAACACTTTGATTAAAATTTTGGTTGTCATATATTAATCTTAAAAATGTTTTATTTTTTCAGATTGTTCCATTTTTTTTTGTAGCATTCTGTTGTTGATTTATTGGTGAAATACCTTCTCTATCTCTCTAAAGATGTTTATTCTTTTCACAGTCCAGATTTCCTATCAGTCCTGTTCTTTTGTTTGTTTCTTTTTATTAAAGCATCGGGCAGTTCTTAGCTCTCTGTTCATAGTTAGGCATTAAGGAGTTGATAGAAAACCACATATTAGTGCATCCATGAACTAATGGGCACCTCTATAGCACAAAAGCATGACCAGCTAGCTTTTTCACTGGGCCATCCAACTATTGTTACCTGTAGGTGTATGCTGGTTTGATTTTGCTGGAGAAGGCTCCTCCAACTTCCCAATCTGCTAACATTTTGGAGTTGGGCATAGGAGTAGGGATGGTAGGGGAGTTAACTCAATATTCATTATGAGACTTTCCCTTAACCCCTAAATTTGCAGTTCCTACCACATCCCAATTTATTTGCTGTCTGGCATCTCCAACTCTTCTCAATGGGTATTTATTTGTTTGTTTGTTTGGGTGTTTTTGATTAAAAGAGAGAGAGAGAGAGAGAAATCTCCGTTATTGTTGTAGTTGTTGTTTTAGGTCAGATATAGCTGCTGGCAGAACTAGCAGAAAGGAAAGTTCTCATTTCTTCTCTCTTCATTTAACACACAGTGAATGCCGCATTGCTTTCTCTAGGCAGCAAGAGACTTATCTGTTCCCTCTCTCTTCCTTTCCTAACTTGAGTAATCATGTGACTTTGAATACAGGGAATTTTATTTTTATATTCTAATGCAATATGCTATAGTTATAAGCAAGGGGTTTGGAACTAGAAAGACTTGTGCTCCACCTGCATTTACTACCTGAATGATGGTAAACAACTTTTCTAGATTCTAAAGTTCTCATCATTAAAATAAGACAACTTTGAGACTCTTTTTTCTCAACTGTGACATGCATATGTAATATTTTTTCTAAGGGTTAGAATTACATGAGCTATTATTTATAAATTGCCTACCACGTAAACTTCCCTTAATTTTTTTTCCTTAGAATCTTCATAGGTCAATGTATCAGTTAGGATTCAGCTTAGCTGTATATAAAGAAAAAATCAACAAAACTCTGGCTTAAGTGAGATATCAGTAGCCAGTCCTATTTATGGTAGGAACTTAGGCTCTTATTAGCTTTCTGTTCCAACACTTAAAATATAAGGGTGATAGGGTGCCTTGGTGGCTCATTTGGTTAAGTGACTCTTGATTTTGGCTCAAGTCTCAGTTGTGGAATCAAGCCCAATTTGGGCTCCACCCTGAGTGTGGATCTTGCTTGGGATTCTCTCTCCCCCTCTGTCCCTCTCCCCAACTTGCACACATGCTCTCTCTAAAATAAAATAAAGGTGACAATAACATTACCATCATTTGGATATTAAAAGAATGAAATACGTATGAAGTGCTTAGTGCAGTATTTGTATATGACAAAAGTGCAATAATTTTTTTAAAAGATAGAAAATCCAATCAGGTTAGTTGTAATAAACTAATTGACAAAGAATCTAGAAATATAGATTGTTTATCACAAAGCATGAACAGTGCAGCCATCAGAAATTTGACAGTAAATTCTGACTCACCTACAATTGTTTAGAGTAAAAGCAAGCAAATGAGCAATCCAAAGTGTACCTCTAGTAACAAGTCTGCTGCTATTCCATTTTAGGGCATGTAGAAGCACTCTCCTAGGTTTATTTTCCCCCTCTTGGCACATATTCTCAGTCTATCAGCCAGACAGGGGCTATGATTATAACCATCATCATCATCATCATCATCACTCCACATAATCTACACAAGGTCAGCTGTTCAGACAATTTCATGCATCTTGTCACAGTAACATCAGTTCACATAAGTTGTGCCTCATTCTTAGAAGACAATTTCTGTTAAACTGGGAATCACCCCGGTAAATTCTAGATCTAACTTTTATAGGCATTCCATTGTTCTTTTAGTATCTTCCCTCTAGGGCCTGGCCGAAATATTAAATTCCTTCTAAGACAAAATTATGATAGCCTGATGAATAAAAATGTTTTTCCTTTCCCACTAAATATTCTCTAATAATTATCTGGAATGCTATAATTATTGTATTCTAAATAGTAAGAGAAAGAATTTTCTGAAAACTACCTCAGACTACTTTTCATTTTTGCTTGTTGCTCTGGAAGTTTTTATTTCCCCGAATCCTTCCAGAATCTGCAAGAGCCAAATAACTTTTCAATGTGCACCAATTCTTCTATGTACTTTATGTAAATTGTGAAAAGCAAGATTTTCCGGCTGAATCATTAACTGTGTTAATAAACAAAAGGGCAAATCTCTCCCACCTCTCATCATGAAAGAGATGGCTTTTTTCTTCCCCCTCTCAACCAAAGCCAGCAGATCCAAACAACCTGAGAAACCCAAGTGGATGTCCATTGGAAAGCAGTCTATTTCCTGATGGTTCTGTGCTCTCTTCCCTGGATGATGGACAGGTAGTGAAAAGTGTTACACACAGAAGATGGTAGCCAGTTCAGGACAGGGCTTCCTCTGAAATTATGCTGAAATGAATCATGGGCCTAAGTCTATTTTGTTATCCTAAAATTTCTTTTGTGCACTAGTGGTCATGAAAATGTTTTATGGCCAAATCTAGATCACTTCGCCCCCAATGAAACTGTGATTCTTAAAACAGAAAATCTAAGAAAGATGCACACTGGGCAGCACCAGCAAGGTCAGCTAATTCATCAAGAGCCAGGCATAAAAGTCCACATGTTTCACTTTGCCAGTAAGCTTGTCTGCTTCATCTAGTGCCAACAGCTCAATCCTCTGAACAGATGATATATTGAATAAAGGAATCTTTTCAAATTCATGGAGTACTTCAGGTCTCATCTTTCCAATGTATCATTTGCTACAAGAATTCATTCTATCATTTTAGCATCAGCACATGGATTATGGTGCCAAGTCAATATTCTTGGAGGTGCTGAAGTAAAAACTACATTCTCCTCCTCAATATCCCATCAAGACAATGGTAAATTTTTGGAACTAATTCACTGTGTGTCCTGGGGTTTACAGAAGTTCCCTTACATAGAAATTGAATACAACATTCTCCAATGAGGTTTTAACTTTCTATTCTTTGTCAACAATTGCTAATAAAACAGACAATAGCCTTGTAATTGGGCGGAAAGAAAATAAATCAATTTAAGCAATTACATCTGGGAAATTCACTGTATTCACCAAATTTTTGGCTTGGAATCCCAGAACATAATCTACTCCTCTTGGTTTATTACTCAGTGGAAATCTATGGGACCACAATAATAGTCACATTCCATATTGGGAGTCTGTTTTCCATAGGTCTAATTTTGCTGGTGAGCTGTTTCTAGAGGCCAACCAACCTTTACGAAATCATTTGAGTTTAATTTTCTCTCCTCTGCACCAGACTAAGAGTATCATCATGAGTTTCTGACGGTCATCCCACAATCTTCATGGTTAAGAAGCAGGGGAAACTTGTCCTTTGCCCTCTGCACAGGCAGAGAAAAACCGAAAAGTGGTCCATAAGGAAGGCCTGCTGTGTGATAGGGTCAAGGGTCCATACAAGTGAAATACTACTACTTTTTCCATGATGATGAGTGTTGGTCTCTTCTGATGTGTGGATGTGACCCAAGATGATGTTCATCTATAGTACAGGCCAACAACAAATCCCAAAGGAGAGAAGGAGCTCAACCAGAGTGGGAGCATGGAGGTTGGCAGTGTAAGGCCTCTGGGTGAGAGGTGTTGAAGATTGATGGGATTAGAAAAGGGACTGATATGTTTACATTGTTACAAGCCATTGTTCATTGTAAGGCCCTTCCCATATGTTAAGAGTGTGATACTGTCACTTCCGTTAAAGATCTTTTCATTAGAGAGAGCCCCAGATGATCTGTATAGACTGTCTGTATCATAGATGCAGTATATACACTGTCTGTATATATTCTGTATGCTCAGTAAAGGTTGGCTGCTCTAAATCCTTATGTGTGAAAATGGCAAAATTTTGTGATGGACTCTCTGCTCTCAGGGAGCTTATGATCTGATAGGACAAGACTTTACACAGGAAATATCTCAAGAAAAACATATGTCACTATGAATAAGGACCCAAATATATGACACAGAGATGTTTGGCAGTTTGGTTCATCACTGCACCTCCAGGCTCTCAAACAGTGCCTGGCAAGCTGTAGGTGGCCTACAGATGTTTTTCAATACATGAATGAGTGAATTATTTCACACAAAATGTACTCCAGTCCAAAGTAGAGGTTTCACAACTGAGTAGGTTTACTTTCAAAATGTTACCCACTGCATGATTTCATTTATACAACGTTCTTGCAATGACAGAATCAGAGAAGTGAGGAACACATTAGCAATGGCCAGGGGTTGGTAAGAATAGGCAGGGAGGTGACTGTGACTAGGTGAGAATACATGGGATCGTGCCAGAGCTGTTCTGTATCTTAATCATGCTGATAATCACGTGGATCACATGTAACAAAATTTCACAGAACTTTTTAAATGTTTTTTTTCATGGTTATTTATTTTAGAGAGAGAGAGAGAGAGAGAATGAGTCAGGGAGGGGCAGAGAGAGAGAGTCACAGAATCCGATGCAAACTCCAGGTTCTGAGATGTCAGCACAGAGCCTGATATGGGGCTCAAACTCACGAACCGTGGGATCATGACCTGAGCTGAAGTTGGACACTTAAGCAACTGAGCCACCCAGGTGTCCCAAAATTACACAAAACGTAATCCCCACATACACAAATGACCACATGTAAAACTGATGAAATATCAGTTGGAGGAGTGCATTAATGTCGATATAACCTGTTGTGATATCATGCTATGATGACATAAAGTGTTACCACTGAGTAAAACTGGGTGTCCTCTGCATTTTTTTCTTACAATTGCACATGAATCTGTCATTATCACAAAATAAAAACTTTAGAAAAAATATCCAAAAAACTTGCACAGGCTTATTGGAGAAGAGTTCAAAGAGAAGTAGGGTCAAGGTAGGACTTGGATAGAAAGAGAGGAGAGTGCGTGGGTGGTGGGGTGAATGGGCTGGAGAGTAGGCTTGTGAGAATCCCCAAGGGAACAGAGGCTATGGTAATACAGAAGAAGCCAGCAGCATGGCTTTTAGTACAAAAAGTATGACTTTTAGAGTCTGCCCTCCCTCACTCTGTAGGCCAGTTCCCACACTCATTTATATAAGGGCAGTAAGCCCCATGATCTCTGAATGCAGGGCTCCTCATTTGTATCACAAAAGGTACCTTCTTTGTACAGATAAAAAGCATATACAGAGGATCTAACTCCGATTTTGGCACACCATTGATATTTAGCAAATATAGATTTCTGTCCCTTACCCTTGGACTCCAGGTCAACCAGGATTCTTGAGTCAAGTTCAAGGCAGGTTACTGCACATTCTTTTTATTTTATTTATTTATTTATTTTTACAAATAGTTTATTGTCAGGTTGGTTTTCATATAACACCCAGTGCTCATCCCCACAAGTGCCCCCTTCCATGCCCATCTCCCCTCTTCCCCCCCAACACCCATCAGTCCTCAGTTTGTTCTCAGCATTCAAGAGTCTCTCATGGTTTGCCTCTCTCCCTTTCCCCCACCATTTCCCCCCTTCTTCTCCCCCTTGGTCCTCCATTAAGTTCCTCCTAATCCTCCTATACGTGCAAACATATGATATTTGTCCTTCTCTGCCTGACTTATTTCGTTCAGCATAACACCCTCAAGGTCCATCCATGTTGCTACACATGGCCAGATTTCATTCTTTCTCACTGCCAAGTAGTATTCCATCGTATAGATAAACCACATCTTCTTGATCCATTTGTCTGTTGATGGACACTTAGGTTACTGCACATTCCTAGCAATGCTCAACTTTGGGGAAGCTGAGGAAGAAGGCAGTGCCAGAAGCAGAGACCTATCACCCCTAGCCCTTAGCTATAGAGTAGGTATAGTTTAAGGAGAAAATGTGAGCAGGAGATGAGAAGTGCCCTGAGTCTGCACTGAGAGGCATGCCTTGTCTAGAGAGAGGACAAAATTTTCAGAGCAGCCTGTCACAACCAGCAGTTTGAATCCCCATAGACTCCTGGCTTTGCTCACCTCTGTTTACACTTGGACTAGGCAAAGAGACAGAGCGCGGGTATCTCTGGCCAGTGCCAGTATGGTCATGCTGAGCCCAGGCACAGTGTCAGCCAGGATCTGAGCCGCCCGGGAAACCAGCCACGCTCCTAGGGGACAATTCCCCGTGACAACAACAGCGGCAGCCACAGGCACAAAACAGAAAACTTTTTAAATAAAATGTTTGCTCACATACCAACAATTTTCTTAAATCTATATTGAAAATTAGTACCAATTTGCAGACACATGAGAGATGTACAATAATAACTTTCCAAGGAGTGTTTCTCCCTCATTTCCTCTAATTTCAAAATTCAAAATGATTACGATTTGGAAATCTTGGTTTGTGCGTGTGTCTGTGAGTGTGTTTCAGTGTGTGTGTGTGTGTGTGTGTGTTTTGTCTACAGTGGGTATTAGAACACTTTCTGCTATTTTCCTCCAAAGAAGGAAAACAGATTGGAGAAACGAAATCCTAAGCTGACAATATATAGTTTTGTAAATACAGCATGGAACGATACAAGCATTTACCAACAGGCATTAGCTGCAACAATATGAATTCCACGGCTGAGCAGTATAAAACATATTTAGAGCCCCTGATGTACAGCATGCTACCGATGTCGTAGGATCGTGTTTATTGAGATGTACAGTGAAACCCAAGAAGCTGATCGCGTGCAAGAAAGGAATCTAAATTGACTTCTCCAAATTTCTGCTGCTTTCAGGTCATAAAAACCTACCACTGTAGACTCTAAACAAAATCTCTGTCAAAATGGACAGTTAGTTTGAGATTCAGTCAGAAATGTCAGGCTAGGAAAAGAAGTCAACATTTCTTGCTACAGTGGTAGTGTTTTTGTTTCATATTTGTGTGTGGGGGGGGGGTGGTTTGTATTGTTCTGTTCGTTTTCTCTTTTTGATACTACTAATACATCAGGCATCCAATCATGAAAAAACAATGTCTGTGTCACTAAAATGGCCTCCAGGCATCCAGTCTATCTACATTGGGGTTAAACATCTGTGTGAAGATGTGACAGCACACCCTATAAAAGGTATTATTGAGTAATATAGACTTTCTGTAATAACCAAACAGTAAAGAATATAGCTTTTTAAAGGTCTCCCCATGGCTGATCTCATGACTCAAAGATAAGACACTGTGCTGCAAGCTAAGTAATAAAATCTGGTGGATACTCTGGGCCAGCTTGTGACAAATCATATCAAAGTATTATTAAAGAAAGAAGTTGAGACCCAAGACTATTATTGATTCTTGACAGAATTTCTTATAAATAAAGTGTTGCAATCAGGTCCTGGACTTGCCAAGGTCCTGGTAGAATTCTTCCTATTATAGGGGAGGCTGCGAAACAGTAACGCTCCATTAGTGAGAGCTGAGAGCCTCTGTGTGCAGCACCACAAGGATGGGTCATGGTCAAAAGAGAGGCAGTGAGAACACAATTTCCAAAGGCCTTTTAAGGCACTCATTGCTGATCCTTTTTTGAAATGGGTAAAGGTGCCTCTGAGTTTCCACAGGAAGCAGTTTGTGCCCTGACTGTGTTAGCAGAATGAATCTGTGACCCTTCTGAGCACTAAGGACACACCTCCATTAGTGTCCATATTCTTACAGGGAAGAGGCTGATACAGTCAACTGAAATGACAGGGTGATAAATATAAAACCACTATCATCAATAAGACTGGAATGTAAAAGCACTTAGTTTCAGCCTAAGTAACTCACAGAAAGTTTGGTTTCAAGAACCAATGCGTCATCCATCACTACTCTACCTTCTGTTGACAAAGTAATTGTAAGATATCTAGAATGGAGGTTCAATACGAGCTGACATTTTTGAAAGGAGGAATTGTGTGCCGTACTTACTCATTACATGTATTTTTCCTCCACTAAAGATGTTTCCTTTTTTAGTTTATGTATGAATAACTTTAACTAAAGTTCCCCTGACACCCTGACTTTGCTCTGAATAGCACCTATATTCATTAACATAAAACCTGAAAGAAAATAATTTTAATGTAGTTTTTTTTAACACTTCAAAAGCCTCTAACAAATTGATCGAGCACAATTATGCATTCTAAAGGGAATTATAAAGAGATCACAGAAGGTTGAAAAGTTCTAGTTTAAAAAAAAAACTTTGGGGTGAAAAAGAAAAGAAAAATAGGCAGTAAATGTGAAACTTTGATGCACATTGAATTAAAGTAAACTTAAGGCTTTTTAGTTATTTTTAAATGTTTTCCTATAAATGGAGTGTTCACAGAGAAGAATAAATAAGAGCTCCCGCAAAAGGCTCAGGTAATTTGACAGAATGAGGTATATTTCATAATGTGTATAGACTTTGGAGTCAGACAAAGCTGGGTTTGAATTTCTGCTCTGCCACTTGCTACCCACATGATGACCAACAAGTTACTTCTTTCTAAGACTTTTCTCCTCATCTGTAGCTGATGTAAGAATCAAACCACGCATTTTTTAAAATGCTTATTTATTTATTTTGAGAGAGAGAGAGAGTGAGCACAGGGGAGAGGGAGAGAGAGGGAGAGAGAGAATCCCAAGCAGACTCTACACCGTTAGTGCAGAGCCCAACGTGGGACTTGAATTCACGAACCATGAGATCATGACCTGAGCTGAAATAAAAAGTCGGATGGCTTAACTGACTGACCACCCAGGTGCTCTGAAACCACACATTTTTAAAAGCGGTCCACCTTCTGCTTTATGCAGAGTATTTATGAAATTGGCCCTTCCAAGCCTCCTTCCAAGCAAACCATAAGATGATCAGTTCTCCCTTTCTTTAAATCCTATAGAACTTTTTTTTGAAGATCTAATTATCTTCACTTAAGTTCCAGAAGACAAACTTTCTCTTAAGATGAGTACTTCAACTCAGGCTAATGTCTCTATCCTACTTCATCTGCAAGGGAGCATTCCTGTAATTTCTTTGTTCAACATATTGCTCTCAATCCTATTGTTTTTGGGGTTTTTGTTTTTTTGTTTTTCTTCTTCTTCTTTTCTTTTTTTTTTTTTTTTGGCAAAGTTCAGTTAAATCTCCTACTTTCTCCAAAGAGCTATTCCAGATTCTTCCAGGCAGATCCCCACCCCTCTAGTGGCATATTGTATACCTTAATTTGCACTGCACTGTGAGAGGGCAGCAACTGTGTCTTGTTTGCCTTTGTACCCACAGTAGCTAGCACTGCTGTTTTCTGGTGGTAAGCTCCCAAGCAATGTGCATGTCTTACCAGTTTGCTGTCTTATAAAACCAGGCTAGGGGGTAAGTCCCAGAACTTGGAATAAAATCCTGAAGTAGTTGAACCATAGCACTAGCCCTTTTACATTTTGCAAATGTAATCACTGTAATCACCATGCGGAGTTGCGGAAATTCAGGCAGTCAATCAAAACCACTTACTGAGCCCCAAAGCACTGTGAATAAGGGGTATGCAAGAGAAATAAAAAGCAGTGCACAAACCTTTGAGAAACTTACTATCTCACTAAGAAAATATCCATGAGGGGGATGTTAAAAACACACCACCACCATATGTAGGTTATAAATCTTGGACTACCAGGCAATAAACCTCAGCGGATATGTTCCTGGTTGCCCCAAGCCATTGTATAGAAGTTATAGTGCAGAGAGCATATCAGTAAAACTATATTGGACCTGTTGCTCTGCATGAGGCTAGATTTATATTTAGCTAAAAGTCCAGGCAACTGGGACAAATCTCCTCTCTTTGTTTCAAGTGACAACACTTCCTAGTGGTTAAGTACTTGAGCTCCGACAGTCAGCTTTGACGAACAGGGCCAGGTCTCTCTGGTTTCACCTGTGTGACCTTGAACTCAATCTCTTTGTGTCTTAATGTCCTCATCTGTAAAATGAGAGTAAAAATGGGATCTTTCTTGTGGCATTTGGGGAGGCAGAGGACATAAGTAAATTCAAGACAAGCACAGGAACAGTACCTGGCCCAAAGTGACCACTCAGTAAGCACCACTTATCATTAATTGTTTCCTGGAAAGCAGCATATTTTGGCAGGAATGCCATTCAGTAAGGGTCTCGACTCCTTGGCAAAATTCATCCCCAAGTTTATGAGCTCACCTTGCATCTTTCTGCTGGTTGGATTTTCCCTGTACTCTAAATTACATTGGCCTCGTGGATTATAGTAGCAATGACATAAAGGAGAATATGGGAGAAAGGGCTAGAAGTGGTGGCTAAAGCAATTCTTACTTAGAAATGTGATGAGAATTCTGAAATGAAGATGGTGAATGGGGTCAATCATTTAACTGAGAGGACGGGGCAAGGAACTTGAGATCTTAAGTGTGTGCTGCTCTTGTAATAGCAACAGTTTGCCCCATATTTTACACACATAACTATATAGTACTTACCCCAAATGCCCATTACATCATTTATTATCCCAATTTCAAAGTTAAGAAAACCCAGGCTCTGGGATGCTAAGTGACTTATCCAGGGACAGACAGGCAGCACGTGTTGAATTCAGGACTGGAACCCAATTCCGATTTCAAACTCCTTAGTCTTTCACAGGCACTCTTGTCCCTGTGAAATAGTTCTCAAAGGAGAAGAAAGATTGCTTTGCCAGGAATCAGATTTAGGGCCTACCTTTCACCCTGCACACAGGTTAGAACCACTAGTAAATCTCTCTCAATTCTAAAGAGCAACTGGCTTTAACCAGAATCCAGCCTATGCATCATGTGCACCAAGGAGACAAACTCTGATTCTTTACCTTGATACTTTGTCTGTCCCATTGTAAACTTTAAAAGACAAAAAGCAAACACTCCTTTGTGTTTAGATGCTCTGCTTCTGCCTCCTGCAGCAGCACTTGGGTTCCTGAAGCACCTGAACCCATTTATTTCCCATCTGTTTCTTGCCTTCCTAAAGCAGCTTTATTGCACCCCAGAAGGCTTTCTCTCAATTAGAGAGGGGAGAGGCACTCAAAGACACGCAGGATGCATCAGAGACTGTGCAGGTAGGCAAGGAGGATAAACAGGTTCAAGAGGACTGTAGATATCTCATCCTGTAGCACTTAGACACACATCGGCCTGGCTAACTCTTGTCTAAAGGATTACAATTCAAAAAGACTTGTACCTACACATCCATTATGTGGGGTGGTGGGCTGGGGGAGCTGACTTTGCCATATAGGGGGTGGAACATAGGTGGTACTAAAAAATGGGAAAGGGATACAAATCGCTGGGGAAGGTTTTCATGCATGTTGTTAAAATAAATATAAAGGCAACTTTGGAAAGCTACAGGGCTGCAGAGTAGTCAGAAGGCTGGGTGAATCAGTTTTCTTACTGAGGATGGCCTCAAGGCTAATCCCTCTGAAGGAAACAAACAAACAAAACACATCTAAAGCCCATCAGTTTGTATCACTGACTAGCTGCTCCTGGGGAAAGATTCCCATAGGAAGCCCCGGAAGGTGTTTCCCCTGAGCCCTGCCAGGTTTAATGGCTCCTGTTTGGATCCAATTAGGACTGGCTTGGGAAACTGGGAGAGAACGGAATCGGCAGGGGTGGGGAGAAGCAATAGAGGGCAGAGGGGACTCATTCATAGCTTTTCAGAGGGCAAAGGGGACTCGTTCATAGCTTCTTGGGTATCTGGAAACAGTGCTCACTCATGACTTCTCTTACTCCAAATTGTTATGAGAGCCAATTATTCCACCTATTAAGGTTTTAATGTGGCACCAATAAGTCAAAACCGGTTTAACAACTAAGAATTATAGTTGGTATAAAATGTTTGAATTTGGGCTAATAACATATACTAAGTTATTAGACAGATGAGATTTAAAATGACTAAGGTAAGAAATTGGGTTCATAATGGACACATTAATAGACCACTAAACTGACTTTAAAGGCTCTGGCAGGCACAGTCAAGACACCAAATATATAACAACTCCATCCATCTTGAGCTTCCTCATCATGTCACCTAATAGAATTTCAAACACTATTAGCACACTGATAAATGCTTATTATGTATTATCCATGCATGCTGTCCTTTGAATTAAAAGACAAGAACAGGCACCTATCCCTTTGTGGAATCAGTTCATCCTTCTTTAACTTGATGCTGAAATGCTGAGTGTACTTCTCCAGGTTGTTTGAGGAGCCATGAACTTCTCACTAATTTTAGGAAGACTCTTTTGTGACCAGAAGGACCATAGCTCTGACTGGATAAATCAAGGACAACTTGAGCAAAAGCACCAAAACAGCTTCTGTGAGACTGAACTGGTCAATATCATAGAAACCAGCCCTACTTTGTCACTGCCATCTCTGCCAGGCCAACGGCCATCATCGCTCATTTAATAACCAATATATTTTTTTGAGCAAATGCTTTAAGCTGGACACTGTTCTAGTTACAGAGAATATAGTATCAACCAAAATCCCAACCAAAATTCCTTAAGTCCCAACATGGAGCTTAAGGTATTGTGGGAGAGATACCCATTAAACAAATAATGACTGCAAAAAAAAAAAAAAAAAAAGTCAATTATAAATATACTGCCTATGTAGGACCTATGGAGCAGGGAGAGACTTTAGTAATACTTCTCTGAGAAATAACAGTTAATCAGAGATCTGAATCATAGATAGGATCTATTCAGGCAAAAAAAAAATTAAGTATACAAAAATCCTGAACCAGAAAAGAACTCTTCTACTCACCAAGAGACAAGGGGAATGATTAGCAAAGACCACTTAATGGAGAGTATGGTCAAAACTGGGGGTTGTGTTCTAAGAGCAAGGGAAGCTCACTAAGCAGGGTAGCCATGTGGTTAAATTTGAGTTTTTAAAATCAGTTCTATTGCTGCTATCTGGAACGGATTGAAGGGATCAACGAAGACAGCTAGAAGTGTAATTAGGAAGCAATTTCAGTGATCCATGTGTGAGATGATCAAGGTCTAAGTCAGGATCAGAATGCTGACAGTGGAAATAAAGAGCACTGGAAGGAATCAAGATCCATTTTGAAAGTCGGATCAAAAAGACCTATGATGTATAGGAGAGAGGGATGGAGAGAGAGGCAGGTGTCCATAATAACTCCCAGATTTCTGGCATGGTGAACTGGATGGATAGAGAGGCTATTTAACTACCTGAGCTTATGGTAAGAGGCATAAATCCATATGGAAATTCCATTAAAAGTACATCAATCCCTTGTCTATTACAATAGCTTAATTTTCTGGAAATCTCACTGATGGAGAACTTAAGTAAGAGATAACACTTCCTTAGGACCCAAATTAGATATCATAAAATCCATGAGATAAAATTGTGAACTTTAAAGTTAAAACCTCCTTTTACTGTATTAGACTACTTTACGCAGCACCTAGGTGGCCATAGGTATAATAACACAAAGCAATATACGGAATAGTGAATGACTCCACAATGTAAGTAGCAACATCTATAAGAATGTGGAAATGAAAAAAAGAGTAGTACATAACTTGCAATGTGAAAAAACATGTATGGGAAATAAGCAGCTTTAATTGTTTTGATCATTATTTGCCCAGGAAAGATACTCTTTCTCTCAATTGTCCTTACATGCCTTGACTCATTAAAATAATCTCTATTACTACTTTTATTTCTCGTTTCTTTTTGTCCCATGTTTGTTCCCCTCTCCCTACTTTTCTTACCTTCACTTTGCACTTTTTTCCTTGAAAATCACAAAAGTAGACTCAACAATTGCAATTAAATCCATGAGAAAAGGCACAGTGGAGGTGGGGAAAGTTTCTTTAAAGTCAAGAAATACACAAAGGAAGCCTGTCTCTGAATCTCCACTGTGATCTTAGAAACACTAGGCTATGATCTTAAAAACATACAGACTCTTATTTATCTCTGTATCCCAATATTTTAGCATGATGCTTGGAAAAATTGATTTAAATCTTTTTAGTGAAGGGTAAAATGATTATCTAAGTAGATAATATCTAATGAATCATTAGAAAGGGTGGTGGGGTTGTATGGGGAGAACAGGTATAAAGGCTATAGGTGAGAGTGGGTTTTAAATGAGATATTAGAAGGCTTTTTTAATTATCAGAGTAAAATATTTTTTTCATGTTACATCACCCAGAATGATTTGGGCATCTCTCTCCTTTAGCTTTTAATCTATTTTGATATTTTTATTATCACACAAATATTACAACAAACTGAAATAAAAAGAAAACATAAACCCAAGTCCCTTAAATTTCAGCAAAAGAAATTAAACTCTCATTTGTATTTTTTTCCTGTCACTGTCTATACACACACATACAAAGACACAAACTGAGTAATAGCTGAGAAGTCATAATAATAGTTACATACAATTAAATTGATAAATACATTGATTATTTTATGTAATATATCATATAACTTGTACATAATGCTCATAATTATGATTTTAATGATTCATTAAAAATTCCATCTTTTGAAAATTATAATCTGAATACCAATAACTCAAAAAATTCATTGAAATGACATTGAAAATATATCAAAAGGAATATATCAAAATCCATCAATACATTTGTTCATTCATTCATTCAACAAATATTTATCGAGGGCCTGTTATATGCCAGATACTTTTGTAAACTCGAAGTATACAGTGGGAAATGAAAACTGACCTCTGATCTCATATACTCATTATAATCTAATGAGATGGATGACATTCTTCCCAGGGAACCTCAGAAAGATTCAATTCTGGAGTTGGCAGGCATGAAGATCAGAAATGTGCTCTGGCACGTGGTTCAGGACAATTAAATGAAGGAACATCTATAAAACAGCTGGGACTATATGTACTATAATCCCACCACCTCCCACAAGGGTACAGAGTAGCATTTGCCTCCATCTTAATTAAGTACTTGGGAACTGATTTCCAAGCAAAGTATTAAATTAACCTCAGAGGGTCCTTATTCGGGGCGTGGGATTAATGAAACAGACCAGAGATGGAGACAACTCTTAGAACCATACCACAGTCCAAAGCATGGGCAGATCTGAGTCCTGAGGAGGAAAGACAGCTCTAGCCTAGCACAAGATCAAAGTGGAGAAATCACTCTTTTCTGTCTCCAGAATAAAGTTTCTCTCTCAGTGGTACTGTTAGGAGTACTGGACCTGCCTATTTCCTATTCACATACTCCACAGGGAAGCCTGACTATCAGAAGACCAGCCCTTTGTTGGCCTTACCAGGAAGAGAAAGAGTCCTTTGGTAAATCAAGTAAAAGAATGATAACAAAAACTTTGCCACCAATTTATGGTAATTACCCGGGCCTCATTTAGCCATGTTAATAGCTACTATCCAATAGCATAAAAAAAAAAAAGGTTACCCAAAGTAAACAAATAGAACAAATGACACTAAGGAAATAGAGCTAGTGTAGGTAACAGAAGAGAATCTAAAAAAAAAAAAAAAAAAATCTAATTGGTATCTTGGGAGATATTCCAGAAGCTATTACATTCCAGAATACAATTAGACCACTTTAAAAAAGGAGTAATTAGGAAGTTAGACAGATTTTTCATAAACTAAATAGATTTCTTTAAAAAAATCTATTTTTTTAAGAAATAAAAATAGAAGAATTCAATATTGAAGGAACAGGGCTGAAAATAAACTTGGGTGATTTGGAATATAAAGTTGAGAAAAATCTTCCAGAACTAAATCATAAGAGAATGGAAACCATGAGACAATGTAAAAGATAGGAAAGGTCAAACCTGAATAGACTGAAATAACTAATTTGAATTCATGATAAAAATACTGTGTTCTTTCTTAAAGATGGGAGAAATATTTAACTAAATTATAGGGAAAAAATTTATCAGAGGGAAAAACATAATAGATTAGAAAAACTGAAACAAAGACTTTTCATGAAATTTCATGAAACTTGAATCAGAAGTAAAAGCTAGCAAGCAACTATCAATTTTATTGGAGATCTCACGCAAACTTGAGGATGTACTCCAGCAAAACAAAATAGGAAACCTGAAAAGTAGGACATGGCACTGAAGCACAATAGCACCAATACCATAAAATGCAAAAAGAAGAGAATTATGCAGCCAGCCTAATAAGCAGTAAGTAAAATTAGTGAAAGTGCTATGTAAAGACTTTCTAACAAGCAAGTCAATACTCTATTACAAATCACGTGCTTCAAAAATTGATAAGATAAAACCATTGGTCTTTTTCCTCTCTCAGTAAAGAAAATAAAGACATTTAGCTGTTACAGAATAAAACAGATGCAGTGAAATCTATGATCCAAATAGCAGACACACAAGGAAGCACAGCTAGAAAATAAGAATCCATTTGCTCTTGAAGCTTAGAATAGCTATTCTCCTTCAAGAGGCAGAAATTAAGTGGCATAGGTTAACATATCCTTCTGTGTGGATCTGATCACTTCACTCAGATCTGTGGAGGATTATATTTATACTACAGTTATATTATATATGTGTTTATTTATCTTCAGTTCATAAAATTAGCTGTGGACAAAGCAGGAAAGACAACTAGAGAAAGTGTAAAAGTAACAGTAAATAGGAGTTAGAATGTCGAGGACAGCGAGGAAAACAGATGGAAAAGAGTATGTTCACTAATTTTTTCTCTTACCAAGTGAGGAATCAATAGATACTCTCTAAATTGTTAAGTAAAGAATAGAGGGCAGAATATATCATTTAATTATAAATGAAACTGTTAGAAATACTAATATAACTGAGAGATAAGAAATGAACCAAAATACTAATGTTTAATAGTTTGGCATAAATAGATACAATCTACAGCTGATAAATTGAGAAATTATATGTAAGTATATTATTTAGACTTTACACACAGCACTTCATGGTGGATGGACCTCAACTATCATTACAACCTCATTATATTGTTCATTCTCAGTAGATGACTCAGGAAAATAGCTCTCAGTTATAAGTGATTAAAGGCTTATAATTATAATTTAATTTTTTAATCTAATTTCCCAAGGAGAAGATCACCCATGAGTTTGTGTGTGGTAGCCAGGTTTTAATTCCTATTAGAAGCAGAAACTGACAAAATTCCCAGCTCAGATGCAATGAAGACCAAAGGAGAACCATTTTAAGAAGAGTAACTGGTGACTATAGGAATTTTCAAAAGAAAACTACCTACCTTAAGGAGTACACAAAGCACTATGAAGATCATGAATCAAACGTCTTGATCTTTGATAACATGTTCTGGATATGGCAAAAAAGGAAGAAATCTTGCTAGGATCTTTCAAGTTCAGTCATCCTTTGCATGTTCTGGGACTTGAGTTTTGCTAATTAGGCCAATTTTTCATACAAACACATTTAACTAAATTTGAAAAAAAAATATTTCATTGGAGATGATTAATGACATTCATCAATCAAATGTAAGGTTGGTCCACTTTGGACAATTTAAATGCCACTATTAAAAAAAAATCCAAGTCAACTTTGGGAACCTCTCTCTTAGTCATGGAATCGAGCCCTGTGTTGGGCTCCACACTGAGTGTGGCCCCTGCTTAAGATTCCTTTTCTCTCTCTCTCTCTCTCTCTCTCTTTCCCCCTCTACCCTTCTCCCCTGTGTACTCTCTCTCTCTCTCTCTCTCAAAATAAAAAAAAAATATATATTTTGCATAGAAAAGATTATGAAGAGACATGCTCAGGGCACAGTATATTAGGCACACATTCCCAGCACTTGCAAATGCCTAGGTCTGTGATCTCTCTTGTTACCATGTATGGCATTAATGTGAAGCCAGACAGACGAGAGGACCAGTCATACTTTCCTCACAGACTGTGTGAGCTTTGGCAATTATAAACCCCCTCCAAGTCTCATTTTCCTCAGCTGCAAATTGGACACCCTGAAAATAATTAGACATAAACTGCCTACCTCACTGATTTGTTATGGTGATTAAATGAGATCATTTGTTTGAAAGTTCTTTGTCAACGTTAATGTTCTATATTTATTATTACCATCCACTCCATTGTGGGATAGACTTTAACAAAACTTTTCTATTTGGCCTGTTCTTCTCTCTCTTCTTCTTGTCCAGTCACTGAGTATGTTAATAGTATAGGTTTTCAAAAGGTTATTGGCTTTTCTGCTCCCAGATCAAAGAGACTCTTCAAACTGACCACACCAATGAGAGGGAATTTAAGTTTCCTTGCTAAACCATACCATCAAAGTTCCAATTCTCAATCTTTGAGGCTGGCTACTTCCATAATTAGACACATTTGGTGGGTTTTTTTCTTCCATCCTTCATTCCCGAGTCCATCAGCTTGTATTATTTCTAAATGTGTCTCGTCAGTCAATGGCTTGATCATTTCTATACCTGTTTGATTTACTCATTCCTCTGGTTCTTTGTCCCCTACCTGTCCTCTTACCCCATCAGTAAGCCATCATTAGATCCTTAATAAATGAGCAGAATCCTTTCCATTCAAAGCAATTACTGATTATTATGTTCAGGAAAATTACACTTTGATTAAAATGGGTTTATGGCGGGGTGCCTGGGTGGCTTAGTCCGACTTTCGCGGTTCGTGGGTTCGAGCCCTGCATCCGGCTCTGTGCTGACTGCCAGCTCAGAGCCTGGAGCCTGTTTCAGTCTGTGACTCCCTCTCTCTCTGACCCTCGCCTGCTCATGCTGTCTCTCTCTCTCTCTCTCCTAGAAATAAATAAAACATTTAAAAATAAATAAATAAATAAAATGGGTTTATGGCTACAGATAGGAAATACACCTTTTGTGATAGGCAGATCTCCAAATCAGATGAAGAATTAATATACTTGAAGGCATGTGCTTCTCTCACTAGCCATTCAGAACTATTAATTTTATAATACTTTTCTATGTATTTTTCTAGTAGGTGAATGAAGTAAAATGATAATTAGTTGTCTATTACTTTTATTAGGTTGTAACACTGCACCAATCACTATAGAGAGCATTAAAGAATATGAATTATTTTAGAAGGTGATTAAAGAAGAACCCAAGTACCCTAATCCTCTCCATCACTGATTCATTTCATGTAATGTAACTTTTGAAAGTAATATGTCAAACAAATAAAGTTAGTTGTGTGTGTGTGTGTGTGTGTGTGTGTGCTTTTAAAGAAGAATGTGGAAATTTTGGTATTTATGACAATATATTAATTTGAAAAAATATTTCCTCTGGGTGTTATATATTTAATAAACAAGTAATTGCAAGAGTGTTTGGGACTCAGTCAGCAATTCTCTTGTTTATATACATCCACTTCCTGAATGAGCCTATATCCTCTTCTGGTTACAAATACTACCTCTATACTCCTGGTGTCCTATTTAAATTTCTCCCCCAACCAGTCAACCATGCATATATCCAAATATCTTCTCAACGTTACACATGGGTGTTTAACAGTCACATCAAACTTAACGTTTCCAAACAGACTGCACTCCTGGTTTCCCCTCTAACATCGTTCTCATAATGTTCCTCATCTCGGTGTGGCACCAACGTTCACCCAGAGGCTCAAAGGAAAACCTTGAATTTATCCTCGACTCCTCTCCTGCTCCCCACAATCAATGCATTAACATATCCTGTCAGAAATGCACTTTATGTATTTCCCAAATGAGACCATTTCTCACATCTATACATTTATATCCTCAACCTGAACATCACCACCTTCCAGCTGATGAGAGCAACAGCCTCCAGAGAGGCCTGCTTCTATGCTTCCTATACTGTCTGTCCTCCACACAGCTGCACCTGATCCTTTCAGTATTAATCACGTCCGTGTCTTCCAAAGGTGTCTTGGACTATGTAAAGTAGATCCTAAAATCTTTGCCATGGCTTACAAGGCTCTCTATGAACTATGTCTACTGTGCCCTATGGAGGCTGGTTTTAGTCCTAAATTTATCCTTGCTGCTCCCTATGCCTAGTGAATTCTGGCTAATGCCTAAAGACATTCTGGCTTTCCCGGGGGCCTGATTAATGTCAGCTGATCTGATGTTTCATAGTATTATGGGTCCTTAACTGCAGTTTCATTAAAATAAGCCAGATTAGGTTTGGTAGGCCTCCACTTTATAATAGTAACAGTTCTTGGCATGATCTTGTCTAGTAGTATGTGAGCACTGTGTGCAGTGAACCATGTTTTCACTTTAACACGGGACAAAATATGAAAAATGACCAGGAACATTCTGTCACTCTTATTTCCAAATGCAGTATGACTAAGGCCTCCACTTCATTTTTTTTTTCCAATTCCATGCCATCTCATAATATAAATAAGGCCTCCACTTTAAAGGGACCTATAAGCACATTACTAGGGACAGCTCACTTCTAGTCTCAGGAGGTGTAGAAAGCATATGAGGCCCCCTGCTCTGCCTACCACATGGTAAACAGGAGTCCCAGCCCGAGTCCCAGCTTGTAAGATGAGTAACGTCACCAGGATGCCAGTGAGGGGAGTCACTGAGAAAGGAGAGAAATTATGGTATAAGTATACACAAAATATATGCAGAAAACAGGACTCAGCAGTTCTTCTACAGAGCATAGAATGTGTAAGCTGAATGCCCTTGGTACAGAGGTTTGGTTATTTTTTAATATTGACATATTTAATTTATTTTTGATAAATTTTTTCCATTTTTGAAATACTTTATTCCCACAGCAATGAGCTCAAAAAATGTATGCTTAATAAAAATAAAAGTGCTGATTCTTCATTTCTCATGTTGGCTTGAATACTTAACTTGCCCATACAGCTTCTCAATGTTTGCTGCTTTCTTTGGAGGTCATAAACTATATCACCAACATGTAGAAACTGCTGAGAAAGCATCGGTATCTATTTCAAAAGTTGTTATTTTAAATTTTAAAAAAATGTTTTATTTATTTTTGAAAGAGAGTGTGAGTGAGGCGGGGCAGAGAGAAAGCAGGAGACAGAATTTGAAGCAGGCACCAAGATCAGAGCTGTCAGCACAGAGCCCGATGTGGTGCTTGAACTTATGAACCGCCAGATCATGACCTGAACCGAAGTGGGATGCTTAACCTACTGAGCCACCTAGGTGCCTCACAAAAGTTATTTTAAAGCCTGATCCCCCAGAAGAGAATTTAACTGACATAGCTGAAGAATGCATGTTTACAAATCACTACAAGAACCATGACTTTTCATTTAGATCAAAGGATTGTAGTTTTAAATAAGTTGTGTTTATTTTCAAGTTTTTAAATATAATAGAGAGTGGGGCACCTGGGTGAAGCAGTAGCTGTTAACATGTTAGATTTATTCACAGAGGAAGTGAAGTCAGTTTACTAGCACTGTGATCAGATGATTCAGTAAAAGATGGAACATTTAAAACTACTGAATGCGGGGAACCTGGGTGGCTCAGTCAGTTAAGTGCCGGACTTTGGCTCAGGTCATGATCTCACGGTTTGTGGGTTTGAGCCCCGCATCAGGCTCTGTGCTGACAGCTCAAAGCCTGGAGCCTGCTTCAGATTCTGTGCCTTCCTCTCTCTCTGACCCTCCTCTGCTCACACTGTCTCTCTCTCTCTCTGAAATAAATAAAAACATTAAATTAAAAAATAATAATAATAGTAAAGCTACTGAATGCTACCATACAATTAATTTAAAAGTAAAACACAGAAGCCACAATTACTTTTGTTTGATAACAAAAATATAAATTTAGTGTAACACATTATCATGGTAAACACACACTTCTTGCTAAAGTAAGAAGCCTATAGATCAGATACATATGAGGAATGGATTGTGATGTATATATAATTCATAATTGCATCCAAATAATGTTGGATATTCCACCAAGGAACATGGGAGCTGTAGTTATACTCATGCACATGGTAGCTGAACAACAAAATGTGATGATACTGGTACTGAATTAAAAAACCAACCAACCAAACAAAAACTTTCAACACGACAATAGAAGATTTATCTCTTTGCTGATCAAATGGATTTTAGAAATATTTCCACTTTTGAAAAAAAATGTTTTTTTTAATATCAACCTTATCCCATAAGGGTATTGTTCATTTTTATAAATGATCTCAAAGTTTGAGTGCATTTTGTGCAAATTCAGTTGAAAATATTCAACCAAAGTATTAAACAAATGCAGTGCCAACAGACTTCAACTTTTCCGTCTTTTACCAAACTGAAGTTATGAAGACAAAGTGTGCAATTAAGATGATAAAATCTATCCCTACAACAGCAAGGGAAGAGGTGGACACATGGAATGGTAAGAGCTCAAACACTGTAAGGCTTAAGATTCTGAAATTTTATAGGTGTGCCCAATTTGTGTGAAGAATCTTACAGTAGAGTTCTTATTTTTAATTGGATAGATTGGACAAACTGAGAAGGTTGAGAGTTCTATAGCATCTGTATCTGGCAAAATATTAGAAAAACCATACAGACCATTTCTTTGAAGAGTTTTACCTTATAAAATTTTTTGTCAAAGAACAGCAGTGAACAGACAGTATCTGTGAAAATATCTGGCCTGAAATATTTAAGTATTTCAATATAAGAAAATAGATTTGAGAGTCTTCCACTTTGCAGAATATGATCTGAGATTACCTGGTACCTCAAATGTGTATAGAAAATAACGTTTTTCTCCCTTCAAAATATTGTGGTATTGACAGAAAAATTAATTGAAGACTTCAAAGTTTTTTAATATTTATTTTTGAGAGAGAGAGAGAGAGACAGAACATAAGCTGGGGAGAGGCAGAGACAGAGGAAGACACAGAATCTGAAGCAGGCTCCATCTCTGAACTGTCAGCATAGACCCTGATGCAGGGCTCAAGCCCACAAACCGTGAGATCATGACCTGAGCCGAAGTCACACACAACCAGCTGAACCACCCAAGCGGCCCAAAAGTGTTAATGATTTTAAATTTATTAACTTTAAAATCCACGTTGGAAGAAGACTACGGGAAATTTATGAAACAAATAAAAATTAAAAGACCATATTGAAAAATGCATATTCTTCTAAATAAGTATATTGTGTTAGTCAGTAATCTCCACTGAAATAGAACCAATACAATGGATATACTATCTATATGTATCCATCCATGTACTGATGGATAGATGATAGACAGATCTCCATATATCTACAGGGAAAAAAAAATTTATAAGGAACTGACTCATGCAATTACAGAGGCTTGAGAAGTCCCACCATTTGCCATCTGCAAGGTAGGGAACTTCAGGATCAGTGGTACAGATCCAATCTAAGGGCAGGAGAATACTGATTTCCCAATTTTAAAAGTTAGGCAGGGAGATGGAATCTCAGGCTCCCAACAGATTGGATGAGGCCCACCCACATCAAGGAAGGCAATCAGGTCAAATATTAAGCTCAACCAGAATACCCTTAGAGACATACCCAGGATGAGGTTTCACCAAGTATCTGGGCAGTTAACCTGTGGCCAAGTCAAGCTGAAACAAAAAATTAACCATCACACAGATATAACATGGTGTTAAGATAGATATGGATAAGAAACTGATTACAGTACGTGAATATAGGGCCACCTGGGTGGCTTAGGAGGTTAAGTGTCTGACATCAGCTCAGGTCATGAACTCACAGTCCATGGGTTTGAGCCCTATACCAGGCTCTATGCTGACAGCTCAGAGACCAGAGTCTGCTTTAGATTCTGTGTCTCCCTCTCTCTCCCTCTCTCTCTCTCAAAAATAAACAAATATTTTAAAAAAATTAAGTATGTGAATATAAATTCAGAATACTCTGCTTATGTCATTTTTAAATATTCGGAAAGTTAATATATTTTTATTTTGCTCATGTTAAAATATTCGGAAAGTTAATATATTTTATTTTGCTCATGTTATTTTATTTTATTTTTTTAAATGTTTTATTTATTTCTAGGAGAGAGAGAGAGAGAGAGAGAGACAGCGTGAGCAGGGGAGGGTCAGAGAGAGAGGGAGTCACAGACTGAAACAGGCTCCAGGCTCTGAGCTGGCAGTCAGCACAGAGCCCGACGCGGGGCTCGAACCCACGAACCGCGAGATCATGACCTAAGCGAAAGTCGGACGCTTAACCGACTAAGCCACCCAGGTGCCCCTGCTCATGTTGTTTTAAATGTTTGAGTAACCAATATCAATACTTCCTTTTTCTCTTGACTTTCTAGATACATGGACCATACAAACTCATTTTTTTCTTTTGTTTGCCTTTGTTTAAAGCAGGTTGAGTTGGATTCACTGCCACTTGCAAGCCAATGAACTTTAAACACCACCCTTCATAGGACTCTTCTGAAGAAGCAGGGAGACAATGTTTGTGAAGCACAGCATCGTGTGTAATACATCATAAATTCTCCATAATGGTAGCTATTCCTGTAAATTTGGCCAAATAAGTTTCAACAGAAATGTGCACAAAATGCCAAAGTAGCATCAGGTCCCAAACAATATCTTTGATACAATTAGGATAATGTTAATTATGGTTTTCACTCATCCAACTTTTTCCCTATAGTTTGCTACTTTCCCTGAGTACTCTGCCCTCAGTCAGATAAGTCATCAGTATTCATGTTAAAGCGTGTGAAACAGCTGGCTGGAGGAGCAGGCTGAGGGGCTAATAATCTTTGTAGCATAATTTAAGGCTCACCTAGAATACCGACTATTTAAGTACATCTTCTGAATCCTATGCAAATTTACAAGAATCTAAATAACATGTGATTTCTGCTTTCTTAATGACTGCCTCCTCTAGTGTTTCTTAGATTTTAATGCAAATGCTTGGGAAAAGGGAAATATGTGGAATTAAACATTTGATCTTTCATCCAACAAAGATTTACTGTACATACCTTACTGAATGCCAGGTACTGTTCTAGTTACCTGCTATGTATCAGCCTAAAGAACAAAATTCCAACCTTCATAGAATTTATACTCTGTTAGGGATTAAGAGAAAATAAACAAGAACATTTTTAAGTAAATTAAATAATATATTAGAAGAAACTAAGTGCTATGGGGGAAAAATGATTTCAGTATTAAATAAAGTGGTAAGGAGGGGCCTTAGGGAGACGCTGGGATTTAGGCAAAGACTTGAAGGAAATCTGGGAAGAGTGTCCCAAACAGAGAAAACAGCTGGAATAAAGGCCATGAAGTGGGAGTGAGCTGTCATGTTTGAGGAATAACAAGGAGGCCAGCTTGGCTGGCCTGAATAGCAAGAGGCAGAATAGAGGGAACGATGTCTCAAGACCTTTGGTTTTAACTCTGAATGAAATGAATTAATTCACAAATTTCTCTTCCTCTTGGCAAGAAAGGTGTGCTATGTTTGGGAGGGAATCGAAAGCCTTGCCATCATATGTTAAAAAAGGAGCGAGTGCATATTTGATGATAGAAAGATAAAACAAAAACTCATTGTTTTCTTTGGGAACACTACTGCAAAAAGAAGACACTTAAGAAAACTGAACTGAAATGAAACAAAGGGATTCTAGTTGAAGGAAGAAAAGTGGCAGTTCTTAACAGGCAATTGACAGAACATCAAAGTCTTGGACTGTGTTATTGACTGAATGAGTCTCAGTCCATTTCCATGGTAGCCTTTGCAAAAAGTGATGGGTTCCCATCACCTTAACCTGGTGTACTTTCCTCACTGCCAGAGGCTAACAGAAAGCAAGACTAGGTGTAGTCCATGGACCACTGGTGCAGGATCATCCAGGATCCCTGTGAAAATGCAGATCCCTGCACCTTCCCCAGGCATACTGGATCATGCTATCAGGCTAACTTTTATACATTCAAACTTTGAGGACACTGAACAGAAAATACAACTTCTTAAGAGTCTCTCTGACTCTGGATTTCTATTGACAGTGTCCCATGCAAGGTCCCCCAAATGTTCAATCCTGGTCTATTTTGTTTATGGTTTTTAGAGCCACTAATCTTTGGATCAGATGAAGAGTGGAAGAGTGCCTTAAGATACTATCACAGAGAAAGAGAGATGAGTTAAATAAATTTTTAAATCACCATTCATTTCTGTAACTGTATAACCATTAAAAAATGTTGTGTACAGTTAGGGGGTGAAGGTCCCCTTTTCATAGTGATATTTAGATTTAGAGGGTGTATTAATTCCTCTGAGTACACAGTTGTTGATTCTGATGATTTGAGCCAATGAGAAGTAATGATGGCTAAATACCTGAGATCTATTGCCTTGTTAGCTATGTTAACAGCCAATGACAACATAATCTAAAGAGATTTACTGTTTGGCTTTGGAAAAAGTACCAAGCTAAAAGTATAATTAAAACGTTTATTAACCTGCCAAGTTGAAAAGGGTAGGTTAAGACTTCCGGTCTGAGGGGTAGGAATGACTTGTTTTCCATTTTGTCTTCCACCCAGCTTGCCCCATGGAATATCCCCACCTACTCTACAGGAGCTGAGGAAATGGGCTCACTAATTTTCCTTAATTTCTAGTTTGAGCTCCAAAAAAGACTTGAAAAAAATCCTTTATTGCAAAGCCAGCAATTATTGAAATTCTCTAATTACCCTGTCTGAGACCTTTCTTCATACCAGGGTGATGCAGACAGTCTCTTGATTTTTTTAAAGGTCAAATTACCTTGTTTCAGTATCTTCTGGTGATGGGCCAAATGGGACTAGCTTAATTTAATATGTCTCTGCTGCTTTTCTTTCAATCCAAAGGGGCATCCATCATGGGCTTCTCATTCTGACTGATATTGATCAGGTAATTGCCCTCAGCTTGTCAAACTATCATGATTTTTATAAGAATGAGTCTTTTCTAGAAGAAAGTAGACCCAGAGAGAGATACAAAGATTTCGATTAGAAGTTTGCCCAAAAGCAAGTCAAAGTAGAAGTCAAGAATGAAAAAGGGAGGAGCTGGGGGAAGGAAGAGGGGAAGGAGAGAAAGTGGAGACAGCATTGTGTCCTTCTAAAAGGCAGTGTGCGTGAATTAAAATTATCCACTTGGTGTAATTCAGAAAAAATCTCCTGCCCAGCACATAACACAATTCAGTGAAAGCCAGTTTTGACAGTGGCTAACTGTGTGGTTACTCAGACTAAGTGTGTAAAAAAAAATTGCCGGCCTTATTTAATTTTCTGTCTCGGAATCAAGTGGATACTATTCTTGTGGCTCAGAACCATCATTTTCTTTTCTTTGCTAGTCTGATGTAAATAAACATTAGCTGACTCTTTAAATTATCCTAGATTATTAGGGTGAAGATGAAACCCAAAATAAAAGGAAAAGTGCCTGCCAGGAAAGGAGTTTCTCCAGAAAATTGTCTAACGTTGATTTGGGGAATGCCTTCTTAATGCCTTCAAAGACATCCTGAAAGAAAGATATTTTCTTCGAGACACACTGAGCAGCATATGAGACAAATTCAGCTATATGACTTTATGTGAAATAGAGCAAGGTTACAGAGGCTCATGTGAAGAGTGTAGGAAGTCAAAGTGAGCCCACATCTAAGGTATCATTATACTTAACAACCAGGTAGCACTGGATGTCCGAGAGCTGTATCAAGGCAGCAGGGAGGGTTAGCCTGCTACCAGGGCTTCATATAATCATTCGCCATCCCTGCAGATATTTAAGACTACCTTGATGCCCTTCAATTTAAGAATAAAGAATGCAGCTTTGTCACCTTCAGAAAATTCTAGAAATAGTCCCTTAAAGACACCTGTACCTTCAAGCTCCTTTAAAACAGTTGACTCTTTGTCCAGGTTATTTTTTTCAGATCCCCATTAGCCTCAAGCCCTCTTACTTTTCGGGGCCCTGCCCCCCAACACTTATTAATACATCCATGACCCACATTAAACCTAATGTTGCTGTAATTATTTTTCAAAAAATATTTGTAAATTTGCTTTTGAAATTATTTGACTACAAGTAACTGAGTTGACTCACAGCGTATTATAAGCTCTCAGCAATCATCATACCTGGTTGAAAATTTTATAAAGGGAGAAAATTTAAAACTACAAGTTGTTTTCAAATGCAGTGAAGTTTTAATGAAGACTAAATTTTACAATTAATTAAGTTGGCACAACATCACATCATGTAGGTATTTAATAGAACATGTATTAAAATACATTCTGAGATTTTCTTTTTGGTATCTTAGATCCAATTTTTTTAGCAAAATGTTCAATCTTATCTCACATTTTGAATGAATATGTGTTCTAATATTTGGATTCCTTTCAATAGTAGTAACATGAGTATAATGAAAAATATTGTTTGTTGGATCTTTATAGATTTGCAGTAGAATTTTTTAAAGTTTACACTTGCTAGGTAAATCTCATATTGAAATCCATCCCCCTATCAGAAGCCAGAAATATACTGAATGAATGGCCAGCTGTCGAACTAGTTACATGGCACTGAATGTTCCATTACCCTAGCAGAGTAGAACCCAAGGACAAGTACAATTCTGGGTTTTACTTGAAATGACTTATCTGTTCTCCAGAAAGACAGCATAATAAGTTGAAGGTACTGAGAAAGAAAAAGAAGATGCAGGGAAAATAAAGAAAATAGAAAGTGTTTTTCTTCAGTTTTCATTTCTAGGTTTCAAGATTTCCCTTTCTATTTTAATTTCTTTCTGACAAACTCTCCTTTTTCTTCTGTCTCAAGAGAATTGCCAATAGCATATTGGGCTAATGCCATACACTCACATAGATGCAGCAGATCAAAGACTGGCTCTGTTGTGCTCCTTCGCTCTCTCAGTTTGCCTTCCTCCAGGAAAACGCCAATTACCAAAGTCGTTGAGTTGTGTGCGTGTGCACATCTGCATGTGCGCTGAGCGTGTATGCATGTACACTCACAAGTGGGTGCTAAGTGTTTTCCTGTGGGATTCACTCCCCCTGGATGGCAGGGGAACCTGCATCAAGCACACTACAGAACCTCCCCATGTCGTACCCTCTCCTTTCCTGGCTCCTAGCTCCAGCCCTCTGGGGTTATTCAAGCAAATGTAATACCTCCAGTAGTTGTGCAATCTTAGCCGTTGAACACTTCTACGAATCCAGACAAAAACCACTACAGGGAGAATGCTATTTATTATGCTCATATTTCTTGAACTTACATGACACCAGAATTTTTTTTTCGGGGCACCTGGGTGGCTCTGTCGGTTAAGCATCTGACTTCAGCTCAGGTCATGATCTCACGGTTTGTGGGTTCGAGCCCCACATTGGGCTCTATGCTAACAGCCTGGAGTCTGTTTCATATTCTGTATCTCCCTCTCTCTCTGACCCTCCCCTGCTCATGCTGTCTCTCTCTCAGAAATAAAACATTAAAAAAAAAAAGGAATTTATTTTCTCTGATGTTCAATGGTAATGTGTATGTCTGTGTGTGTGAAAAGGGAGAGGGAGGGACGGAGGGAGAGAGATGGAGAGAGAGAGAAATTGCCTGGCCAATTTAACACATATATTCTTCTACATTTTCAGAATTAACTACATTGTGAAAAGGACAAACTCTCTATTAAACTTTTTTCCTTTCTTAAACTTTGTGTGGAATGTGCCTTTTGGTTCTTTCCTGCGTGAACAATATGTAAATTAACTGAAGTACCATCAAGACCTGATGGCCCAGGCCTTGATGACAGGGTTTTACATGGGATTAACCTATGACCTCTCCAAACTAAATTATTTGTATGAGTTATATAGGGTAATATTGCATTAGCATCTCTCAGTGTGGAGTTTGTACAAAATTTGTAATAAGTAGAAGAAAGCAAGGGACCTAGAATTAGATACCTTTGTTTCTGAACATGAAAAAAAAAAAAAAGCCATCCATTTAATATTCCCTGACTACTCACCTAAGGTTCCTGAGCTTCTGAAGGGAATCTTATTCCTTAGATTCAACTACTTCATGTACTTAATGTGTTTGGAAATCCTTAGAAACAAGCTAATCTAACACATCGTCTTCACAGATGAGAACTGAGCAGACCTAGAAACTCAATTCAGAGTCCCCAATCCCTGAAACACTTTTCCACCTAACCTCACACCTTGCTTACACAATGACATACACAGACGAGACTTGGTCAAAACATCGAGGGGACAACACTACATCTTCAAAGCAAAGTGAAGCAAAAATAGTCTACATAGGAAATACCAGTTTCATAGAGTTATCTGTACACTTTGTCAGCCATTTTGGGAAACATTACCAGTCAAGTCAGATAATAATTTTTCTTAAGTTCAAAATAATTTTTCCCTTTGCATATGACGTTCCTCTAATTTTCTTAGTTACAATAAGAGAAAGATATGTATTGCCAGATATTGTATTTCTTAAATTAGAACTCTTAGGAAAGAGTGGCATGAGTCATTCAAGATCTCCCTCATATTTTCCTCCAGTGGTCTGAAGCACATTCAGCCATATCTGCCAACTTAAGCCTTGTTCTATTTGCTACTGAGAGGCCTTCGGGAGTTTGCTATCTCTTCAGGGAATGGACAGATTCATGGTTAGTTATGTACACTGAATTTTGTGTATCATATCACATTTTCTTTCAAGGCTAAATTCTAGTTGGATATTCCTTGTGGATCATTCTCCTGGAAAAAGAATACTTTCTGATCAACTCTCTGTTTGATAACGCTAATATATTCAACAGCTAGATCCCCTATGTAATGTAGCAATAATAGTTCAGTTCTATTGTTGTTTTCTAATAAGAAAAACTGTAAAAACACACTCCAAGGGGTGCCTAGATGGCTCTGTCAGTTGAATATCTGACTCTTGATTTCAGTTCAGGTTATAATCCCAGGGCCGTGGGATCCATCCTGGGTCGGACTCCATGCTTGGGCTGGAGTCGGCTTGAGATTCTTTCTCTCTTTTCCTCTGCTCCTCTCCCCTTCTTGTGCTCTCTTTCTCTCAAAAACAAAACACAAAAAACAACAACAAAACACACACACATACACAAAACCAAACCACTTATAAGCCCATGAGTCAGAAGGAAAAAAAAATGTAATAGAGATGTGGAGCTGCTATCCTATGATGCAGAATAGAAGAGTATCCTTTACCCAAACTCACTCCAAATAAATGTATAATTCATTCAATTCCATAGTTGACCCACATGGAACTGATTGTAACATTAAAGTAAGAGAATTTTGACCTAAAATTAAAATAGACTAGAGGGAGATAGTCATTATTAGCCCAATAGGAAGAAATGTCTTAAATAGGATAGAGTCTTTCAAGAAAGTATCTTTAAAAGTCCCTTCAGTTATCAAGCTGAAATTCTTGGCAAATTACTGGGATATTTCCTTAGTTCCTTCACTGTGGGCTAATATTCCAAGGACCAAGGTGATCATAAGACAAAATAGTAACTAAAGTGCTGTAATTTCTCTCCTTGATATTTCATAAATACTGGCATTGACATTTCTGAATTCTTAAAGCTCTCCTTAATCTGATTCAGAGAGTTATACCTCTTTACTACAAATGGCATAATCACTAAACCAGAAACTCATTGTAAAAAGATATAAACTTATGGGATCCAATGTAATAAAACAGGCCCAGTGATAACCTGAAGACGTGAAAACACAACAAAACCTGATTACCCTATCTTTTTCCTTTTATATACTTCTAAATATGCAAAACAGCCATTCATGATAGGTGTTTGTCCAGTTCACTGGTACTAAAGTAGCCAAACATGGTTAAATGATGGGCCTTCAGTCTTAGGGGACTTAACATTAATACCTCAGATTATTTTGTTAAACAGCTAAACTAAAGGGGCTACATTACATCCACGTCATTTACATAGCAATAACTGTAACTTGCCAAATGGTGAATTTCACCTGAATCAGTTCAGAATACAGATGTTTATTCAGAGAAACTCTCTCTTTGTATTTTCAAAGAATCAAAAATCATTTAGGGGCTCGAACCAGGGCTTTCTTTCAGTGATCTGTTAAATGAACAAAATTGAATCTCTCCAACATGGGACAGTCGCAAGGAGAAAACCCCCCTCATGTTCACAATCGTGCACAGATGCAAATCTCTCACTCCAAATGAAATAATGATACCCTATTTTCTGCAGTTTCATTGACAAATAATAAGAAAGATGTCTAAACGGGTATGGTAGGGCGAGGGTTAAATCTGATTGTAATTAGATTGCAGTATGCACGGTCATGTGGTTAATAGTAAATTTTCCTTGATTAACTGGTCCTGTTTGTTAAGAGCTCCTATTAACATTAGTGCTCTCCGTGTTGGCTGTAGAGACACACCATGGACCAGTGCAAAATTAATGAAGGCAGGTACGCATGCTGATTAGAATGTGGCAGTTTAATAAACTCTTCCAACATTAAATTATTTAATGCATTCATGCTCATGCAGGCTATTCGATGGTCAGCTTGACCACCTATGTGTTAATATTGGGAATTGAAATGCAGAGAATGGAAGAGATATAGTGGTGTATGAGGTAATTAGCTCTCATGTCTGATAAATGGGGCAATACCTATGTGTGCGCATGTTTTAGGATACCACAAATGGTGCTTTCATTAGCTGGAATCTTCTGCAGAAATTTTTATAAATGGTTAGTTTGATTTTTGTACCATAAACACTGGGTCTGATAGCTATAGTCACTGTCAGTTGAATATTTGAGACAAATTTCAAGTCAGCTGTAAAGTAAGCTGTCTTGTTAAAATAAATAGGTCACAAAAATTAGATAGGAAGCTTATCAATAAACATCTCCAATCTGGACCTAATCCCTATCTATCATATAGAAAATACTTTATATAAATATAAGTGATTTCAATATATAAATGCAAATATCTATTAGATTTTGAGCAAGATAATAAGCTCTTATATTTGTACAATGCTTTATAGTTTATACAATGCTTGCACATATGTTATTTTATTTAATCCTAATCACAGTCATTTCAGATGAATAGTGTTTGCTAATAAGTAGCCGATCAGAGTCTTAAAATCTCAGTTCTCACAACTCAAAGTCCAGAGCTTTTAGTTTTTAGTCTTGAACTTTTAGCACAATTCCACAGCTGCCTACAAAACTAGTATTTGTAAGATTAAAGTATTATATATAAAACAAGTTGATTTTTAGCAGTACATGAGCATTCTAGGAACTTTACCTCTGTGGGAACAGGATACTACTTAGATTTGGTAGAAGCACAGAAGAGGAAATTTCTATATTTTAACACTATCTAAATATATACAAGTATTTTAAATGACTTACATTTTCCTAGATCCCAGGATACTTTCTGGCTGTATTTTAGGCCTTCACAGAAACTTTCATAGTGCTGGCACGGAAATAAGTATGCTAACACAGAAGCAATCCAGACTCTGGACCTTGGAGACGGTGTGGAAAGCATGAAGTGTACCTTTGAGAAGGCACCAACAAGGCTGGGTTTACTGAATCACAAGACCACCTACTGGGAAAACACGCCCTGGAAGGGTGGCTGAATGAATTTACCAGCCTGGGGACTTCGCTGCCATTCTTGTCTTCAGCGACTCTCCCATTCCTGGGATGCCAACTAAAATTAAAAGCAGAAAATGATTCTTGCCCTAACAAAATCAAAGGAGAGTAGCCAGAAAGCCTAGAAAGACTAATGCCCAGAATCCAGGCTAGTAAGATCTGTTCTCTAGTCCTGGATGTTCTCAGGAACTGGCAATGTGACTTGGAGCAATTAGTTAACTTTTGTGGGCCTCCGTCTTTTCACATGTAATTGAGGGGATTGGAGAAAGTGAACTTTCAAGTTCCTCAAATCTCCAGCAGGACCTTCCAAAATATCTCTTAACAGGAGATAGAATGCCAATGATCTTTTTTGCACACCTTCCCAAGGATACAAAAGAACTATGAAATTCTTGGCAGAAAGAAAGTGCCACCTTTGAACAGTGTACTCTTCAAACTCCCTTTTCCAAGGGGTAACTGGGGGCATTGGCTGGCCTCTGATTTCTCTATGGGCCTTAGCCATCCTGGATGGTCTGACTGAATTCCTGCTTTATGTTTTTTGTTTTTGTGTTTGTGTTTGTTTTTTGGCTTTTTGGCTTTTGGGTTTTTTGGTCTCTGGCTAGCTTCAAAGGATTCCTCAGCCATGAATTAATATTGTCCTCTTGGTTAGTTATCACAATGTTGGTTGCAGGATCATCGGTGCTTCCCTTTGACGATGTGGACAGTTACTGATGTCTGGCACTTCTTATAGGTGGTTGGCAGCTATGTGAGCATTAACTTATGATAGGCTTTCTAAATGTTGCCATGGTGCCCATGAATTCTGACAGCTATCTGAAGGATAGAAGTGCTGCCAGTTGTGGTGTATGCTGACAAAATGGGTCTCATTTTCTTCTGAATCTAGCAGAAAATTTGTACAATCAGGAGAGTAAACAATTTTCACTTGCGTGGATATTTTCAGCCAGTGAACATTATGGAAAATCATTGCACTCTATCCACCTAAGTTATTTATCCTGACAAAAAAAGTATCTCAAGCTATGCTAAGTCTTCACTTCTTACTTTCAAGCCTTCAGCTTCTTAGAAAACCAGGTGTGAGAAAGCATTTTATCTCAATACTTGAAGTAGGAGAAGGCCACTCCCAAAAGAAGACAAGTTCACACCTGACATGCAGAATGAGCTCAAAACAGCAATAATAATTAAGCACTAGGAATGGCATCATTGGATGGCTGGGGTGATGATAATGTAGAGAACATGGAAATATAACTTTGATAGGATGCATTTCCTCAAAATCCCTTATAGGCTCAGGTAATTTTCTCAGCACTATCATTACTTTTGCATCATCTAGAACAGTATATTTACTATTTGCCAGACATTCTGAATTCATTTGATTCTTATAACAAACCAATGAGATACAAATAAGTTTTACATATTACGAAATTAAGTCTCAGAAAGTTTAATTAACTTGCTCCGTGGTCACAGAGATACCGAGGCAGAGGCAAGATTCAAACCCAAAGTCTTAGAGCCCTTAACACCTACAAATGGTACATCTAAACCCATGGAGTCCAATATGGAAGTCACTAACTACATGTACCTATTGAGCAGTTTTAGAGAAAGTATTGAGAAGAAACTACTAGAGAAACTATTGTTGATAAACATGGCTAATCTGAATCAAAATGTGCTACAAGTGTAAAATATACTAGATGTGAAGACTTAGCATGAAAAAATATATAAAATATATTAGTAGTTTTATTATATTGATTACATGTTACAATGATAATGTTTTAGATATTTGGAGTTGGAATATTAAAACCATACCAGTTACATTTTACTTTTTAATGTGCCTACTAGAAAAATTTACATATTTCTGTACGTATTATAGATAAAATATTTCTATTAATTGACAGATGCTTGAACAAGTAGCTCCAATTTTATTTGTTTTCCATATTTTTCATCATAAGAATATTTCATTTGTACTAAGAATCCCTTTGGGAGGGGAAAAATGGGCAACCATTACTCAGACCAAAACAAAAACAAAAACAAAAACAAAACAAAGCAATGTTCCCATGAGTGTGGCCATCTCATGGTTCGGCTTTATATTCATAACCTGATGTAGGATTTAGAATAGTTGTCCATCAACAGTAACCATAAGTCAAAGTTAGCTGCTTTACTGTTTGTTATAGACTACTTCTGATGTATAACAAACCATACTGGAATCCTAATGTTGGGAATTCCTGGCCTTGGTCAAATATCAGCATCTACCATGAGCAATTATCTCTCAATGCTGAGGTCTTTATTTTGCATAAGAGCCTCATAAAAGGGTCTTTGGAGAATATGATAGTGGTAGACAGAGACTCTGGCCTGAAAGCACCAGTGAAATTATATCTATTAGGGAGGGAGAAAAAGAAATCCTTCCTGTGAAGTCTGGGAAAACAGCTCATTTCATTCACAATTGTACAGATATCTGAGACCCAATATTATCAGGCAAAACATTCAGGCTGCTTTTCACACAGAACTTTCCCAATGAGGAAAAAAAATACTCAAAATTAAGTTTTCTAGAAGTATTTGTTGCTGACTGACCAGATTTATCTTCTAAGTGAGATTAGCAAGTCAGCAAGGGTCATAAGGTACATGCCCTAGATAGAAAACTCTTAACACACGACTTGAGAAGCTACATTAAGAGCAAAGCCCATGAATTATGCACTTAAGTATTAATATTCTCATGAGGCAGAGATAACACATTTGAAAAGCCACAAAGTAAAGGGTTGTGCATGTTCATGAACATGAGTAGGAATTAGTTAAATATACTGGACCCAAGTTCAGCACACGTCAACACATTGAAGAAGACAGGTAGATATGGGAGGAGAGGGGCTAAACTTCCACTTACGAGTTTCAATTTGATGTGAGAGGCAATTGCATGCTATTTTAGAAATAACTGACCAAATAGAAGAATCCAAGTTTCCCCTTTTTTTGAAACAATAAAAACAACAAAAACTTTAGTGTTTTTTTCCCTCACCTCTAGCTAAACACTAGCTAAATTTTAAAATTAAAATTGGCAGGTACTTGACAGCATGCTTTCAGCATGATGTTTTAAAGCTTAAACTATGAGCAATCTTTAAACATTAGTGCAGGTCATATGACAAACTTCACTCACACAACAGAATCATCACATCCACCTCTCCAAATGTGTGTTTTGGGCTTTAAGCTGGAAGAATATGGACTGATATTCTTACCTTCCTCTTTTTCTTGAGGCTCCAAGAACACCCTTTAAATGCTTCTGTAGCTCATCTAATTCCTCCCTAATACATTTTGCTGGCTTTGGTGTTCAATTTAATTTAAATCAGCTGAATGATCCAAGTGAATCTAGGTTGCTGTAATGTTACATTAGGAAGATCTGATCCATTTGCAGCTAAGGTACACCCAAATTCATTAACATTTACTCACTAGGCTTCCAGCAGGTGACTTTATGAGAGGAAACAGATGCATCTGAATGTCACCTTACCACACATCTGAGTATTAATAGATTTTTGTTCTGTCCATACACTATTGCTGCATCCCATTCTAAGCGAATATAGATAATGGCATTAGTTTATTTTTAAATACACAGAATTATACAGAAATGTTCTCTGAGAGGCTTTGGCAATTAAATGAGTCCAGATTTTACACAGGCGCAATGGGGATTGACCTCAATGGCTTTCTAAGTGCTAATTACTAAACTGAAATGCAGCATGGCTCAAAGGGCTAAACCACAGAAAGGGCGAACAGAGGTTGTGGGTTCTAATCCCCATGTCAGTATTATGACCTAAGGCAAGACTTCCTAGAACAGAAAAGTAGAAATAAGCAGTCCCACTGCCTAGTTTTTGCACCAGGAAAAAGAAACTGGTTGGAGACCTGTAGCCTTAAAGAAAGATTCTGTGCATCCTTAGGAAACTAGCCCCTTGCCAAAAGGAGCTTTTATAATTGAGCTACGGAAGTTAGATAAACCTGAAACAATCAGCACATAAATAAAGGAAAACTATGGAAGACTGACAAAATTGTAGACAGAATTCTAGAAGCCCATAGAATGGAGAGATTGTATGGGCCCATGGGGCCTTTGGAAACATTCAGGAAGATGATGTGATGGGGTATAATGAACACAAAGCAGGAGTCACAGGACCTTATCAGCTCCAGGACCATCACATCCCTGAGTTCTTAAAATCTACAAATGGTGTTCCTCCTGTATAAAATAAAAATGAAAGGGGTATCTAGGTGGCTCTGTTGGTTAAGTGTCTAACCCTATCTCAGTTCAGGTCATGAGTTCAAGCCCCTCAATGGGCTCCATGCTGCGTGTGGAGCCAACTTAAAATTAATGGATGAATGAAAGCACCTTACCTCTCTATGTGCAAAATTATTGTGGGGAAAACAAATGACACCATGAATATGGAAGCATTTTCAACACTATAAATATCTAAAATCTACATAAAGTGTTACATATTACTGGGTTGCTAGATTGAAGTCAAGTTAAATTTTTCCAAAATATGCTCAATAAAAAAGATAGCTTTGAAACAGCACATTCACCATGGAATTAATATTTTGGAATTGTGTGTATGTGCCATATGTATCTGTGGAGGGCATCAAGAGATAACAACATTGCTGATATCTGTGCCTATAGAGTGAGCCTGATCAGGAGGAAAAATGGTACTGTGCTTAACCCACACTCATAAGTAAATAATCAACTCCATGTTAAAGTAAAAGAAGAAAAGACAAAGGGGGAAGAAATAAAAGGGGTGGGAAGAGAGGAAAAGAATAAAAGAATGTAGGGGTGCCTGGGTGGCTCAGTCGGTTGAGTCCAACTTAGGCTCAGGTCATGACGTCACACTTCTGAGTTTGAGCCCCACATCGGGCTCTGTGCTGACAGCTCAGAGCCTGAAGCCTGCTTTGGATTCTGTCTCCCTCTCTCTCTGCCCTTCCTCAACTCACACTCTGTCTGTCTGTCTGTCTGTCTCTCTCTCTCTCTCAAAAATAAACATAATTAAAAAAAAAAAAAAAGAAAGAAAGAAAGAAAAAAAGAAGGTAAATCTTTACCGAAGTCTCCTGATGATGCCAGAAAGTGAAGAGCCCTGTCTGGAGTCCAGTAATCTCTGTTCAGACAGCCAAAGCTCCCCTCCAGCTTGGCCCATCCTCTTCTCTTCCCTGCCCTTTCCTGTCCTTCTCCTCCTCTCTCCTGCCCTCAGCTCCCCTTACCTCTCCACAAATTCTCTACCTAAATCTCGCCTCTGATCCCTCTTTTCCTACTTCTTCCTATTTTCCAAGTAAATTCTGTCCTCTGCATTACTGCCTGTCCTCTCTCATCCATGGTGGGCTGCTTTCTTGGGTCCTTCCCACTCTGTTTGCCCATTAAGTCTACATAGCAAAATAAGTGCCTAAGCACTGAGGAGACAAAATAAGGTACATTATATAAATACGATATAATGTATTGCAAATACAATACATAAATACAATAAAGTATATAAATGCAATAAGATGCTATACAAAGATACATGGGATTGTGATATGCCCACCATATGCTAGGTGGCCTTTCAGAAAGAGCTTTATATGTTTTAATTGCTTTAATTACCTCAACCACCCTATGAGATAGTAACTATCATTATTCCCACTTTACAGAGGATGGCAACGAAGCCCAGAGAGGGTAACTAATTTGCCCAAAGTCACAATGCTTTAAGTCTGACCAAGGAGCCTGCACTCCACTAGAGCCACTAGAAGAGATGAATGTCTGGTAGGGAAATGAGCCAACGTTCAAAGTACTGAGGCGGATTTTGTAGGACTGGGACTGGGGGATGGGGATGGAATTATTTCATGGGTAGAGAGGGTAAGGCCTGCTGCAAGGGGCCATAGCCAATCCTGAGAGTGTTTATCACAAGCTCCTGACAAGGTACAATACTGTCTCAGGTGAGTTTCTCTCTAGGCAATGCCTTCTCAAAAGCTGGATTTGTAGGGTGAGGCATGTTTGAGAAACTAAATTTGTATTGGTTAATAATTTTATTAAATTCAGGGAATAGGGGAGTCAAATGAAACAGAATGAGAACCAAAGTAAACACAATGAAGGCCCATATATTAAATTTAATCTAGACCTCTTCCCCCAAAATTATTAGATCTGGGAAGAGTCTGCTAATCAAGGGGAGCAAAGTATCATGTATTCCCAATGCTTTCATGTGGAAATGGCATGGCTTTTTTGTAGGTGCCACATGAAGGTTGATGTGTCATTTATTCTGGCTTCTGCAATGTTTTCTCACCAACTCTGTATATGTCTGAGAAGATGTGAAAGCAATTTGAATTTGTTCTATATGTTCAAGTAATCTTTATCAGTGTGATTCTTTTTTTAAAAAATATTCATATCTTTTCTCTCTTCAGTTCCATGAAGGTTCACATTATGCCTGATACTGAGTTTGAAGAAAAGAGATTGTTTTCATGTATTTGGGTTTAGGAGGAATTCTTCAGGTACATTCCAGAGCCAAGTAATTGACTGTTATTAGTATTAATACGAATTACATAGCTAAATCCCACTGCCATGCCCTGAAAATTTACCCCTTAGGATCAAGCCTCAGTAATAATTTGACTGTGTTGAGATGTAATTTCCAGTTCACAGCCCTTTCAAAAACGCAAAACAGGTATGGGAGTTTAGGTTTGATGTAGCAGAAAAGAAATTTCTTTAGTTTATGCTGCTTGGAATTAGAGAAATATAATAAGTATTCATATTTCTTTCAAATGCAGGAATCCATTTGCTATAATTCATAGGATTGGGCTGATATACAGGACAAGCAATCATTCCTACGAGGGACTCTTAATAGTAGATCCTTTCTATGCATTTGTTCAAATGAAGGGTACCTCTGGCTGTATTTCTTTTTGTTAGAGCCATTTTCTTTGCCTTCAAATCTCTGTAATACATATTATTTGAATTTCTGGAAACTGTACTATTGCCTTGTAAGTGGGTTGTGAAAATTACCAGCCCACAGAAATTTTATCAATATGTCTCATGCTAGGGTTTACTCTGACTTAAAATAAAAGAAATTGGCCTTTTTTTCCTTTTCACCTGATAGAATTTTGTACTTATTTTAGAAGAAAAAAATTACCTCTGCTAATAAACAATTACTGGTACATATTTTAAAACATGGGTAAATTCCAAGACAAAGTAATCTAGGTTTTCCTGATTCTACCTGTTTAGGCAAGAAACGGGCAATGGCTTTTGTGTGTGTATTCTCTCTTTACAACAATGCTATGAAACCTGTCCCAATTATTCCACTTCTCAATGTTAGTATAGCCCATATTTTAAAACTTGATTCAACAACCATTCCGCACCAGAAGATACATCATTACTTGTGAAATACTCTGTGTCTTTCAATAAAAAAGGATGAAATAATTTTACATAAACAGGTTTAAAATGTCAGGAGAACAGAAATGGATCTATTTGAAATCATTTCTGAAACAAAATTTGATTTTTGTCAAAAGTGCATAAAAAGCAACGAAATAGTCAAGAAAAAATTTTGATATTATACAGTCCTTTTGACAGAGGGTCAGTCCTAGACTTTTAAAACTTGGTATCCTAAAATAACATCAATATGTTTAGTTCAAAGATAGAATATTTTCTGCAACTTTACTTTCAGTAAAGCCAAAAAGGGGGATGAATTGCAATAAAATATATTAATAGACTACAGCATGTGCTGTTTTGCTCATGTGCTTAATGGAGGGGAGATGTTTATCATTTTGTAAATTGGCGTTTTTAAAAATATTTCTGCATAAGACGTCTCAGCCATATTTCCATTGTGAAACATATAGCCATCCAAATCTCAATCCCCAAATCTAGGTGAAGACAGGTATTTCAGGCATTTCCTCTATTCCCAAACTGGAAGTGATTTTACTGATGCATCCTGATAATCAGACACTAGGTCGAAATATCTTGAAAATGGCACATTTTACATGTTTCCTGAGAAATTCAAAAGCACTGCCTATCATCAAGAGGTCTCCCGGAAGTAACATAATAAATACAAAGCCAACTTTGGGTAGAGAATTTTTTTTTTCTTTAATGTGCTTGTCCTTGTCTGGAAAAATTGCTCTATTTTCATAACAACATTGGTTTTTTGAGTGGTTTTTTTTTTTCCTGGGCTGTGAGCAGATTTATGAAGGCTTTTTTCTTTTAAGAACTTAGAGAAACAATCCTTTTCATTCTCTAAAAGTAGTATCCATTTGCAATTGTGGTGATTTGTATTTACAGAGTAATATTACCTAAAAGACCAGGATGCTCTAACTCTGGTAATGGGACGCTTGTTTCAAGAATCTCCAGAGAACTTATCCCTGGACCTTCCCATTGCATGGGTTTTAATATGTTGAAATTTCCAAGGATAATATGGTCTGTAAAGAGCCCAGGAGTGAAGTAGAACCACTTCTATCAATGATACTTTTAAAAATGAAATATGTTTTCCCGGTTCCTTGATACAGAAATCAGCAGTGGGGACAGTTGATTGTTCCATCTGCTTCTGATGAGTTGGAGGAGGTGACCTCTGACCAAGGAACAAGGGATAGCAGCATACAGTGCTAAAGCCATCATCTCTTGTGACATGAATGGAAACCCACATTGTGTATTTCCGAAGAGTTACGATTTTTCAAAAGGTAATGAAAATTTACCTTGATCACACTCCTTTCCTCTCCTTTACTGGTACTCCCATATTTTCTTTGCATTTTATAGCACTCCTAAACATTTCCATTTGTGTGCTGTGTGTATGGAGCACAGACCAAGCACAGACTTCAGAGTAGTCTCCCCTGGTTAGTCTTTCTCCCCTAGCTACACCTCAGACTTTGGTGTCTCCATATCTTTCTTTGCAAAGGGGGTACCTGGGCTGAGAATGCTCTCTCCAGCTCATAACTCTACCTTCCTCCTGGGCCTAATTCAAAGACCTCTTCAGTTGGAGTTCACCTTTTATCTCTTGATGCATTATATGCTTAGCGTGTGCTTCCTATGTAATGGATATATGTCTGAATAAATGCATATCGCTGGTTATTCTGCCACTCATATGCCATTGTGTTTAAAGGTCGGATCTCTCCAACTGGATTGTAAGCTCCTATAAGAATAGAAGGTACCCTCCACTTTTGGACATCTTTGGTGTATGGCAGAGATCTTTTTCAGTAAGTCAATCATGGTTTTCCAAGTAAAAAGTGGAAAGAGATAACATTAGTAGAAAGTATAAAGACATTTTGTTGAGATGCAACTGACAGGTAAAGTTACATTAGCTTAAGTGTACAATGTAATGATTCGATATTTGCATATAATGCAAGTGATCACCATGATAAACCTAGTTAACATCTATCACCGTATATAGTTACAATTTCTTCTCTTGTGATGAGAACTTTTAAGATCTACTCTCTTAGCAAGTTTCAAATATAAAATACAGTGTTATTAACTATAGTCACCATGAAGACTCTTCACCATAAAAAGCTCCTCATGTTTTAAAGTATATTTACACTTGGAAAACAGCACTGTAAGACGAAAGAAATTTCAACTAAGGAAGGGTCTCAAAGATTTCACTAAAGTAGACATTTAAAATTGAATCATATAAAACTACCAACTTCAATAAGCAATGCTCCAAATCTCTCAAAGAGGAAATCTTTGAAGGATACTAACAAATGACACACAAATGAAGAAAAGGCAAACTAATGTTTGAAAGGTCAACAGTGTATGAGATGAGTTTTGATTCCAAATGTAAGCTGCCCTCCTCCCTTTGGAAGGCTGGCATAAAAAAAAAAAAAAACCTTAGTCATGGATATTAAAAAGAATTCCTTTAATTCCAGAATCTTTCACACAGGAAGCTCAACACATGTTTAAAGTCTTATCTGGTAGTTAGATCATCTGCTGTGGTCATGTTGAATCTAGGGGCAGGGAAGTCAGAAGGTATAGGAAATCTGAAGTCACACAGAGTATCAGTTGATCTGACCAAGAAAACAATGTACTGCTTCCTAATTTCTGACTAAATTGTTGTCCATGGGGTTACATCTTCCATACTCCTGAGGAAAGATAATGAGAAACATAATTTTCAAAGACTTTCCAGATGTATCTTTATTGTCTGAAGGCTCACCACAATGCCAGGCACAAGCTGGATGCTCAATGTACGTATATGTTAAGTGATTAATAATTGAAGAGATTTTCAAAAAGTGCTTGTGAAGTACTGCTAAATTGATGCATGTCCTATAAGCTGCTTTGTAATGTTACCATCTAATCTTCTATATGTAAATATTAATAGGTTCAACAGTTCAACTGCCCTTTCCCATCAAAACTACAGTGCTCTAAAACATTCCCCTAATGAGATCTGCCTGGTGTCATCATCATTCTTTGAATTCTAAAGATGCTTCCATATTTAGAGACGCTGAATACCAAAACCCTAAAGAGGAGAGCTTATCTGCCCTTTTATAAGTACTTCAATTAAGTCAGACCCAATAGTTATCAATGTAAGGTGACATCCAGATCCCTCATACCTGCCTAATAGATGCAGAGTTTTCTCCTCAAGAATTTAAAGACAATGCATAAGAAAAAGGATACAAATCCTATATACCATGGAGTAAAACACACAGCTCATTTTTCCACCACTGAGAGGAACTGTGAATATTCACATAGCAGCTCCTATTCCAATTACTCGGAGGATGCATCCGTCTTGAGTACTTGTCTGCAAGCCAGGTATTCATAGATGTCTACCTCCCTGGTTTCATATCAATCTCAGGTGGCCACACAAGCATGTATTTCACAAAAGGGCCCTTCTTGTCAACCCTTCAGATGATTAGCTCCTTTGCAGTTTGATGGCAGTCAGACTCAGTGAATGCTACCACAGTTGGAGCAGTCATGGCTCACTTCCTTGTGGAAGAGACTCTCCATCTGGCTCTGCCTGCATCCAGCAAGGAGACAGCACTTTTTGGTCAACTATCATCAGACAGCTTCTTAGGCAAAGAACAAGAGAAAATGCACAATTCGCTAGTAAACTCATTATTAGTAAGGCAGACTCCTGGTCACCCATTGCCGTTCAATGACCGAAATTCCAAACGGCACAAGTAGACAACTGACATTTTGCCTGAGCACACATCTCGGGCCAGTGATAATTAACCCGAAGGTAAAGAACCAGTCGTGTTCTTAATTCAACAAGGCACCTCTTTCAAAGTTGGGGCTCTTCCTGTTTTAATAATCAAAAGGAAAAGACCTTTGGTACTTAATATTTAAACAAAATGTTTAATATTTACACAGTAAAGTTCTTCTTCTGATATTAAACCAGCATTAAAGCAGGGATGGAAATTGGTTTATAATCTCTGACACTAGACCTAGAGCCTGGTAGTGTAGTAAACAATGTCACTCTTCACATGGGCACCACCTGCAATGGGTTCAGAAATGTCAACTGTAATTAAACATTTTATTTCAAGGATAATTCATAGGTTATGTACATGAAGGACTGCTTTCTGCCATGAGAAATTTCAAAGTACTGGGCTGTGTAAATAAGAAGCAGGTCTCTCTCTGTTTCTCTCTCTCTCTCTTTTTCTAATCGCATGTTCTTTTTTAAAAGCATATGCAAACTGCTTGAGACCTAATTAATACTATTCTTAAACATGTGTTTCATATTTTACAAAGGTTTTTAAAGTCAGTTTCAAGAAGCTTGACTGGTAATGGTACATTTCTACCTTACCGATCATTTCCTCTATGAGGAAGAATACTGCAGGGGAAGGAAAACAAGGATATGATTTGCCACAAGTGAACATGGTACTATAGGTGATGTTGGGATTGGCTCTCGTCAACATTAAATTTCTCTCTGGGGGTTTAGTTTTAGCGTATGGTTTCAGTGAAAGCCCAAAGAAAACTTACTATTTTAAAAAAGATACGATATCCAAAGGTGTAAGGTCACCTAGCACCTCCAATAAAGCTTCTAATTCTACTGAGAACTTGGGAATGAAATTATTCAATTAAGAAGTGTGTGTGTGCAGGGGAGGGAGCGGAGCAATCTCTATTTTTTCTATATCAATAAAAATTCATGTACTGTTCCTTGGTAGTGATTTGTTGTAAGTTAACATGATGAATCATAGATTTAAAATACACCTTCCCTGGCCCTCCACCCTAACGTTTACATCATTTTCCCCCCAAAACAAGTCTTAAGGGTGAAGAACTTAAGTAAAAATTCTATTTAACTCATGAAAAAAAATCTGGATAAAAGGGGCACCTGTTTGGGTATTTAACACAGTCCATTGTAAGAGCATTCTTTTCTCTAATGATGTAAGGCAACTAGGGGAAAGGATGCTCTGTTTGCCTCTCACTCGCTCTTCCCACTCTAAGTTTACTTCATCACCATATATTTCACAACACATATTGTTTACCAAAGAGACGGACAGATAGACATGAACAAGCTCAAACTCAAGGTGAGGAGGCTCTTGCTAGGGAATGTGGAGCCACACCTGTGACAGGCGGGAGCCCTGCAGAAAAGCTGGACACCATGCACACAGAGACGTGACCACTGGGGCACTGTTTCTGAGATAAAGTGTTAGTTCTTTGTCATCAGAAAATTTGAAAATTTCTTGATAACAGCAAAAGGCAGTAGACATAAACTCTTCCAAATTACTATTGCAAAATCAGTGTAATATGGATACTTGTTAAAAGAATTGCGATGGTGCTTCCTTTAACTAATAGTCTTTTCTTTTGGAAACATGATAACTATAAAAGCTATGTGAAATATGGGAAAAGAAAATGACACATTAAGAGAAAAATGCTATAAATCATATGTGTACTTGTTAAAGTTACACTAGAATTAAAAGGCCAATAGATAAGAAAAATACTCGAAGGAAATATGACAAGAGTGTGTCAGGATGGTGGGGGCATGAGTAATTTTCTTTCCATCTCCCAAATTTCTGTAATGTGATCATATGAGTTCAATGATTAAACATCTATGTCAAGTAGGAAGATGACCATCTTGGGGAATTAAAAAGTTCACAGTGCATTTGTTCACTGAACCACAGTAGCCAAGCAGTGGAGAGGAAATTTGGCAAAGGTTTGGACCAAACACAGTTTGACTTTCTTTGTTTCTACTTCTCCCACTCAACAAAGAGAGAACAGTGCAAAAGAGTGTTGACAGAATGGGATGAAGGGAGAAGGTAGGGGAACACAGCACCAGAATGGTTAGTAGGTCTAGACCTGGAGCTTCTGTTCAACGAATTTCAGATCCTAAGTATCACAGATTTGCTTTATCTTCCCGGTAAAATGGTGTTACTTCAGCTGCAAGGCAGAAGAAAGACAAAAGCTTTCTCAGTACAGCTATACCCAATCCTGGGTAGGAGAGCAGTAAAGCCTGTAACTATCCCAAAATGGGATCCCCACTGTATCAGACCAGACACTGATATTAAACTCTGAGGCCACAAAACTAGTAAATGACACACCCGGTAAGATGGCACAAGTGATCGACTTGACTGCTCCACAAATTTCTTCATCCAAGCCACATACATACCTACAAATGTCGTTTGTCTCAAGCAATCGGTTAACATTGCTGACTATTTGTCTGGTGGCTTGGCAAGGTCTCTCATTTTCTCCTTCAGCCTAACGTGATTCCCCACTGCACCTCCCAACCGTAATTTCCTCTCCATGAGAAAATCCCACAATGGCAATGAACCTGCTACAGTGGCAATACCAAAAGCTTTCCATGTGATAAACTCCATTAACCAGCTTTGCAGTCTTTAGGGGTGAGGAGGTATGGGTTCGAGCTTGAGATCTTTGGCATAAAGAACCAGGTGAAGTGAGGGGCAGCCATGGAGGAGTAACTGGAATAAAGATTCTTCCCCTAGAGCCAGCCCCTTTGCTATGGAAAAGGCTCAGGAAGAAGAATCCTAAAGCCCTACACCTGATCAAACACTAAGAATTCATTTAGAACAAATACAATATTAAAAGCTAATTTTTTCACCACAAAATTAATTAACTTTTCCCTCTACAAATATATTACTAAAAACTTTCTCACTGCACACTCTCCAAACAAAATTAATGGTTTTGTTTTGAAAATTAATTTAGATATTAAAAAATTATATTTTCCACCAAGATCTCAGTTACTCAGATTAAATATTAACCAAAAGCTGTCTTCTGCTTAAATAGAATTTAGCCTTTGAAGTGTTTTTATTAATCTCTTCTGATGTAGGTGCTTGAAATTCTATGAAAGTGCCGCTGCTACCCGTTCTGTGCATCACTTACTGTAATTTATTTTCAGAACATAATTCTATTTATAAATGAAAATCCTATTAAAAGAAGACAAGAAAAATTAGTCCTAGACTTTGCATTGGTAGAGTAGAAACAAAATGAGCGGCCTAACCTGAAGTGACATTTACAAATTACCTGTTAATTTAAACTGGGTTGAGGGATGACAGGATTTAGTCAGACTGACAGGAAGTACCGAAGGAATGACAGTTGGGTCTGGAGTGGCCATAAAGCTCTTACCGCTAGCACATTTATCTGTGCTCCTCTACCACCCCACCGCCTCCCCAAAAGCTCCCTGCCTAGTAAATAATATATCTATAAAAATATTTACATTTTTGGCAGATTAGTGAATAAAGGTTTTACACAGCCGAAAGCTATCCTCCTTTGTTTAAGAGGAGGAAGTGATTGATTAGAAAAAAGCTTCAGGCTTCAGTCATTGAGTGACACACATCCTCACACACACCATCCCTAACTTCTGGGCCCAAATATCAGTTGTTTCTCTTCATGAGTATCTTTGAGTCAGCATGGGGGCCCAGCAAGGCTACAAGGAGCTGAATACTATACGTGGGCATACAGATATGCATATCCCTCTTCGTCTCCACCTCAGTGCTTCTGAGAATAAGCCCTCAGAAACAGCTGCTGCTTTTACTCTTTCTACTCCATTTTTTAAATGTAACAACAAAAAAATATCTTGTAATCAAAATTGTAAAATAATAATCTTTTAAGAGGAAGCCAAAGAAGAAAAAGGAATTGTTACAGACATAAATATTCCTTGTTATATAGACCTGAGTATTTTTAGTTCAATTTAAATTACTACCAACCAGATTAAGTATCTGTAGATATTGCACATATCTAAGTAGGTTTTAGTATGTAACAATTAAAATTTATTTTTTAAAATATCTATTCTACATTCAGTTTATAAAGAGGTATAGTTTTTTGTCTAGTAGGTATATCTTCAGTAGCACTAATAAGAGCTATGCATATACACAGAGTGGAACTACACACAGGCACACACCCCCAACACACACATAACATATATGTGATACATACCCAGTCGTCTGGTTTTTCATGAGCAAGACCTCTTTTGTATCTTAACAAAATGGATGTTTATTAAGTAGAAAACCATCTTTACATTCATAAATTAAGAACAATAAAGACATGTAAGTAAACAAGGTAGAAATAAAAAATCAAAATATCTTTGACTCCATTGAAATGAACCAAAATAAAATTCAATTAAAATGATAAAATAGGAGACCATCTCTACATTCTTTAATTAATGACAATAAAAACACCTTGGCGTTTGATCTGTCTGCATCCTGGTTAAAGTTCCTGCTCTCTTCTGCCACATTTAAATGGGTTTCTCCATTTGAGAATTCTGGAAATTTCAAGGAATTATTGTACTCCTCCATCTTGTTTACCCACTCCAGAATTCTTTGGACAGTTCAGGGATAATCCTTTACCACAAAAGTAATTGCTGTGAATTATCCACATCCTGAAATCTTCACACAACTTTCAGTAACTGTTCTGGGATGAAAAATCATTGGGTGTAACCTACTTCTCTAAACAAATGTTTCCATATTTGTGGAGAGGGAGTCTACCAGTGACTATGATCCATAAAGGACTTGTTTTAGAGGGGCAATGGTACCAAAGTGAGAAAGAATTTTATCTTGAAATTTTGATTCAGTGTTCCTGATTTTGTATCATGCGCTACCTAGCAATAAGGAATAACTCAAGCCCTTGATATGAGGACAATCAGAATAGTCACATGAATAATAGACATTTCTTTTTTTTTTTTTTTTAATATTTTTTTAAATATTTTTATTTATTTCTAGGAGAGAGAGAGACAGCGTGAGCAGGGAGGGTCAGAGAGAGAGGGAATCACAGACTGAAACAGGCTCCAGGCTCTGAGCTGGCTGTCAGCACAGAGCCCGACACGGGGCTCGAACCCACAAACCGCGAGATCATGACCTAAGCGAAAGTCGGACGCTAAACCGACTAAGCCACTCAGGCGCCCCGAATAATAGACATTTCTAAATCTAAAAAAAAAAAAAAAAATAGTTGCGAAGAGATTAAAATATTAACTTTGAGCAAAAAAAAAATGTTTGAAATCTAAGATGTTCATGAAGAAATTCTGTTGGAAAAAGGGATTCTTTTCCTTGAAGTTCCTTCAAGTTCCTCAAAGACTGGATGAGGGCCAGTCCCATTTAAAGCCCTCTCCACAATGGGGTGCCTGGGTGGCTCAGTCAGTTGGGCAGCAGACTTTGACTCAGGTCATGATCTCACAGTTCGTGGGTTTGGAGCTCGGAGCTTGGAGCCTGTTCCAGATTTTATGTCTCCCTCTCTTTGACCCTCCCCTGCTCATGCTGTCTCTCTCAGAAATAAATTTAAAAAAAAAAAATTAAAAAAACATTAAAAAATATATTAAAAAATTTAAAAAAGAATAAAGTCCTCTCCACAAGATACCATGACTGTGATTATTAAGCCATTTAATACTAACACCAAATTTAAAATAAAGTTCAGAAAGGATAGCCAAGAGAAATTAATCCACTCTTGCTCTATCCCTCTACCCCATGAGTGCTACCGGCTCCTTCCTCCTAACGCCATCTACTATTTAAAAAAAATTAAAAAACCCAAAAGGCTCTCTTTCCTCTCTGGCATATAAAGATACTTTTTCTACTAAATCCTAGTTTTGAATCTTTCTTCAATCTGAGTTTAGAGATAAATTATAAATTATTGGTGTCTTAGACTCCTCTGTCACATTGCTGTCAAACATATGCCTGTTTGGAAAATCCTAGTTTTTTTCTACAAGATTTATGAAATGTTACTTTGCTCTAAGATTGATATCCATGTCCTTATTCAGTATATCAAGGGCATATGATAATGATAGCGATCAATGTTATTTTAACACTGCACAAAGGCCAGAGTGTCAAGGCCATCACTTCTTTAGACAACAGAACTATTGATTATTAACTAGAGACTACCTAAGATCGAAATACCTGTACACTCTCCCCCTGACAAAAAATTATCAGTGGGCAGGCAAGCAGATTACATAATCTTTCAACCACTATGAAACTTTCTCAAAACTAAACAGAGGGTATGGGGAGCATTTCAAAGGGTGCCTCACAGTGAACAAATTTCTAATTTATCTCCTTTGACCCTCTGTCTTCCTCCTTCCTAAAGCTAAAATAATTTTAGCCTCACAATACTGTTTGGCTCCTGCCCTTATGATATAAATACTCATTAAAAATTGAGGGGAAGGGGCATTTAAAAACTGTAAAAGGTTTGGGTGAGAGTGGAGGGGATAGAAAGAAAGCAGGACATTACAGGTGTGAGAGAAATAATTAAAGGGTATTTATGCCCTTACTCTAATCTTCCTCGTTTTGCCTTTTTAAAAAGAGTAAGTGTTTTCTAATTATCACAGGGCTAAAGGAAACTACCCAGTTTCCCTTCCCTGTCCAGAGACACATTATTATTTAGTTGGCTCCCATCATTTTTTACATGCAAATTGATCAGACACCCAATTCTCTTTGCCTTGAGCTATGAGCTATGAAATCTGTACAATCTTATTGTAGGTGTTAAAGAGGCTTCTCTATCCCAGAGTCACATGTTTGGACTCTCAGGTAATTACCCCATCATGTGGGCTTTAATTGGACCATGCTTCCTAAATAGCAATCTCCCCCTTGACCAGCCTTCTATGTGCATACACTTGGAAAAAAGGAAATGGGTTAAAAGGATGGCACTGAAAAAAAAAATCAGCCTGCTTAAAACAGCAGTTTGAACACTTCCTAATGGAGCTCTAAGAACTCATCCTCAGTAAAGCAAATGGCATAAGGCATGTGGAAAACTGATTAGTGAGGACCAAAGCAGACATTTATTGCCCAGAGGTAGAAAGTCCACTAATCTTCCTGTTAAACCTCTGTTTTCATTTCCTTCTCAACTAACCTCATTCTGGACCAAATTCATCACCTGTCTTAAGCCTCCAATCACTACTGAAATTAAAGAAGTCAAGGGAACAGTGAATGGAACCTCATGGGAATTTCTTCCCCCAATTCCTTCCTGCATTTCCAAAGATCATGCTGAAGCCCTGGAATGTCAGGACCTTGGCCTGCTGTAACTTTTCTGCTTTTCAGAAGCAGTCTTGGGAACTCTAAATCCTGATTCCAAAATCACTAGTAGTCTTGAGCAAGAGAGGTGTGATTGACTTTGGTGAACGGAGGACACAGAGAAGAAAATCTGTGACTGACTGCAACGTGAGTATGTATAATGGGAGCTTCCAGAGTCCTGAGGGGAAGTCCCAAGCCAAGCACTTCTTTTTCTTTTTTTTTAATGTTTTATTTATTTCTAGGAGAGAGAGAGAGAAAGACAGCGTGAGCAGGGGAGGGTCAGAGAGAGAGGGAGACACAGACTGAAACAGGCTCCAGGCTCTGAGCCGGCAGTCAGCACAGAGCCCGACGCGGGGCTCGAACCCACGAACCGCGAGATCATGACCTAAGCGAAAGTCGGACGCTTAACCGACTAAGCCACCCAGGCGCCCCCCAAGCCAAGAACTTCTGATGGCCCTAGCCGAACATGGCAGAGCGCCTTTGGTAGGTGAGATACTCTAAAAAGGCAAAACTTTAAAAAGACCATCAAAACTGGAGTGATTTGCACAAAAAAATAAATAACACTATTGGATTATAGCCCAAAGCATAAAATAAATATATGAGTCCATACTACTATAAATTAACGACTGAATAAATGAGAAAAAGATTAAAAATCTTCCTCAAGGAAGAATTTTGAATAATTTATGACAATCCTCTTCCCTGAAGAAGGTGGTTCTTAGTGTTCTCCCCCAGCTGTCCCTTCCATCTTCCCTGCCCTTGAACTGGGCTGTATTTAGTGACTTGTTCCTAAAGAATTGAGTATGTAAAGGTGGAGTAAGGGCTAGGTTAACAGTGGAGAAATTTGCCAAATGTTACCTGGGCCAGGTGATCACGATTAAGATCACCAGTGGGAAGTCATGCTGGTAACATGCAACCCCTGATAGAATGGGACAAGGGCACTTCACTTCTGTGCTCTTCTTCCCCAAAATGTATAGCTCCAATCTAATCATGAGGAAAATATCAGACAAACCAAATGAAAGGATAGTCTACAAAATAAATGGCTAGTTGTCTTCAAAAGTGTCAAGGTCATGAAAACAAGGAATGCCTGAGAAATAGTCACAGACCAGAGGAGACTAAGATGTGATGTTTAAATGTGATGTGGTGTTTAAATGCAATGTGCTATGCTGAATTTGATCCTGGAATAGGAAAAGAACATTAGTGGAAAAACTAGTGAAATATGAATAAAGTCTACTGTTTAATACTAATATACCAATGCTGGTTTCTTAACTTCAGCAATGTATGTAGAATGTAAACTTTAAGGGAAGCTGTGTTGAGGCATATGCAGAAACTGCATTCTCTTTGCAACTTCTCAGGAAACCTAAAATTATTCCAAAGTAAAAAGTTTATCTTAAAAGTCCAAAAATATCCCAGGGTGCCTGGGTCATTCAGTCAGTTGAGCATCCACCTGTTGATTTTGTTTCAGGTCATGATCTCATGGTTTGTGAGATCAAACCCCGTGTCCTACTCTGCACTGACAGAGTGGAGCCTGCTTGGGATTCTCTCTTTCCCTCTCTCTCTGCCCCTCCCCTGATTTGCACACATTCTCCCTCTCACTCATTCTCTCAAAATAAATAAACTTTTTTAAAAATACAAAAATATCCCTCTAATAACCAGTCTAGAATTTTTTTTACTATGTAAAGGAATAAAAAAAAGGTCACAAATAGCACTTTTGTCAAGATAAAGATTAAAAGGATAATCTATTTGTATAAAATAGAACAAAACAACATATATATACTCTCATATACCTATGCATACATAAATGTATGTATAAGATACACATATCTATAGGTAGATCATAAATATATAGAAATGTAGATAGATCAATAGTATAACTGCTATTCCATTTATTCATCCATTTATTATTTTATTGATTCACTAGCTTACTATTTGAAATAGGGACTGCTACATATGATGCACTTTGCTATGGGCTGAGAATCCAACCATGGGAAAGATGAGTATAAACCTTACCCCCAGGGAGCTCTTACATAAGATCATTCTTTTCTGTTCCCAAGCTTTTACACCTTCAAGAATGTCATATATTCTTCAGAAGTATTAGGTTTAGGTTTGTTTGTTTTTGTTTAGGTTTGTTTTTGTTTTGTTTTGAGTAAAATTCTTAGGTCCCAGATCAAGACCTACCACTTACTAAGTGTGTGGTTCTGAGCAAGATTCTTAACAACTACCTGTGTCTCAGTCTCCTGGCCTGGAAAATGTGAATCATAGTAACTGCTTCTTCATAAAGCTGTGGCAAGGGTACAATAAATCTTCACATATGTTATAAAATGCTATGCAAGTGTTACCTATCACTCGAAGAATAGTTATTGTGTTATCTAGCAGGGCCCAGTAGGAACAGGAGCTACAGCAGAATGAGGAAACAGAAGAGAAGATGGAGTTTAATGATTTTGGACCTGGAAGTTACTAGGAAAAAAACCTTCTCTACTTCATAATCTTGCCTGGAGTCAGCTTTGAAAGTGAATATGTAAATGTATTGAAGAAAAGTACAAAACCATCTTGTGAAGTGAGTAAAAGTCACACATTACTATCCCCATAAATGGATGTGGCACCCGAGGCCCAAAGATATTGAATAACTTGCTTGAAATTCCACGCTGAGCCAGTAACACATGAAAATTAAGAATTTCATCCCCTTGGCATTGAGACTATACCACAAAGGTTTGCCATTTAGCATACTCTTTGTGCCTCACGCCCATGTTAGCGGGACTGAAACTGCTTCTTGGGTTTATCAATGGCTATGATTGGAAGAATTCATGTAGGATTGTTTTACCAGATGGGAGGCCAAGGCCCTCACATTGCTGTCTCAGTGCAATCCTAGTTAACGCCCCAAAATCTCTGCCCGCCCGCCCACACACTGTCTCATCGTCTCTAACCCCACCCCACTGGCTGTCCGCGAGAGGCTTCTACTGCAAGCAATATGCCAGTCCTCACTCTCTTCGTTTCCTTGTATTCTATGATACAATTAAATTATGATGTATACTTGTATTTTAATGTTATATTTATAACTGTACATATGCCCAAAGGCTTTAGCAGGAGTTACATTTTTATATCTTGAAAAAATACATATTCAAAACATCAGTTTTTGAAAAGCAAGAAAATTTCTTTAGTAGTTTTCCTCTTTTTGCAAGAGAAATGTTGAAGTTTTTCCTAGGCTACTTTGTGAAGCTTAGATAACTTTTGAGAAGTTTTTTTTACCTTTATGGAAAAGATTCTAGAGTTTCTTCCAGCTGTATTCTTTTTTTGTTTGTTTTGTTTTGTTTTTTCCCACACATGGCATAGAGGTGACAAGCTATTTCAACTCAGTATTACAAGGCCATGATCATTTATTGGCTTCTAGGTTCTTGAGGAAAAAAAAAAGAACTAGTATTCCTCAAAGAATTTCCTGACTGGTGAATGTGAAAAACAAAACAGGTAGAAAATAATAGACTAACTTTGTAGTAGGCTTACACATAGGTTGCTACTGAAGGTTAGTGGCAGTTGTTAGGAAGACAGTCCTGAAGAAGGAAAAAAAAAAAGAGAGCAGAAGAAATATTTGAACTGGATCTCCAGTAATATGTATGGGTTTAACAGACTAAGAAGCAGTATGTATCTAAGCAGCAAGAATCACATGAGCAAAGACTCAGAAACATCAAATATAGGAGACTCACCATGTTACTGATTCATGGGCAAGATCAGACAAGAGGAGATAAAGTAGGGCAGGGGGCAGCTCTCCATGGCCCTTATATTCCAAATTAAAGTGATAAGGATTTTTAACTTACAGGCTATGTAGATCTATCAGTGATTTTTATGGAGGATAGTAGGGATGGGGATGATAGAGGGGTGCAGAAGTCATGACTAAAGAACAAAATATTCAAGGGGCACATGGGTGGGTCAATCAGCTGAGTGTCTGACTTCAGCTAAGGTCATGATCTCATGATTCATGAGTTCTAGCCCCATACTGGGCTTGCTGCTGCCAGCCTGTCCCCTTGTCCCCTTTTGGATCCTCTGTCCCCCTCTCTCTCTCTGCCCCTGCCCCACTTGCACACTAAGAGAGAGAGAGAGAGAGAGAGAGAGAATATTCAAGAAAATACTAATAAAATAATCCAGGCTAGTTAAACAGTATTCTTGGAAAACAGTGGTCAATTCACTAAACAAATTTAACTCAGTTTTAAATAAATGTGAACTGAGTGATAATAGTGTGTATCAATCAGAATTCAGTCAGAAAAACAGAAATCACTCTAGGTATGTCATGCCAACAGAAAGAATTAGAGACTTAAGACTTAATGGAAAGGCTGAGAAAGAAATGTTGGGAAGCTACCACTGTCATTCAGGAAATTAGGAAATGCCTAAATTCAGTACCTAAGGCACTGTTGATCTCAGCCATCTCCAGCACCTGAGTGGTACAGAGAAACTACAGAACACGCAGAAGCCTCTGATAAAGCCTTCTATTTGCCATCTGCTATATAGTCCTAAGATCTGCCCAGAGGCAACAGTGGTTCTGATTCTCTTTTACCTTCCATCTCTTATACAAGTGTTTTCCCCTGGTGGAACATAAAACAGATTTCTACTGAGAGAGATTCTAAGAAATTTGTTCTTATGCTTCAAAATCCCCACACTGCTGGTAGTACAGAGAAGATGGGAAATGGTATTGAGCAGTCCAGGATATTGTGCACAGAAAGTCAAAATCTGGGGCAAATGATACTTAAATAGTATTAATAATAAAACTTAACAGATTTCAGTTACATTGGAAAAAACAAAACAACAAACAAAAAATTAGAGGACTAGTTCCCAAGAGTTCTTGGATTCTGCTCTTTCCTTTTCTATTTCTCAAAGTTTTTCCCAATTCAGATATACCAAAAATCAGTGAGCCAAGCCCTGCCCACTCACTGGGTCTTCTGAATTCAGTTCCAACTAACTCAGTCTCCAAAATTACTCATGATGATTCACCAGACTTCTGAGAGACACACATACAAAAAATGTTTAGTTTTGACATACTAGAATGGGATTAGGTACTTAAAGATAAAATCTCATATGAGAATGATTGCGGATTCTCAAGGAATTTTCTATGAGGTTCCTCACATTGAAAAGATCCATGAAATTTTTTAATTTTGACCATCTACAAACACATATACACACACACACAGACCAAAGTCCCTACATATTTTAGCTCTTTCCCCTTGTTCTCAGGAAAAAGCCCAGACTTGTAAATAGGTCTACTAGGCACTGCTAGTTATGGCCCTTGACTACCTCTCTAAGTTCATCTCACACCCCTCTGCTCCCCTTTCAGTCCTTCCCTATAGAAGCCCTTCTTCAAGGGCAAGGAATGTGTGTGCCCCCCTTTTCTTCTGCCTCCTCCCATTCATCTCCCATGTGTCAGTTTATGTAGCATTTCCCCTGGGGATCTTCTCTGCTCATCAGCCTAAGGTCCCCATCATTTTCCCCACCCCTATCATGTTCTATGCTTTTCTACACAGAGTTTACTTAGTGTAATCACATAATTATGTGCATAATTTATTGTTAATTATTTGTTGTATTTCTATCACTTCTAGTAAATTTTACAAAGACTATGACCTCCATTTGCCTTGTTTATAATTGTATCTTCAGGGCCTAGCACAGAGTCTGTCATAGTAGGCACTCAATGATAGATAGATAGATAGATAGATAGATAGATAGATAGATAGATAGACAGATGGACAGACAGATGGAAAGAAAGAGAAAGGAAGGAAGGAAGGAAGGAAGGAAAGAAGGAGAAAAGAAAAGAAAAGGAAAAGAAAAGAAAAGAAAAGAAAAGAAAAGAAAAGAAAAGAAAAGAAAAGAAAAGAAAAGAAAAGAAAAGGTAGGGAAGGAAAAAGCAGGAAAGAAAGAGAGAAAGGAAGGAAGGGAGAGAGTAAAAGAGAAAGGAAAATAAGCACCTCCGGTCCCTATCACTATTCTGAATAATGGCTACTCTCTTATAAACAAATTATTTGAGGTTGTTTCTCTGCTTATTCTCTTAATGTATGAGAACGCTAGAAACTGATGAGTTCCTCCATTTCAACTTGTTTAATATATACATGTAAATCAGGACCCTTTCATTTCTTTATTAGGCCAACTAAAGTCTCACTATCTTTGAAGCCTTCAACAGTGGACTACTGCCTTGGAAATGGATATTGTGCACAGGAGAGCAACAATTTTAAACAAAGAGAAACAAAAAGCAGCTACATCCATGGGCCCTGGATCAGACTCGTGCCATTGGACAAGCCCTGGGGCTTCTAGTACCTCGTCCAGGAATGAGAAAGCTTTTTCAGCAGCCACAACACTCTCTTTTTTGAAACTTCTGATCTGTGGCAGCTGCATCTTCAGAGTGGCAGTTACCCAAAAATGAGTGAAATTAGCAGGAAAAAACACTTATTTGCATGTTATCATCTAAAATAGGCCACGAGATGGGGAAAAGGAGGAACATGTTGATTCTAAATTACTGTAGACTGTAGCCAGAAGAAGTTGGGCTGCTTCTTTTCAAGTGTGTTATCAATAGGTGATTGTCAGATGACTCATGCTTTTACATATAAGCTATATAAAAGATCCAAATGCAAAACCCAGCACGCAGGGACACCATTTGGATTTTTAATGTTCCCTTGGGAAACTAGAGCCCCCAAAGCAATGAATGGATTACAATGCAGCATAAATACAGTATTTTCATTTCTGACAGACACTCTTATTCTAAAATGGTCCATTATTTAAAGCAAAATGATGTTCACTTTTAGTAGCCCAACACTGAAATTTAAAGAGTTAAGAACTCCTCAGCTTGGATAAATTCATAAACATATGAAAATTAATTTTGCATTATTCTTTGAGACTTCGCACTTACAAGGCAGGCGACAAAACTGGCACTGCCTTTCTGTTACTCTGTCGACTTAAAAGGAAAGAACACAATTAGGGATGTGGCAATTTTCCACTCCGTTTTCTGCCCCTCGACAGCTGAATGGCATCACAGTGCAGAAGCAGTTTAAACAGGAGAGATGTTGATGATCAATGTACTGAATGATCTCACAAGATCAGGGTCAACAGCCAAGTTTAGGAATCTGTTGAATGGAGAAGTCACATGCAGTATCTAGCAAAGAAATTATTCAGAAGTTGCCTGGATAGAAGAAAAGCAGAGAGGTGAACAGCAGGCGCTCTCAAGCCAGTCTGCCTACATTTGCATCCCTGGCTTAGCTACTTCCAACAGGGGAATTCTGAGCAGCTCATTTACTTGTCTGTACCTCACCTTACTCATCTGTAAAATAGGAGTAATAATATTATTGCCTGGTTATTGTGAGGCTTAAATGAACTAGCGAATGTGAATTGGTTAGGACAGTCACCTGTAACTCAGTAAAGCATAGATAAATAGTACCATTACCATGACACTTTCCGAAGAAAGTGTTTCAAAGCCTGGACTTGTCCTCTAAAATAAACATATTTATGAGTACCTCTGGATGTCTTCATTCATTGCTAAGTGCCATGTACTTTAATAAATATACCCTGAATGAAAACAACTCTGTGCTTATGACACTAAGGCACACAAAAATGTTCATCTAAGGCAGTTTCTGTTAATAGCCAGAGACTAAATACTTTAGACTTTGCAAATGCTCAACTATGTTGTTGTAGCTCAGAAGCAGCTATAGATAATACTTAATGAGTTGATGAATATGGCTGTGTTTCAATAAAACTTTATTTACAAAAACAAAAGGTGGGCTAAATTTAGCCCCCAGGGTATAGTTTATCTACTCCTGATCTCATAGACTCTTCAACTAAGAAAACTTGGCATAAGTAGTTTCCTAAAAGAAAGAATTTAGAAAAGTAGAATTTAAATCTTAGATATTTAGTCCAAGGCTCCGCAAGGAATGAAGCCCTTCCAGACATCACACTTAAAACCTCCTGAGGTGTTTAGGAAGCCTCAGTTTGCTCCCAAATTTGCAAAGAAAACCTCAGACTAATACCAGTTTACTCTTATTAACAACAGTCTGCCACTTAATAAATGTTTATTCTGTAGTAGTCAATGTTCTAAAGGAATTACGGGTCATCTCACTTGATGGTGACAAATTCTAATAGCACCCCTTTCAGAATATGCCCACATTCAGCTCACTTCTCCCTCCCCAACCAGTACCATCATGAATCTAAGCACCTACACCTGCATCTGGTTTATAGTTACAGTCCCTAACTGCTCTCCACATTTTTTATCCTTGCTTCCTACAATCCATCCTCAACTTAGCAGCCAAGGTGTTCCTCACAGATGTGCCAGGTCATGTCATTCTTCTGTCAGAAACTCTTCAGTGGTTCTCCATCTTGCCCAGAGTATAAGCCAAATTCCTAGTAATATCTGGTCAGCCCCTCTGAGTTACTCCTTATCATTTTTCTGGCCTCATCTCTTATTGTGGTCATATTCTGCTTACTCTGAGTTTCCTGCCATAGAGGTTTTGTGTTTACTCACTCTCTCCTTGGCCACATGGCTTGATCATCCCCACCTTCAGGTCTTTGCTCAAATACCATCTTCCAAGTAAGCCTACCCTGCCTGGCACCCTCCTTAATCCTTCTCTGCTTCATTTCTCTACATAGCCCTTTCAATCAATCAATCAATAAAATTTAAAATTTTAAATATTATATAAAAGTATACACTGTATACAATAAGTAATTAAAACTTGTTGGCATCTGTGTTTCTGGTACCTAAAATAATACTTCCCACATAGTAGGCACCTCATAAATACTTGTTGGGAGAATGACCCTATTAGACACTTTCCCTCACACCAAGTAAGTGCTTTAATGGTATTATTTACTTTAAACCTCACAAGCTTGTGAGTAGAAGCTACTATAGTCCCATTCTCAAATAAGGAAACCAAAGCCTTGAAAGGTTAAATGAACTGTCCACAATTACATGGCAAGTAGTAGAGACATGCACTTGAATGTAGATCCAGCCTCTGGGATCCCAACCACCACACTCCACTCCCTGTATTTAATCCTCACTTCTCCTTGAGTGAGGGATTGTGCTTTTCCTGAGTTTACACATGAGGAAAGTGAAACTTAGTGACATTATGCAATTTGCTCAAAGTCACAAAGCCTATAAATTGAGAGGCTAATATTTCAATTTCCATTTGCCTATCTCAAAAAAAAAAATCACAAAAATTGATCACAGTTTTCAATGCTATGAGATTTGATGGCAAATCAAATTTTAGCAAAGCAGGGGTGACAGAATTTGCTTTAACAAAGCAAGAGTGATAGAATTTTACAAACACACAATCTTTCATACATTGATGCACTTAGGGCAACCATCCAGGAATCCCTTGTCCAACATCTCACCAATGTGCCCAGTTATCTGTAGGTCTTTCCAGAACTAGGGAAGTTGCCATACAATATCAGTAAGCTTGGGTAAAGACATTGCTATCATCCCCACTGCATTAGGGAGAAAGAAGAATCATAAACACCTTTTGTAAGGTGACAGACCCACCCATAATGAAGGAGAAAATAAATCCAAGGACTTAACGCTTCTAATTTGACCAATTAGCTCATTCTAATGCTCCCAAATTAAACTCTAACTACCTAAAGTTCAGATACATACAAGTTGGGATTCAAGAAGAACTCAAAGATGGTGACAATGTACGTTGAAAAGTTAATTGTTTCCCTTGGAACACAAATGAAAGCAAGGCCTACCACTGAGCCCTTGTTGGGTTGGAAACTCTTTTACATGAAGGGAAAGGATAGAACGAAGATCAGGAGCACCAGCAATGGCTGAATCAGACCCCTCATCAGCAAGAAGGGCGGGCTGAGCAAATCCAAACAAAGGTGGCAAACATGCGCAGGGACTGTTGTTTTGATTCCAGAAAAGCATAAAAAAGAAGGGACCATCTGGAAATTCTAATTGTTAAAAGGACATGGATAAACACAAATGTTTTATTTTGTATTTTATTTTTAAAAAATGGTAGGTGCATAAGGAGACTATAAATATTAAGGACGTGCTCTTGCTTGTGTTTCAAAGTGGTTAAAATTGCAACAGTGCATCAAGAAGTATCACAAAAGACCAGAATTTTAATAATTTGGAGAGGGCCAGTGATGCACAAAGGAAAGGGGAGGGATTAGATTCTTGATATCCAGTTCTCATCACACCAGGAATCTCATATTAATGTTTGTTAGGAAAAGGAATCCATCCTAATTCCTGCAGCCTTAATGTTGAACAGAAATGTCAATATGTTTTATTCAACCTTTTATTTTTCTTCATAAGGTAGAATCGGGCTCATATATCTAAGTGCATAATAACCGTCAAAAACTCTACAGAAAGACAAAAATATGAGCCTGTATTTTATAATTATTTGATAATTACTAAGTTTTTATCATTATCCAGAATGCACATCTACAGTTACAGAAATATTTTATGAATACGTGTTTGCCTATATATGTAGATACACACACAAAATCTTTTTAAAAATTTCTCAAAAGGTTAAGGAAATAAAATGGTATAAGAAAAAAATCTACTATGATTTTAAATGTTACATGTGAAAGAACATTTTAAGCAGGTTCCACCGTGTCTGGATATATATACGTCTGCACACAATCAGGATACGTATAATAAAAGGCAATCACAAAATCTCAGAATCTCGACAATGATGAATAGAAATAATTTGATTAAAGAATTGTAACCTTTGAGGCCCATGCAAGCTACATAAAATCCTCAAAGCTGAACTCAATACTTGGGGGTTGGAGGAAAGAAGAAATGAGATTTTAAAAATATTTTACTAAAGTTTCAATTCAGAATGCTGCCCTAGAGCTGATTAGAAAATACGGGCCTTATCCTTACTGTTATCCACAGCCATGGCCATAAGGGCATGTGTGCATGTGCGTGCGTGCACACACACACGTGCCCGCGCGCGCGCACACACACACACACACACACACACCCCTAAATGGAATTTGTCACTATAGGATATTTAAAAGCCAGACTTGCTGCATTTAAAATGTATGGAATTTATTTTTAAACCAGCCATATCTGAATTCAATGCCTTATATTTTGAGTTTTAATTCCAATCATGCTAATTTTAAGTCACAAACATATATCTGCCGGTAATGAAGGTTGTTTAATTAGGTCCAGATAAAATAGCTCCAATTCTGTTTCTGATCCACCTGTCAAAGCAAATCAGTCTTTTACATGGCTAAAAAAAAAACAAATTAGACTAGCTGATGACTTTTTGAATATTCAAGTAGACACACCGAGGATAAATCCAAACAGAACTTGTGACTGAACAAAAGCCTGAAACGTGACCTCAGAGCTGAAGATATCTTGCTCTGCCAAAAGCAGACTTGCAAGCGGGGTCCTCCCAGGATTATGAAGTCAAGGACAAGGTGCTAAGAAGTAATGAGAAGGATAACAAAAACGGAACCAGCATTACAAGAAATCAAATCTGCCACAGTTTAGGGCAAGGCACCAGCTCAATGCAGTGCAAGATAACCACAAACAATGGTGGAAATGGTGACAGAGAATCAGGTGAACATTTTGTTTGCCAGGGTAATTGCAGAACCAGAGACATCCTAACTCAAGGAGTATACATTATCCAGATGACATATAGATTATTTTCTAGGCTACTGAAGATGAAAAATCTGTCTCCCTTAGAAGTCTACTGTGAATACTCTCAAGAGAATTCTACTCTTACAGATCTAGTTTACTTGTGTATCAAGTACTATACTTTTAGGGACAGATCCACAGAAACAGAGTGGTAAAGTGTTTTGAAATTGGTATGGTGGCCATATGAATAACAGTCTTTAGATGGGAGGATACAGAGGGGAAGAGGGAAAGAATAACTAGAAATCCAAATCCTTGGACTTTGGCAGGTAGTTCCTTTCAGATAAGACCCTCAGGATATTCCTTCTTCATGGGGCTGACTCCTGAGCAAAGATGTGAGATGGGGTCCATAGCCAAGGACCCATTCACAGGACTATCCTCCTTATTCCTCACTGTCGCATTCAGAAAAGAGATTCCTGCTCAGCTGTCTCAGTCCCAAGTTGCTTTAAACAAGAAGCCCAAAAATATGAATAACAATCTATGATGTAAACATTTCATAGAATATTTATTATATATAAACATTTATTTTATTATATGATATATACATTATTGCTTATATATAGCAATATTATATATAACATGTATGATCTGCATGGGAAAATTCAATGGCAAAAAGATTAAAAACAATAAAATGACTGGATATACATCTGAAATAAATGAATCTCCATCCTTACCTCATACACAAAATTAACTCAAAATGATTAGTAGATCTAAATGTAAAAAAAAAACCTACAATTTCTGGACAAATATAGAAGATCTTTGGGATAGGTAAAGATTTCTTTGATTAAAGGACAAAATACTTGAATCATAGGAAAAAAAGACTGATACACTGAACTCTGAATTAAAAGTATTTGCCCATCTAGGGGCACCTGGGTGGATCAGTGCCCCTAGAAGTTAAGCATCCAACTTCAACTCCGGTCATGATCTCAGGGTTCTTGGGTTCGAGCCCCACGTTGGGTTCTGTGCTGACAGCTCAGAGCCTGGAGCCTGCTTCAGATTCTGTGTCTCCCTCTCTCTCTGCCCCTCTCAAACTCACCCTCTGTCTCTCTCTCAAAAATAAACATTAAAAAAAAGTATTTGCCCATCTAAGCGTGCCATTAAGAAGATAAAATACTTACAAACTAAATGAAAAGTCACTATACCTGGAGCAGAAAAATAATAAGAAAAACAAGCCATTTTTAAAAATGGGCAAGAGATTTGAACACTTCACAAAAACTGACATGCAAGGTTTGTCATTATTGTTATCAGGGAAATGATAATTAAAATCCTAATGAAATACCACTATGCACACACATTAGAATGGTTAAAATTAAAAAGATCAACAATAACAAGTGTTGGCAAGGATATGAAGCAACTGGAATTCTCATATGTTGCTGTTTTATAAAGCAGTACAAATTGTTGGAAAACAGTTTAACAGCTTCTTAGGTTAAAATACACTGGCTATAGGACCAAGAAAATTCATCCAAGTCCATTTCAGCACTGACATTAGCCCTGTCTGCAAGTTACTTGATCCAGAAACTAGAAAACATCTAAGTACCTATCAACAGACCATTGCCTGGGAAGGAGTATAGGTGATGTTTTGAGGAGATGGAAATGTTCTCCATATCTTGAGTGTGACAGTAGTTACAAGGGAATTAAATTTGTCAACGCTCTTTGAAATACACATTAAAATGAGTACATTGCACTGTATATAAATTATACTTCAATAACATTGTTTTTACCAATATGAGAGTTGAAAAATGATTTAGAAAACACCTATTTGAACCCTTTTATGTTATAGATTAATGAAGATCACAGAACTTTTTGTCCAGCTCAGTCAGATCCATGTCCTAAATCCCAATATAGTACTCTGTGCATTTACTATGTTTTCAGTGAACTGCAGAATTCATTTAAATAGAATTTAGCTTAAAATGCTTTGGAGATCAGAAATTTTCATTCCTTGAAAATTATGAGATTTTGTGGGGATGAGGATGATGATGTTGATGACGGTGAGGATGATTTGTCTCTACAAATTCCATTCTCTCTTTTCTAAGAAGTTGATCTCAAATTCTATTCACTTATTCCCCACTCTCAATCCAAGTAGTGTGTGGATTGAGCCCCAACTCCTGCTCTAAGGATGTGACCGAGGTGTTTGACCATCATTGTCCAGTACAGTTGCCACTAGCAACCTATAGCTACTTGAAATGTGGCTGGTTTAAGTTGAGATATGCTATCTTTCACATTTTTTTGTAAATATTTTAAAAATATAAAATAGCTATTACTAAGTTTTATATTGACTCTATGTTAAAAACAATATTTAAGATATATGGTGGAATAAAATGTATCTTCAAATTAATTTCACTTTTCTTTTTTTAACATCTCCATCAAAAATTTTAAATTACATATGTATCCAATTTTGGTTAGTACTCGATTTCCATTAGACAGTGCTGGTTTAGACAATTAGCACACCATGTAGATTTGCTTTTAGAAATGCGTATGTCAGGCTATAGCAGAGCTGGCTGTATGTAATCTGTACATTATCATATGTTAGTTTATGTTGGGCTATCCCTTACAATGGAAAGTGTCCTACATATTATGGTTCCCAAACTGATGTAAACTAAAATATCAAACTACCTTGAATATATTATCAGGTACTTTCTCATTCATTTTCAGGCACTTTCACATTCATTATCTTCTTTTGTTTTATCACACAGTCATTATTATTATAAGGAAACTGGGGTTCAAAGAGAGTAAGTGAGCTAAGGTCAAGCTAAAAAATTAAAAGAATGACGTTGCTAAACTTTTTCGATTCCAGACACTATTTCTTTCTGCTTTGGTGCCACACTCTGCTGACCCACCGGGAATGTTGCTTTTTGAAATTGAAGGTAACAGAACCAATGTAAGTAGCGGTGACTTGCCATTTGTGGGTCCCTCTCCAGAAATAATCCACATAAAAGATGATTTGTGATGTGTTTCTAATGAGATTAATATGTATTCCGAATATTATCAGGCCATATTTAAGGAATAGAAAGCAAGAGATGGATTGTCGATGAGATGACCAAGATTATTTTTAGAAGTCTCAGGTAACAATATAAAAAGGGGGAAGACTGGATAATAAAGAGTTTATACCCCTTTAAAGCTGTCCAATGGAGAGTTATACTCTGTATATTGGGTCCAAGAATGCAAGCCACCAAGAAGATATTTTCTATAGGTTAAACGACTAGGAATAATTCTGTGGCTTCAACAATAGCAGTGGATACCTCATTCCCTGGTCTCCAAGCTTCTTGGATTGCTTCTTTGGTTTTTTTCAATGTCTGACTCAGACACACAAAGTATGTCATAGAGATACAACTTTAAAAGTATATTTTTCAGTGACACAAATATATTCTACATTTTGGCTTTTGTATTAAGCAAATTCCCTGGAGTATGACTGTCCCATCAATAGTAATAATACTAACATTTTGAATATGTAATACAGTGTGAGGCCCCATTCTCTACCAAAATGGACACACCCTATAAACTTAGCCTAAAAATGACAGCTACTCTCTACTCGTTTTGTTCTTTTTTTTTTTTTAAGTTTATTTATTTTGAGAGAGACAGAGATCACACGAGAGGAGAAAGAGCAAAGAGAGAGGGAGAAAGAGAATCCTAAGCAAGTTCTGCACTGCCAGTAGAGGGTCCAATGCGGGGCTTGAACCCAAGAAACCGTGAGATTGTGACCTGAGCTGAAACCGAGAGTCAGATGCTCAATCAAGTGAGCTACCTAGGCACTGCTCCTCTTGGTCTTTTCCATAAAAGAAAGTACAATAGTTATGGTGATACATGTCCTGTGTTTGCCAGAGTGGCCCTAATTTCAAAATCCTCTATCACTATCCCCACGAGAAAAGAGCTTCTGTCCTGATTAAAACCTACATCCTGGTTTTTAGTTACAAAAGCCTAAGCTAAGTTTTATAAACCTAACTTCAAATCCTCATCCTCATGGAGCCTACAATCTAGTTGGGGAACTAAAGGAATAAAATGCAAGGCAATTCCCATTAAGTGCCCAAAGACAGGACATACTGTCCTGAGCACACACCAACAGCTGTCCACTTCTCGCGTTTTCTGCGGGCTGGAACCCAGGGGCCGCAGCTGGGAACAGTTCCTAGCAGGGTGCAGGAGAGCAACTTACCCTCTCTGTGCTTTAGTCACCCCATCTATAAAATAAGCACAGTAACATCAATTTCACAGGGATGTTGTGAAAATGAAATGTGTGCATATAGGCACCTGAAACAATGCCAGGTACACAATAGAGAGACCTGACACTGGCCACCAACAACAGCGGAACAAAATCACCTCTCATGCCCACTTTTTCTCAAGTGGACTTGTTTGAACTTCGCCCCCTAAGAAAATTCTCATATGCTGTGCCTTCCAACAAGCACACACAAAAAATTTCACTTTGTTTTCCGGTGGCATCTGTAAGCCCAGGAATCTCCAGATACTGGAATTCTCTGAGCTGAATGCCATTAGCTTTGTAGCTGGCCCCCAGCCTCCAGCATGGCGGAGAGGCAGCAGAGAGTCTAAAAAGTTATGAGCCAGTAATTTTACTCCAAGTGCGTCTTTAAAGCTTCCTTCCCAACTCATTGGAGTTTCCTCCAATGAAAGTTGCTGTATAAGCAGAAAATATTATTAGTATTAATAAAAATATTTCAGCCATGCTGCTTCTTGCATCATATGTAATTCATTAGAGGCAGCTCGTAGGCAAGGCAAAATTTTCTTGTCAAATAATGTTTTATGGGTCTTTAGAACATTATATTCACTGGGTGTCCCCACATCATGATGAGACCTCCCTAGGAGGGAAGACAGACAGCAAAGGCTTTTTGAAGCCCTTTCTTTTTCAGATCTGCTTGGGAAAAGGTTAGTCTCTGTTTTGGGTTCTGCAGCCACACGGTGCCAGCAAGTTTCAGTGCATCTTGAAAGGGTGCATGTTGTGTTGTTCATGGAAATAGGATTAACAACGGTGCCAGCTCAAAAAAAGACATTAAATATAAAAAGGTTAATGAAAGGTTTCAGTCATGATCACAGTAACCATGATCCATCAAAGACCAGAGAAATGTCCATTTTACAATTAAAATATCCCAACGCATTGTTATTTATCACCATTGCCGTACTGCAGTGGGGCACAATTAATCATATAAATCACTGGGGGATCTAAATTCTGAGATTCCCTTTTTGTCATGTAAGATGGCTGTGTTATTGTTAAAACTTATGAAAAGACATTTTCTGATATTCTGATATAAAATGTTCCTATTAAAAAGATCTCTTAAGTAAAGATTATAGGAAAAATTATAAGCAGGAAACTTTGTTGTTGTTTTTGTTTTTAAGCTCATTCAATTTCAAGGGTGGATAAATATCTCCCATTCAAATGCATAAAACCTTTGTGTTTTCACAAATGTTTCTGGAAAGGTACATTAGTGGGTCTCATGCTTGGCAGTCAGTCATTCATTCACGCATTAACCAGCACTTACTGAGGGCCTAGTATGTGCCTGGCACTCAGCTAGGCCCAGAGCTACTGCAGCCATGGCCCTAACCTCCCAAACCAGTCTAGCAGGTAAGAAGGCCATTGTACTAGTAATCATGAAAGTGGAGAATGTTATGAAAGACAGAAGTATTAGAAGACCCGAAACTTACAGAAATTTGGTTGGGAGGGTGAGGAAGGGGCATTTCAACTAAGACCTGAACAATAAGGAAGAGTTGAACATGTCATGGGGAAATATTCAGACAGAGAAAATAGTTTGTATAATTGATCACTGTTGTGTTGCCAAGACCTGGCACACTGTAGATACACAATAAATATTTATGGAATAGATTAATGCCTATTGTTCCATTTCCAGAAGTATTTGGCTTCTTATACCCAGAGCCATGCCTAGAGGCCTAGAGATTGATGGGTCTGAGGACAGTCTCCTCTTTTTCTTACCCATAGTCCTGCACAGATAAAACCTGACAAAGATGATAATGCCAGATTGGGGGTAAACAAGTAAAATGAAATAATGAAAAATGCCATAAAAGGGCAACAGAGAGAATCCACGGTGGGTAGGGGACAGGTGGAGAGGAAAACACATGATAGTGCCCCTCCATAGGCCCACCTGATGCTGAGGTGTGGGTGCTTTGTATATGTCTATGGGAGCTTAGGGGGTTTGTTTCCCATTAGGAGAAGGTGCCCCCTTCCTCTCTCAGTGATCCCCATTCTTTGGTAAGGACGTTACCTCTTTTATTTCTTCTCCCCTTCTCTGAAAGTCTGCTCACTCTAGGCTGATCACTCTACTAGTCTACATGGCAGGATGAGATCGGTCTATGATCCACCTTCTACTCAATGGTGAATGAGCCCTCAGACCCTTATAGTCAGGGTTCTATGTGCCCCCATGCAGTTTGTACCCTGCACAAAGACACCACCAAGGCAGTAAGTGGCAGCTGAAACAAGCCCAGACTCTACTCTCCAAGTTTGATGCCCTGGCAGGGCCTGTTACCTCACAAAAGTGGCATCTTTTCCTCATTTGTTGACTCACAGTGGATTTTTTTTAATTGCCATAAGTCACCTTACAAACAAGCTGCACTCCTGTTCTTTTGTCTTCCATTTCCCCTTGGACAGTGGAATAAATGGATGTTGGTTTCATATTATGCACTAATTTTTCTACTAAAAAAAAGATCTAAAAAAATGACAACACAGCAAAATGGAAAAGTGGAGCAGAGGTATTCTGGGGATGGAGATGATGTGATCAAAATGGAGGCCTTTATGGTCCTGGGTGCAAGGTTATAATTTGTCCTAAAAAGCCTCTGTGTAAACTAAAAGTCATTATTGTAACACTATAGCCTCCATGACAAAACACCATTAAAAAAAACCCTCTAATTTCATAAAGACCACAGAAAAGGCATAATTAGTGCCAGTGATATATATTCCTCAAGACATATAATCTCCAAGGAGCCAAGGTCAGGCACTTCAGGCGAAGACACTCTCTATATGTAGGTTTCATCAAGGAAACAAAGAAGCAGGAGATTCTGTCCTCGCCTGTAGAGAATTCACATAGAGTACAAAAATGTGAATATAGCCCTTCTCTGTCATGAGAGTGTGGATTAAAAATATTAAACTGCACAATCGTAAGCTGGAAAGTAAAAATGTTTCTTAGTGTGTATGAATATAACATCAGGAAAATATGTGTCAAGACTAAGAGTAATCACATGTCACATTTCACCCTTGCTTTACAGGTTTAAGAGTGCTTTTAAATATATTATTCCAATTGAACTTCACAATAATCTTGTGAGGTTAGACAGGCTAAACACTTCCATGTTCATTTCATTTGCCAAATGAAATAGTTTTGGGTCAAAGTTAGCGACTTTCCCAAAGTCACATGGAACTCACACCAGAAATCAGGCAGCCTGTCTCCATGCTTTCTTCACCAAAAATGCAGACTGGAAAACAAAGCTACGTATCACTGGTACGTGTGAGTCTCTGAGGCCATAGGATTGCTGCAATAATTCCTGGCAGGACTATTTTTGCTATAAATTATTACAAGTATCCAATGTAAGAAAACCTGGTGGATGAGAGGTGCTGACAACACGTGGCACTTAATTGAACATATAATCAGGGGCTGCACCACCGTGGCGGCTCGAGATTATATCAACAGGCATAATGATGTTACTAAAATTATGCTCCCACAATTATCCCTCAAAGGTAGGTGATAAATGAATTAACTAAGTACTAGAAGCACAAACCTTCCAATATTTAGAAACTGTTGCAAAGTGTCCATGGAAGGTGTCATATCAACGGGTAGGCATTCTAAGTGATCTGTAAGCTCTTTACTCACAAGGATATTTTAGTAAGACATTGACATGGGGCACTCTTCATGGGTGAAACATGAAAAGAAAAAAAATTAAACACACACATCAAAAAAAAAATGAAGCATAGG